>CM076149.1:25325000-26525000 GCA_038025085.1 Tetragonia tetragonoides
CAAATTAAATTAATTGCCTAATTGTTTATTTTTCTAGTAATCATAATGTCGATATCTAGTACAACGTTTTCAGTGCTTCCTAAATATTGTCCTTCCAAGCATGTCTAGTCGTTGTAATACTCTACTTGTTAATCAAATGCATGTCTAAACAAGGGTTAAATAAATGTTGTGATGCTTGTGATGAACCAATTAATTGTCTAAGTCTAGGTTGTTAATCCGGTTTTGCATGGGAATTATGTCTTTAAATTATTAAGTAAACTTTTGTTAGTAGAGGCCGTCATAATACGGGCGAGTTGGGTGCCAACACCTTTCCACCTCGTACCTTCGCCCCCGAACCCTTTATTCTTGGGTACTCATATGTTCTATTTGAGCGGGAGTTTTTCTAAAAACATGATTATTTCACTTATCGAGCTATTAGGTTGTCCCTTCGATAAAACACTGATAGCGGATTTGTCACCTCTTTCATGGTTTTTATTCAATTCAAGTCTTTACAAAATTTTTTCTAACTCAATGGTCCCTTGAACTTATCAAAACCCCCTACTTACAAGTTTTCTATAAGGACATACTCCGTGGAAACCAATAACATTGGATTGGACGAAAATTCCGGGTCCTTACAGTGGCGACTCAACTGGGGATTTATTTAAGAGGGTGAGACTCGAAAGTCAAGTTTTCTTAATTGTTTAATAACATGTTCCATAATTTGCATCATTTGCATGTGCTTTTGTACAACCTTTTGACCCTTATCGACCCTTGAGGAAGTTTGTGTCGCAACTCGTAGACAACCCGTATATCTAAAGGAATATACTGTTATCCTATCGTGCAAATCGACGCTTCCTCAGCCATGACTCATCAATCCTTGTTGATGAAAAGAATTACAATTGATATGTCGACCATCCGCCGAACGGAAATTGTAATTTGTCGTGATAACCTCACAGAAGCCAAAAGCCTGTATCCCATATTCGTGCATTTGCTTGTTTGTTTTGCATGTGTCGTTGTAATGCCCATCTAATCACATTTTTGCCTGTAAACTGCGTTGTTATAATGCTTGCCTGAATGCATGAATACTGTGACTATGTGCCAACATGTACTTACGTGCTAGGAGTCTTTTATTTTTAGGTAGTTCCTAATGCCCAAAAATGGTGCGAGAATTCAAATTCAACGAACACCAATCATATTCCCGATGATATATTGTAAAAAGTCATGAACAATTTTCTAGAATCTTTTTAGCAAAAAAGAAAAAAAGAGTCAGCCTTTCAATTTCCCCTCTCCCTCTCCCTTTTTCCATTTCTTTATTTTTCTTTTTCTTTTGATGTAATTCAGATTCGGTAAAAAAAAGGAAAAATCAAAAACAAAAAAAGATCAGCAAAAAAAAAAACCTCCGAAAATCAAAAAAAAAAAAAGATCGAAATTATTTTATTTTTATTTTTATCCCTTTTTTCATTTTCTTTAAGTCTAGAAAAAAAAAGGATAGTCCGTCTTTTTCTATTTTTATTATTATCGTTCATTAACTTTATTTTCCTTTGATATTAGGGAAATATTTGGGCATTTAGGCTTAAGGACCTTTTTTTAGGAAAATGTGTTTTTCTATATGTGGGTGAACATTTTTCTTAGATGAGAGTATCATGGTCTTTTTTTTTTCATGTTACTAAGCGCTCCGTGCTTCCTATTCAGGATATAAGGGGGTCCGAAAAAAAAGGAAACCTTGAGAAAAGTTGGGATCGGCCTTCGGCAAGGCTGGTTCGTCTACAACCGTCTACACCACCAGGTTCTCGTTTACCTCCGCCACAAACAGCCGCACCATCCATAAATTCTCCATCACTGCATACCTTTTTCTCCACACCTATCACCCCTCCCGGCTTCACAATGCCTAAGACCACTGATGAAAGACTGGGTGAACTCATGAGTGAGCTAGAAAGGGTACGACTTAAGGTTGAAGATATAGACAGGAAAAGAGAAGAAGAGGCAAGGATCCCTTCTGATTCCGATTCTGAGGAAGAGGGGCCAAATGCCATGCTAGCCAATATCACTTCCATGCTCAAGAGTAGCGACCTGATTTCAACTACAGTGCCAATTTAGGAAGATTTGACACTAAGATCAAGGGAAAACATCCGGCCAAACTCTCTATGCCTGAATTACCCACCTTCACTGGACTCGACAATCCGCAGGATCACGTGAAATCCTTCACTACCGCTATGGCTCTTAGGGGAGTCAACAAGAAACTCTATCCCCATCTGTTTCCCCAGACCCTTGATACACATGCTCGACGATGGTTCTACACCCTGGATCTGGAAAGCTACCCAACCTGGTTTGATTTTACCACAGTCTTCCTGGCTTGATATAAGGATAACGCTGCACTCCCTATCACTTTGTGAGAGCTCGAAATAACCACTCAAGAGAAGAACGAGGGATTCACTAGATTCCTCCGTCGATGGAAGTCTAAGATAGCTGAAATGGTGGAAAGACTCTTTGAAACTAAACAAATTACGCATTTCATTAAGAACCTGCAACCAACCTATAAGAACCACCTTCAATATCAGGCCATTGACTCATACCAGCGTCTTTATGACGTTGGCATCCTCATTGAAGATGACCTCAACAAAAACAAAGATCAAGTCACCCCTAAGCCCTTCACCTATGGGAGAGATAAGAGGACGACTGCCGGAGCGTCTTATAGCGCTCAGGTTAATTAGGTAGTTGTTGTGAATACCTTTGCTGAAAGAAAGCCACCAAGGGAATTTACCCCTTTCGGTATGACCTTGTCACATGCTCTTGAAAGAATTGTCAAAAATAATCTGTTGCAGCCTATCGGACCTACTCCAGAACCATCTGTTAAGAGTCGCAAGTCGAAAGAGGGAGAATACTACAAGTACCATCAAGGAAAAGGGCATGACACCAAAAACAGTTGGGCTCTTAAACATGCTATCCAAGATAGAATTGAGTACGGTACCATACACTTACCAAAACCTGGTCAAGCACCCAGCAACTCAAACAACCCTTTAGGTGCAATCTTGCATATTAGTATTGAAGATACCTTGGGATTCGAGATTGCCGGAATATGGGACGTTGACTAGGAAGACGTATGGGAGGTCCAAACCAGATCTCCTGTAGGCGTGGCCCATTTGACGCGTTCTTGTCGTCATTATGGTCCCCAAACATCTATGGTGACAAGGTCCAACCTCCAACTGAAGAAGAAGTCGAAGAAATTATTGCAAAAGACAAAGAATCTCCTATCACAGGACTGCTCACAAGAATAAAAGCCGATATCTCCATTTCGCAACTCTTAGCCTCGTCCTACGAACATCGACATACCATTTTGGAAGCCTTGTCAAAAGTTTCAGTACCGCAGGATATGAGGCTTGACGAGCTGGTCAGTTTCTTGGTAGGAGATAAACTTCAACCGACCATTACCTTCTCCGACAGCGAGCTACCTCCCGAAGGATCCTCACACAATAATGCTCTATACTTGACTGTATTTGCCATGGGAAATTATGTGCCTATGACCCTAGTGTAATTGGATCTGCCGTAAAGGTATGCACATTGAGAACTGCAGGAAAATTAGGCATTGATATCAAGAATTTGGCTCACTCCGCACAAGGTCTACGTGCTTATGGAAACTCTAGTCAAAAAGTCCTTGGCACCATAACCATGAACGTCACCTCTGGAGCTATAGAGAAAATAGTCCAGTTTTATGTCATGGATATTCCGGCAACTTTCAACATGTTATTGGGACGACTTTGGCTCCATGGTTTAACTATTGTAGCCTAGACCCACCACCAGAAAGTCAAGATGATGCTAGAAGGAGAAATCATGGAAATCGAAGCCAACCCCATCAAAGCAACCATTGACAAAGCTCCTGTCTTGAAGATAGAACATGATAGTGAGGATATTGACCTTTGGGGATTCTCTCCCGAAGAGGTAGCCCTCGTAGAGGAAGACACTAAGTCATACAGCTCAAATGGTTCTAGAGAATTCGAGACCTATCCTCCTGAAGAAATAGGAGAGCCTGATGAGTTTGAAGAAATAAAAGAAACAATCGGGGGGATGTCTATCTACGTCGCACACCACCACAATGCAATTCAGCAAATAAAAGAGAAAATCGCCTCGTTGGAAAAGCCCACAGGATGCGACATTATTCTGGCAAAAGGGGAAGTTTGTTTCCAACAAGATGAAATGTTTAGCAAGATGGTCAAGTACGGGTATGCTCACCCAAGAAGGCCTACCCCTTGAATGCTTCCCAGGGACGAAAATCCCTATCTTTGGTGCAAGTATTGTGAAGCCAATGGGCATCATACCAACCAGTGCAAGTGTCTAAAAAGGGTAATCACCACCTTCATTGATCAAAGAACCATGTGGTCACCTAGCGCCTGGGTTATAAAAGGATGGCGCCGCATCGACCAGAAACAATATACACATCTGAACATCCCTATCGAAAACGTCATGAATACCCTCATAAGGAGAGGAGATCTTAAGCCCATGATTCATGCTGACAACCTCGAGGAGATAAAAAAAGACGAGGACTCCTACTGCCGCTATCACCAAACCTTTGGGCACCACACGGATGACTGCATCCGCCTGAATGATGATGTACAGAAAATCATAGACAGTGGAGAAATCCCGCCGCCTCATAAGGAAAAAGAGAAGACCTGGAATTAGTTGATTACCCGCAGGACCTAGAGGAATCGAGTCTAAGTCCCCAAGTTTTGTCGAGTTAGGATCCTAGATAAATCTTTAGGTTGAGTTTTGAATAGGGAATGTTTCCCCTTTTACTTTTCGTTCTAAGTCTAGTTTCTTTTTGACGGGAAATAGAGACCCTCTTCTCTAAAGTCATGTGTGCTTATCTCTTTTTGCAAATCAATAAAAATTACTCTTGCTCATTTCTTTCCTTGTTTAGCTATTGATAAATCCAATGAACACAAAGTTGCACAAATCATTAATTTAAGCAATGTCAAAAAGAAGAAGCGAGCCAGCCTTTTGCAACACCCTCGACACAGAAATGACCCTGGCTCCAATCGAAGAGGATCCTTGGTACCAAGACGTCTTCAACTACATCACCAAAGGAATAAACCCTCAAGACGCACCCGTAAGAGCTCAACGAGCCATCCGTCTCTTAGCAGCGTAATACCTAAAATACAATGGGGTTCTGTACAAAAAATCCCACAATGGGGTCAACCTGAGATGCTTGAACTCCGAAGAAACCATGGATCCCATTTCAAAGCCGAAACAGCCACCCTCCTCAAAAACTACAAAATCCAGCATCACAAATTATCCCCTTACCGTCCCCAAACCAATGGTGCAGTAGAAGCCGCCAACAAAAACCTCAAGACTATCATCGAAAAGATGATTGAAAACTACAAAGATTGGCCCGTAAAACTCCCATTTTTCCCTTTGGGGGTATAGGACATCCATAAGATACTCTACAAGAGCAACACCTTATTCCCTAGTCTATGGAATGGCAGCGGTTCTACCCATAGAAGTCCAGCTACCCTTCATGCGCATAGCCTTAGAGGGTGAAATTCCTGAAACCCAGTGGTTACAAGCCCACTACGAAGAACTCATGTTCACGGATGAAAGACGCCTACGGGCCCTAAACCATTCCCACATGTACCAGCAACGCTTGGCAAGATAATTCAACAAAAAGGTCCGACCTTGAAATTTAAAGGAAGGGGACTTAGTTTGGAAAGAATTTTGTGCCTCAGTTCTCGACCCCAGAGGCAAATTTCGACCAAACTGGTCCGGTCCGTCATCATCAAAGACATTCTATCAGGAGGCGCAGTCAGACTCGTGGGTATTGCATCGAGTTGAGTCAACTCACCAATATGACCAACTGAAGAAGTGCTACGTCTAAACAAAAATCTGAAAATAAAGACGTACACAATTGAACGAACTACGCTGACCTGATTCCACACTGGATATGTAGTTAACCCTTTCGAGGGGCCCGGCCAAAATCAATCCAAAATTCCATTCAACTCTGTCAAAAAGGGATAATCTTTATTCAAACCGAACGAATAAACTTTTATTGCAAAAAATAAAAAAAAAGTGCAAGTACGAGGGTTTAAGCTAAACAAGTTCTTATTACTTTTTTTTAAAAGTAGACATGCTTTCTAAAACAACTAAATTTAATCCTTCTTCTCTTTAGAAGGCTTCGTTTAAGAGTTCTTCTTTGAAGGACCCTGGCTTGAGGACGATCTGTGATCGCTTGCTTGAGCTGGGGGCTTGCTTATTTTCAGTACGTGATAGCCTCCCACATGAGTCCTTTCATTTCTTTTCTTGCTTCCTGTTCTTGAGTCATACTTAAGCTTTAGTTGGTCCCACTCCTCATGACGAAAGCTCACCCGAGGTACAGTCCAGCGGTCCCGGTTATGCAATCCACAGCAAATTTAGTGGTCAAAGCTCTGATAGATGGTTTCGTGGTCGCCTGACGAGGGATAACCTGCTTCAACCCATATTGTCTCATAACCCTAGAAGGGAAGAAGAAAGTACTCCTATGCAGACCCAGTATAGTGGTTTGAAGAACAAGATTGTCACAAGCCACTAGGGAAGTTAAGCTCCAGCAGGTCACATGCAAGTGGATAACAGGTCCTGCATGGAAAAACGCATCCCATTCAGCAAGGGACTTTTTAGAATATAGTTTTCCTAACCAAGAAGCTAGCAGCGGTATAAGTTTTCTTTGACCAGGCTCGAGGAACACGAGCTATCATATTTTCTGGTGACTCTATTAGCCTCAAATGCTCACACAACCATATTTGAAGCAGCAGGGGTCTGCTAGAAAAAGCTCCGTGAGGAGAGATTTTCAACCTTTCAAGCCCAATAATAGTCTCCCTACAACCAGATGCAAAGGAGAGTGCCCCTCAACCATTTGATTCACCACTCGCAACAACGAGGCTCTACCCAAGTTAGAAGACTCTGCATTAACAAACAATAGATGGTTCAACAGGCAAAGTACAAAAGCCTATCGGTGGCACAGTTGAACCAAGCCCACATCGACACCAAGAATATTGCTTTTGGCTTCGGTAGATGACAAGCCTAAGGATTTCCTATACTGATCCTTAAAACCATCCCTCAAATAAGGCACAGTTGGAGGAAGAACATCAAGCATATATGTGATCGCAGCAAATTCTTCAACTAAAGGGCATAATTCAGAGTTACCAAAACAAAAGACATGCAAGTCGGGGTCCCAATAATTCAAAGTATATCGAAGAAGGGGCCACATTATTTTTGTTGGTCTTAAAGTCAGCAAGGTAGAGACATGAAACGGAGCCAGTTCAAGTTTGTCTTCTATGGTGAAATTTTTACACCAGGCATCGAACAGGTTTTCAAAGGATTTCACCGTGATAGAAGATTTGGGAATTTTGAGAGAGCTAAAGTCTGAAAAGTGATATAACATCAAGCATCCTGTAAATCCTATTTATAGGCAAAAACGCGGGCCAAAAGAAGTCAGAAAACCACGAAAAAGGCCAAATAGAGCCGTCAACGGCTCTGGTCAGGAACGCTAGCGACCTTGATTTGCAGCCCAGCACAGCGCCGCTAGCGGCCCTGACCCTGTCCCAGTCAGCTTTTCCTCTTTTTTCGAGCCCACTCACTTGATTAAAAATAATCGGTCGTAAAGTAGTTGAGGCATATGAACAGTTTAAATGCAATAGTTTAAGCAATAATTTACTGAAACATATAAAAAAATAATGGACACTATAACCGCAACAGTTTAAGCAATCATTGACTGAAACATATAAAAAATAATGGACAGTATAACCGCAACAGTTTAAGAAATCATTGACTGACACATATAAGTAACCTTGTAGAGGGATAATTTAATCGCAACAGCTTAAGAAATCATTGACTAACCCCAAAAATTTGTAACCTTGTAGAGGGACAGTTTAACTGCAACAGCTTAAGCGATCATTGACTAACCCCAAAAATTTGTAACCTTGTAGAGGGACAGTTTAACCGCAATAGCTTAAGCGATCATTGACTAACCCCAAAAATTTGTAGTGTTGTGTTGCTTAGCAAGTGTCGTAAAAAATTTAAGGCTTATAAATAACTTGGGCGCTCCGGGTTGTGAGAGTCATCGCCGTGTAGATCCGGGTTTCCGTATTTGGGACCTGCAAAAATGAACGGGTTAGTTTTACCTGAAAGTAGTTGGTACCGTAAAATGGGCCAACTATCGAATTTGAATCTTTGGGCCAGGGGCTTCGCTCCCGAGCGCTTGGTACTGATATTGCCACAAAATGAACTGTAATGACGAACTCTGGACTGGAAAAAGGGGCCATGGGTCAGCAGTGGGGCCCGTGCTGCAGGACTACAGGGTTGCTAGCGGCCCAGGCCAGCGCCGCTAGCGGCCCTGGCCAGCGGCTTGAGCCAATAAAAGCGCTTCGGCGATTTATCTCTCTTTTTTTCGCATTTTGGGTCTACTTCCTCACTGAGCCATTGCCGAGAGCCATTGTTGAAGTTCCACCATTGTTGAGTGCTTCACTCCACTTGACGTAAGTCGATTCTTGTCTGTTTTCTTCGTTTTTTGTCTTGAACTTGCTTATTTTTCCGCTTAGTTGCTGAATTTTGGGTTGCATTGTTGAATGGGTGCTTGTTTCTTGCGAATCTGAAACTTTTGTTTTCCCACTTGTAGAGAGAGAAAACTCCATTGTTTCCCATGGCTCCCGTAGACAAAGGGAAACGTCCTATGAGTGATGAGGAGTATGACCGGAGCCTTTTTCGCACCGAGTTACCTTCTACACGAGGGCCTCCGACCGGCCACGCGAATGGGGCTCGAATGTACCAGGATTCTTTTAGGCGATTGGACTGGTGCCCCCCTGGAGTTTCGAATCGGTGTTCTGTTGCCGGCTAGACGGAGTCATTTGTCTGACTTGGGGCTGGTATGTATTCCAACACTCTTTTTTTCTGTTCAGTATATTTAAATTGAAAATTGTAATTGTTAGTGCTTCGGCACACGAACAAATTGGGACTTGTACTGGATTGGTGGTTAGCTATATATAATTTGCGTGAATTTGTATTTGTGGTATATGGGGTATTGAGAAAATTTTGTTGGTTGGCTAGGGTGTTGGGGTTTTGCTGCAGGCTCATGGGACTACTTCCCACTGGGCTATCATGTTGGGAACCTTTTCGGAGGGGGCCAGGAATTTGGTACTGGACTCGGGCCTCGCTGATTTTTTGACTTTCATCCCTGCTTGTCACTCTGGGGATTCTAGGATTGTTTCCCGGGGGTTATTGGAGAGGTTTTGGGATTCTACGGACACGTTTCATACACCTGTGGGAGAGATGTTTCCTACCCCTTATCAGTTTGTTGTGCTGACGGGGTTATCCTTTAGAGGGCGTCGTATTCAGTATGACGCGAGCTATTGGCGACGGAGTGATACCTTGTTAGATCTTTACGGGCCTGTATCCATCCATTTTGATAAGGATCGGGTTTCCTGGACGCGATTGTGGGAGGCCGTATCTACGCAGGAGCTCACCGAGGAGCAGAGGGCTCGTATTTTCCTGGCTTGCTTGCTGGGGTCGACGATCTTTGCTCAGAAGAAGAGCGTGTGTCAAGTCGGTTTCTTGACATGCTTGGAGGATTTGACCCAGGTATGTGAGTACAACCTTGGTGGGGCTCTTATTCTTATTTGGTGAAGGGGTGTCGTCGGGCCTGTAGGCCTAAGGAGACGAGTGAGAGGGCATCTATCATTGGCCCATGGAGGATATTAGAGGTAGGCTCTCTTTTTTTTACTCCTCTCTATTTTTTGCCTATGTCTTCAATGGTGGAAATCATTTTTTTATGCTTGCTTGTGTGGCAGTTGTGGTTTTTTGACTATTTTCCAGCTTTCGGTCCTCATCGTCCTGGTTTGAGGATGTTCCCTTTAGGTTTACGATGGGTCGGTAGGGATGCCCATCCATTTACTTCTCTGGAGCATTTCCGGGCTACCTTTGAGAGCCATGTTGTGTCTACGGTACGTTGCTGTTGATTTGTGCGTTCCTTTTGTTCATTTTGTGTGAATGAACTTTGAATTGGTAATCTGGAGGTGTCATGGTCCGCTTTTGATGAGGTTCTTGGGGTTCCTCCCCATATTACCCTAGAGTCTTTTAGGTTATCTTCTCTACGAGTGGTCTTCGAGGGGCCATTCAGCTTTGTATGGTATTTGGGGGATCGCTTGACTCGGTTGGTCTCTGGTTCCGGAGGATCCTCCTTTGACCATGTTTTACCTCCGTGGTCTGAGTGTGCGGGACCTGGGGTTCGTGATTCGTGGTAGGGCGGTGCAGGAGTTTATCGTGCCGGAGGTTGTTGGCTTAGACCAGACTGCCATGTACCTGGCCTATTGCTTGGATCACTTGATGTCAGACCTTACTTCTGAGGTAAGAAACTAGTCTGCCTCTTTTAACTGTTCTTGTAATATACTGACTTCTTGTGTCTTGCAGGCAGATCGTCTAGCTCTTCCGGGCCCTAGGAGGTCTGATTCTAGAGCTTCTCGGGGTCAGCCCCCAAGTGTGACCTTGCCGACCAACGAGGTGAGGTATTTCAGAGAGAGTGGGGGACGCGTAGTGGAGGAGTTCCCCCTTCATATTGCTGATGGAGAGGCGGTGGAGGGCCTGCCCTTGCCTGATGGTTGCACGGGGGTGAGCCATCTTCTCTGTCTCTCTTTTATACTTGTGTTTGCTTTTGAGTGTTTGACTTTATTTTGTGGCTCTCTCTCTCTCTTTTGTAGTTGAACCGGAAGCAGACCTCTCAAGTCTTCAAGCTCATTGATATGTTGAAGAAAGGCTATGGTCGAGCGACGGGCAAGGGGAAGAGTTCTCGGTCTAAGACCGTTGATGTAAGTAAAGTCTCTTCTTTCTTTTTTTGTTTGTTTAGCTAACTGAAGTGCCTAACTTAACATTTTAACTTTGATTATCTGCAGATTTCTCAGTCTTCGTCTTCGGTAGGACCACGCCACTCTTTTGCAGCGAGGGCTTCTTGAGCGAGCAGGCCATCTATTGCTCGTTCTCCTCCTGTGGTGGTGACCGGGCCTCCTGTTGATGAGGTTCCCGGACCTTGTGTCCCGTATGTTCCGGAGATGTTCTCTCCTGCTGATTTCCGGCCTTCTCTTGATAGGTTGCCCGTTGCTACACCCTTTGTTGGAGGTTGGGTGAACGCCCCTGGATGGGATACGTTATATGCTGGGCTTCTCATCAGGATGTGGCTATGGATTTCGCCAGTCAGGCCATGTCGAACTTCTTTGCCTCGGGGTTTTCAACAGGTACCCCTATGCAGGCCCAAGCGTATGATGGACGGGACATGAGGCCTGGGAACAGCAGGCCCATATATAGCTCTTCTTTCCATTATTCGACCGAAAACTATGGTCAAGGGCCATCGATTGATGATGAGGCTGGCAGCAACGATTCCAGTTGAACAATGTTGGGCCGCTTTTGTAAACATTGGCCTTGGAATTTCGAACTCCTGTTTTTGGTGTAAACACTTTTTTTTTTTTTTTTTTGATTTGCATGATATGTTATGATGACTCAATTATGCCCGTCTGATCTACTTATGCAATGTGTTGTGCAGTAGGACAATGCTATAAATTTAGGAAATAATAATAAATAAATAAATAAAAAGAAAAAGGAAAAAAAAATTCAAGGAAAAAGCAAAATTTTAAACATATTATACCCCCTAAAAAATAGAAAATAGAAAAAAAAGAAAAAAAAAAGAAATGAAAAAGATAAATCTAAGAGAGTCTCGGGCTTTGTAATTCCGCGCGTGTATTAAAAGCTGGACTGAAATCGGGTCGTCGGGATCAAAAGAGCAAACTGGAGCAAAAGGGAAATTCGAACCTGGCCAGGGTCTGCGCTGCTAGCGGCGCTAGGCTGGGCCGCTAGCAGCGCTGGTCAAGGTCGCTAGCGGCGCTGATCAGTGCTGCTGACGACTGTTTTTTGTGAATTTCTGGCTTTTTCGGCCAGCGTTCCTGTCTATAAATAAGATTTTCGGATGCTTGATGTTGTACCACTTTTTTTTGGTATACCTTAGCTCTCCCAAACTTCTCCAGTTTTCTTCCATGGTGAAATCCTTTGAAGATTTGTTCGATGCCTGGTGCAAAAATCTGACCGTAAAAGATAAACTTGAACTAGGCCCGTTTCATGTTTCTACCTTGCTAAACTTAAAACCAACCAAAATATTGTGGCCCCTTCTTTGGTTTGCTTTGAATTATTGGGATCCTGACCTGCATGTTTTCCGGTTTGGTAATTCTGAACTATGCCCTTTGGTTGAGGAATTTGCTGCGATCACTAATATTCCTGATGTTCTTCCCCCAGCTGTGCCTTATGTGAGAGATGGTTTTAGGGATCAATACAGAAAATCCCTGGCCTTGTCATGTACAGAAGCCAAAAACATGGTGCTCGGTGTCGATGTGGACTTGGTTCAACTTTGCGAAAAATTCGCTATTTCTTCTGAAAAAGGTGTCATATTCAGGCGTTGTCGTCGACAGGCTATTGTACTGCGCCTGTTAAACCACCTGTTGTTTGTTAATGCGGAATCTTCCAACTTGGGTAGAGCCTCGTTGCTGCGAGTGGTTAATCAAATGGTTGAAGGACATTCTCCCTTACATCTGATCGTAGGGGAAACCATTATTGGGCTTGGCAGGTTGAAAACATCTCCTAACCAAGCTTTTTCGAGAGCCCCCTGCTGCTTTAAATCTGGTTATGTGAGCATCTGAGGTTGATAGAGTCGCCAGATAATCTGGTTATTCGTGTTCCTCGGAATTGGTCAAAGAAAACCTATACTTCTGCTAGCTTTCTGGTTAGTAAAAGGCTATATTCTGAAAAGTCCCTTGCTGAATGGGATGTCTTTTTCCAAGCGGGACCTATCATCCGTTGGCATGTGCCCTGGTGGAGCTTGACTTCTTTCGTGGCTTGTGATGAGTTGATCCTTCATACTTCCAAACTGGGTCTTTACAAGACCACTTTCTTCTTTCCCTCAAGGGTCATGAGGCAATATTGTTTGAAGCAGGTGATCCCCCGTCAGGAGACTACGAGACCAAATGTTGTAGCCTTAACCACTGAATTTGCTGCGGAGTGGGGAAGG
Source organism: Tetragonia tetragonoides (assembly GCA_038025085.1). Lineage (NCBI taxonomy): Eukaryota > Viridiplantae > Streptophyta > Magnoliopsida > Caryophyllales > Aizoaceae > Tetragonia > Tetragonia tetragonoides. Next base: position 25,338,040 of record CM076149.1, read on the forward strand.
TATTGGCGTAGCCGGCATCGCTGGACTGTACCTCGGGTGATTGCCCCAACTCAGGTCTCTGAGATCTACCTAAACTGGATTTCTTGCAGTGATGGAGAAGTGAGACGAGCCATTCGTCATGAAGAGTGGGACCAACTAAAGCCTAGGTACGACTCACAAACAGGAGGCAAGAAAAGAAAGCAACTGTCTCAAATGGGAGACTATCATGTACTGAAGAGAGGCAAGCCCCCAGCTCAAGGAAACGATCACAGGTCGTCCTCAAGCCAGGGTCCTTCAAAGAAGACGTCTTCAACGATGTCTTCTAAAGGGAAGAAGGATTAAAGTAGTTTTCTTGAAAAGCAAGTCTAGTTTTCAAAGGAAAATAATAATAGGAATTTGTTTAGCTTAAACCCTCATAGTTGCATTATTTCCTTAGGAAGTTTTAATTCTTGCAATGTAAGAATATTCGTTCAGTTTGAATAAAGATTATCCCTCTTTTTTTTTGAATGGGTTGAAGGGAATTTTTGGATTGATTTTGGTCGGGCCCCTTTGAAAGGGTTACCTACGTATCTAGTGTGGAATCAGGCCAGCGTAGTTCGTTCAAATAGTGTACGTCCTTTTTTTTCGAATTTTATTATTATTATTATTATTTTTTAAACGTAACACGTCTTTAGTTTATCCATATTGGTGAGCTGGCTGAACTCGATGCCATCAATATCCATGAGTCTGACGGCGCCTCCTGATAGGATGTCTTTGATGATGAATGGTCCGGACCAGTTTGGTCGAAACTTGCCTCTGGGGTCAGTTACTGGGGCTCGTAACTCTTTCCAAACTAAGTCCCCTTCCTTTAAATTTCGAGGTCGAACCTTTTTGTTGAACGCTCTTACCATGCGTTGTTGATACATGTGGGAATGGTTTAGGGCCCGAAGGCGTCTTTCATATGTGAACATGAGCTCTTCATAGCGGGCTTGCAACCATTGGGTTTCAGGAATGTCTCCTTCTAAGGCTATGCGCATGAATGGTAGTTGGACTTCTATGGGTAGAACCGCTTCCATTCCATAGACTAGGGAGTAAGGTTTTGCTCCCGTAGAGGATCTTATGGATGTCCTATACCCCCAAAGTGCAAATGGGAGTTTTATGGGCCAATCTTTGTAGTTTTCTATCATCTTTTCAATGATAGTCTTGAGGTTTTTGTTGGCGGCCTCTACTGCGCCATTGGTTTGGGGACGGTAAGGGCATGATTTGTGGTGCTGAATTTTGTAACTTTTGAGGAGGGTGGCTGTTTCGGCTTTAAAGTGGGATCCATGGTCACTTATGATTTCATGTGGAACACCATATCGGCAAATGATGTTGTTCCTTATGAATTTGGACACTTGTTTGGAGGTAAAGACGACATAGAACTGGGCTTCGACCCAGTTGGTAAAATAATCTATGGCTACTAGGATGTATTCATGTCCTCCCGAGCCCTTAGGGGTGATCTTTCCAATGATATCTATTCCCCATGCGGAAAAAAGCCAAGGAGAGGTGTAAAACCCCGTATATTGAAAGTACTAAATGAAATTGATTTATTTTATGATGTGATATTTATTTAGTTTTGGTAATTATGTGTGTTTATTTTGGCTTTTCAAAGAAAGGTTTAGAAGTCTAAACCGAATTCAACTCTTCACTGCCTTTGTTCCCTTTTATATCGCTCATCTTAAAGTTCCTCACCTATTTTCTTTCCCACGCACAAAGACCACCACTGTTATTCTCCATCGCCAGTCACGCCTCACCACCGATCTCCATCAACACCATCTACTTCACTTTCTCTCTCTCCTCTAAAACTTTACTGTCGTCCTGGGTACTTCGCTGTCAATGGTCAAAATTCTCTCTCCTCTAGTTGCCTTTTCCGTGTAAGCTTCCCCCCGCTATTTCTTTGTTGTTGTCGCTGCTGTACTGTTGAAGGCGCCATGGATTCCGGCGACAACTAGGCCATAAGCGCCGCCTAATCGCCAGCCTAGCCCATGCACAGTTCACCCTTTTCATGGGTTTGATTTCTGAAACCCTAACCCCAATTCTTAAATTCTGATTTTATGGGTTTTACTAGTAATTGATTTGGTACTTTTATTTGTATCTATATATGTATGGATAGTCTGCGTTTGATTGAGGTCGTTTGATTGAGGTTGGATGCTTAATTGACTTGGATAATTGGATCAGAGGTAACCCTTTCTATTGGTTTGGAGATGGATGTTATTTTTCCTTTTATGTGTGAATTGGATGTTAATTGTGCGAGTATGTGAAGAATGATATGTCTGCTGGCTTTACTTTCAGAATTTGCTATTGATTGCTTTTATATGCTTTGAGTGGCTATATGTATGTTTTGCTGGTATATGAGAATCTCATATGAATTGTATAGTTGTGACTTGTGAATGGATAGGCTTTATTTCTAGAGTGGTTTGCTGTTGGTTATGTGCTAGATCATAAGGAAAGTTGTAGGACTTGGTTTATTATTAGACTGTGAGTGAGGAGACCTAAACCGAGAATGTATGTTGATTTGGGAAACCGTGCCATTAATTGTGAACTATATTATAATTGACCCGAGATGGGTATTTGAGATGAGAATGATTAGACTATGATTATGAACTTACGATATGAATACGGTTTGATATTGATCATGGTATTGAGGCTCATACGTTGTTAGTCTCTTTAGCTCTTGACATGTGGGTGAGTAGCCTAAGATATTGATTCTCAGGTAATGAGCATTATTTTTATGAAAATGGTTACATGCTTATGAGAATTAGTCCGAGAGTGGACTTTTGAGTGCCTGCGGGCTATGTTATTTGTTATGAGGGCCTATGGCCGAGTTATGAGAATGGTTTTGCATTTGCGGTTTTACCGCTAGTTCGCTTCCCACATTGTCGAGGCTAGGAGCTAGTAACTGAGAGCAATGGCACATTATTTGGGTTTTGAGCTAGTATAAAGAACTTATGGGATAATACTTACAGAGCCTAAGAAGGTCTATAATATGGGAAGGTGTAAGGACCCGGGATCTTCATTACCAATCCTTTTGTTTTTCCCCGGAGTGCGTCCTTATAGAAAATTTGTCAGTTGGGGGCTTAGATAAGTTCAAGGGACCATCGAGTTAGAAAAGCTTTTGAAAAGACTTGAATTGAATAAAAACCATGAAAGAGGTCACAAATCTGCTATCGGCATTTTATCGAAGGGACAAACCGAAGGGACAACCTAATAGCGCGAAAAGTGAACTAATCATTTTTTTAGAAAGACTCCCGCTTATATAAAACATATAAGTACCCAAGAATAAAGGGTTCGGTGGCGAAGGTACGAGGTGGGAAGGTGTTAGGCACCCAACTCGTCCGTATTATGACGGCCTCTACTAACTCAAGTTTGCTTAATAATTGAAAGACATGATTCGCACACAAACCGGATTAACAACCTAGACTTAGACTATTAATTGGTTCATCACAAGCATCACAACATATATTTTTAACCCTTATTTAGACATGCATTCGATTTGACAAGTTGAGCAGCACAACGAATATACAGACAATATTTAGGAAGCAATAAAAACGTTATTCTAGCATGATATCGACATTATGACTACTTAGAAAATAAACAGTTAAGCAAGCAATTTAATTTGAGCCCTAAGGAATTTGTACCTGAACTGTAGGCTATATTTGACAAGAATAGTAAAAAAAGATCTCAAGTTTGGAAGAAAGAGGGGGAAGCTCGGTCTCAATACTCCCGAGAATAGAGGTTGTCAACTGTAGACTGTGTGTTTTGAACTGAGGGTGAGGGGTTGTTTATATAGGCGTGGAGAAGTAGGGTTGGACGGGTGAAAATGAGCTGAAAAATGAGCCGGGCCCGAAGGGAAAGGCAGCGCCGCTAGCTGCGTTGGACAAAGCCGCTCGCGGCCCTGGATAGCGCCGCTAGCGGCCCTGGGACATTCTCCAGGGCCGCTGACGGCTGTCTTTATCTTCCGGGCAATTTTTGATGATCCGAAAAATAGGAAAAGACTGTTTTACCCTTGAGTGGCGAAAGATGATTTTACCCCTATATCGCAACTTGGCGACCGGGGGTCGGAATGAGGCATGAGACGTGTTGTTGGAAAGCTCTTGAACGGGCCTTTTGGATGGAATGAAAATAAAGGAGTGTTTGGGGAACAGCCTGAGATCTTATTTTAAACTATTAAAGCAAAATAGCAGTTCAAGCTTAAAAATTACTCCTTTCATCTTCGGGCTTTTGCGGAGAAATCTGAAGACGCATTTTTGCCGTCTACAGAAGGTCTTATGGCCTGAGTTCAAAACTTGTTGCTTTTATCTCATTAAGGTATATATTGACTCATGAATATTTGTTTCGATAAAATGTTTGGTTACTCAGCAAAAGCTGATTGGTTGCTTTCTGTGTTACGTGTCTCTGGGTCTATTTTTCTTCAATGGTGGGCCTATGATGAATCCATACAAAATTCGTTCGTATGGGGGAGTAGATTGGAATATTTGCAGGTTAATTGTTCGTGAGGATCTCTAGTGCTAGTTGGACAGTTGGACTTAAAGCTGTCAAGAAGATTATCATTGTTGTATTTTATTGTCAGTTGTTGTAATGTAAGATCATTATAGCTTATTTTGTTTCTTGGGATTTGTAATGGTTTTCCTTGCACTCATTCAATGAGTGAGTGTGACAGTGATGCTCCGGATTTAGCTAGAAGTCTTCCGCTGTAATATTTGGTTTGGTTGTATTTTTCTGTTTAAGTACGTTTTTAAATGGTCGATAACTTGGGATGTCTATTTACAAAGGAAACTCTGCCCGATTTTCGATGTGAGTTTATTCATTTTTAGTAATTTATTATTTAGAAAATCCGGGGTGTTACAAGAGGTGAAGTTGTGGAGCATCGAGGGTGGCATATGCTGCAGGTTGGCATATATCTGACACTTCTTACACTTCTTAACGTAGTCGTAACAATCCTTTTCCATAGTAGTCCAGTAGTATCCTAGTCGTAGAACCTTCTTGGAGAGCATTCGACCATTCATGTGTGGTCCACACACCCCATTGTGTACCTCGTTCATGATCTTTGCGGCTCCTTCGGCGTTCACACATCTGAGGTTAACCGTATTGTGAGATTTTTTGTACAGAACCCCCTTGTATTCTATGTATTGCGCCGCTAAGAGACGGATGGCCTCTTGAGCTTTTAGTGGTGCATCTTGAGGGTATACTTCTTTGGTGATGTAGTTGAAGACGTCTTGGTACCAAGGATCTTCTTCGATCGGAGCCAAAGTCATTTTTGTGTCGAGGTTGTTGCAAGGGGCTGATTCACTTCTTTTTTTTTTTTTTTTTTGGGTAGTGGTATTGTTGAGGGAGTTCAGCCACTCGAATTCCTGAAAAAAGTGTAAATCTGCATTCTTGCTTTGCAAAGTTTACTTATATTGCTTAAATTGATCAGTTAATGATTTGTGCAACTTTGTATTCATTGGATTTGTCAATAGCTAAACAAAGAAAGAAATGGGCAAGAGGAATTTTTATTGATTTGCAAAAATAGATAAGCACACATGACTTTAGAGAAGGGGGGTCTCTAATACCCGTCAAAAAAAAGAAACTAGACTTAGAAGGAAAATATAAGGGGAACACCCCCTATTCAAGACTCAACCTAAAGATTTAGCTAAGACCCTACGTCGACAAAACTTGGAGACTCAGACTCGACTCCTCTAGCTTCTGTAAATAACCAGTCAGTTCCAGAGCTCTTCTTCTTCCTTTAAAGGCGGTGGTACTTCCCTGCTATCTATGATCTTTCGTATGTCATCCTTCGGCCGAACGCATTTATCTGTGTAGTGGCCGAAAATCTGGTGATAGCGACATTAGAGATCTTGGTCTCTATGTACTTCCTGAAGATCGTCAGGAGGGATTGTAGATTTGAGGTCTCCTCTCCATATGAGGGTATTCATGACATTACCAATGGGGATATTCAGCTGGGTATACTCCTTTTGGTTAAAGCGGCGCCACCCCTTTATAGCCCACGAGCTAGGCGACCACATGGTCCCTCGATCAATGAAAGTCGTGATTACCCTCTTCAGACACTTGCATTGGTTAGTGTGGTGCCCATTAGCTTCACAGTATTTGCATCGAAGATAGGGGTTTCCGTCCCTGGGAAGAATGCGAGGGGTAGGCCTCCTTGGATTGGCATTTCTATACTTGACCATCTTGCTGAACATTTCATCTTGTTGGAAGCCAGCTTCTCCCTTGGTCAGAATGATATTGCATTCTGTGGGTCGGTCCAACAAGGCAATTTTCTCTTCCATCCGTTGAATTGCATGGTGGTGGTATGCCACGTAGATGGACATTCCATCGATAGTTTCCTTTACTTCCTCAAACTCATCCGGTTCTCCTATTTCTTCAGAAGGATAGGTCTCGAATTCCTTGGAACTATCTGAGCTGTGAGATTTAGTATCTTCTTCTATGAGGGCTACCTCTTCAGGGGAGAATCCCTACAGGTCAATGTCTTCACTATCGTGCTCTATCTTCAAGACATGAGTCTTGTCAATAGTTGCCTTGATGGGGTTAGCTTCGATTTCCACAATTTTTCCCTCCAACATCATTTTGACCTTCTGGTGCAGGGTAGAAGCTACAACATTTAAACCATGGAGCCAAGGTCGCCCAAATAACAAGTTGAAAGTAGCTGGAATATCCAACACATAAAAATGTACTATTTTTTCTATAGCCCCGGAGGTGACATTCATAGTTATGGTGCCCAGAACCTTTCGACTGGAGTTGTCATAAGCGCGCAAGCCTTGCGCTGAGTGAGCCATGTTGTTGATATCGATGCCCAGTTTTGCTGCGGTTCTCATTGGTCATACATTTACGGCCGAGCCGTTGTCCACTAGGGTCATGGGTACATACTTTCCCATGGCGAATACAGTCAAGTACAAAGCATTATTGTGTGAAGACCCTTCTGGTGGTAACTCATTGTCCGAAAAAGTGATGGATGGCCTAGTTTTATCCCCTACCAAGAAATTGACCAGTTCGTCAAGCCTCATATCTGGCGATACCGAAACCTTTGACAAGGCTTCCAAAATGTCCTGGCGATGTTCATAGGACGAGGCTAGAAATTGCCAAATGGAGATGTCGACCTTGATTCTCTTGAGTTGTCTTGTGATGGCAGATTCTTTGTCTTTTGCGGGAACTTCTTCCACTTCTTCTTCAGCTGGAGGTTGGATTCTATCATTATAGATGTTTGGTGGCCGATAATGACGACCGGAGCGTGTCAATTGGGCCACTCCTATGGGCCATCTGGTTTGGATCTCCCATACATCTTCTTCATTACGGTCCCATATTCCAGCAATTTGAGATCCCAAGGCATCTTCAACACTTATATGTAAAATGGCACCCAAAGGGTTATTCGAGTTGCTGGGTGCTTGACCAGGTTTTGGTAAGGGTATGGTACCATTCTCAATTCTATCTTGGATAGCATGTTTAAGAGCCCAACAGTTGTCGGTGTCGTGCCCTTTTCCTTGAAGGTACTTGCAATACTCCCTTTCTTTACAGTTGCGACTCTTAATAGATGGTTCTGGAGTTGGTCCAATGGGCTGCAGCAGATCATTCTTTCGAGAGCATGTGACAAAGTCATTCCAAGAGGGGTGAATTCTCTTTGTGGCTTTCTTTCGGCAAAGGTATTCACAGCATCAACCTCATTGACCTGAGCACCAGAAGAGGTTCCGGAAGTTTCCCTCTTGTCTCTCCCATAAGTGAAGGGCTTAGGGGTGGTCTGGTCCTTATGTTTGTTGATATTATCTTCAATGAGGATACCAACGTCTTATAGACGCTGATATGAGTCAATGGCCTGATACTGAAGGTGACACTTATAAGCCGGTTGCAGGTTCTTAATGAAATGTCTGATCTACTCAGTTTCAGAGGGTCTTTCCACCATCTTAGCTATCTTGGACTTCCATCGATCGAGGAATTTAGTGAATCCCTCATTCCTCTCTTGGGTGGTAATTTCGAGCTCCCTCAAAGTGATGGGGAGAGTAGCGTTGTCCTTGTATCGAGCCAGGAAGACCGTGGTAAAAATCAAGCCAATTTGGGTAGCTTTCCAAATCTAGGGAGTAGAACCATCGTCGAGCATGTGTATCAAGGGTCTGGGGAAACAGATGGGCATATAGTTTCTTGTAAATTCCCCTTAGAGCCATAGCAGTAGTGAAGGATTTCAGGTGATCCTGCGGGTTGTTAACTCCCGTGAAGGTGGGTACTTCAGGCAAAGAGAATTTGGCCGGAAGTTTACCCTTGATCTTAGTGTCAAACTTTGCTACGTTGGCACTATAGTTGGAGATCAAGCCGCTACTCTTGAGCACAGAGGTGATCTTAGCCAGCATGGCATCTGACCCTTCTTCCTCAGAATCGGAATCGGAAGGGATCCTTGCTTCTTCTTCTCTCTTTCTTTCTATATCTTCAACTTTGAATCGAACCTTTTTCAACTCGCTCATGAGTTCATCAAATCTTTCATCCATGGTCTTAGGCATTGTGAAGTTGGGAGGGGTGATTGGTGTGGAGAAAAAGGTATGTAGTGACGGTAAATTTATTGATGGTGAAGCTTTTGTGGTGGAGGTAAACGATGATCTGGTGGTGTAGACGGTTGCAAACGAACCAACCTCGCCGAAAGCCGAACCCAACTTTTCTCAAGATTTCCTTTCTTCTTTGGACCCCCTATCTTGAGTAGGAAGCACGGAGTACTTAGTAACAAAAATCATCAGACTCTCATCTGATGAAAAATTGACCGATACATAGAAACACACATTGTCCTAAACGGGAAAAGACCCTAAATGCCCATATATTTCCCTAATATCCAAGGAAAATAAAGTAAATGAACGAAAATAAAAAAAAATAGAAAAGATGACTATCCAATTTTATTTTTTTTCTAGACTCAAAGAAAATGAAAAATGGGACAAAATAAAAAGAAATTTTGGTCCTTCCTTTTTTTTTGATTTTTTTTCTATTTTTTTTATATTTCGGCATTTTTGTTTTTGCCGTTTTTTTTTTGGGATTTTTTTTGATTTTCTTTTACCGAATCTGAATTACATCAAAAGAAAAAAGAAAATACAAAAATAAGAAAAGGGAGAGGGGAAATTGAAAGACTGACTCCTTTTTTTTTTTTTACTAAAAAGATCTAGAAATTGTTCATGACCTTTAGAAAATATCATTGGGAAATGATCGATGAGTGTTCATTGAATTTGAATTCTTGCACCATCTTCGGGCACTAGGAACTAGCTAAAAAAAAATGACTCCTAGCACGTAAGTACATGTTGGAACATAATCACGTAATTTATGCATTCATGCAAGCATTATAACAACGCAATTTACAGGCAAACATGTGATCAGACGGGCATGACAACGACACATGCACCACAAGCAAGCGGATGCACGAATGTGGGTTGAAGGCTTTTGGCTTCTGTGAGGTTACCATGACAAATTACAATTTCCTTTCGGCGGATGGTCGACACATCGATTGTAATTCTTTTCATCAACAAAGGATTTATGAGTCATGGGTGAGGAAGCGTCGATTTGCACAATAGGACAACTGTATATTCCTTTAGATATACGGGTTGCCTACGAGTTGCGACACAAACTTCTTCGAGGGTTGATAAGGGTCAAAAGGTTGTGCCAAGGCACATGCAAATGATGCAAAAATATGGAACATGTAATTAAACAATTAAGCAAACTTGACATTCGAGTCTCACCCTTTTATATAAGTCCCTAGTGAAGTCGCCACTGTAAGGACCTGAGATTTTCCAACCTTGTTCCACCGAGTGCGTCCTTATAGAAGATTTGTCAGTTGGGGACTTAGATAAGTTCAAGGGACCATCGAGTTAGAAAAGCTTTTGAAAAGATTTGAATTGAATAAAAACCATGAAAGAGGTCACAAATCTACTATCGGCGTTTTATCGAAGAGACAAACCGAAGGGACAACCCAATAGCGCGATAAATGAACTAATCATGTTTTTAGAAAGACTCCTGCTTATATAAAACATATAAGTACCCAAGAATAAAGGGTTCGGGGGCGAAGGTACGAGGTGGGAAGGTGTTAGGCACCCAACTCGCCCGTTTATGACGGCCTCTAATAAGTCAATTTTGCTTAATAATTTAAAGACATAATTCCCATGCAAAACCGGATTAACAACCTAAACTTAGACTATTAATTGGTTCATCACAAGCATCAAAATATTTATTTTTAACCCTTATTTAGACATGCATTTGATTGACAAGTTGAGCAGCATAACAACTATATAGACATTATTTAGGAAGCAAACAAACGTGACCTAGCATGATATCTACATTATAACTACTAGAAAATAAACAATTAGGCAATTAATTCAATTTGAGCCCTCAGGAATTTGTACCAAACTGTAGGCTTATTTGACAAGAATAGTAAAAATAGATCTCAAGTTTTAGAAGAAAGAGGGAGAAGCTCAGGAGTACTTAATTGAGACTAAAGGTTGCGAACTTTAGGCTGTGTGATTTGAACTGAGGGTGAAGGGTTGTTTATATGGGCGAGGGAAGTAGGGTTGTACGGTCGAAAATTGAGCTGAAAACGACACGGGCTTGTAAATTGAGCCGGGCCCGAAGAGAGAGTCAGCGCCGCTAGCGGCCCTCGGACGTTCCCTAGGGCCGTTGACGGCTGTCAGCAGCAAGTTGGATGACGTCATCCAACCCATTTTCATTTTCCGAAGGATTTTTAATACTCCAAAAAACATGAAAAGACCGTTTTACCCCTGAACGGTAAAAGACGGTTTTACCCTTAAACCGCAACTTGGCGACCGGGAGTCGGAATGAGGCATCAGACGTGTCGTTGGAAAGCTCTTGAACATGGCTTCTGAGTGGAATGGATTGAAGGAGTGTTTGGAGGGAAAAACCTGAGACCTTATCTTAACTATTAAAGCAAAATAGTAGTTCAAGCTTAAAAATTGCTCCTTTCATCATCGGGCTTTTGCGGAGAAATCTAAACACGCTTTTTTGGCGTCTACACATACCGAGACGGAATCTCGACGCCCGCCGAGTGGTGTTTAGTCACTGTTTGTCGAAGCACTCCACGTTTATCATTCTCAAAGTATTACTAACTTTTTCATTCACTCTGAATACAGGTCCCCAGCAGATGTTAGACCATCTACGAGCGGTGTTCTATCTTGCTACCATAACCTTTATTTTCTCTTTTGTTCACAATGATGAAATCTTAGCACACTACGAGCATGTCCCAAATCAGTTTTGTCTTCATATGCATACATATTGTACACCCTAACACACCGTGTGCACATCAGCATCCTCCATGTCGCCTTCAGAATACTTTCATCTTCGATTTTACTCATGCTCGATCAAAGTGGGAGCTTCTGTAGACTCCATAAAAGCGCCTTCAAATTCCTCCACAAAAGCCCGATGATGAAAGGAGTAATTTATAAACATGAATGTTATTTTTGATTTAATAGCTAAGATTAGGTCTTAGGTTTTCCTCAAAACACTCCTTTATTCCAATCCCATTCAAAAGCCCTGTTCAAGAGCTTTCCAACAACACCTCTCATGCCTCTTTCCGACTCCCGGTCGCCAAGTTGCCATTCAGGGGTAGAACCGTCTTTTACCGTCCAAGGCTAAAACTGTCTTTTCAAATTTTTCGAAATACCGAAATTCCTCTGAAAATAAAAATAGACTGGATGTCGTCAGCTGACAGCGTCGTTAGTTGACAGCGCCGTTAGCAGCCCTGAGATAAATCATATTTCAAGCCCAATTCAATTTTCGGCTCCTTTTCAGTCGTCCAGCCTTACTTCTCCATGCCTATAAATACAACCCTCCTCCCTCAAGTCAAATAATACAGTCTACAGGTAACAACCTCTATTCTCAGGAGTATTAACACTGAGCTTTTCCCTCCTTCTTCCAAATTTATTCTTGAGATCTTGTCTTTTACTATTCTTGTCAAATATAGCCTACAGTTCAGGTACTAACTCCTGAGGCTCAAATTAAATTAATTGCCTAATTGTTTATTTTTCTAGTAGTCATAATGTAGATATCATGCTAGAATAACGTTTTTATTGCTTCCTAAATATTATCCTTCCACGCATGTCTAGCCGTTGTAATACTCAACTTGTTAATCAGATTCATGTCTAAACAAGGATTAAATAAATGATGTGATGCTTGTGATGAACCAATTACTCCCTATGTTCCTATCAAACGCTACCATTTGCCTAAAATGGATGTTTCATACAAACAGTCCCATTTCTTTACTTGGTAAACAATTTAATAGTCATTTACAACATTGCCCCTCATTAAAAGCCAAGCCCCCACCCTCTTCTTTCTCTCTCCTCAAGTCCCTATCCACCCATTTAAATGTGACTAATGTTAAGGGTAGAAGGGGAAAGCACATGGTAAAATAAACTTTCCTTGGTCTTTGTCCCAAAAGCAACAGGTAGCGTTTGACAGGAACGGAGGGAGTAATAGTCTAAGTCTAGGTTGTTAATCCGATTTTGCATGGGAATTATGTCTTTAAGTTATTAAGCAAACTTGAGTTAGTAGAGGCCGTCGTAATACGGGCGAGTTCGGTGCCTAAAACCTTCCCACCTCGTACCTTCGGCCCCGAACCCTTTATTCTTGGGTACTCATATGTTCTATATGAGCGGGAGTCTTTCTAAAAACATGATTAGTTCACTTATCGCGCCATTGGGTTGTCCCTTCGGTTTGTCCCTTTGATAAAACGCCGATACAAAATCTTTACAAATTTTTCTAACTTGATGTTCCCTTGAACTTATCTAAACCCCCAACATATACAAATTTTCTATAAGGACATACTCCGTGGAAACAAATAACATTGGATTGGACGAAAATCCCGGGTCCTTACAGTAACCTACAGCACAGGGTCACCCTTCGACTGAAAATCAAAGGATTTTTATCCTCTATTCTTATTTCTAGAGAAATATTTTTATTGTGTAACCTACAGCACAGGGTTCCCCTTCAACTGAAAATCGAAGGACATTTATTGTGTGACCTACACCATAGGGTCCCCTACGACTAAAAATTGAGGGATTTTTATCTTTTATCTTATTTCTAACAAAATATTTTTATTGTGTAACCTACAGCATAGGGTTCCCCTTCGACTGAAAATCGAAGGACATTTATTGTGTGACCTACAGCATAGGGTCCCCTATGACTAAAAATAAAGGGATTTTTATGTTTTATCTTATTTCTAACGAAATATTTTTATTGTGTAACCTACAACATAGGGTTCCCCATCGACTGAAAATCGAAGGACATTTATTGTGTGACCTACAACATAGGGTCTCCTTCGACTGAAAATCGAAAGATTTTTATCATTTATTACCTATCTTAAATATCTTTATTGTATGACCTACAGCACAGGGTCTCTCCGTTCGACTGATAAGCGAAGGATTTTTATTATGTGACCTACATCATAGGGTCAAACTCTCGGTCAAATAAACCGAAAAATTTATTACTGTTAAATGATTGTTTATCTGTAACTGATTGTCACCTCACTCATTTTGAGCTCCGCCAAAGTAGTGGCTTCTGTAGACACCAAAAACTGTGACTATAATAAGTCCCCGTAAAAACCCGATGATGAAAGGATTGGATTTTGCTCGAACTTGGGTTGCGAGAATAATTATTCTAATGATTAGCCCAGTTCATTTGAATTAACCGGGGGAAGCCTCTTGTACTGGTGATCCAAACCAGTTGGACTCATTTCAATTGGAGTCCAAAGCTGAGAGATAGGCATCTTTGAACCTAAGGGCCCGAAAGGGAACCCAAACCCATGAGTCAACCCTTTGTCAAACAAGGGCATTCAGTCAATCCCTCGTGGAACCCCTTGGAAAAGCCTCCCTCGCGAGAAATGCATGTCAGGCGCCTATGCAGGCAGGCCGCTCCAGGTTCAAGCAGTCACACTTGAGCTCAAGCGGTGGCCGCTCGGCCAAGCGGCTTGACCGGTTGCCAGCTCAGCCGCTTGGCCTAGCTGTATGGCCGCCTGGACCTTTTCTCGCGAACGACGAATTCGAGGCCCATTCGATTTCTGTGCCGAACCCTGGCAGCTCCCCCTCTTCTATATAAACAAACCTTAGGGTGCAGTTGAAGAGGTTGAACATTCTCTCTAAGAGGTTGGTCTTTTGGTTGGCAATTTCTCTCTCAGGTTGGGAATTCTAGAGGTTCTCTCTCTCTCTCTTTCAAAATTAAACCATAAATTCTGATTCTACTCCTTCTTTAGGTTAGCCCAGCACTACAAAATAAACCTTCATACTTCATCAAGAGCATAAATTCAAGCATTATAACCCAATAAGTTCATTGTGAGCATGCAGGTAATCCAACCTGAGGGTTTTCAATAAATTTTGATATTGCTTGTTATTAATAACAATTTTGGTTTATGTGATATGTACATGCATGGCGTGTTTTGAGAAAAAGGGCTTGTATTAAGCCTAATTAATGGATGAATGAATGTTTTAATTTTGTTATTTATTGCTTCTTATGATTGAATTGTGCTTTGTTTGTGGATTGGTGGATGAATTATGTGTTTGTCTTCTAACTTGCAGGTTTAGCGTATTTATTGTTTTTAGCAATAAAGGCATGTAATTTGATAAATTGTTAAAAGTGGTCACAATAATAATGTTTGTTCAACCCATTAGTTAAAACCAGGAGTTTGGACAATTTGAACCCTGTTTGGAACCATAGCATTAATAATTATATTGAATTGATTAGTAAATGGCATTGTTGTCAACGGGAGATTTGGGTGCTTAACACCTTCCTAGCTCGTACCCACGTCCCCGAACTCATTTATGATGTCAATTTCCTCAATAGGGATTGGGGTGCACAGGAATTGAGTTGACGTCTTTCTAGACTATCGACTTGATTCCAAGGTTTCCAAATTACCTTAAATTTGTTGGCGACTTCCGACAATCTTAATCATGTTCCTAATACGAAAGGGAAATCTTCATGTGCATTCACACTCAAAGGTTCACGAAAATCCGAACGACCGCGCACTCCCAGGCTGCCCGGAAACCCGAAGGAAAAGGGGGCGAAAAGGGGAGAAAAATCTGGTAGCTTTCAGATACGTAGGACAACCCAATTGCAATTGGGCCCGGCCCTCTCATCATTTTCGCGTTCAAAAGTTGTTAAAAAAAACAAAAAAATTCAAGTTGAAATATTAAAACAAAAATGAGAACATGTCTCCATAAATAATAATAAAGTCCATTACAAAGGCTTGGCAATTCCAAAATAATAAGGTAAAATTTAAATTGAAGTCTAAAAAGGGGCACATCACCCTTATTGAATTTAAAGCAAAATAAAAGGCAATCCTAAGCTAGACATGCTCCAAAAGAGTATTTTCTTTAATGGACTACTCCGTAGCTTCGGTAGTAGGGCCCGCATCTTCTATAGGCTGATCTGCTTTTTGGCCCTCCGCTTCCGGTTCCTTGGGAGCCCATCTCTCTCGAACGATAGGCTCTTCTTCTTCAACCTCCATTAGAGGTGTGCTTGAAAACGGCTCATGATCATTGGCCCGAATTTGGGGCTCCACTTGCGGCTTGGCAGTAATCTTTTCCAAAGCTTTCTTGGCCTTCGGGTTGAGGATGGCTCTCACATGCTTCACTCCCTTTTTGTTACCCTTTCCCTTAGGTTCGTTAGGGTTTGAGAGTCTTAAGCTAGTTTTGACCGATTGGGCCTTAAGATCGTCTTGTTCGGATTTCCTACATGCACGACGACCCTCTGCCGTCTTGCAATCCATCCAAGCCTCATAGGCCGAAGATATGGCCGTAGGGGCCTTGACATGAGGAATAGTCCAGTTGGGACGATGATCCGATGCACACTCCCATGATCTCACCATGCTAATTGCCAAGGCCCGTGTAGTAGGAGCAACACTGTCCTTTTGTAGGATAGTTTGGCATTTCCCATATTACTGCATAACTGCTAGGAAATATGTAAGTTGAATTATGAAGGCCAAGGACTTGGTAATACCCCGTTTCCTTTCCACATCCGATTGCGGATTTTAGACCCCAACACTTGACGGTCCACCGTAGCAAAGGACATGCCTTAAGATACCCACGCCACTCATCAATAGTGGATTCATAATAAAGCCTCCGGCGGGCGGAAAATTGCTTCGGTGGATATTTGAGCGCATTAGCGGGCCTCTCAATGAAGCAGCTATGCTCAATGAGCCATATTTACAAAAGCAAAAAAGGTAAAACATATAAAGTTAAATATCCATCAAAGATACAAACTTTATTAATCAAAAATATTCAGAGCAAATTATTCAAGCACTCACTTGAAGAAGAAGAGGGGTTCCCATCCATCCATCAAGCGATGACTCTTGTTTCTTGCGGTCCAAGAAAATTAAGGTTTCACCAAGACCAAGAGACATAGGGGTAAAATTGTTTTGGATTTGTTCAACAATTCTAACCATACAAGTTTTACCATTATTACCTCCACCAACAAAGAGGTACCTATGCAAGAGACATAAAATAAAAGCACGTTTATAATAGGTCTCGCTCATCACATCATGGTTATCCCTTACCTTGGGGAAGAAGATATCGATGACACCATTGAGGTCTAACTCACCCCTCCTAGCAACGGAGGAGGCTTGCGTTGGTGATAGGCCAAGATGCCTTTTATAGTAGCCTTCAAGGTTTTGCCCCAAGCCATGGAGTGGCGAGAGCTTGATCATGAGGGAACCCATAGCGGAAAATTCTTCGGGAAGAGGGCATAATTCGTTGTACCCAAATCGAAAGACATGAAGTTTGTCATCCCAAAACTCAATTGCGGCCTCAAGGAAGTTTGAGAAAATTTGAACTTGCTTAAGGTGGAAGAGAGCATTCAAGTGGAAAGGCACAAGTCTCATCTTCTCCTCGGAGGTCATGGATTGTAACGACTTGTCAAATTTAACATCAAAGCTTATCACGGTTGAAATCTAAGTTAATTAGGGGTTTCTCTCTCTAAAAGCTCTCTATTGCTACAAAACTATGAAGGTGATGTCCCAAAATCGGACTAACCCAAGGCTTATATTAGGCTCACACGAACAAGACGAAAAAATAAGGCAACCCGTCGAACAGGGGCTTCAGCGGCCCCTGGGACAGCCGCTGAAGGCTCAGGGACCTCGATAGAGCAGTCTAGGCCCACCGGCCAGCCGTTGGAGCCTGGCAACCCCTCTTTTCGCCTCTGCTGCTCCGCGTGTGCCGCTGGACCCCTCCCTTTTGCCGCCAGACCCTTTCTTGGGACAAGTCCCATTTTCTCCGATTTTGGACACTTTCCTTAATCGATTTGGACTCAAATATGGCTCTCTTTCCTATTTTCATGATTATTCCTATTTTGTATTATTTCCTAAATATTAATGGAAACTCCACAATTTCCTTATTTCTTTTTGGATGATTGTCATCTTTTTCTTTTTTATTAATCCCTCTTTACTTATTATTTTCATTTCATTTTTTCACCCCTTTCTTTTTTCATTTTTTTAGGGGGGATAGGGTAAACCCAACTTTAACTTTTTGGTTGTACCATTTTTGCTAAATGGCTATTACTTGAGCTTTTTCTTGACTACGTGTGCATTTGCATTAGCATAATTATGTGCAGGGACCAATAAATAAGACGATCAATATTTACAAGCAAAGTCCGAATGTTTGTTCAATACGAATGTTCAGAAGGTATTTCACACAAATACATTATCATAAAAATCATCATCCGCATCAACATCCGTACGGGGCACCTCAGAGTGGTCCTCTGACCACCGCGCCTCATCACCAAAGATCAACGTCACAAACTGGCTTGGGTCAAGAGAAGAATGTCGGGCATGCTCCCGGTATGAACTCCTGATGCAAGAGCAACCATGGAGACAAAAGAATATAACAAGAACTTGTTTCTTGAAAACAAGAAGCTGTTCCTTGGAGTTCTATATTATGATCTTGAGGTTCTTGATTATACACGAGTACATGTTCATGAGAGAGCCATGGGAGTAAGCTTGGTTCAAGGAAGGAACAACACCAACAGCAACACCTTAGTATATGGAGTATCCAAGAAGGCACTAAGCTGCGCGTAAATTAAAACTCGTATATTAGGGACTTAATTCAAACGTACTTAGGCGCCAATTTTAGTTCATTATTAGATTAATTCAGTTATTTCCTAAATGTTTAAGACCCATAAGAGTTAGTTTTTTAGGATTGGAGTCCAATAGGACCTGGTCAAAAGCTAAGACGCGTACAAGCTGTCAGATGCGCGTATTGCTGTTTACAGCTCCTTTGCACCTTCGTTTTAGATAGTTTTCTATTCCAATTAGGACTACTAGGTTCTTTAGGCTTAGGTTATTATTCCCTAGTTAATTTCTAGTTATTCTAGGCTGAATGTTTGCCTATATAAAGGACTCACGTCCATTATTGTAAGCTACAGAATTCAGACGAAATTAAATCACAAACAATTTAGCAACATTGCTTTATTGCGTTCTAGTCTTTATACCTTAGGGTTGGTGACACTTTAGGAATCTTTATCCTGTGTTCTTGGTGGCTTAGCCTTTATAGAATTCAAGTGGTGATCCTTCATATCCTTTAATTTTCTGTTTTAGTGTCAGTTCTCATAAAATCCAAAAAAACTCATAAAACCCAAAAATACTGTCGTTTGCTTGTTTATTAGTTTTCTGTTTGTTGTTTTGTTAATTTAATTCACTCAAACCCATCAAAACGTATCAACATACGTATCAAGTGGTATCAGAGCAAGTTTTGAAGTTTCCTTAAACATTAAACGATCCAAGATTGTGTTTGTGCTATAGTTGTTGAGGATTAATCATGGTGTTCTTTGATATAATTTATTGGGATGAATATGATGCTGCAAGCAAGAGATTTGAGAAAGCAAACCAAGAATTGTTCACGCTAAGAGAAGAAAGTAAACAACGTAAGCGACGTTTCAATAACAAGTGTTCCAATTGTCGAGGTTATAGACACTTTGAAGTTGAATGTGCTATGTCATTCAAGGTTACTTTGGATTATGTTCAAGCTGCTGAAGAGAATTTGGTTTCACAATCTTCCATCAAAATCAAAGAAAAGAAAGAACAAGTCTTTACTGAAGATGTTGTTGAGAAAGACGATCTTGATGGTTATTTAGAAGATCTTGTTTCTATTGATGACATGCAAGAAGAAATCAATACAGTTCTTGACTTACAAGAACCTATCTTTGATGAAGAACTACTTGAGATTATTGATGGTGATCTTTTAGAAGAGAATGTTTCACTAGACCAAACTCAACCATTTATTATTCTTGATGTATTTCAAGATGATGAAAACTACAAGGCTCTTACTCTTGTGGTCGTGGACTCTTTGAGTGTCTTGGAACAACAAAATTACCCTATAGTCAAAGAAGAATACTTCATTCAAGATGGCTTCTATAGCAGTTCTAAGGTGTTCTTGATCGAGGATTACAAAGACTAGATTTTTGTTTGTGAAGAATTGGGGAATATTCTTTTCGAAGAAGGGGAGAATAATGCGGGAGCAACAAGCCCATGGATTGCTAAGCTTATCATTGAATGGTTATCCATCATATTATGTACAAAAAAGATGAATTGGAGTACACATGAAAGATCGGGATTAAAACTCTTATATTATGATCACATTCGTTGTAAGGATTCCCGTAATGGTGACAGCT
Source organism: Tetragonia tetragonoides (assembly GCA_038025085.1). Lineage (NCBI taxonomy): Eukaryota > Viridiplantae > Streptophyta > Magnoliopsida > Caryophyllales > Aizoaceae > Tetragonia > Tetragonia tetragonoides. The sequence continues at coordinate 25,357,654 of CM076149.1, forward strand.
TCTACATTTGTTTGTATTTTAATTATAACTCAGTCATACGACATCAGTTCATATTGATTCAAAATCCTGTAGAAAGCTGAAAAAGAGATCTAAAACTTCTATGCTTTGAGTTTTCCCAGATTCAGAAGGTAACATGGCTGAAAACGCTATTGAAGTTACGGTTTAAAATTGGACATCATTATCTTAGGCGCCAAGGAATTGCGAGTTAATTCTCCAAGTCGTGTAGGACTCTTAGTTATTTACTTTTAATTGGTTTTCTACTTTATTTAGGATAGTTACTTTATTTAACTTCAGTTTTATTAGTTTCTCAGATGTAACAGGTTTCCTAAGAGCAATAGGTTTCATAGTTGCGTTAGTATTAGGTTTATTAGTTTGAGTAGGATTAGTACTTCTTTTCCTAGTTTGTTTCTATTGCTAAAGGCTGATTGTTTTGCCTTTAAATAGGGACTCACGTCCATCATTGTAAAAAAACAGATTATTATTAGAATGATTATAAACAATTCGGTTATATTGCTTGATTTCGAAATTGTCTTTATACCTTCGGGTTGGTGACACCTTGGGATTCTTTATATTGTGTTCTTGGTGGATTTGCCTTTAGAGAATTCAAGTGGTGATCCTACATATCTTTATGTCTTTTCATAAATACAGAAAAAAAACCCAAAATAAGTCTTTTTAATTTTTCGTATATCTATCAGTTTCGTTTCCGCATACGCATCAAGTGGTATCAAAGCTAAGGTTTATTGAATGAATTTGTTTGAACGTGATTATGACTATTGATCTAGCAAAGATTGACAAGATGGAACAGCAAATCTAAGCCCTAACCGATCTTGTTAAAAGCTTGGGGATTGTGGTTCGTAATGCACTCCTAAGGAGAAAAGAAAGGAACCCTGAAGATGATGATGAGCTTAAAGATGGAGATCGTCAAAAAGGACCAGTTTGTGATGATGTAAAGACAGAGGTGCCAGAGTTTGATGGTAGCTTTGATCCAGAAGTTCTTTTGGACTGGATTCGCAAGGCGGAACGTGTTTTTGAGTATAAGAGTATGACTACCAGAAGAAGTGCAAAATTGCTACTTTAAAATTCACAAAATTTGCTTCTTTATGGTATGATAATGTGCAGACTCAAAGGAGACGTGATGGAAAAGAAAGGATTAAATCTTGGGAGAAATTGAAGAAACGATTTTTGCCTAATGATTATATGCAAGAAGCATACCTTAAAGTGACTAATTTGAGACAATGCCTTTTATCTGTAGAGGGTTATGTTCAAGAGTTTGAGAAAACAACCATGATTTGGGATATACAAGAACGACTTGAACAAAGAACTGCTAGGTTTGTTGGAGGTTTGAACACGAACATAAGAGAAAAGGTCGAATTACATCTATATCAATCGTTTGATGATGTGTGTAAGTTAGCTATCAAGATTGAAAGGAAATCAAAGGGAAAGAAGCCAGAAGCAAAACCCTTTACCAAAGGGGCAACCTTTTACAAGACTGGTTCGGGATCTTCAAGCTCTAAACCTGAAAACGAGACCAAGAAACCTGATGATCGTGGAAAAGGTGGGTTCAAGGAGACTCAAGCAAGAGGATAGATCACAATCCGAGAAAGTGTTTTCGTTGTCAAGGTTATGGTCACTTTCAATTAGAGTGCCCTACTCAAAGAGCCATGACTATACGTGACATAAAAGAAATCGATGAGGCCTATTCTGCCATATCTTTTGAGGAGATTGAGCAAGAGGTACATGGAGAATATGAAAAAGAAGAGCACAAGGTTATACAACCAGATGAGGGCAAGGAGTTAATCAAAGGTCCAAGGATTTTGAATGCCAAGGCACTACCAAAGCCCTTGGATGAAGAGCAACGTGAACAAATATTTCATACAAGGTGTACAATTCAAGGTAAATTATGTGATATCATAATTGATAGTGGTAGTTGCACCAATGTAGAGTCTACTATCTTAGTTGAGAAGCTGAATTTACCCCTAATGAAACACCCTCGTCCTTATACTTTGAGATGGCTGAATAACGGTAATGACTTGCAAGTTAATAAACAAGCCTTAGTGTCTTTCTCCGTAGGAAAAAATTATAAAGATGAAGTCTTGTGTGATGTAATTCCCATGGATGCGTGTCATATATTATTAGGGAGACCATGGCAGTTCGATAGATTTGCTAATCATGATGGTAGGAAAAATGTGTATACATTGAAAAAGGATGAGAAAACCGTGGCCTTATGTCCTCTACCCCCAACAAAGATTAGAGAAGTAACAACTAAGGAGTCTTTGTGTACTAGTTTATTCTGGAATGAAGCACAGATGGAGAGAGAGTTAATTGAGAACAAAGGAGGCTACGTCCTAATGGTGAAAGAAGCAACACAAAGTGGTACGTCTAAGATGCCACAATTGAGGTCCTTCATGCAGGAATTTCATGATGTACTCCCTGACGATCTACCCCCTGGTTTACCACCTATTCGTGGGGTGGAACATCAAATTGACCTATTGCCGGGTGCTCAATTGCCAAACAAAGCAGCATATAGATGCAACCCGGAAGAGTCCAAAGAATTGCAACGCCAAATCAGCGAGTTAATGGAGCGTAGATATGTACGTGAAAGCATGAGTCCTTGTGATGTACCCGTGTTGTTGGTGCCAAAAAAAGATGGCACTTGGCGTATGTGTATTGATAGTAGAGCCGTCAACAACATTACAATCAAGTACAGGTTTCCAATTTCAAGACTTGAAAATATGCTTGACGAGTTGCATGGTTCTATGGTGTTCTCTAAGGTAGATCTTCGAAGTGGTTATCACCAAATTCGCATGAGAGAAGGAGATGAGTGGAAAACTGCTTTCAAGACCAAACACGGGCTATATGAGTGGATGGTGATGCCTTTTGGTCTTACAAACGCCCCTAGTACATTTATGAGACTAATGAACGAGATACTACGTCCTTTCCTTGGTAAGTTTGTTGTTGGGTATCTTGATGATATATTGATTTACAGCAAGAACGAGGAAGATCATATCGTGCACTTAAGGCTAGTTTTTGAGACCCAGCGTGAAAAGAAGCTCTATGGTAAGCTAGAGAAGTGCACGTTCAAGGTAGATAGTGTTGTGTTCTTAGGCTATGTTGTGTCAAAAGAAGGAATTTATGTTGATCAATCCAAGGTAGAAGCTATCAAGACTTGGCCGGTTCCGCAAACGGTTACTCAAGTTAGAAGTTTTTATGGGTTGGCTTCCTTCTATAGGCGCTTTGTGAAGAATTTCAATGCTATTATGAGTCCTATAACTGAGTGCATGAAGAAAGGGGGGTTCGAATGGTCTGAAGCTGCACAGAAGGCATTCGACTTGATCAAGCAAAAGCTTTGTGAAGCTCCTATCCTAGCTTTACCAGATTTCAATGAACTATTTGAAGTGGAGTGTGATGCAAGTGGCTTTGTTATTGGTGCTGTCCTAGTGCAAAAAGGAAGGCATATTTCCTATTTCAGTGAGAAGTTAGAAGGTTCAAGACTCAAGTACTCAACATATGATAAAGAGTTCTACGCTATGGTACATTCTCTAGATTATTGGAGTCATTATTTGAGGCCTAAACCTTTCGTGCTACATTCAGATCATGAGTCTTTAAAGTATATACATGGACAACAAAAGCTCAATCCATGTCATGCTAAGTGGGTGGAATTCTTGCAATCCTTTACCTTTTCATCCAGGTATAAGGAAAGGTAAGTCTAATGTAGTTGCAGATGCGCTTTCAAGAAGGTATTCTATGTTATCTATGTTGAACTCTAGGCTATTAGAGTTTGAAATCTTGAAAGAATCTTATTCTCTTGATCCTGATTTTGCTACAACTTATGAGGAGTGTAAGAACGGAGTGCAAGGGATATACTATTTACAGGATGGGTATCTATTCAAGGGTAATAAATTATGTGTTCCTAAGTGTTCTATTAGAGAGTTACTTTTTAGAGAAGCTCATAGAGGTGGCATTGCTGGTCACTTTGGTATAAACAAAACTCTTGAAATCTTGCAAGAACACTTTTATTGGCCGAAGATGGTTGGTGACGTGCAAGCTGTTGTGAGTAGATGTGGTTCATGTCAAAGAGCTAAAAGCGCGTTTCAGAAAGGCTTATATACACCACTTTCTGTCCCTAATCAGCTATGGAACGATATTAGCATGGATTTTATCATGGGGTTGCCTCGCGCTCAACGAGGTAAAGACTCAATCATGGTAGTGGTGGACAGGTTTTCGAAGATGGCACACTTTGTTCCATGTCACAAAACAGATGATGCATCTCATATTGCAGATTTGTTCTATAAAAAGATAGTCTGTCTTCATGGTATTCCTAAGTCAATTGTTTCGGATAGGGATACGAAGTTCTTGAGTTATTCCTGGAAAACTCTTTGGCATATGGTGGGTACAAAGCTTCTTTTTAGTACTTCTCATCACCCTCAAACTGATGGAAAAACGGAAGTAACTAATCGAACTCTTGGTACTTTGCTACGTGGCTTGGTAAGTAAGACAACGAAAGATTGGGATGTGAAATTATCTCATGCAGAATTTGCTTATAATCGATCACCTACCTATGCTACGGGGCATTCTCCTTTTGAAGTTGTTTATGGTATGAATCCTCACATACCTATTGATTTGATTCCTATTCCTAAGGATTCAGTCAACTTTGACGCCAAGGAGAGAGTTCAAGCGATGAAAAAGCTACATGATGAAGTGAGAGCCAAGATTGAGAAGACTAATGCTCTATACAAGGCTAAGGCAAACAAGCATTGCAAGCAACCTATATTTGAGCCTGGAGATCTAGTTTGGCTACACTTAAGGAAAGAGAGTTTCCCAAGCAAGCCTAAGAATAAGCTCATGCCAAGATCAGATGGTCCTTTTAAAGTACTTGAACGAATTGGAGATAGTGCTTACAAGATTGATCTCCCTGGAGAGTATAGTGTCTCGACTACTTTCAAAGTAGGCGACTTATCTCCTTATCTTGATAATAATCAGGTTGAAGAATTGAGGTCAATTACTTTTGAAGAGCGAGGAGATGATGCAGGAGCAACCATGGAGACAAACGAAGATAACAAGAACTTGTTTCTTGGAAACAAGATGCTGTTCCTTGGAGTTCTTTATTATGATCTTGAGGTTCTTGATTATACACGAGTACATGTTCATGAGAGAGACATGGGAGTAAGCTTGGTTCAATGGGAAGCAACAACACCAACAGCAACACCTTAGTATATGGAGTATCCAAGAAGGCACTAAGCTGCACATAAATTAAAACTCGTATCATAGAGACTTAATTCAAATGTACTTAGGCGCCAATTTTAGTTCATTATTAGATTAATTCAGTTATTTCCTAGATGTTTAAGACCCATTAGAGTTAGTTTGTTAGGATTAGAGTCCAATAGGCTCTGGTCAAAGGCTAAAACGCGTATAAGCTGTCAAATGCGCGTACTGCTGTTTACAGCTCCTTTGCACCTTCGTTTTAGATAGTTTTCTATTCCAATTAGGACTACTAGTTTGTTTAGGCTTAGGCTATTGTTTCCTAGTTAATTTCTAGTTATTCTAGGCTGAATGTTTGCCTATATAAAGGACTCACGTCCATTATTGTAAGCTAGAGAATTCAAACAAAATTAAATCACAAACAATTCAGCAACATTGCTTTATTGCGTTCTAGTCTTTATACCTTAAGGTTGGTGACAGTTTAGGAATCTTTATCCTGTGTTCTTGGTGGCTTAGCCTTTATAGAATTCAAGTGGTGATCCTTCATATCCTTTAATTTTCTGTTTTAGTTTTAGTTCTCAGAAAACCCAAAAAAAACTCATAAAACCCAAAAATACTGTCGTTTGTTTGTTTATTAGTTTTCCGTTTGTTGTTTCGTTAATTTAATTCACTCAAACCCATCAAAACGTATTAACATACGTATCAACTCCCTTCCCTGGCATAGCCCGAATCATACCACCACGAAGAACGAGCAGGCATGGTAGGCATCATAGGTGCGGGAACCGGGGGCTGGTAGTAAAGACCGCCATAGGAAGGATACCCTGCATACCCAGGATAAGAAGGATACATCGGCATTGGCATAGGAGCAGGCTCCACACACGGAGTCATCCTACTCCCACCAGGACGGTCCGTCCGATGTACGGGCACCTTCTCTCTCCTGGGACTCTCTCCGAGGGCTCCTCTCGCGTGAAGGACTACGCTCAGGAGAACTCACACCCTCATCATCCGACAACACTACATGTTGTGACCGACGATGAAGAGGTCCACGATACTCAATCTGCAGCCCACAAAGTATAAGATACATTACTCAAAGCATGCAACTTTGAAAATGCAAAATCAAAGTTTACCTTGTCCAAATCAGCTCTTGAGCAAGTACCCACTTCGAGAGGGCTCGAGATATCCACGACTTCACGGCATGCATCATCTTGAAGATCGTCCAGTCTTCTCACTATCGAGCTGTATAAAGACAAGTTAGTGCAAAAATACAAAATGGTAATGCATCGTACACTTCGATAAGATTACCAATTTACCCCCGGATGTCCAATGGGAAGAGGAAGACCCTGAATGTTCTCATCATGGTCCTCCGTCATAGGGATTTCTCCCCAGCACTCCTTTTCGCCATAGTCCCGATCTCGGACCCGCATGTCCGGGCCTTGGTGCCATCAACCAGAGGCTTCTACAAAGCAAAGTAAGTTAGAATCCAACAAGGTAAGAAGCATAGAATATGAAACATTAAATTCTTATTACCTTCAAACCCACAAACGAAGGCATGAGGCGATCATGGCGGAACTGCTCATAATGCCCCGCAAGGTCCTCCGTAGGGTCCCTTCAAATACCGCATAGCATCTGAGCCCACCATGGCCTCTGCAACCTGCTCGCGAGACAAGCACCTCACCAAAAACATGGTTGTAGACACCCTAATCGGTTCTCATCCCCTGCCACCGCAATGCCCGATGATGATGGTAATGGATTACATGGACGTAAATAGAAAAGGAAATTGCTCGAAAATCTAGACCAAATTCCTTGAAACCTCAGCCTTTGGATAGCCCTTGTTATAAGGATTCCAACGCCTTTGATCTTCCCTCAATCAGGTTCCCGGGCCAAGAGATATCGCGTCTTGAAGATTTGGGTTCAAAACTGCTCAATCCCGACCCCCTAGGTCAGGCCAAGGGCTATCTCGTAATTTGCTGAGCACAAAAAGTCAAAAAACCCTAGTCAAGCGCGCGCCTCCAGGCCCAGCGTCTGATGCTACCACCCTGGCGGCTAACGCGTGACAGCGGGGGCCTTCTGGCCAGCCGCTGGGCCCAGGGGCCAGCCTCTGCCCCAGCTGCCTTCCGTGTGGCCGCTGGGACTATTTTTTGGCTGGGCCGAGTTGTGGCGCCGGGTTTCGTACCCTAAGCCCCAAATTCCGTCCCCTAACTCTATAAATACTTCTTTTCACCCTCTTTTGCAAGAGGTCAGTCAGTTCATAAATTTGAGAGCATTGACAGCACATATTTTCCCAAATCAAAGAGAATTCATATTTCAGCAGATTAAAGCAAGCATTACACCTAGCCTAGCTCCCAGGATTGGAGAGCAATTCCAATTCTACTAGTCCCGTTCGAATAGAACGTCCTGGTTAACCATCCTGAGGGCCTAAACTCTTTATTAAATCTCTTATTTACTGCTTATTAATCATGTTTTATTTAGCTTTTGATTATGGTTGAATAAATTTGCATGTTTTGGGTTTTGTATATATGTATGCATGTTTAGTTAATATAAAGTTAGCATGTTTTTATTAGTTTATGCAAGTTTGCATCTTTTCGTAGTTTTTGCATGCATATAGCAACCTCATAGGTTTTTTATAGCATAAAGTTAATATCTTTGCATTGTTCTTCCTTTGAACTTACTTACAATTTTATTGATGTGCACATGCAATATGTGGCGCGTTTAGCAAAGTACGGTAGGTTGGAGCGTTAACTTATTGTTCTTACATCTTGCTTATGCTTAATAATTGTATGCATGCGAATTGGATATAAATTGTGCAAAGTGATAACATAGGTAATTTGGTTGTCTTTAACCCCCCTAGTTAATTTAGGATCTTGGACGACCGGACTTGTATGGATCCATATAGTATAAATAAATATTTGACATGGATAAGCTTAGTAGAGGCCGTTTATACGGGCGACTTAGATGAGATTCGTTTTGTTTATTTCGTACCTACACCCCCGAACATTATATTTAGTCCCCATGGGCATGAGTCAATTCTCAATAGGAATTGGGTGCACTTTTTGATGGTTTCCAATTCTTTCCTTAAAAATTGGTGGCGGCTTCTTTATTTGCAAATTGTTATTCCCCATAATTAATTTAAATTGCATATTGACGTATTATTTAAGAACCATTGATTCCAATTAAATAATCTCGTTCTAGGCGCCGGAAAGGTGAGGGTTCTTACAGTGGCGATTTCACTGGGACAAATAACAAGAGGGTGTAATTCGAACACTTAACCATGTCAATAATTTATTTTAGCTATTTGGTTCAATTATCGTATGTTTTTACTTTCTTTGCTCTTGCATCCATATCATTCATATTGCATGCGTTATCATCGCAAGATGTCGAAAGACATCACCACTCCATAAACAGGAATTACCCTTCGGAACATTGTCTATGACTTAGGCCGATGACCCATTCGGTCCGAATTACCTTTGCACATAGTCGTGTTCCACCCCATGGCATTTACATGTTTCCATTCGAGATGTGTAAAACAGTACGTTTAGTTTTACTATGCACTCCATAGATGACGAAACGCATCCGGTCATGGGTTACCATATCCAACTATAGATTGTGTCAAATATTGCAGTATGTCCTATGGTCCATATCAAGGTGCTAATTGATTTGCTTGCCATAATACGATTGATTGTTTCCTTGTTATGTGATAAGTTTCCCTAGAATATTAGGATTAGATCCCCCTTTAGGATTTCTTTTTGAGTCCTGGTTAGGGAAGGTTTCCCTTTTGTTTGCTTGTGCGTTTTGTCAAGTTTACAAATAGAGTCTAGGATCTTTTCTTTTTAGGAAGTAGAATCCTTGTATGACTCCGATGACGCTAGTGACCATTTAGGAAGACGTTCCTTTCCATAAGAATTAGATTGCATGCAAACAATATATTACCGTCAATGATCTTTCACCAAATAAAAAAAAAGAGTCCAATTTTATTCTATATGCAAGTCAATAGTATATCTTCTTTCCTTAAATTAGGGAATTTTATCCCATATCCAAGTCAAGAGTATTTGTTATTCTAATAAAGTCAAAAGATCATTGACTAGAATACGCTATTTACATAAAATCGCGTTTTTCCCAAAAGATCACCATGTTGAGGATTAGTGCTAGATTCTCCTCCCAATTTTTTTTTTAAAATAAAATCTTTATTCTGTGGAGTTTTCCATTTACTTCCTATTTTCTTAAGCGGGCCTTTTTATGTCCATAATTGGTAGGAGTAAATATTCCGGTCCTAGTAAGTGGGAGAGGGACGAGTCCAGCAAGAGATTAGTCCGCAAGTTGTCGTTCGATCCTTCACCACAAGAACAGTTCGTGGGCCCCATTTGGCTCGATGACCTTCGCACACCGCCACTGTCACCTGAAGCCTCACCATCTAGTTTACCTAAGTCCGCTATGTGTGGCGACGTTGAGAAAACCGCTGACCAGAATATGGATGACCTTTTAGCCCAAATGGTCGCCATGAATGCTAGATTCACTAATATGGAAGCCCATGTCGCTATGTTGGATCCCCCTACTAAGGATGATGATGAGCCCAAGCCCGATGAGGAAAAGGCCGAATCCTCCACTAAAGAGGTCCAAGAACTCCAAACCAAACTGAACAGGCTTGAATCTGTCGTAGGAAAAAGTCGTGTCTTTAACGACATGATCATCAATTGTCAACGCTATGCTCCCCACATCAAGGGAAAATTGCCCACTAAGTTTTCCATGCCTGAAGTTCCCACTTTCAAAGGAACTAACGATCCACAAGATCACATTAGAGCCTTTACCACTGCATTGGGCCTTAGAGGCATTGAACAAGAGCTGTATGTTCACCTCTTTCCCAAAACCTTGGACCCTGCTGTCAGGGCCTGGTTCTTCAAATTGCCCACCCAAAAGTTGGAAAAATGGGAAGATTTATCCACATTGTTCCTCCAGAGGTATGCTGACAATGTCTTGCCACCCATGACATTAAAAGAGTTGGACATCACCAAGCAAGGCGATAAAGAAGGGTTCACCAATTTCGTGAGAAGATGGAGGACTAAAGTTGCTGAAATGATTGATCGCCCATCTGAAAGGGATCAAATCAGAATGCTAGTCCAAAATTTGCCATCCGAGTACCACGAACACATGAAGTTTCAACCCATAACCACCTATGCCCAACTAACTGAAGTAGGCATGGTCATTGAAGATGACCAACTCCAAAGAGGAAAGAACAAGGTAACTTACAACAACAATACAAGTGGTTTTAAGGATAAGAAATACGCCAATACCAATCATACCTCCACAAGTAGAGGAAATGAAATGAACGCCATTGCTGACAGGCATCCAAGAAGGTATACTCCCCTCGGAATGCCTTATGTCAAGGCCCTAGACAAATTGATCAAAGCAGACTATCTACATCCTATTGGGCATACTCCTGATCCACCCGTAGAGAAAAGATCACCGTATTAGAACGAGTCTTCATTTTGCATATACCATAGGGGGCATGGACACGATACCGAGAAGTTTTACACTCTCAAGGATAAAATCCAGGATTTTTTTGATAATGGCACTATACCATTGCCTAAAGACGCGCCGCCACACAGCAACAACAAGGATCCCCTCGGGAACTCTTTTTCCATCGTCATAGAGGAAGGGTTTGATCCATCTTATCTGATCACTCCTATTGGGCATGCGATACCACCATACCCAAACCCAAGGCCCACGCTGGACGCTTGTGGCATTTGGGATAGCGATGAGGAGGATAATGGGTCATATACTGATCCAGAAGATGTATTGACTCCTCAAGTACATGACATAGGCAATGGCAAATCTTGGTACGATATCTCCGATGATGAGAAAGAGGAAGATGATAAAGCTCTAAACTACCTCACAGGATCAGGACGCCAGTTCAGGCCCAAAAATATCTATATGGATCCATCCCAAATCCAACCCGTGGAGCCTGTAACAATCCCCAATAGGGATTCGACCCAAAGAGAAATGGCAAAAGAGGATGATGTGACCAACATTCTCAAACAATTACAAAGAACAAAAGCTGATATATCCATCTGACAACTGTTTACCACTTCTATCACTCATAAAAGGGTCGTGCTAGAGGCCTTGAATGCAACCACCATTTCTCCAAATGCCACCCCTGAAGAGGTAGTCAACCTCCTGGCCCAAGGAAAGTCATCCACACCCGTCACCTTTTCTGACAAGGACCTTCCACCTTAAGGTATTCACCACAACAAAGCCCTTTATCTGACCGTAATTTGTCAACAAAGACAAGTCCCTATGACTTTAGTTGACAATGGCTCAACTGTAAATGTGTGCCCCTTGAGGACTGCTGAACACCTCAAAATAGATTGCAACAACCTCGCGCATTCCGCACAAGGGCTAAGGGCTTACGATAATTCCAAAAGGAACGTCTTGGGCACTTTCTCCATGAACATCAATATTGGGCCCATCGAGAAAATGGTTCCAGCCACCTTCAAACTACTCTTGGGAAGGCCCTAGTTACACGGGCTAAATGCCGTAGCCTCAACCTTGCATTAAAAGGTAAAGCTATCCTTGGCATGATCCACCTTGGATGTCTGCGCTGATACTATGGTAGCCCAGATTGAGAAAGCTCCAGTCCTAAAGATAGAGCATAATGAGAAAGACGAGGAGTTATGGGGCTTCGAGAAGATAGCTTTCATAGAAATAATAGAGCCCACACTCAATGTGAATGCTTTACTCAGAAAGGCAGGCCACTTTCCAGGCACCACTTTGGGCCCTCACCCCAAGGTAGCTCAAATCTGCTGGAACACCAAAATCAAAAACGATCTATTTGGGCTGGGCTACAAGCCCACAAGGCAAGAAGTTAGAGCCTACATACCCAAGGAAATGGCTAGGAAAAGAGCCCGCGCAGCCAACAAGCCCATTCCACACGACATGGATCCTTATCCCCTCACCCTCAATGGGCAATTCCTTCAAGAAGGCGACCCATACCCTTACTATGGATTCCCTGAACCATACACGATTAACGGGATCCTAATTCCAGGCTTTTAGGTATTCCAAAACTGCTTCACCATGAGCGAAGACACACCCATACCACCTAATGAGGTCCGATGCAATAAAGATTGGGCCAATGACATGGCACCCAACGACTTTGGGTTACTATTTGGCGAAGAACGTCGCCAATACGATGAGACAACAACAAAACTTCCCCTTACTGTTCTTTTTAATGAAGGTTTTGGACCCGTCCAAGCTGATCGCCCCAATCGCGCCAGATGGAACCACCTAGAAGCACGAGACGAAGTGGACTCCAGTCAAGGGAGCCCTGTACAAGTTCACAATTCGCAACGGTCCTATAGAGGCGCCCATTTCTGATTCCGAGCCCCAGTCTAATTCTGAGTCTGTTATCCTAGAAGTGTCAGGTAGTCCACCCCAGTTTATTCCTGTTGTTACTAAGGTCCTTAGTGATGAACTCATTGATGTATTGTCCGCTTCTATTAATATTATGAGTGTCGATTTTGCTTATTCGGATTGCCTCGTTGCTAATAATTCAGAAGATACAACGGAATTGCCAAAAGAAGTCATTAAAGCATTAATCGAACATGAACAAATGATGAATATTGCAACTAATGATGAGCCTCGCCACGTGCAAATAGGCTTGTCTTTAACATGTAATGAACGCGAACAATTCGTAACACTCCTAAAGAATTATACGAATGTTTTCGCCTGGTCCTACAAGGACATGCCAGGCATAGACCGCAACATTGCCCAGCATACCATCCCGCTAAGGCCCGACTGCAAACCAGTCAAGCAAGAGTTAAGAAGAATGAAGCCAGAATGGGCCCTTAAGATCAAAGAGGAGGTCCAAAAAACAACTAGATGCGGGCTTCATAAGAGTGGCCAATTACCCCGATTGGGTAGCCAACATCGTCCCAGTCCCAAAAAAGGATGGACGGGTCCGAATGTGTGTAGATTTTTAGGGACTTAAACAAAGCAAGCCTAAAATATGACTTTCCCTTACCCCACATAGATGTCCTAGTAGATAATATTGCCGGACACACCCTCCTATCTTTTATGGACGGCTACGCAAGATATAACCAGGTCTTGATGGCCAAAGAGGATGAAGAGAAAACCACTTTCATCATGCAATGGGGCATTTATTGCTATACATTATTTCCATTTGGGCTTAAGAATGCAGGAGCCACATACCAAAGAACTGCAACAACCTTGCTCCACGATCTGATGCATAAGGCGGCTAAAGTTTATGTAGATGAAATGATCATAAAGTCCAAAGACAGAGAAGGGCATGTACCCTCACTTCAAAAGTTCTTCGACAGGCTTAGGAAGTACAATATGAGGCTTAATCCCAAAAAGTGCGCATTCGAAGTCACATCCGGCAAACTTCTAGGATTTGTCATAAGCACCAAAGGAATAGAAATTGATCCATCCAAGATCAAACCAATAATAGGCATGCCACCTCCAAAAACAGAAAAAGAAATAAAAGGCTTTTCAGGCAAGATCCCATACATTAGTAGGTTCATTTCCAAATTAACTATCACTTGCGAGCCCATATTCACGAAACTCAAAAAAGAGGTAAAGACAGAATGGGACGAGCAATGCCAAAAGGCCTTTGACAAAATTAAGGCCTATTTGTCTGAACCACCTGTTCTAGTACCGCCCATTCCAGGCATGCCTTTAATCCTCTACCTTACAGTCACAGAAACGTCAATGGGGGTCGTGATGGCCCAAGAAATAGACAAGGAGGAGAAAGCTATATACTAAGTGAGCAAGAAGTTTCTGGAATACGAAACCCGCTATTCGTCCCTACAAAAGACATGCCTAGCTTTGGTAGCAACGACTAAAAAGCTGCGACATTACATCTCCAGCACACGATCCACATAAGATCGAGAGAGAAGCCTTTGAAATACATATTCGAAAAGCCCATACTAAATGGTAGAATAACAAGGTGGACCGTTCTCCTCTCAGAGTTCGATCTTAAATTTGAACATCAAAAAGCCATAAAAGGGCATGCTATCTCGGAGTACCTAGCCGACCAAGCTATAAATGAACCAGATCGCAAGGATGAATATCACTTTCCAGACAAAGGGGTTATGACCTTAGATACCGAGACTTGGCAACTATATTTCGATGGAGCATCCAACCAAAAGGGTTTTGGATTAGGAGTACTAATAGAGTCCCCCAAAGGTGCACATACACCTATTTCAGTCAAATTAGACCATGAAGTCACCAATAACGGTGAAGAATATGAAGCTTGCATAATAGGATTGCAATCCGCCATAAGCCTTGGCATTAAGACGCTCCGAGTCTATGGGGACTCATCACTCATAATTAACCAATTTTCCAAAGTATGGAAAGTTAAAAGTGAATCCCTGACACTCTACCAGGAATACTTAGATAAGATCATAGTGTATTTCAATCAAATACACTTTACATACCTTCCACGAGAAGATAATCAATTTGCAGACGCTTTGGCTAAATTAGCAAGCATGATCAATATACCCGAAACTATTCAGATGATGCCCATCTGCGTACAAAGAAGATCCGAGCCTTCATATTGCGACACTTTGGAAGTATTCTATGACGAAGAAGATGAGTGGTACACCGATATAAAGAATCTACTCATTTACCAGCTTTACCCCCCTGATTCTAGTCCTAGAGCCCAAAAGGCACTCAGAAGGCTCGCAGCCCAATTCATAGAGGTACAAGTTTGGATATACAAGAAAAGACCAAGCGGAGTCATTCTCCTATGCCTAGGCACTGAAATGGCCCATAAGGTCTTAAGAGAGGTAAACGCAGGAGTTTGTGGGCCGCACATGAACGGTATGATGCTATCTAGGAAAAGAATAAGGTTTGGATATTATTGGACAACAATGGAGAAGGATTGTTGTGAATTTGTCAAAAGGTGCATACAATGTCCGATGCATGCAAATCTACAACACTTACCACCAAGCCCGTTATATACCTTCACCTCAACTTGGCCTTTCTCGGCCTGGGGAATTGACATCATCGGCAAAATAACCCCAACAGGAGAAGGGGGTTACGAATATATCCTGGTCGCAATCGACTACTTCACCAAATGGGTCGAAGCGCAATCGTACGCAAAGCTCAAAGCAAAGCATGTGGTTAAGTTCATTAAGAATAACATAATAGCTAGATATGGAGTTCCGCAAGAAATCATTAATGATAACGGGTCACACTTCATGAAAGAAGTAATTGAGTTATTAACCCAGTTTAAAATCCAGCATCAAAACTCTTCTCCCTACAGACTGCAAACGAACGGCGCAGTAGAGACAGCTAACAAAAACATCAAGAAAATCATTGAAAGAATGTCCGAATATTATTATGATTGGCCCGATAAGTTGCCATTCGCACTTTGGGGTTACAGGACCTCAGTCCGCGCATCGACGGGAGCAACACCATACTCTCTGGTCTACGGAATGGAAGTCGTCTTGCCGATTGAGTTAGAGGTCCCATCTCTACGGATCGTTTTAGACAGTCAAATTCAAGAAGTGGATTGGGTCCAAGCCCACTATGACCAATTAGTCTTGCTAGATGAGAAAAGGTTACAGGCTTTGCACAACGTAAGAGTCTATCAAAAGAGACTAACAAGACACTTTAACCAAAGGCTCAAAATGAGGGACCTTAAAGTTGGAGATTTAGTACTTAAAGAAGTAAGGGCCAATGTCACTGACCCAAGAGGCAAATTTTGACCCAACTGGTCAGGCCCATTTATCATCACAAAGATCTTAACGGGTGGCGCTGCAAGATTAGCGGATTTGGACGGTATCGAATTTAGTCAATGGATAAACATGGACCAATTAAAGAGGCTCTATGCTTAGGCAAGACACCCAATATATCACTTTCGAGAGGCCCATACAAGGCTACCTAATCCGGAAAAAAAATAAAAATCTAAAATAAAACGGGATTTAATATTAGAAAAAAACGGATAAGAACTACGAGCGGCCTAATTCCCCTACAAGGATACGTAGGACAACCCAATTGCAATAGGCCCGGCCCCTTCATCAAATTCGCATTCCAAAGTTGTCAAAAGCTGTGAACATAACATTCACAAGGTTGCAATATTAAAATGAGCATGTCTCCATAAATAATAATAAAGTCCATTACAAAGACTTGGCAATTCCCAAATATTAAGGCAAAAAAAAAAAAAAAAAAAGAAAGTTTAAATCTAAGGAAGGGGCACATCACCCTTATTTAATTTAAAGCAAATAAAAGGCCATCCTAAGCTAGACATGCTCCAAAAGAGTAATTTCCTAATAGACTACTCCGTAGCTTCGGTGGTAGGGACTACATCCTCCATAGGCTCATCAACCTTTGGGCCTTCCACTTCGCGTTCCTTGGGAGCCCATCTCTCTCGGACCAAAGACTCTTCTTCTTTTTCAACTTCCACTAGAAGGACGCTTGAAGAGACTTCATGATCATTAGCCCGAATTTGGGACTCCTCTTCCAGTTCAGTAGTAATCTTGGCTAAAGCTTTCTTGGCCTTCGGGGTGAGGACACTTTTCACATGCTTAATTCCCTTTTACTTACCCTTCCCTTTAGGATCATTAGGGTTAGAAAGCCTTAAGCTAGCCTTGACCGATTGCGCATTAAGATCGTCTTGTTCGGATTTCCTGCATGCACGACGACCCTCCGTAGTCTTACAATCCATCCAAGCTTCATAAGCCGAAGATATGGCCGTTGGGGCCTTGATGTGAGGAATAGTCCACTTAGGGCGACGATCCCATGCACACTCCTAAGATCTCACCATACTAATCGTCAAAGCCCGTGTAGCAGGAGCAACACTATCCTTCTGTGGGATAATCTGATATTTCCCATATTGCTGCATGATACAGCTAGGAAATATGTATGTCAAAATTTGAAGACCAATGATTTGATAATATCCCGTCTCCTTACTGCATCCGATTGCGGATTTAGGCCCCACCACTTGATAGTCCATCTTAGCAAAGGGAAAGCTTTAAGATATCCACGCCATTCATCAATGGTGGATTCATAATAAAGCTTCCGGCGAGCAGGAAACTGCTTTGGTTGATATTTGACCGCATTAGCCGGCCTCTCAATGAAGCACATATGCTCCAAGAGACATATCTACAAAACAAAAACACAAAAACATATAAAGTTAGGTATCCATCAAAGATTCAAACTTTATAAAATTATCCAAAGCAATTATTCAAGCACTCACTTGAAGGAGAAGAGGGCTTCCCGTCCATCCGCCAAGAGATGGCTCTTGTTTCTTGCTGTCCAAGAAAATTAAAGTTTCACCAAGAACAAGAGACATAGGGGTAAAATCGTTTTGAATTTGCTCAACAATTCTAAGCATTCAAGTTTTACCATTATTACCTCCACCAACAAAGAGGTACCTATGTAAGAGACATAAGATAAAAGCACGTCCATAATGCGTCTCATTGTGACCATCCCTTACCTTGGGGAAAAAGATATCAACCACGCTATTAAGGTCTAGCTCACCGGTCCTAGCCACGGAGGAGGCTTGTGTTGGGGATAGACCAAGATACCTTTTATAGTAGCCTTCAAGGTTGGCCCCAAGCCATGGAGTACCAGGAGCTTGATCATGAGGGAATCCAAGTATGGCAGCAAATTCTTCGGGAAGAGGACACAATTCGTCATACCCCAATCTAAAAACATGGAGTTTGTCATCCCAAAATTCAACGACAGCCTCGAGAAGGTTCCAAACAATGTGAACTTGCTTCAAGTGGAAGAGAGCATTCAAGTGGAAAGGCATAGGTCTCATCCTCTCTTCAGGGGTCATAGATTGCAACCACTTATCAAATTTAACTTCAAAGCTTGTCATGACTGAAATCTAAATTAATTGGGAGGTTTTTCTCTCTAAAAGCTCTCTATTGCTAGTAAATTATGAAGGTGATGTCCCGAAACCGGACTAACACAATGCTTATATAGGGCTCGCACGGAAAAGACGAAAAAAGAAGGTAACCCGTAAAAAAAAGGGCTTCAGCGGCCCACGGGACAGCCGCCCCAAAAGAGCAAATAAGACAACCCGTCAAAAAAAGGGCTTTAATTAAATGTAGGGACCAATAAATAAACAATATTTACGAGCAAAAGTCCGAATGTTTATTCAAATACAAATGTTCAAAAAATGTATTTCATACAAATACATTATCATAAAAATCATCACCCGCAACAGCATCCGTGCGGAGCACCTCAAAGTGATCCTCCGACCGCCGTGGCTCGTCGCTAAAGATCGATGCCGCCAACTGGCTAGGGTCGAAGGAAGAGTGACGGGCAGGCTCCCGATACAAGCACCCCTCCCCAACATAACTCGAATCATACCCCCACGAAAAACGAGGAGGCATGGTAGGCATCATAAGAGCAGCGACAGGGGGCTGGTAGTAAAGGCCGTCATAAGAAGGATACCCCGCATACCCGGGATAAGAAGGATACATCGGCATAGGCATAGGAGCAGGCTCCACAAACAGAGTCATCCTACTCCCACCAGGACGATCCGTCCGATGTACATGCTCTCTCTCTCTCTCCTAGGACATTCCCTCTGAGGGCTCCTCTCGCGAGAAGGGCTACGCTCAGGAGAGCTCACGACCTCATTATCCGACAATACCACCTGTCGTGACCGATGAGGAAGGGGTTGACGATACTCAACCTGCAACCCATCAAATATATAAGATACATTTCTCAAAGCATGTAACTTTGAAAATGCAAAGTCAAGCTTACCTTGCCCAAGTCAGCTCTTGAGCAAGTACCCTTCGAGAGAGCTCGCGATATCCAAGACTTCATGGCATGCATCATCTTGCAGACCTTCCTGATTTGCTCAGGGTCAAGCTACGCAAAGAAAAGTCAATACAAGCATACAAAATGGTAAAATCATATACAACGAGTAAAATTACAAATTTACCCCTGGATGACCAACTGGAAGAGGAAGGCCCTGGATATCCTCATCAAGGTCCTCCGTCATCGTGACTTCCCCCCAAAACTCCTTCCCGTCATAGTCCCGACCTCGGACCCTCATATCCGGGACATCCACATTGATGGCATCAACCCGAGGCTCCTACAAAGCAAAGAAGGTTAGCATCCAACAAAACAAGAAAGACATAGAATGACAAATATAAAGTTCTTACCTTCAAACCCACGATTGAAGGCATGAGGCGATCACGGTGGAACTGCTCATAGTGCCCCGCAAGGTCCTCCCCAGGCTCCCTCAAATACCGCATAGCATCCGAGCCCACCATGGCCTCCACAACCTGCTCACGAGACAAGCACCTCACCAAGAACATGGTCGAGGGAGGATGCAAGGGAATCCTCGGTCCCGCCACATCAGGATAAACCTAATGGAAGGTCCACTCTCCTAAATACCACTCAAAAGAGAATGGACCCGCAATCAGGATCCTCTGGCGGTCCACCACCCTAGATGAAAAGACAGCAACCGAAGCTAACCCATCATACTTCGCCCATGGGAAGTAGTCAATCTACGCAAACATGCAACATAAGATATTTCCACACCAAGAAATACAATCCATGCAACAAAAAGCGAAATTACGTTACCTTGTGCCAGTCTAGGCGCAGGACGGCCTCCCTATACTGCTGAAGAGTCTGGAAAGGCGCAGGACCCCTATGACGCCATGCCCTGCAAACCGCGAAGTAACTCCCAGCCCGTAGGCGCCATGTCCGGGAAATGCTCAAAAAACCAAGGCTATATTGAACATGAAATTAAGCACCACACACATAAATCATGCAAATCACCAAAACAGATACAAAAAGCAAAACGCACCTGCAAGACCTTCCAAAACCCGCACAAGCTCACGGGAGGAAGAGTCGACTGCCTGTACCCTTCATCATTCACGCGGCAAGCAAACCGCATGTACCTCAAGAGGTTGTCGTACTCTCTCACCCTCTCCCAATCCAACAAGCTCAGGAGGTAAATGGCATGGATACGCTCCCCCTTGTCACCAAAGATAGTGGTGGCAATGAGGTAGGCGATGAACATCCTCGCCTTCTGCTCCACCGAGGTATTTCTCTTATACCTCGTGTCCGTCAAAGCAGCGAAAAGCTTGCTATAGGAACGGTAATGGTGACCCCAGGTGTTCCCCCGAGGGCCAAATAACTCCACCATCTCCGTCTTACGTTTCCAAATGGAAACGTCATAGACAATGGGCGTACCCACGCAGGGTACCCTAGTCAGCATAGCAAACTCCGAAGGAGTGATTATCATTTCCCAATTAGGGAAATGGAACGTGTTGGTAGTATCCCAAAAACGTTCCAAAGACAAGCGGACAATGCACCTCTTGACTCGCTCAACCGAGTTCGCCGCTTTCAAAATGGGCCCAAACCCCGCACCCAAAAATGCACTCTGCACCTCTTTGGGCAAGATCTTAAAAAGTCTCACTGAAGAGCCATAATTACCACGAGGCTTCAAATTCCCATCGGGTTCCTATTATCAAATTTGCAACCTCTTACGTTCACATTTCAAAACAAATGTTCAATGCTAGGCATGTTTCTAAGTTCGTTCAAGCCGCGCAAGATCACGTGCGCTACAAACTTGACAATTGCATACAATTTCTGCACAAATTCTAATCAAGGCAAAGCATATAAACTAAAATTCAATGCATAAAACTAATGCATAAAACTATGAATTCAAAGTTTGAGGCTTACCACAAACTTGGAAGCCCAAGAACTCAAATGAGTCGCTAAGTTGAAAAGCAACTCCGATCGATCCCAAATAATGTCGGGCATCCTATCCGACCGCGTGTATCGATCGTGATGAAAAGCCACATCAGGCTTCCTCTTTGAAGGCTTCACATGAGATGGAAAAGCCTTGGTGAAGATCTCAATTTCTTCAACCTCCTCCCGGACCTCGGTCCTCCTACTCTTCTTCATTACCAATTTTGGAGCCATGAAGAAGTATGAGCAAAGCAAGCAAGAACAAACAAGCAAAAATGGAGAATTTGGGATTTTCTCTCAACAAGGGTTTTAAAAACCCACTTTCAAATTCACTCAAATTTGTGAGAAATCACAAATAAACTTCAAATTATGCAAAGATTATGCAAAAGCAAGTAAATGCAAGCAAAAAGAAGCAAATTTGAGCAAGAAATGAAGGTTGGGCAACAATGGAGGTAGAGAGAGAGAGTCTCGAAAATTTGGGGAAGAATGACCCAAAATTTCGGCTCCCCGAAAAATAAATCCCGTTTTCGCCTCTAAACCGGCCCAGCGGCCCTTTTCTGGGCCGCCCAGGCTTAGCGCCCAGCCGCAGGCCCTAGCGGCCCATCTAGTATCCCCCGCACCTCCATCTGAGCCGCTGAGCAGGTCCGATAAGGTTGCCCAACGCTCAGTGGCCCTGCGCGTGGCCGCTGAACCATTTTTCTCGTCCGCCTCTCAAGGGGCGGGCCTACGAGTTCAAATTTCGCGCGGGATTGCATTTCTCAACCGTTGACAGCCCGGGAGATTTGAGCATGTCACCCAAAATGACTCTTTTGCCCCCACAACATGGTTTCCCATCCTAGGGACCCGGTATTATCTATTTTTGCAGGCACAGGCCTTACATCTAACCTTTTGCAGGCACAAGCACTTTATTCTATGTTGCAGACACAATTTTCCGAAAACACGGGCATCACTAAAGCAGAGTAACATAATGCTCTTTGACGTTGAGGCTATTAAAATTAGTGTCACGTTGGCACCCACAAAGCAGAGCAACACAACGCTCTTTGACGTTGAGGCTATTAAAATTAGCGTAACGTTGGCACCCGCAAAGCAGAGCAACGCAACGCTCTCTGATGACGAAGCTATTAAAATTAGCATCGCATTGGCAAACAAAAAGCAAGTAAATCTGACCACATGCGGTCAGGAGTCTATCTTTCCTTTCTTTCTAACATAAAGCATTTTTAAAAAAAAAAACACTGCAGGCATTTTTTGGCAAATACTTTGACCTTCGCTTTTACAAGCTCGGCCAAAGTGGGGGCTTCTATAGACACCCTAATCGGTTCCCATCCCCTGGCACCGCAAACCCAATGATTATGGTAATGGATTAACATGGACGTAAGTAGAAAATGACATTGCTCGGAAATCTTGACGAAATTCCTTAAAACCTCAGCCTTTGGATAGCCCTTGTTATAAGGATTCCAACGCCTTTGACATTGCCTCAATCAGGTCCCCGCATCAAGAGATATCGTGTCTCGAAGATTTGGGTCAAAACCGCTCAATCCTGACTCCCTGGGTCAGCCCAATGGCCATCTCGTAATTTACTGAGCACAAAAAGTCAAAAAACCCTAGTAACGCGTGCGCCTTCAGGCCTAGCGGCAGACGCTATCATCCTGGCGGCTAACGCGTGACAGCGGGGGCCTTCTGGCCAGCCGTGTAGCCTCAGCGGCCCAGCCGCTGAGCCCCAGCGGCAGCCGCTGGGTCCAGCTGCCTTCCGTGTGGCCGCTGGGCCTGTTTTTTGGCTCGGCCGAGTTGTAGCTTCGGGTTTCTTACCATAAGCCCCAAATTCCGTCCCCTCACTCTATAAATACTTCTTTTCACCCTCTTTTGCAAGAGGTCAGTCAGTTCATAATTTTGAGAGCATTGAGAGCACATATTTGCCCAAATCAAAGAGAATTCAGATTTCTGAAGATTCAAGCAAGCATCACACCTAGCCTAGCACCCAATATTGTAGAGCAATTCCAATTTTACTAGTCCCATTCTAATAGAACGTCCAGGTTAACCATCCTGAGGGCCTAAACTCTTTATTAACTCTCTTATTTACTGCTTATTAATCATGTTTTATTTAGCTTTTGATTATGGTAGAATAAATTTGCATGTTTTGAGTTTTGTATATAATTATGCATGTTTAGTTAATATAAAGTTAGCATCTTTTTATTAGTTTATGCAAGTTTGCATCTTTTCGGTAGTTTTTACATGCATATAGCAACCTCGTAGGTTTATTTTAGCATAAAGTTAATATCTTTGCATTGTTCTTCCTTTCAAGTTACTAACAATTTATTGATGTGCATATGCAATATTTGGCGCATTTAGCAAAGTACGGTAGGTTGGAGCGTTAACTTATTGTTCTTGCATCTTGCTTATTCTTAATAATAGTATGCATGCGAATTTGATATAAATTATGCAAAGTAATAACATAGGTAATTTGGTTGTCTTTAACCCGCCTAGTTAATTTAGGATATTGGACGACCGGACTTGTATGGAACCATATAGTATAAATAAATATTTGACATCGATAAGCTTAGTAGAGGCCGTTTATACGGGCGATTTAGATGAGATTCGTTTTGTTTATTTCGTACCTACACCCCCGAACTCAATATTTAGTCCCCATGGGCATGAGTCAATTCCCAATAGGAATTGGGTGCACTATTTGATGGTTTCCAATTGTATCCTTAAAAATTGGTGGCGGCTTCTTTATTTGCAAATTGTTATTCCCCATAATTAATTTAAATTGCATATTGACGTATTATTTAAGAACCATCGATTCCAATTAAATAATCTCGTTCTAGGCGCCGGATTGGCGAGGGTTCTTACAATGGTCGAGGGAGGATCCAAAGGAATCCTTGGACCCTCCAGATCGGGATACACTTGACGAAAGATCCGCTCCCCTAGATACCACTCAAAGGAGAATGGGCCCGCAATCAGGATCCTCTGACGGTCCACCACCCTAGTAGCTAGGATGGCGTCCGGAGCCGACCCATGATACTTCGCCCAAGGAAAGTAATCAATCTACACAAGCATGCAATATAATATATTTCCACATCCAGAAATGCAATTCATACAATAAGAGCAATATTACGTTCTCTATTACCTTGTGCCAATCCATGCGCAAGAGGGCCTCCCTATACTGCTGGAGAGTCTGCAGGGGCACAGGACCCCTATGACGTCACGCCCTACAAACCAGGAAGTCTAACTCCCAGCCCGTAGGCGCCATGTCCGGGAAATGCTCAAAAAATCAAGGCTACATCAAAACATGAAATTAAGCACCGCACACTTAAATCATGCAAATCACGAAAAGAAAATACAAAGAGAAAACGCACCTGCAACACCTTCCAAAAACCGCATAAGCTCATGGGAGGCAGGTTCGCCTGCTTGTACCCCTCATCATTCACGCGGAAAGCAAACCGCATGCATCTAAAGAGGTTGGCGTAGCCCGGCAACCCCCAGTTGTACTCTCTCACTCTCTCCCAGTCCAACAGGCTCGGGAGGTAGATGGCATGAATTTGCTCCCCTTGTCACTAAAGATAGTGGTGGTGAGGAGGTAGGCGATTAAGATCCTCGCCTTTTGCTCCACCGAGGTATTCCTCTTATACCGCGGGTCTTTCAAAGCAGTAAAGAGCTCGCTATAGGAGCAGTAGTGGTGACCCCAAGTGTTACCCCAAGGGCCAAAGAGCTCCACCATCTCAGCCTTACGTTTCCAAATGGAAACGTCATATACAATGGGCGTACCCCACAAGGTACCCCGGTCAACATAGCAAACTCTGAAGGAGTGATCATCATTTCCCCATTAGGGAAGTGGAACTTATTAGTGGTGTCCCAAAAACGCTCCAAGGATAAACGGACAATGCACCTCTTGACTCGCTCAACTTAGTCTGCCGCTTTCAAAAGGGGCCCAAACCCCGCATTTAAAACCGCATCTTGCACCTCTTTAGGCATGATTTTATAGAGCTTAGTCGAAGAGCCATAGTTTCCATGGGCCTTCAAATTCCCATCGGGTTCCTATGATCAAAATTGCAACCTCTTAGGTTCACATTTAAATCAAATGTTCAATCGTAGGCATGTTTCTTAGTTCATTCAAGCCGCACAAGATCACATGCGCTACAACCTTGACAATAGCATACAAATTCTACACAAATTCTATCCAAGGCAAGCATATAAACTTAAATTCACTGCATAAAACTATGAATTCAATGTTTAAGGACTTACCACGAACATGGAAGCCCGAGAGCTCAAATGAGTCGCTGGTCAGAAAAGCAACTCCGATTGATCCCAAACAATGTCGGGCATCCTATCCGACCGGATGTATCAATCTTGAGGAAAAGCCACATTAGGCTTCCTCTTTGAAGGCTTCACATGATAAGGAAAAGCCTTGGTAAAGATGTCGATTTCCTCGACCTCCTCCCGCACCTCGGTCCTCCTACTCCTCTTCTTTCCAAATTTGGAGCCATGAAGAAGGATGAACAACCAACCAAGAACAATAAGCAAAAATGGAGGATTTTCGAATTTTCTCTCTCCAAGAGTTTCAAAAACCCACTCTCAAATTCACCCCAACTTTGTGAGAAATCACAAATAAACTTCGAATTATGAAAAAGCAAGCAAATTGTAGACACCAAAATTTGTGTCCATGGTAAGTCCCCATAAAATCCCGATTATGAAAGGATTGGATTTTGCTCGAACTTGGGTTGCGGGAATAATTGCTCTGATGATTAGCCCAGTTCATTTGAATTAAGCAGTGGAAGCCTCTTGTACAGGTGATCCAAACCAGTTGGACTCAATTCAATTGGAGTCCAAAGCTCGGAGATAGGTCTCTTTGTACCTAAGGGCCTGAAAGGGAACCCAAACCCATGAGTCAATCCTTGGTCAAAACAAGGAAACTCAGTCAATCCCACGTGGACCCCCTCGGAAAAGCCTCCCACGCTTGGAAAAACAGTGTGGCGCTTATACAGGCACGCCGCTCCAGGTCCAAGCGGCCACGATTGGGCTCAAGCGGTGGCCGCTAGGACAAGCGGCTGTGCCGCTAGCCAAGCGGATTGACCGCTTGCCTTGCGGCTAAGCCGCTTGCCAAGCGGATTGACCGATTGTCCTGACAGCTCAGACGCTTCGCCGAGCGGAATGGACGCCTGAACCTTTTCACGCGGACGGCGAATTCGAGGCCCATCTCGATTTCCGTGCCAAACCCTAGCAGCTCCCCCTCTTCTATATAAACAAACCTTAGGGTTCAGTTGAAGGAGTTTGGAATTTTAGAGGTTGGACATTCTCTCTGAAAGATTGGCCTTTTGGTTAGCAGTTTCTCTCTCTCTCTCTCTCTCTCTCTCTCTCTCTCTCTCTCTCTCTCTCTCTCTCTCTCTCTCTCAAATAAAACTAGAAATATTGATTCTACTCCTTCTTTAGGTAAGCCCTAGCACCACAAAATAAACCTTCATACTTCATCAAAAGCATCAATTCAAGCATTATAACCCAATAAGTTCATTGTGAGCATCCAGGTAATCCAACCTGAGGGTTTTCAATAAATTTTTATATTGCTTGAAATTACTAACGATTTTGGTTTATGTGATATGTACATGCATGGCGCGTTTTGAGCAAAAGGGCTTGTTGTAAGCCTAATTAATGGATGAATGAATGTTTTAATTTTGTTACTTATTGCTTCTTATGATTAAATTATGGTTTATTTGTGGATTGGTGGATGAATTATTGGTTTGTCCCCTAACTTGCAGGTCTTAGCATATTTATTGTTTTTAGCAATAAAAGCATGTAATTGTATAAATTGTTAAAAGTGGTCACAATAATAATGATTGTTCAACCCATTAGTTAAAACTAGGAATTTGGACAAATTGAACCCTGTTTGGAACCGTAGCAATATTAATTGTATTGAATCGATTAATGAAGGCCGTTATTGTCAACGGGCGAGTTGGGTGCCTACCACCTTCTGTGATACCCAATATTTTCTATAATTATTATATTGATTTATAAATGATTTATAAATAGTTTCGGAGATTAAATCTTATATTCATTTAAGGATTCAACTTATTCAATTAAAGCCATAATAATATTAATTATTATTATGGGACTTTCATAAATTGCAATTATTAATTTTGAGGAGTTTAATTAAAATGTTTTACATATGAATAAGAATTATTCATATAGTTTTAATTAGTTTTCATTATTCGAGAATGTTATTTAAATAATTTTAACGATCTAGAGAATTCATATTTCTTTTATTATTTATTCGGGGAGAATTTTATTCGATTAATTTAATGGGTATATTTCTTTTATTCCTAGCTTGACTTTCATTGACCAAAACCCTTGTGGGTGAGTATATATAGAAAAAGATGAGGAGTTTTTCAGTTTACACTCTTGATCATCAAACCCTTATCACCTCTCCTTCTCTCTCTCACCCGGCTCTCTCTCCTCCCCCTTGCTGTCAAAGTCGACCACCATCATCACCGTCGCCATAACCATGGCCTTGGTAAGCTTTTTCTCTCCTCTTCCTTCTCTCTCTCTCTCTTTCTTCTTCTCTTTCTCACGTTTTCTTTCTCTTTCTCCATAGTTTTCTCTTTCTCTCTCCTATGCAGCCATCAACCACCAAGGGGGCACCGCTTTCCGGCTACCTACCGCTTGTGCGGTGAGTTTCTGGGCTGGTTGCTCAGCCCAACTTCCCTCTCCCTTTCTTTCTCTTTTTCTCTCTCTTTTGCCCTCTCTTTCTATTGTTGTTTCGCCGCCGTGAACCACCACGGTGGACCCACCACCACCACCGGCACTGGTGGGTGGTTGGAGGGTCACCGGACCACCACTGGTGGTGGTCGTGGGGGTGTCGCGTGGACCACGGCAGTGTTTGTGTTTTCGCAGTTTTGAAAACCGTCGTGCAGGTTTTTGAGAATTTCAGCATATTTTAATTTCTTGTTTTAATTGTTCTGCACTCGTTTAGAACCCGAATTTGAATTTTTAAAAGCCTATATTGGTTGGAATAAATCAAGAAATTTAATCAAAATATCAGATTAATTTTTTGTTACTTTTTGGATTTTCGTACTTAATAAATTCAGTTTCGATAATTGTTTTTAATTAGGGACTAACGAGCAAGCGTGATAATCTTTGTACGTGGAGCTTACATACTGTTTGGTAACGTATTAGTTGTAAGCGCTCATGCCTACCTTCTTCCAAAGCCCCATCAAAACTATTTTGATGTGATATGTGCTAATTGGGAATTTTGTTGTGAATTTAATATGCTAAGCATGATTAAATTATATCGTCGTTATTATGAGATTTCTTAAGCATGTTTACCGCTGTAAATATGATTTATAATTAGCATGTCGATGTTATTATGTTTTGGGAATTAATTAGTCCATATGATGATTATTGGACAATTGTTGAATGGTGAATTGTTAGTATTATTATGTTATTAAATAAGTGCTAATTGGTATGGGTATTATTGAGTACTAGCGAGCACCTATATACTATTGATTGAATGTCTTGGATGATTTGTGAATTTTTTGATATCATGTTACCCTGCCGAAGTGCTGCAGAAATTTGGCTAGACATTACTTGTCATCGTTATTGAATTATCGTCGTTATTGAATTAAAGCATGTTTAATTCTCATCGTATTGAATTATCATTATCGTCGTTATCTACTATTCATTGTCTAGAGCATGAAATGAATTAGTAAGTCGTGGTCTCATAGTACCACTTATGTCAACCAATGCAAATTATGTGAATTGAACTAAATGAGAGTAAGAGTCCTAATGGATCCCTAGGAGTAGTCGAGCTATCGGGATTGCACCTAATGGTGTAATTCAAGGGATGAGTGATTCCCAGGTTACTTATGGACACCTCACAGTGTGTCTGGGACGTATCATTCCCCATTTATTAAGTCCTCGAGGCTCGTGTAATTGTACTAGAGGTAGTGTGCACACTAGAATCATTAAGTCCATGGCATGATTGTATCTTCGATAAACAGTACGGGTAATCGCTGTTTTTATAAGCTCTCTTACATCTCTCTAATCAAGATGGATTGTCTGGATCGTATTTTGTATGATCACTATTCAAGAATTGTATGTAAAAGAATGTCGTTATGCGTATGCTTGATTATCTGCTTATGTGCGTATGCAAATGAATTTCAATAATTCTTCTAAAACCTCAGGTAAGGTTTGCGAAATATTTTTACTGGGTACGGATGGCGTTTATTCAGTTTATCTGATTTTTGTTTCTCTTTTGTTTCTTTTCTTTTCTTCTGTATTTTTGTTTACGCCACGGAAACCAAAGTGCAGGTTTAGATTGATTGAGGACGTACAGCTTGGAAGGTTAGAGTTGGCGTCGTTTGATAGAACTATTTCTGTTGGATTAGATCGTGGGATTATTTCTTTATTTTCATTTGGTTTGCCCTTGAAGGCCACTTGTAATAAATTTGGTTTAATAGTTTTAACTCACTATATAGACAACTGTGATATTAACTGTTTTAGATTAATTAGTTCCTTAGAAGCTCCTTTTGATGCCTAGTCTTTCTTTCTGCTTAGCATTTACTCCTTAGTGATAAATGTTGCAGTAACGCCCTTGGGTTTGTGATGGTTCAGTGGTGTCGAGTCATGGATAATAACGTCGATAGTTCCGAGGAAATGTTGTAAATTCGGGGGTGTTACGAATTGTATCAGAGCCCTAGGTTTAAAAAAAGGTTGCTTAGGATTAATAAATGAATTAATAAAGATTAGTTTCATATTGAAGAAAATAAAATATAATTAAAGCCGTTGAGCGTAGTAGTCTTAGCAGATAGGAATTATTTGAAATCATTTTGCTTGTGATTTATAATGTTCTCATTGTTTGATTGTCTACCTGTAGATGGTAAGGACAAGAAAGACCGCTAGAATGACGACTGAACACCAAGGGGCACGCACCCTAGCCCATCGTGCACCACCAGCAGAATACGTAGCTTCATCGGATAGCGAGTCGACGGGAAACGACGCGAACGTACGCCATGAGCCCGCGCGCATGGTTGTCGTATGCAATGAAGCCGCACATCCCGCGCCAGTACCCGCGCCTATACCCGGCCTATTGCTGCTCCAGTTGTCGCACCTGCTGCGTACGTAGATGAAGAGGAAGATCCCTCTGAGCATACCGCGCCGGAAGAGCATGATGACATGTCGGATTTGGAGGATATTGGTGTTGAGAGCGACAACAACATTGCACCTAAAACATTGCACCTTTGCTATTGATGCTGAGCTCGAGGATATACGTATCTACATAAGACATGCTTACACTAGATCGAGCGTTATCAGTACGAGAACCGCACGAGTCTATATGAAGGCTTATGGGTAGAGCTACTGCTGGCTGGTCTACCTTACATCCATCCTTAGATGGGACTCAAGGAGAAGTACGACGATGTAGTCTCCAAGAGTGGTCATCTTCACGAGAAGAAGTATGGTGAAGGTACGAGATGGTCTCTCTGCTTTAGAGGCGTCGCAGCTGAGTTATGCCTGTCCGAGTTCAAATGGAAGGTGAACCGCGTGCTAGTTCCTGCGCCAAAGGACATGTGCTAGATTTGCTGGACGAGGAAACTCAAACACGCCGATGACTTTAGGAAGCGTTTCATGCCCCAAAAGTTCGGTTGTTATGCCTATCCGTACACGCCCTGCAAGGAGGTCAAGCCTAGGAGGAAGGATGATCATGATGAGTCCCCTAGCGCAAAGAAGATGTGTGCTAGTGTCAAGTAGAACTAGATGAATGATTTAGTAGTTTTACTCGAGTTTTATTGAACTTTTAAACTTTTGTGATGACCCTGCGTGGTCAAATTTTGATGTTGGTATAGTTGCATAGGCAACGGATATTTTTTTTTTTGACTATTATTTACTTGCAACCTATCTCGTTGCAAGACTAATTCATTTGATTATATGATATCGTTGAGAACTTGTTTTATATGATCGTTTTATCACATAATTGCATGGTTGACTCATAACTTAATAATGCTATCTCGTATTGCCTAGACATGATGGAAAATCCATGTCGGAGTTATGGCGAAATTTTTATTGAGTATGATCATATGAAAAGCGAGCCAAAGGCTAAGCATGTATTGTATGCAACAAAATGTCATTGTTTATTTCCCTACTAAATAGTATGGAGCTTTGATGTGTGCAATGTGAATGTTATTGCTTATCAATCGTGTGAGACCAATGTGTCTACTTTGTTATTGCATATCGAACTATTATGCATGAGAATTGAGAACATTCAAAGCAAGGTCGACTTTGTTATTGCATATCGAACTATTATGCATGTATGTTGCTTAGACCTACAATGTAAGGTCGATCATTGGAACATATATGCTATTTGCTAATTGTCAAAAGATTGGTTTCAATTATAACCTATATCTCTCAATTAGACCTCTAATTGGGTCGAACGTGCCAACTTTGCTGAAATGGTAATCAACCATTACTCTTGTATGTCTTAGATTTATTATAATGGCAACTGAAGACCGACTCGCGAGATTAGAGGTAGGTCTTACCAATGTCGTGGAACACATCACGCGCCAGTTAGAGCACCAAGAGCAAGATCGCAACGCGCAGAACCCTGAGACGCGTAACTTTAGGGATTTCGATGCACTCAAACCTTCGACGTTTGAGGGTGGCTTTAAGCCCACCAAGCTTGAGAACTGGATTATTGAGTTCGAAAAGCTGTTTAGGGCGACTAGTCGGCCCGACAACACAAGGGTCAATACCGCCACATACTACCTGAAGGGTGAGGCTATTAAGTGGTGAAGCGATGTGGGAACTGAGTTGTTAGCTACTGAGGATTTTGGGTGGACTAAGTTCAAAGAGTCGATCCGTGAAAGGTTCTACCCAAGAGCTGTCCGTCGCCAGAAGCAACAGGAATTCGAGAATATCTATCAAGGGAAGTTGTCTGTAGCTGAGTACGCAACAAAGTTCAATAAGCTTGCTGCTTTCGCACCTAACTTGGTGACGACCGACGCTGAACGTGTCGAAAGGTTCGAGGATGGTTTAAAGTGGGATATTCAGCGTTTTGTTATTGGAAACTCGCTGACGTTCCAAGGATCTTACGAGAAAGCCTTGAACCAAGAGCGTGCTGTGGATTGTGGGGATTCGTTGCTCGGAAAGCATAAACGTGACGAAGGGAGTTCTTCCCACTCAAGTGACGCAGAAAATGGGCCAAGGCCGAACAATGGCAATCACAACAATCAAGGTGGTCAGAACTACAACGGGAATAGGAATCATGACTCGAACAACTATAGAGCTACGATCTTAGCTAGGAGGAATACGCCTTGTAGTCGCTGCAACAAGACGCATCCTGGCAAGAACTGTCGAGGCGATGTGCTTCAATGCTACGAGTGCAACAAGCCTGGTCATAAAGCTTCTGAATGCTGGAGTCGTGGAAGGAACGACAATGGTCAAAACCGCGATAACAACTACAATCGTGGTGGAAATAGAAATGGAAATGCTAATCGCGGAAATGGTGGTAACTACCGTGGAAATGGGGGTTACAACAACAATAACCGCAACAATACTGTTGCTCCTGCTGCGAATAATCAAGCACAACTTCCCGCACCTGCCAACCCCGTGCAGAACAACAACAACAATAGAGGGGTAAATGGAAGGGTCTATGTGCTGAACCGCAATGAAGCTGAGGCGAACCCGAATGTGACCGCTGGTACTTTTCTCG
This sequence comes from Tetragonia tetragonoides, assembly GCA_038025085.1. Lineage (NCBI taxonomy): Eukaryota > Viridiplantae > Streptophyta > Magnoliopsida > Caryophyllales > Aizoaceae > Tetragonia > Tetragonia tetragonoides. Next base: position 25,390,217 of record CM076149.1, read on the forward strand.
TTAACTCTCAACCTGCTTTTGTTTTGTTTGATAGTGGTGCAACGCATTCTGTTCTTTCTAAGAGCTTTGCATCTAAGATAGGTTTAGAGCCTAGTTCTGTGTATAGTGAGAACATTAGGATGCCAGATGACACGATTGTAAATTGTAAAGCGTTGTATGAAAAGTGTCCGATTAGGATAGCTGGTTCCGATTTGCCTGCGGATTTGATTCAGATGGACTTGAAAGATTTCGACGTGATTTTGGGAACGGATTGGTTAGTCAGGTATAGGGCTAAGTTAGCATGTTACGAACAACGTGTTTCGTTACGTGGACCGCATGCTAAGAGGATTACCTACAAAGGAGTCGTGGTCAATGCCAAAGTTGAAGGTAGTGGCGACCATGAAAACGAAGGAGTGCACGACTAAAGGTGAAGAGATTTACCTATTTCATGTGGTGGATACAAGTCGAGAAGCTGAAGATTCGAAACCTATCCCTGTTGTTTCGGAATACGCTGACGTCTTTCCAAACGAGATTCTTGTAATGCCTCCGCAATGCATTATCGACTTTACGATCGACTTAGCTCCAGGTTCTGCTCCGATCTCGAAAGCTCCGTATCGTATGGCTTCTGCAGAGATGAAAGAACTGAAGACGCAACTTGAGGAACTACTGGACAAGGGATACATACGTCCTAGTGTATCGCCTTGGGGTGCTCCTGTTCTGTTCGTACGTAAGAAGGATGGTAGTATGAGACTATGCATAGACTACCGAGAGTTGAACAAGATTACGATCAAGAATCGTTATCCACTGCCGAAGATTGACGACCCATTCGACCAACTCCGTGGAGCGACTGTCTTCTCAAAGATCGACTTACATTCAGGATATCATCAACTCAGGATTTTTGAGCCTGACATTCCAAAGACCGCGTTTAGGACGAGGTATGTACACTATGAGTTCACATTTATGCCTTTTGAGTTGACGAACGCACCTGCGAAGTTTATGGATTTGATGAACCGTACGTTCCAGCCTTATCTCGATCAGTTCGTAGTTGTCTTCATTGATGATATTTTATTCTATTCGAAGTAGGCTGCTGAGCACGAGCAACACTTGAGTACCGTTTTGGAGATTCTACGACGACATCAACTTTACGTGAAGTTGTCAAAGTGCGAGTTTTGGTTAGAAACTGTTTCTTTCTTACGACACGTGGTGTCTAGGAGTGGAGTTGCTGTTGACCCGGAAAAGATTAGAGGTGTTATGGACTGGTCGGCAACGAAGAGCGTGACCGAGGTTAGAATTTTTCTTGGGTTAGCTGGTTACTATCGTAGGTTTGTGGAACGATTTTCGAAGATAGCACAACCTATGATAAACTTGATGAAGAAGAGGACGAAGTTCGTGTGGACTGAAAAGTGTGAAGCTGCTTTTCAAGAGTTGAAGAAACGTCTTATGAGCGCACCAATTTTGACTTTGCCATCGGGAACTGAAGGGTATGAAGTCTATAGTGACGCGTCTAAGCATGGCTTAGGTTGTGTTTTGATGCAGTATTGAAAGGTAGTGGCTTACGCCTCAAGACAACTAAGAAGCACGAGGATAACTACCCAACACACGACTTAGAGCTCGCTGCTGTCGTATTTGCTCTGAAGATTTGGAGACACTATCTTTATGGTTCTGCTGTCAAGATGTTTACGGACCACAAGAGTCTCAAGTACATATTCACGCAGAAGGAGTTAAATATGCGATAAAGGAGATGGCTAGAGTTATTGACGGAGTATGACATCGAGATTGAGTATCACGAAGGGAAAGCTAACGTGGTAGCTGATGCTTTGAGTAGAAAGACTCGCCATTCGTTGAACACTGCTTTCGTACTTCCGAAGGAGATCATTCGTGACTTGCAAAGTCTAGACGTGAGATTGTGCTGAAGGTGACGTTCAATGTACCTTAGCGCATATGCCAGTTCGACCAACCTTGCTCGACGACATCAAGGATAAACAGAATGCAAATGAATATCTTCAACGGATTCTACACCACAAAGATGAGGGTAGATCCGAGGACTTTTCTATTGGTCAAGATGGTGTAATGAGGTTTCTTGATCGTGTCTGTGTGCCGAATGACCCGGAGATCAAGAGTCAGATTCTAGGTGAAGCCCACAATACGCCTTATTCTGTACATCCTGGTGGAGACAAGCTATACAAGGATCTTCGCCAAATGTTTTGGTGGAGAGGTATGAAGCAAGATGTCGCTGAATTCGTTGCTAAGTGTCTAACGTGCCAGAATGTCAAGATTGAACACAAGAGACCTGGTGGAATGATACAATCGCTTGAAGTTCCTACATGGAAATGGAATTCAATTTCAATGGACTTTGTCATGGGTTTACCATTGACACAGAAGAAGAACAACGCCATTTGGGTCGTTGTGGATCGTCTAACAAAAGTTGCGAGATTCATCCCAATGAATGACACTTGGGAAATGGAGAAGCTAGCGGATGCTTACGTCAAGGAAGTCATGAGACATCATGGTATTCCAGAAGATATCGTTTCAGATAGGGACTCGAGGTTTCTATCACACTTTTGGCAGAAATTGTAAGAAGCTTTTGGAAGCAAATTGAAGTTCAGTACTGCTTTTCATCTTGCGACTGATGTCAGACGGAAAGAACGATTCAGACATTGAAGGATATGCTACGCGCGTGTGCTCTCGAGTATCAAGGCCCGTGGGATACACACATTCCGTTGATCGAATTTTCTTACAACAATAGTTATCACTCAAGCATTGATCGAGCGCCTTATGAAGCATTGTATGGTAGGAAGTGTAGATCGCCCGTTTGTTGGAACCATATTAGCGAAACTGCAGTTTTGAGTCCTGAGATGATCCAGCAGACCGTTGATGTGGTCAAAGTTATTCAAGCGAAGATGCGTAGTGCTCAACATCGCCAGAAATCATACGCTGATAAAGGCCGTAGATCTGAAGAGTTTGAGGTGGGAAGCAAGGTACTTTTGCGAGTATCTCCTACCAAAGGTGTTATGTGTTTTGGTCGTAAGGGGAAATTCAGTCCTCGTTATATTGGTCCTTACGAGGTCCTGGAAAGGATTGGTGAGATTGCTTATAGACTAGCTTTACCTGTGGAACTTGCAAAAGTCCATAGTGTGTTTCATGTCTCTCAATTGAAGCGATACGTACATGATCCAACTCATGTCGTTCAACCTGAAGCGACGACCTCAATGAATGTTTGACTTATGAAGAGCGTCCTATCAAGATAGTGGACCGCAAACAGCGTTAAACTCGAACAAAGACTATTCCAATCTTCAAAGTCCTTTGGTCTAGACAAGGTCAAGAGGAAGCAACATGGGAAGCTGAATCCAGGATGCGTGAGAAGTATCCAGACCTCTTCCTAGAAGGTACTAGTCCCACTTGAATTTCGGGACGAAACTCCTTTTAAGGAGGGTAGAATGTCACGCCTCCAAAATTTGGTTTTGTTTCTCGCTTTGCACGAATTGCATGTCCAAGCATTGCATAGTGCATGTTACTCAACTTAGAATCACGATCGTACTTGCTCATCTTGCATATGTTAGTGTCCTAGAAATTGTTTTATACCTTCGTATGGTAAACTCATTTTGTTTTGGGAAGTGATTACTTCATGTCTCAAGGTTCGGAACAAAACTTCTTTTAAGGAGAGTAGAATGTGATACCCCAATATTTTCTAATTATTATATTGATTTATAAATGATTTATAAATAGTTTCGGAGATTAAATCGTATATTCATTTAAGGATTCAATTAAAGCCATAATAATATTAATTATTATTATGGGACTTTCATAAATTGCAATTATTAATTTTGAGGAGTATAATTAAAATGTTTTATATATGAATAAGAATTATTCATATAGTTTTAATTAGTTTTAATTATTTGAGAGTGTTATTTAAATGATTTTAACAATCGAGAGAATTCATATTTCTTTAATTATTTATTCGGGGAGAATTTTATTCGATTATATAATGAGAATATTTATTTTATTCCTAGCTTGACTTTCATTGACCAAAACCCTTGTGGGTGAGTATATATAGAAAAAGATGAGGAATTTTTCAGTTTACACTCTTGATCATCAAACCCTAATCACCTCTCCTTCTCTCTCTCATCCGGCTCTCTCTCCTCCTCTCCCCTTGCTGTCACAGTCGACCACCATCATCACCGTCGCCATAACCATGGCCTTGGTAAGCTTTCTCTCTCCTCTTCCTTCTCTCTCTCTCTTTCTTCTTCTCTTTCTCACGTTTCTTTCTCTTTCTCCATGGTTTTCTCTTTCTCTCTCCTGTGCAGCCATCAACCACCAAGGGGCCACCGCTTTCCGGCCACCTACCGCCTTCTCCGGTGAGTTTCCGGGCTGGTTGCTCAGCCCAACTCCCCTCTCCCTTTCTTTCTCTTTTTCTCTCTCTTTTGCCCTCTCTTTCGAGTGTTGTTTCGCCGCCGTGAACCACCACGGTGGACCCACCCCCACCACCGGTGCTGGTGGGTGGTTGGAGGGTCACCGGACCACCACTGGTGGTGGTCATGGTGGTGTCGCGTGGACCACGACAGTGTTTGTGTTTTCACGGTTTTGAAAACCGTCGTGCAGGTTTTTGGGATTTTCAGCATATTTTAATTTCTTATTTTAATATTTCTGCTCTCGTTTGGAACCCGAATTCGAAATTTCAAAAGCCTCGATTTGTTGGAATAAATCAAGGAGTTTAAATAAAAATATAAGATTAATTTTTCGTTACTTTCTGGATTTTCGTATTTAATAAATTCAGTTTCGGTAATTGTTTTTAATTAGGGCCTAACGAGCATGCATGATAATCTTTGTACGTGGAGCTTACGTACTGTTTGGAATCGTATTAGTGGTAAGCGCTCATGCCTACCTTCTTCCAAAGCCCCATCAAAACTATTTTGATGTGTTATGTGCTAATTGGGAATTTTGTTGTGAATTTAATATGCTAAGCATGATTAAATTATATCGTCGTTATTATGAGATTTCTTAAGCATGTTTACCGCTGTAAATATGATTTATAATTAGCATGTCCATGTTATCATTTGTTGGGAATTAAATAGTCCATATGATGATTATTGGACAATTGTTTCATGGTGAATTGTTAGTATTATTATGTTATTAAATAAGTGCTAATTGGTATGGGTATTATTGATGCTAGTGAGCACCTATATACTATTGATTGAATGTCCTGGATGATTTGTGAATTTTGGGATATCATGTTACCCTGCCGAAGTGCTGCCGAAACTTAGCTAGACATTACTTGTCATCGTTATTGAATTATGGTCATTATTGAATTAAAGCATGTTTGATTCTCATCGTATTGAATTATCATTATCGTCGTTATCTACTATCCATTTTCTAGAGTATGAAATGAATTATTAAGTCGTGGTCTCGTAGTACCACTTATGTCAACCAATGCAAATTTGTGAATTGAACTAAATGAGAGTAAGACTCCTAATGGATCCCTAGGAGTAGTCGAGCTATCGGGATTGCACCTAATGGTGTAGTTCAAGGGATGAGTGATTCCCAAGATACTTATGGACACCTCACAGTGTGTCTGGGACGGATCATTCCCCATTTATTAAGTCATCTAGGCTCGTGTAATTGTACTGGAGGTAGTGTGCACACTAGAGTCATTAAGTCCATGGCGTGATTCTATCTTCGATAAACAGTATGGGTAATCGCTGTTTTATAAGCTCTCTTACATCTCTCTAATTAAGACGGATTGTATGTATCGTATTTCGTATGATCACTATACAACAATTGTATGTAAATGAATGTTGTTATGCGTATGCTTGATTATCTGCTTATGTGCGTATGCAAATGAATTTCAATGATTCTTCTAAAACTTCGGGTAAGGTTTGCGAAATATTTTTACTGGGTAAGGATGACGTTTATTGAGTTTATCTGATTTCTAATTCTCTTTTGTTTCTTTTCTTTTCTTCTGTATTTTTGTTTCCGTCACGGAAACCAAACTGCAGGTTTAGATTGATTAAGGACGTACAGCTTGGAAGGTTAGAGTTGGCGTCGTTTGATAGAACTATTTTTGTTGGATTAGATCGTGGGATTATTTATTTATTTGGATTTGGTTTGCCCTTAAAGGCCAGTTTTAATAAATTTGGTTTAATGGTTTTAACTCACTATATAGACAACTCTGACATTAACTGTTTTAGATAAATTAGTTCCTTAGAAGCTCCTTTTGATGCCTAGTCTTTCTTTCTACTTAGCATTTACTCCTTAGTGATAAATGTTGCAGTAACGCCCTTGGGTTTGTGACGGTTTAGTGGTGTCGAGTCATGGATAATGACGTCGATAGTTTCGAGAAAATCGTTGTAAATTCCGGGGTGTTACACCTTCCTAGCTCGTACTCACGCCCCCGAACTCATTTATGAAGTCAATTTCTCCAATAGGGATTGGGGTGCACAGGAATTGAGTTGACGTCTTTCTAGACTATCGACTTGATTCCAAGGTTTCCAAATTATCTTAAATTTGGTGGCGACTTCCGACAATCTTAATCATGTCCCTAATACGAAAGGGAAATTTTCGTGTGCATTCACACTCAAAGGGTCACGAAAACCCGAACGATTGCGCTCTCCCAGGCTGCTCGGAAACCCAAAAAAGAGGTGGCGAAAAGGGGAGAAAAATCTTAAATTTTTGCTTGGTTCACTACCTTGAGTGTTCTTCTTATTATTTTGTGACTTGTCATTCATCTATTAATTTGCATTCATGTGCATGCGCTTGCGCGATTTCCGAGATTGTTTTTACAAGTTCAAACTAGTTTTTAGCCAATGGAGTGTGGTGAAGTGTTTTGGTGAGAATCCACTCAATTATTCTTTTCCAAGAAACATGGATCCTCCCACCTCATGTACCTTCCTTCGCATTCGTCCATTCGACGAGTAGGATAACTAGAATGCCTCACATTGTCGCGCATCCGCGGATTGTAGTACATTCCTGGTCATGAGTACCTTTTGACCAAAACCCTTAAGCTTACCTCATTGCATGAACGAGAACCAATGCTTTAGGTTGAAACTCAGTCTCATGTCCATGCTAGATTTTCATAATCATGTCATTTGCGTTGTTGTGCTGTTTGTCCATATGTGAACGCAATCTTTGCGTAGTCTTTTTGGTCATTATAGAATATTAGGTTAGACCCCAATCAGGATCTTTTCCTTTTTTTGAGTCTAGATTTTGTCTCAAGATTGAGTCTAGAATCTTGATTTTTAGGAAACAATATCCATGAATGTTCTATATGATGCGTGTTACCTTAGGAAAGATTTAAATGCTTTATTCTTTCCTTTTATTTAGGTAGTCAGTCTAGGCCAAAAGATCTCGATAATATCTCTCCCCTCTCCTTTTAGACAAGAGTATAATATCTTTTGCTTTATCCCATATTGAGTCGAGATAATATCTTTCCCCTCCCCTTTTAGTCAAGAGTAAAATATCTTTTGCTTTATCCCATATTGAGTCGAGATAATATCTCTTCCCTCTCCTTTTAATCAAGAGTATAATATCTTTTGTTTTATCCCATATTGAGTCGAGATAATATCTCTCCCCTCTCCCTTTAGTAAAGAGTATAATATCTTTTGCTTTATCCCATATTGAGTCGAGATAATATATGTCCCCTCTCCTTTTATACAAGAATATAATATCTCTTTCTTTATCCCATATCAAGTCAAGATAATATCTCTCCCCTCTACATTCTTTCTTTTTCCGTGTCGAGATCTTTTGACCTAAACCCATTACTTAGTCCCCAAGGGTAACTATGTTGATAGAATATTCTAGATAGAAATCTTTGTTTTAAAACTTTTATTTTGTGGAACTTGTTAATCTTTCCTTTTCTGAGTCTTATCCGGTTTTCAGGATTGGGAAGAAAATAGTTGGTCCGAAAAGTTGGGAGCGCGATCATAATAATCAACGTCTGGTTAGGAAGCTCGTATTGGAATCTCCCACTCGGAGCAAAGCTAGATCTGATGCAGTATTTGTTACTCCCCCTCCATATCGACCACCGTGTTCTAAGTTGACAAAAATGGCGAAGATGATATGCTACATCCACCACCTGAGACAACTGATGAGATGTTGGCTGAAATGATGAAAATGTTGGAAACCGTGTGACATGGATAGAAAGCAAAGTTGAGGAAGCTGGCCCTTTTAACCAAGATGATCCTCCACCTCGAGATGACAAAGTAGAAGAGCTAAGTGCTCAGATTAAGAACCTTGAGTTAGCTCTAACTCAAATCAAGATTATAAGTGACTACATGATCAATGCTGAAGGATATTCCACTCACATCAAGGGAAAGCTCCCACAAAAGTTCTCTATGCCTGAAGTCCCCACCTTCAAAGGGACCGATGATCCAAAAGATCACATAAGGGCCTTCACCACTGCGATGGGCCTAAGAGGAGTGGATCCTGACCTCTATATTCACCTTTTCTCACAAACCTTGGACCCCACTGTTAGGGCATGATTATTCAAGCTTGAGCCCAATCAGATTCAAGAATGGAACAAAGTGTCTAACTTATTCCTCACTAGGTATGCCGACAACGTCATCCAACCAACTACCATGAGAGAGTTGGAAGAAATAAAGTAAAGTGAAAATGAAAGCTTCACTGACTTTGTTAAGAAATGGAGAATTAAAGTGGCCGAAATGCTTGACCGTCCATCCGAGGTAGAGAAAATTCGGAAACTCATCAAGAATTTACAACCTCCTTACTTGAATCCTCTCAAATATCAAGCAATTACTTCAGACACACAACTCAATAGTGTGGGATTGCTCATAGAGGACGATCAAGCACTAAGGAGAAAAGAAAGGATTTCTTCAACAAAGGCACTTATAACTCGAACTACAAGAAGAACCCCAATTCGGGAAACTCTTCCAACATGGTTAACAAAGTCAATGTTGTCTACGACAAACCGCAAAGGCAATACACCCCATTGGGCATGACCTATGACAAAGCTTTGGAAAAGCTTGTCAAGAATGACTATCTCAATGTCATGGGTCCCACTCCGGATCCTGACATCGAAAAGAGGAGCCCATCATGGCATCCTAATCTTTATTGCAAATTCCATATAGGAAAGGACATGACACCGAGATGTGTTGGACACTCAAAAATAAAATCCAGGATCTTTTTGACAATGGGACTATTCCCAAGCCAAAGAATGTTCCACTCCAAAGAAAAACACCAATCCTCTAAGTGCGGTTTTTGTCATTACAAATGAAGAAGAAGAAAAGGACCCCTCTCGCTTGATTGTGCCAATTGGACATTCTATCCCATCATTTAAGCTTGACTCTGTCCACCTAGAGGTAGCTGGACTTTGGGAAAGCGATAGCGATGAGGAAGATGCTACCCTCCATATTTCCAAAGCATGGTACGACTCCTCTGATGATGAATCTCCTGAAGTTGAACACCTCACGAGGTCGAGAAGGCACTATATACCACCCCACCTCAAAAATAAGGAGCCACTACAAAACACAGCTTCAGTTATACCACAAGTGAGAGACTCTACGCTAGTCCAAAACAAGGACCAAAACCCTCCAAACGAGGATGGTGGCACTATACTGCTCCAACGGCTTCAAAAGACTAAGGTCGATATCTCTATATGGCAACTTTTGACTACCTCTCAAGTGCATATAAATGCTTTACTAAAAGAACTTAATCAAACTAGGGTCTCCCCCGAAGCTACTCCGGACGACTTAGTCAATCTTCTCAAAAAAGGAAATTCTTTGCAAGCAATTGCATTCACTAATGAAGACCTTCCACCCGAAGGAACTCATCACAACAAGGCACTCTACCTAACTTCCATATGTGAGAAGAAACAGGTTCCAATGACCTTAATAGACAATGGGTCCGCTGTCAATGTTTGTCCCCTAAGGACCGCCTAATGCTTGGGCATAAATATCAACAACCTCACGCATGCCGCACAAGGGTTGAGGGCCTACGACAATACCAAGATAAACGTCTTAGGCATTTTTCCGGTTAACCTTAACACTGGAAAAATTGAGAAAACGGTACAATTCCATGTCCTCGACATCCCAGCTTCATTCAATTTACTCCTAGGACGCCCATATATGGCTCCATGGATTAAACGCAATAGTTTCAACATTACACCAAAAGGTCAAAATGATGGTCAGAGGGCTAGTTTTAGAGGTTAGAGTTGATTCCATGATCGGTAACATTGAAGTCACGCTAGTTCTTAAAGTCGAGCACACTGCACAAGACGAAGAATTCTGGGGTTTTATGACTGAAGGCATAGCCCTACTTGAGCAAGACATAGCTCCTTTCGCACCATATTCCCACCTAGGAATTAATGCCATTTTAAGGAATCAGGGACACTTCCCTGGCACATCTCTAGGGAAAGATGTCTCCAAACCACTTCTAGTTTGGTCATCCAAAGCCGAAAATAATCTTTTTGGGTTGGGCTATAACCCTACCAAACAGGAATTACGGGAATACATCGCTATAGAAAAGGCGAAAAGAAAGGCCATTAAGGATAACAAAGTTTATGTCATCCCCATGGCACCCTATCCGCACATACTAAACGGGCAGTTCGTCCAGTCTGGAGATCCATTCCCTTATTATGGCTTTCCCGAGCCCTATGTTCTCCCAGTTTATGGAATCCAAGTTCCCGGATTCGAAGTCTTACAAGACTACTACGGGCTACAAGAAACTCCTTTGCCTGTAAGAAGGAGGCTAAACTTTGATTGGGTAGAGGACACACCCAACAACGCTTTGGGTCTATTATTTGGACAAGAGCATCGCCATCCAGAAGATGAGGAGCTCCACAATGTTAATAACGCAATTAAAGATGCGAACTTTGATCCAACTAAGTTATCACTCCAAACGAGGGACAACTCACAAAGCAGAAACACACCATAAGTTGGACAGGAGACAACGGAAAGAAGATCAAGATCACGATCTCCGAAGAATCCAAGCCTGCACCGACATTGACTCCGACCGGACTGAGTCTGATTCTGAAGACGAGTCTAATATAGTAGAGTTGGGTGGTCCACCCAAAACTATGTTTAATCTGTTTGCAAGTCTAATGATGTTAAAGCCAATAGTAATGGCTCAGTTGATGTTCCAGTTTCCTCTATCAATGAAATGATTACTGATTCTGCTTAGTTCTTGGATTACTTAGTAGCTAATAATTCAAAAGATGAACAAGAATTGCCCAAAGAAGTAACTAAAGCACTATTAAAGCATGAACAAAAGACTTCAATTGTGGAAGAAATAGAATTAATCAATCTTGGAAGTGATCAAGAGCCGTGCCAAGTGCGCATTGACTTATTGTTAACTCCCAAAGAGCGAGAAAGCTTTATAAATCTTTTAGAAGAATACATAGACGTCTTCGCTTGGTCCTACAAAGATATGCCGGGAATAAGTCGTGAGATAGCACAGCATACAATACCGCTCAATCCAGATTCAAAATCGGTCAATCAAAAACTTCGGAGAATGAAACCTGAGTGAACATTGAAAATCAAAGAAGAGGTGCAAAAACAGCTCGCATCAGGTTTTATTAGGGTTGCTCAATATCCAGAATGGGTTGCTAACATAGTGCCCGTTCCAAAAAAGGATGGCAAAGTAAGGATATGTGTCGATTTCAGAGATCTAAACAAGGCAAGTCCAAAGGACAACTTTCCCTTCCCACATATAAACGTACTAGTGGACAATATCCCAGGACATGCCCTCTTATCATTCATGGACGGCCATGAAGGATATAACAAACTACAAATGGCCGAAGAAGATATGGAGAAAACCACCTTCATAACCCAATGGGGAACTACTGTTATACCGTCATGCCTTTCGGGTTGAAGAATGTGGGAGCAACATACCAAAGAACCGCAACTTCCCTTCTACAAGACAAGATACATAAGGAAGGCGAGGTGTACGTAGACGATATGATCATCAAATCCAAGGAGAGAGAAGGGCATATACCCTCTCTAAAGAAATTCTTTGATAGGCTTCGAACTACAATATGAGACTAAATCCTCAAAAGTGCGCATTTGGAGTAACTTCTGGCAAGCTCTTAGGGTTCATCATAAGCACAAGAGGCATTGAAATTGATCCTACCAAAATCAAAGCCATAAGAGATATGCCCTCTCCCAAAAATGAAAAGGAGATAAGATGATTCTTAGGACGACTCCAATATATAAGTCGATTCATATCCAAATTGACTATTACATGCGAGCCTATCTTCAGAAAAGCTTAAAAAGGACACTAAATCTACCTGAGATGATCAATGCCAACAAGCTTTGACCAAATTAAGGAATACTTAGCTAATCCACCCGTCTTGGTTCCGCCAATTCCGGAAAAACCACTTATGTTATACCTAACAGTCACAGAAACCTCCATGAGTGCTATGTTGGCCCAAAAGGCGGAGAATGTCGAAAAGGCAATATTATACCTTAGCAAGAAATTCCTAGAATACGAAACACGCTACTCCACATTAGAGAAACGTGTCTCGCATTGGTCACTGCAACGAAAAAGCTTCGACATTACATGCTACAACATTCTATCCATATAAAGTCAAGGATGAATCCAGTAAAGTACTTGTTCGAAAAACCCATTCTTAGTGGAAAAATAGCGAGGTGGACTGTCATGCTTTCTGAATTCGATTTAACTTTTAAACAGAAAGGCGATCAAAGGACATGCCATATCTGAACATCTCGCTGAAAACCCAGTTAATAACAAAGATGTTACACATGACTTTCCTAATGAAGGAATAATGAGTGTCGAAGAAACCACTCGGCAGTTGTACTTTGACGAAGCATCAAACCAAAAAGGTTATGGAGTAGGAGTAATATTAGTCAGCCTAGAAGGCGCACATACTCCCATAGCCGTCAAACTAGACAATGAGGTAACCAACAACGGCGCCGAGTATGAAGCATGCATCATTGGTTTAGAAGCGGCAATAGAGCTACAAATTAAGGCTCTAAAGGTATATGCAGATTCAACTCTCATCATAAACCAAGTCTGCAAAAAGTGGAGAGTGAAAAGCGACTCCCTAGAATCTTACCATGAATATCTTGAAAAGATAGCCAAATATTTCACTCATGTCCGTTTTACATACCTTCGTAGAGATGACAACCAGTTCGCGGATGCCATAGCAAAAATGGCCTCCATGATAAATATTCTAGGTGATGTAATCCCCATGCACATTCACATTCAAACGCGTACTGAGCCCGCCTTTTCTAATGCACTCGAAGTATGCGTCAACGAGGAGGAAGAAGAGGAATGGTTTACCGACATTCTCAATCTGCTAGCCAAAGGTGATTACCCTCCACAATCAGCACCTAGGGCACAAAGAGCTTTAAGAAGACTAGCCGCACAGTAAATACATGTGCAAGACAAACTTTATAAAAAGACATCACAAGGGCTAAGTCTTCTATGTCTAAAGGAACGTGAAGCAAGCAAAGTCATGAGCGACATACATAACGGCGTATGTTTACCTCACATGAATGGCCTAACCTTGGTCAAGAAAAACCTAAGGCAAGGATACTATTGGACCACAATGGAGAAAGACTGCATCAAATACGTGAGAAAGTGCACACGCTGGCAATTCCACGCTAATTTACAACATAGACCTCTTACTCCTCTACACAAATTCACCTCACCATGGCCGTTCTCTGCACGGGGCATTGACATCATTGGGAAAATCACCCCTAAAGGAAAAGGAGGCCATGAATACATATTAGTCGCAATATATCATTTCACCAAATGGGTTGAAACTCACTTGTACGCAAGAATAGCGTCAAAACATGTGGCAAAGTTCATACATAACAACATCATTATCAGATATGGAGTACCCCACGAGATCATGATCCCGGGACCCAAATCAAAAAGGATGTTGCCGAACTCCTCACTAAGTTTAATATTCAACATCGACGGTCTTCACCTTATAGGCCACAAACGAATGGAGCCGTAGAATCCGCAAACAAGAATGTTAAGCAAATGATAGCAAAGATGGTGGAAAACTACGAAGATTGGCCCGACAAGCTACAATTCACCTTATGGGGATATAGAACTACTATTTGATCCTCAACATGAGCAACACCTTACTCTTTAGTATACGGAATGGAGGCGGTACTCCCAGTCGAGGTGGAAATCCCTTCCTTAAGGATAGCTTTGGAAAGTGTACTACCCGAAGGTGATTGGGTCCAAGTCTGGTATGACCAATTGGTCTTGCTAGATGAAAGACGACTAAATGCCCTACATTACCGTCACGTCTACCAAGCAAGAATGGCAAAACATTTTGATCAACGATTTATGATTAGAGGACAACAAGAAGGAGACTTAGTCCTAAAAGAGGTAAGACCCATTGTAGTTGACCCTCGGGAAAGTTCAAGCCTAATTGGGCCGGCTCATACATTATCAAGACAATATTATCCAGTGGAGCGGTATTGTTAATGGATATAGACGGCAATGAGTTCACTCAACTCACAAACATGGACCAAGTTAAGCAATTCTATGCATAAATGTTAAATCTTTGAGAGAGCCCACTAAGGCACCGAGTCCAAGTCAATATCGGTCAAACCCGTCCACATAGGCCCGCGACCGGAAAAAGAAAAGAAAAAAAAAACGAGGTTTGGCTTTACGAACTACATTGGCCTGATTCCGCATGGATATGTAGGTAACCATACCACTTGGGCCCGGCCACTTTAATAAAATAAATCTCAAAGGGAGTTTTAATCTATTCGATTAATGCAAAAATAAGCAAGTCTTTCATTAATATGGCTAAAGTCCATTACATGCTCTAATAATAAAAAAAGAAAGCGCGAGAAAAATAATAAATTAATAAAAGGGCAATTCTAAGCTACATCTACTTGGGCATACAAACCCGTTATTTGAATTATACTACTAAGCAAAAAGAACAAGACTTGCTAGACAACTAGAGGTTTACTACTCCTCCTTGTATTTAACTTCGGGCTCTTCGCGGGCTCGCTAGGCTCATCAAGTTCCATTCGTTCTTGTGGAGCCCATCTTTCCCTACCATAGCTAGAAGATGCCTCGTGATCATTGGGCCTAATTGGAACTACTTGCTTGGCCGAGTGGGCCATATTCTTCCTCTTCTTGGATTTGGCCTTGGCCTTACCTTTTCCCTTACCCTAAGTTTGAGGCTTGGAAGGCTTAGCGGGCCTATCAATGGGATTTATCCTTATACCGCTTGGCTCATCGTATTTGCGGGTTTTGAACAACTCATTTTCCTCCTCGAGGAGCCTTTGGTTGACTTGATGATCACTGCTCCAAATCTACTCCTCAGAAAAGCTAGACAACCCGTTTGAGTGCGGGTATACCGGCTTAGTCTACTCCGAATTCTCACTACACCCTAAAATCTTGGTGGTACGCCACCACGGGACGAACAAAGCTGGCTAGATGTTGGTGTAGAAATATGATATCCACTCCTCCCGAGAGGATTCGGAGAACTTTCGGAGAACTTTCGGCGCTTCGCCGGAAAATGCTTAGGGAGGAATTTCCTAGTGTCTATTGGGGCCTCAAGAAAGTGGAGTCTCTCTTGCCACCATATTTACACAAAAACAACAAAAGAAAAACTCAAGTCAATACAAGAAGAGTATTTCACCGAATAAAGTTAAATCCACAATGATTAAGGCTTTATCACAAAACTTACTTGAAGGAGTAAAGGGCTCCCGGTGAAGGACTCTTGAGGATTTCTCTTGAGCCTATCTAAAGAAAGGATTGTCTCTCCCACGACCAAGTGCATAGGAGAGCTATCCCATTGAATTTACTCGGTTACCCTAAGAAGGCAAGCTTTGCCCCTATTTATGGTCAACATCTTTTCGAAGCGAATAAGAGGATCTTCATTACCACCAACGAAAAAATAACGATGGAGGAGGCAAAAGACAAAGGCACGTTTCTTGTACCTCATATACATCGCATCCAGGGCCCTAGAGGTGAAGAAAGTCACAAGCTTGGCAAGATCAATGTTTTCACCATGAAGCACTTGACCCACTTGACGGGGAGACAACCCGAGGTACCTTTTAAAATCACCCACAAAAGCATTCCCCAAGTAAGGAACAGCGTGAGGGCTTTCGGTTGGAAAGCCAATTATATCGGAGAACTCCTCCATCAAAGGGCACATCTCATGAGCACCAAAACAGAAGACATGGAACTTAAGGTCCCAAAACTCAATGGAAACATGAAGAAAGTCCCACGAAATCTTAACTTTTTTGAGGTGAAAGAAGGCATTAAGGTGGAAGGGAGTAAGCTCTAACCTCTCCTCTACAGTCATGGAAGCCAACCAAGCATCAAAGACATCATCAAAGTTCACCATTGTTAAGATTAAGGATTTTCTCTCAATGAATTTTCTCTCTCTAGGGGCTCAAAGCAAGTGGTGAGAAGAGAAGAGAAAGAAACCCAACTATTTAGAGGCCACGGTTGGATTCTCGTCGAAAAATTAAGGAAATTTGGACAACCGACGAAAAAGGGGACAGGCAACCTCGCAGCTAATCCAGACGGCTTAGCCGCTAGGACGAGCAGCTAAGCCACTCCAACAAGCGCTTGACTGCTAGGATAAGCGGCCAACCGCAAGCCCAAGCGCCATAGCCGCTTGCCCAAGCGGCAACCGCTAGAGCTCTAGCACTGCCAATAGAAGCTCTAGCAATCACCCTGTATAGGCGTCTGGTGTGCTATTTCGCGAGAGACCTCGGTCCACCCGACCCCACCATTTAACCGGGCTCTACTTTCCTAATTCCCACTTGAACATATTTTGGAATCCTTCCCTTATATTTTTTTTTACCTTAATTTTTTGCTCTTGCCACTTTTCTATTTATTCCCTTTTTATTTTCTTTCCTTCTTTTCATTTTGATTATCAAGTTCCACTTTTATTCCTTTTATATTCTGATTCTTTATTTTCTTTATTAATTTTCTCCCCTTTTGATTATCTTTTTCTATTTGCTTTTTCTTTACTTTATTGTTTTTTTTGGGGAAGGGGTCCCCCAAATGATCTAAATTCTCGGAAATTCTAAATTCTCGAATATCGTGATTTGTTATTTTTCATTTGGAAATTAGTTGATTAAATTCGCACATGGGAATTTGCCTAATATATTTTTGTGTGTAAATGAAATGCAATATTTATAGCAGGTTTAATGCAAGCCTGACAGTTCGAAATGCACTACAACAAATATCACTGGCCATCTTCGCCAGTACTCGGATCGGCCTGAGACGTCTGTCCGGGTCCACTTGATGATGGAGCACCTGAAGAACCGGGCTGAGACATCATCTAAGCTCTAGGATCAAAAGCGAATAATGAACCGGTCAAGTACGCGGGATCCAGTCAATGACGCGGTGGCTCCGACATGCCGGGATAGCCGCCATACCCCGTACTCTCTTGACCCCAAGAACCCTTGGAGGGACTGGAGGATACATGGGCATATGATAGCCCGGATACCCCATATAGGGAGGCGGTGCGGGCCACTACGGATGATAAGGCACTTGAGGCGGGTTCCCCGTATCCACTCTATCTCAAGGCGTCCCCTGACACACCTCCGTACTCTCCTGCTTATGAGGAGGATGCTGCGGTGTAGACACCGACTCTGGAGTACGAATAACTGGAGGCCTAGCTACAGAAACAGGCTGCGAAATAAGTTCAAGGTCAGAAAATTAAAAAAAAATTCAAATCAAGCACGATTTCTTGAAATAAACATACATCTCGAACGTCGGCCGGCGACTCGTGCATACACTTCGAGAGGCGAACCTGGCAAACCAATTCTTAGAGGCCTGCATGCCTCTATAGATCTTCCGCGTCTCAGCAGCATCCAACTCTGCACGTAAAAGAAAAGAGTTGGTATAAATACAAAGGAAACATTGCAAATTACAATGGATTCTCACTTACCCCCCTACAACCAGCTGGTAGAGGCAATCCCTCAACCTCCTCATCGGGACCACGAAACTCAGGAATCAAGAGAACCTGAGGTGATCGATCCGCTCCTGTATAACTCACCGACATAGAAGGGAGAGTAGCGCGCGGAGAGCAAGCAGTTGCATGAGAAGGCGAAGAACTCGCAGCACTCTGCAAAGACTCAAAAATATTAGACATATTTCTGAAGTTCCAAACGAAATTAGGAAACATAGTACATTACATACCAGGTTGGTAGAAAAGTTGGGGCACAACCGAGCTTCAAAAAAATCCACCTCAGGATCAGCCGGAAGTAGATACTCGAGGGCATTTGCTCCTATAGTAGCCGCCCTTACCTGCTCCACGGTAAGGTGACGAACATAAAGCATAGAATCCAGAGGATCCAAAGGAATCCTCGGAGCCCGAAGGTCGGGAAAGTCTGGCTAATCATTCTCTCTCCCAAGAACCACTCAAAACCGAAGGGAACCTCAATAAGGATCCTCCTCTGGTCATACTCCCGAGCACCTAAAAATCTATTCGAGAGACCCGGGAGGTAATCTGTCCAGGGGAACCAGTCGACCTACAGATAGTAAGGATGAGCACACAAAAGGATAAAAGGACGAAAAAAGCACAAAGGTTAATGGCTTACATCTTGAGCGGTCAAGGGATATATCGCCTCCCTAAGGGCGTGCATCTTAGTAAATGGACAAGATGTCGGTCCCTTCCAGGTCTGCATCGCTGGAACGGACAAATCCCCTGTCTCGAGAAGAGGGGCAAGGTCGGAGAAATTCTCATAAAACCAAATCTAAGGCATGCAAAGTACATGGATTAGGCATAAGCTATGGGTAAAAAGCCAAAAAACACAAAGTATAAGAAGGGTAAAAGGAAAATACCTCCATAATGTTCCAATAACCGACTCAGGAGACACAAGACACGCCCTCCTCTCCACTGAGGCGGCGGGACTGCCTCAAACATCGAAAAAGATAGGAGTATGCGGGAAGACTCCAAGTGTCCTGCGCAACTTTGTCCAAATCCCGCAAGCACGGGAAATAGCAAACATGGTACCTACTAGCTTTATCCGAAAAGACGGAACAACCTTTATCCAATAAATGGCGGGCGTGCTGCTCCACCGGTGATATTCTTCAACTTTCCCGGGTTGGTCAAGAACTGGACCGTAACGCCAGTCCGGCCATACTCCCTACCATCCCAGTTGGCCCCAAAAAGGCCAAACATCTCCACCATAACCTCCCTACTCACATCTCCATAAGTGATAGGAGAACCGGTGCAAGGGAGCCCGGAAAGGGGTGATCATGATCTCACCCTTAGGAAAATGAAAAGTACTGGTATTATTCCGGTAACGCTTCGCAAGACCTCTAACAAGCAAGCGGTCGGAGCACTCAACGGAAGCGATGGACGCTAAAAAGTGACCTATGCCGCAACGCTCAACAATAGCGTCGACCGAAGGAGTCACGTACCTAACCCGAAAGGCTACCATAACCCCGTATGGTAGTGTCGACATCCTATACAACATAATAATTGCAAGACAATTAGCTAGGTGATCCTAGTAACAACTACCAGTCTCCGGCTTAGTCCTAAATTTTTACAACTCATAAAATTTAGCATTTTAGCTAAACCAATATGACAAGAGTGAATTTTAAAGAGAACGAATTTCCCACAAGTTTATTCTCCACAACTATACTCAAAAAATCATCAACCACCACAATAAAAATAAACTTCACTCAAGTTTATTTTCAAAAAAAAAAAATATGATAATTGCAACGAGAATAAATTTCATACAAATTTATTTTCCAGCATTAAAGATTAATTTCACAGAAATTCGTTCTTCACATACAAAATATATGTAAAACGAGAAACCTACGGGAATTCACAAATTAGGAAGAAAAATAATTTCACGCAAGTTGGTTTTTCCACATTTAGCTACACTACAGTTCTCAACCTAAAATTATATGTTTGCCTACACATGATTTTCTAAGTGTAAAAGAGAAAAGACAAAAAAAAGAAAAAAAAAAAAACGACGTACCCGACATTTGAAACCAACGTTAGCCAAATGCTCCTTCTTCCTGAAAACAAGATCGATGGGCTACCAACGATCAGTATGATGAAAATCACTACGAGTGAACACATTCTGGACTAACCGGTTCTCACCCACCCGGTGATGGGGTATACCGGAAACAAAAACCCGAGTGAAAATATTCGGAGCCTCATGAAAAACAATCTTTTGCCCTTTCCTTTTCCTACCTCCTCTATGTTTAGGAGCCATGGATAAAGAACAAAAATGGAGTTTTTGGAAATTTGGGTGACACTCACAAAACTCACAAATTGATACAATTTTGAGTTTTGACACTCAGAAACAGAAGAATACCTAGCAAATCAAGTTCTATTACGAATTTGAGCAAGAAAACCTCAAGATTTGGAGCTAGGGGCTTTGATGGAGATTAAGAGCTTGCAAGAAAAATGGAGAGAGAAAGGAGAAGGCAAAATCAGGAACATGACCCATTTTCAGCCTCCCCCTTTTCTTTTTATACTTACCCACCGAAAACCGAATGGCCGATCAAACCGCCCAGCTGGTGGTTAGACCGCAAGGCAAGCGGCTTGGCCGCTAGTCCCAACGGCTTGACCGTTTGGGTGAGCGGTTCAACCGTTCCACCAAGCGGCGTAGCCGCTCCAGCCAGCGGTTTAGCCGCTCCACCTAGCGGTTCGACCGCTTGACGTGACGGCTTGACCACCTGGCCCACTTTCTAACCTCTGACGTTTTTTGGGCCATTGGTTCAAAATTAGTGGGCCCCACACGAGGTCCATAGCAGTTATTTGCGCACCAAAGTCTGTTTATGAAAGCAGGACTACTTTAAACCAACGGGTTTGTACATTTAAACTCGGCCAAATGGCATGGGCTCGCACCCAAACTTAAGGTCCGAGCAACATTTTATTACCATTTACAATATCTTTTACTACTCATCTTATTTCTAACGAAGTATTTTTATTGTGTATCCTACAGCACAGGGTCCCCCTTCGACTAAATATCAAAGGACGTTTATTGTCTGACCTACAGCACAGGGTCACCCTTCGACTAAAAATCGAAGGATTTTTATATTTTATCTTATTTCTAACAAAATATTTTTAATGTGTAACCTCCAGCACAGGGTCCCCCTTCGACTGAAAATCGAAGGCCATTTATTGTGTAACCTACAACATAGGGTTCCCCTTCGAATGAAAATCGGAGGACTTTTATTGTGTAACCTACAGCACAGGGTTCCCCTTCGACTGAAAATCGAAGGACATTTATTGTTTGACCTACAGCACAGGGTCACCCTTCGACTAAAAATCGAAGGATTTTAATCCTTTATTCTTATTTCTAACGAAATATTTTTATTGTCTAACCTACAGCACAGGGTTCCTCTTTGACTGAAAATCGAAGGACATTTATTGTTTGACCTACAGCACAGGGTCACCCTTCGACTAAAAATCGAAGGATTTTTATCCGTTATTGTTATTTCTAAAAAAATATTTTTATTGTGTAACCTACAGCATATGGTTCCCCTTCGACTCAAAATCGCAGGACATTTATTATGTAACCTACCGCATAGGGTTCCCCTTCGACTGAAAATAAACGAACATTTATTGTGTGACCTACAACATAGGGTCCCCTACGACTAAAAATCGAGAGATATTTATCTTTTATCTTATTGGTAACGAAGTATTTTTATTGTGTAACCTAAAGAATAGGGTTCCTCTTCGACTGAAAATCGAAGGACATTTATTGTGTGACCTACAGTATAGGGTCTCCATCGACTGAAAATCGAAGGATTTTTATCATTTATTACCTATCTTAAATATTTTTATTGTCTGACCTACAACATAGGGTCTCTCCGTTCGACTGATGATCGAAGGATTTTTATTGTGTGACCTACAGCATAGGGTCAAACTCTCGGTAAAATAAACCGGGAAATTTTTTACTCTAAAATGATTGTTTATCTCTAACTGATTGTCACCTCATTCAGTTTGCCTGTTTTATTGCAGGTATTGGCACAGGAATACTTTGACCTTCGCTCTATTCGAGCTCGGCAAAAGTAGGGGCTTCGGTAGACACCAAAAATTGTGGCTATGGTAAGTCCCTATAAAAACTCGATGATGAAAGGATTGGATTTTGCTCGAACTTGGGTTGCGAGAATAATTGCTCTGACGATTAGCCCATTTCAGTTGAATTAACTAGTGGAAGCCTCTTGTACAGGTGATCCAAACCAGTTGGACTCATTCAATTAGGGTCCAAAGCTGAGAGATAGGCCTCTTTGAACCTAAGGGCCCAAAAGGGAACCCAAACCCATAAGTCAACCCTTGGTCAAACAAGAAAACTCAGTCAATCCCACGTGAACCCTCTCGGAAAAGCCTCCCCCGCTTGGAAAAACTGTCAGGCGCCTATACAGGCACGCTGCTCTAGGTCGAAGCAGCCACGCTTGGGCTGAAGCGGTGGCCGCTAGGCCAAGTGGCTTGACCGCTTGCCTTTCAGCTACGCCGCTTGCCAAGCGGCTTGACCGCTTATCCTGCCAGCTCAGCCGCTTGACCTAGCTGAATGGCCGCCTGGACCTTTTCTTGTGGACGGAAAATTTGAGGCCCATCTCGATTTCCGGCCAAACACTAACAGCTCCCCCTCTTCTATATAAACAAACTTCAGGGTTCAATTGAGGGGGTTGGGAGTTATAGAGGTTGGACATTCTCTCTGAAAGATTGGCCTTTTGGTTAGTGTAGGCTGCCGTTATTTTCGTCCCCTCTTTTTCCTTTTCCGCGTGCCTTACCTTCGTCCCTCCTTTTGGGGGGTCGGGCTTTCCAAACAGCCTGGGAGAGCGCGTTGGGTGATCGAATTTCGTGAATCTTTTAGTGTATATGCACATGGAGATTTCGTACCAAGGGCATGATTAAGATTAGAAGTCGCCACCAAATTTTAAGGTAATTTGGAAACCTTGGAGATCAAGTCGATAGTCTAGAAAGACGTCAACTCAACTCCTATGCACCCCAATCCCTATTGGAGAAATTGATTTCATTAATGAGTTCGGGG
Source organism: Tetragonia tetragonoides (assembly GCA_038025085.1). NCBI lineage: Eukaryota > Viridiplantae > Streptophyta > Magnoliopsida > Caryophyllales > Aizoaceae > Tetragonia > Tetragonia tetragonoides. The sequence continues at coordinate 25,413,127 of CM076149.1, forward strand.
GCGTAGGTACGAGCTAGGAAGGTGTTAGGCACCCAACTCGCCCGTTTAACAACAACGGCCTTTACTAATCGATTCAATAAAATTATTAATGCTACGGTTCTAAACAAGGTTCAATTTTTCCAAATTCCTAGTTTTAACTAATGGGTTTGAACAATCATTATTAATGTGACCACCTTTAACAATTTATCAAGTTACATGCTTTTATTGCTAGAAAACGATAAATATGCTAAAACCTTCGAGTTAGAAGGGAGACAAGCAATTCATCCACCAGTTCACAAACAAAGCATGATTTAATTATAAGAGGCAATAAATAACAAAAATAAATCATTCATTCATCCATTTTTTTAGTCTTAATACAAACCCTTTTGCTCAAAACGCGCGATGCATGTACATATTTGTAAGGACCCGAGATTTCCTCCGTGTTCCACGTAGTGCGTCCTTATAGAAAATTTGTCAGTTGGGGGCTTAGATAAGTTCAAGGGACAATCGAGTTAAAAAATATTTTGTAAAGACTTGAATTGAATAAAAAAAACCATGAAAGAGGTCACAAATCTGCTATCCGCGTTTTATCGAAGGGCAAACCGAAGGGACAACCCAATACCTTGAAAAGTGAACTGATCATGTTTTTAGAAAGACTCCCGCTTATAGAAAACATATAAGTACCCAAGAATAAAGGGTTCGGGGGCGAAGGTACGACGTGGGAAGGTGTTTGGCACCCAACTCGCTCGTTTATAACGGCCTCTGCTAACTCATATTTGCTTAATAATTTAAAGACATAATTCCCACACAAACCGGATTAACAACCTAGACTTAGACTATTAATTGGTTCATCACAAGCATCACAACATTTGTTTTTAACCCTTATTTAGACATGCATTTGATTTGACAAGTTGGGCAGCACAACGACTATACAGAAAATATTTAGGAAGCAATAAAAACGTTATCTAGCATGATATCTACATTATGACTACTTAGAAAATAAACAGTTAAGCAATTAATTTAATTTGAACCCTCATGAATTTGTACCTGAACTGTAGGTTATATTTGACAAGAATAGTAAAAATAGATCTCAAGTTTGAAAGAAAGAGGGGGAAGCTCAGTGTTAATACTCCTGAGAATAGAGGTTGCCAACTGTAGGTTGTGTCTTTTGAACTGAGAGTGAAGGGTTGTTTATATAAGCGAGGGAAATAGGGTTGTACGGTCAAATTTGAGCTAAAAAACGGATTGGTCTTGAACAATCAGTCGGGCCGAAGCAAGGTCAGCGCCGCTAGCGGGCCTAGAAATTTGGTCAGGGCCGCTAGCGGCCATGACAACTCACTTGTTTGGGCTCCTAATTGGATTATTCAAGATGCCTTGGTTAGCTTATTGGGTCTAGTTTTATATAGCTTTGGTTGCAGGTCTAAATGTTTTGTGGATCGAGATATACCCGAAAGAGTAAGGAGAGGTCAGTTTTTAAGTATGCATCAATGTTGGGCTCACAACTCGTTGGTTGCGAATGTGGTGTGGGCTCATGATATGTCATTGGAAAGCTATTTGAATAAGGAATCCAAAAATATAAGGATAATAAATTAATTCAACCAAATGAACTCCCAAATAGGGCTGAAAACACGCTCCACGGTCTTCGACGACATCTGTTTTGACCCTAAACTTTGTTTGGCCCTAACTCTTAGGTGTGGAATCGTATTTGGACACGGAAGGAAGGTATAGAAAGCTATTAAAAGGGGCTTTTAAATAAAATGGAAATGTAGGAGTGTTTGGAGGAAAAATCTGAGACCTTATCTTAACTATTTAAGCAAAAATAGCAGTTCAAGCTTAAAAATTACTCTTTTCATCATCGGGCTTTTGCAGAGAAATCTGAAGACGCTTTTTTGACGTCTAAAGAAGCCCCCAATTTGATCGAGCTTGAGTAAAAGCAAAGATCAAAGTATTCCGATCGCGACATGCAGGATGCTGATGTGCAAACGGTGTGTGAGAGTGTACAATATGCATGCATATGAAGACAAACCTGAGTTGGAACACGCTCGTAGTTTGCTAAGATTTCATCCCTGTGAACACAAGAGAAAAAGAAAGGTTATAGTAGCAGGATAGAACATCGCTCGTAGATGGTCTAAAAGTCTGCTGGGAACCTGTTTTCAGAGTGAATGAAAAAGTTAGCAATACTTTGAGAATGATCAACATAGGGTGCTTCGACAAACAGTGACTAAACACGGCTCGGCGCACGTAGAGATTTCGTCTCTCTTCGAGAAACGAATAAGTCAACGAGACAGCGCGATTAAAAATAACGGCTGCAAAAATGGTTAGTAACATGAGAGTGAACAGTATAAATGCTTCAGCGAGCAAACAGTGACTAAACACCACTCGGCGGATGCCGAGATTCCGTCCCTGTACAAGAAACGAAAAGGTCGACGAGACAGCGCGATCAAAATGGCGGCTGTAAAAAATGGTTAAAACATATGAACAGTTTAAATGTAATAGGTTAAGCAATCATTGACTGAAACATATAAAGAAAAAACAATGAACAGTATAATCGCTTTAAGCGATCATTGACTGAAACATATAAAATAATGGACAGTATAAACGCTTTAGTTTAAGCGATCATTGACTGAAGCATATAAGTAACCTTGCATAGGGATAGTTTAACCGCAATAGATTAAGCGACCATTGACTAACCCCAAAAATTTGGAACCTTGCAGAGGGACAGTTTAACCGCAATAATTTTAGCGATCATTGACTAACCCCAAAAATTTGTAGTGTCGTGTTGCTTAACAAGTACCGTCAAAATTTTCGGGCTTATAAATAAATTGGGCGCTCCGGGTCGTGAGAGTCGTCGCCGCGTAGATCGGGGTTTCAGTTTCTGGGACCTGCCAGAATAAGTCGTTGGCGTATAGATCCGAGTTTCAGTTTCTGGGACCTGCAAAAATAAGTCGCCGGCGTGTAGATCCTAGTTTCAGTTTCTGGGACCTGCAAAAATAAGTCGTTGCCGTGTAAATCCGAGTTTCAGTTTCTAGGACCTGCAAAAATAAGTCGTCGCTGTGTAGATCCGAGTTTCAGTTTCTGGAACCTGCAAAACTAAACGGGTTAGTTTTACCTGTAAATGGTTGGTACCGTAAAATTGTCCAACTGTTGAATTTTAATTTGTGGGCCTGAGGGCTTCGCTCCCGCGTGTTTGGTACTAATATTGCCGCAAGGTGAACTGTAGTAACGAACTTTGGACTGGAAGAAAGAGGGGGAAGCTTAGTGTTAATACTCCTAAGAATAGAGGTTGCCAACTATAGGCTATATCTTTGAACTGAGGGTGAAGGGTTGTGTATATAGGCGAGGGAAGTAGAGTTGTACGGTCGAATTTGAACTGAAAAGCGGATTGGGCTTGAAAAATCTGTCGGGCCGAAGCAAGGTCACCTGGAAATTTGGTCAGGGCCGCTAGCGGGCCTTGACAACTTTCCAGCTGGATTTTGTTCGGGCCATATCTCACTCGTTTTGGCTTCAAATTAGATGATTCAAGATGCTTTGGCAAGCTTATTCGGTCTAGTTTCATATGGCTTTGGTTTCATAACTTTTTGGGGCTCGAGATATACCCGAAAGAGTAAGGAGAGGCAGTTTTGGAGTATGCATTAATGTTGGGCTCATAACTTTTTGGTTGGGAATGTGGTGTGGGATCATGATATGTCACTGGAAAGTTATTTGAAAAAGGAATCCAAAAATATAAGGTTGAAATCTCCGAAATAGGGCTGAAAACACGGTCCACGGTCTTCGACTACATCTGTTTTTACCATAAACTTTTTTTTGCCATAACTCTTAGGTGTGGAGTCGTATTTGGACACGGAAGGAAGCTATAGAAAGCTCTTGAAAGGGGCTTTTAAATGAAGTGGGAATGAAGGAGTGTTTGGAGGAAAAACCTGAGACCTTATCTTAACTATTAAAGAAAAAATAGCAGTTCAAGCTTAAAAATTACTCCTTTCATCATCAGGCTTTTGTGGAGAAATCTGAAGACGCTTTTTTGGCGTCTACAATATCACATAAACCAAATTCGTTAGTAATGATAAGCCATTTATATAATTTATTGAAAACCCTCAGGATGGATTACTTGTATGCTCACAATGAACTTATTGGGTTGTTATGCTTGAAGTCTTGCTCTTCATGAAGTATGAAGGTTTATTTTGTGGTGCTAGGGCTAATCCTAAAGAAGGAGTAGAATCAGAATTTCTGGTTTTTAATATGGGAGAAATTGTTCAGCCTTTTCACCAACCTTTCAGAGAGAAACTCTCAACCTCACTCTAAAATTCTCAACCTCTTAGAGAGAATGTCCAACCTCTTCAACTGAACCCTAAGGTTTGTTTATATAGAAGAGGGGCAGCTGCCAGGGTTTGGCACGGAAATCTAATGGCCCTCGAAATTTACCGTCCGCGAGAAAGGGTCTAGGCGGCCAAACTGCTAGGACAAGCGGTCTAGCCGGCTGGCCAAGTGGTCAAACCGCTTGGCAAGCGGCCAAACCGCTTGGCAAGCGGCCAAACCGCTTGTCCTAGCGTCCACCGCTTGGACCTCGAGCGGTGTGCCTTCATAGGCGCCTGGCCTGATTTTTGTGCGAGGGAGGCTTTTCCGAGGGGGTCCACGCGGGATTGACTAAGTTCCCTTGTTTGACCAAGGGTTGACTCATGGGTTTGGGTTCCCTTTCGGGCCATTAGGTTCAAAGAGTCCTATCTCTCAGTTTTGGAATCCAATTGAATTGAGTCCAACTGGTTTGGATCAGTTGTACAAAAGGCTTCCACTGGTTAATTCAAATGAGCTGGGCTAATCATCAGAGCAATTATTCTCATCGGGTTTTTAAGGGGACTTTTAATAGACACAATTTTTGGTATCTACAGAAGCCCCTACTTTAGCCGAGCTCGAATAGAGCGAAGGTCAAAGTATTCCTTTGCCAATACCTGCAATGAACAGGAAAACTGAGTGAGGTGGCAATCAGTTAAAGATAAACAATCATTAATTCCTCGGTTTATTTGATCGAGAGTTTGACCCTATGCTGTAGGTCAGGCAATAAACAACCTTCGATTTTCAGTCGAAGGGGACCCTATGCTGTAGGTTACACAATAAATATCCTCCGATTTTCAGTCGGAGGGTACCTTATGTTGTAGGTTACACAATAAACGTCCTTCGATTTTCAGTCGAAGGGGACCTTATGCTGTAGGTTACACAATAAGATATTCCGCTAGAAATAATATAAGAGCTAAGAAATCAATCAATTTTTAGTCAAAAGCTGACCCTATGTTGTAGGTCAAATAATAAACGTCCTTCGATTTTCAGTCGAAGGGGAACCCTATCCTGGAAGTTAAACAATAAATGTCCTTCAATTTTCAGTCGAAGGGGAACCCCATGTTGGAGGTTACAAAATAAAAAGTATTTTCTTAGAAATAATGTAAGGGATAAGAAATATTTTGATTTTTTCTCAAAAGGTGACCCTATGCTGTAGGTCAAACAATAAGCGTCCTTCGATTTTCAGTCGAAGGGGAACCCTATGCTGTAGGTTACACAATAAAAAGTATTTCGTTAGATATAATGTAAGGGATAAGAAATCATTCGATTTTTAGTCGAAAGGTGACCCTATGCTATAGGTCAAACAATAAACGTCCTTCGATATTCAGTCGAAGGGGAACCCTAAGTTGTAGGTTAAACAATAAATGTCCTTCGATTTTCAGTCGATGGGGAACCCTATGCTGTAGGTTACACAATAAGAAGTATTTCGTTAGAAATAATATAAGTAGTAAAGGGTAGTAAAGTGTTGCTCAGACCTTAGGTGGGGTTTGAGCCCATGCCATTTGGCCAAGTATAAATGTGCCAAGCTGTGGGTTTAAAGTAGTCCTTTTTTTTATAACGGACTTTGGCGCACAAATAACTGCTATGGACCTCGTATGGGGCCCACTGATTTTGAACCAATGGCCCAAAGATGCGTCAGAGAAGAGAAAGTGGGCCAGGCGGTCAAACCGCCACGTCAAGCGGTCAGACCGCTATGTGGAGCGGTCTAGCCGCTGGCTGGAGCGGCTATGCCGCAGTGCTTGCGTTCTGACCGCCAGCTGGGCGGTCTGACCGTCCACGTGGTGGTTTCACCGGCCACTAGGTCATTGTGCGGTTTTGCATAAAAAGGAAAGGAGGGAGGCCGATATGGGTCATCTCCCCCATTCCGTGCCTTCTTCTTCTCTCTCGTCCATTTTTACCTAAATTTTCAACCTCCATCAAAGCCCCTATCTCCAATTCTTAAGGTTTTCTTGCTCAAATTCTTAGTAGAAGTTGATTTTGTTGGTTGTTCTTGTAATTTTGAGTGTCAAAACTCAAAATTGTGTGAATTTGTGAGTTTTGTGAGTTTCACTCAAATTTTAAAAACTTAATTTTTGTTCTTCATCCATGGCTCCTAAGCTTAGACGAGGTAGGAAAAGAAAAGGCAAGAGCTTGTTGCTCATGAGACCGCCAATGTTTTCACTCAGGGTTTTTGTTTCCAGTATACCCCATCACCGGGTGGGCAAGAGCCGGTTAGTCCAGGTCGAGTTCAGTCGTAGTGATTTTCATCCTACCGATCGTTGGGAGCCCAGCGATGTCGTTTTCAAAAAAAAGGAGCATTTGGTTACCGTTGGTACCAAATGTCGGGTATGTCGCTTCTTTCTTTTTTCTGCTCTTTTACACTTAGAAAATCATGTGTAGGCGAACATAGAATTTCTAGGTTGAGAACTGTAGTGTAGTTAAATGTGGAAAACCAATTTGTGTGAAATTGTTTTTTCTGGTTAATTTGCGAATTCCTGTAGGATTCTTGTATTATATATGCATGTGAAGAATGAATTTGTGTGAAATTCATCTTTAATTTGTGGAAAATAAATTTGTATGAAATTTATTCTCGTTGCAATTATATATTTCTGTGAACAATAAACATGAATGAAGTTTATTATATTTGTGGAGAATAAACTTGTGTGAAATTTGCTCTCTTTAAAATTTACTCTTGTCATATTGGTTTAGCCAAAATTGCTAAATTTTACGATTTGTAAAAATATAGGACTAAACCGGAGACTGGTAGTTGTTACTAGGATCACCTAACTAATTTTCTTTGCAATCTCTTTTTTTGTGTTGTCTTTAGGATGTCGACACGACCATGCGGGGTTACGGTAGCCTCTCGGGTATCGAGAAAGCCCGTAGGTACGTGACTCCTTCGGTGGACGCCATTGTGGCAAGTTGTGGCTTCGGTCACTTCATATCGTCTATGGCTTCTGCCGAGTGCTCCAATCGCCTATTGGTTAGAGGCCTTGCGGAGCGGTACTGGGATACTACCAGTACCTTTCATTTTCCTGTGGGTGAGATCATGATCACCTCTTTCGATTTGGTCTCATTTCTGGGCTCCCTTGCACCGGTACTCCTGTTACTTATGGAGATGTGAGGCGAAAGGTCATGGTGGACATGTTTGGTCTTTTTGGGACCAGCTGGGATGGTAGGGAGTATGGTCGGACCAACGTCATGGTCCAGTTTTTTACCAACCCGAGGAAGCTGAAGAAGATCACAGTGGAGCAGCACGCCCGCCTTTTCTTGGTTGTTGTGCCTAGCTTGTTCCGTCTTTTTGGATAGGGCTAGTAGGTACCATGTTCCCTGTTTCCCGTGTTTGCGGGATTTGAATAGAGTTGCGAAGTACCACTGGGGTCTTCTCGCATACTGTTGTCTTCTGCGGTGTTTGAGGCAGTCCAGTCGCCTCAGTGGAGAGGAAGGCGCATCTCGCGTCTCCTTCTTGTACTTTGTGTTTCGACTCTTTATTAATAACTTGTGCCTAAGCCATGTACTTCGCATGTCTTAGATTTGGTTTTATGAGCATTTCCCCGACCTTGCCCCTCTTCTCGAGACAGGCGATTTGTCCTTTCCAGCGATGCAGACCTGGTGGGGACGGGCTTCTTGTCCATTTACTACACTGCACGCCCTTAGGGAGGCGATATATCCCTTGACCGCTCAGGATGTAAGCAAGTTTCCTTTGTGCTTCTTTGGTCCTTTTATCCTTTTGTATGCTTATTCTGGCTTTTGGAGGTCGATTGGTTCCTTTGAACGGAGTATCTACCGGGCCTTTCAAATAGATTATTGGGTGCTCGGGTGTACGACTAGATGAGGATCCTTATTGAGGGTCCTTTCGGTTTTGACTCATTCTTGGGGGAGAGACTGATTAGGCAGACTTTCCCCGACCTTCCGGCTCCGAGGGTCCCTTTGGATCCTCCAGATTCTAAGCTTTATGTTCGTCACCTACCTTGGAGCAGGTGAGGGCGGCCACCGTTGGGGCGAATGCCATTGAGTATTTGCTTCCAGCTGATTCTGAGGTGGATCTCATGATAGCTTATACCGATTTTGTTGAGGCGCAGTTATGGCCCAACTTTTCTATCGATAAGTAATGTACTTTTGTTTCTTAACTTCGTTTGGGAAATTTAGGAATGTGCCTGACATTCTTAAATCTTTGCAGAGTGCTTCGAGCTCTTCGACTGTTTCTGCTCCGCGTCCTACTCCGCCTACTTTGTCAATGAGTTATACTGGAGCGGACGGGTCTCCTCAGGTTATACAGGTTTCTGAGTTTCGTGGCCCTGCTGAGGAGGTTGAGGTATTGCCTCTACCTACTAGGTGTAGGGGGTAAGTGAGAATTAATTATTATTTGCAATGTTTCCTTTGTATTTATGCTGATTCTCTTCCTTATGTGTACAGTTGGATGCTGCTGAGACACGGAAGGTCTTTAGGGGCATGCATGCCCTTCAGACTTGGATATCCAGATTCGCGTCTCAGAGTGTATGCACGGATCGTCGGTCCGACGTCCGGGAGGTATGTTCATTTCAAGAAGTAATGCTTGATTTGAACTTTTGGTAGCTTTTCTGACCTTGAGCTTAGCCTGTTCCTGTGGTGAGGCCTCCTAGGCCTTCAGTTGTTCGCACTCCAGAGATGGTGTCTGTACCACAGCGTCCTCCCCCCAGACAGGAGAGCGTGGAGGTGCATCAGGGGACGCCTCGGGCTAGAGTGGATACGGGGAGCTTGCCCCAAGTGCCTTCTCTTCCATAGTGGCCTGCACCGCCTCCCTACATGGGGTATTCGGGCAATCTTATGCCCATGTATCCTCCACTCCCTCCAAGGGTTCTTGGAGTCAGGAGAGTACGGGGTATGGCGATTATCCCGGCATGTCGGAGCCACCTCGTCATTCATGTGATCCCGCTTACTTAGCGGGTTCATTATTTGCTTTCGACCCTAGAGCTTGGGCGATTTCTCAGCCTGGTCCTTTAGGTGCTTCACCATCGAGTGGACCCGGAGAATCGTCTCAGGAGGGTCCGAGTACTGGCGAAGATGGCCAGTGATATTTGTTGTAGTGCTTTTCGAACTTTCGGGCTTGTATTAAACCTGCTACAAATTTAACATTTTAGTCATGCACAAATATCTCACGCAAATGCCCATATGTGAATTTCAATCAATTAATTTCCGAATGGGAAATCATAAATCAAGACATTCGGGAATTTAGGACTGCCGAGGATTTAGCATATTTGGGGTACCCCTTCCCCTAAAATAAAAATAAAGAAAAGTAAAAACCGAAAAAGGTAATTAAATGGGAAAATATCCATAAAGGAAATAAGAAAATAAGAGGAATAAAAGTGGAACTTGATAACCAAAATAAAAAGAAGGAAAGAAAATAAAGAGGGAATAAATAGAAAAGTGGCAAGAGCTAAAATTATGGTAAGGTAAATATAAGGGGAGTCTTCCAAAATCTGTCCAAGTGGGAATTAGGAAGGTAAAGCTCTGTCCAGCGTGGGGTCGGTTAAACCGAGGTCTCTCACGAAAAGAGTATGCCAGGCGCCTATACAAGATGACCAACAGAGCTCCTAGCCGCTGTGCTGGAGCTCTAGTGGCTGCCGCGTGGACAAGCGGCTATGCCGTTTGGCTTGCGGTTTGGCCGTTTGTCCTAGCGGTCAAGCCGCTTGCTGGAGCGGTTTGGACGCTTGTCCTAGCGGCTTACCCGTCCAAGCCAGCTTCAAGGCCGCCTGACATTTTTTCGTCGTTTGTCCGAATTTCCTTAAATTTTTGCCGAGAATCAAACCGTAACCTCTATATAGTTGAGTCTCTTTCTCTTCTCATCTCACCACTTACTTCAAGCCCCTAGAGAGAGAAAAATCTTGAGAGAAAAATCCTTAATCTTAACAATGGTGAACTTTGATGATGTTTTTGATGCTTGGTTGGCTTCCATGACTGTAGAGGAGAGGTTAGAACTCACCCCTTTTCACCTTAATGCCTTCTTTCACCTTAGATAAGTCAAAATTCTTATCTTGTATTGACTTGAAATTTATTTTTTTTTTTTTGTTGTTTTTGTGTAGATATGGCTCCAAGAGAGGCTTCACTTGCTTGAGGCTCCAATAGATACTTGGAAGTTCCTCCCTAAACATTTTTCGGTGAGGCGTCGAATGTTCTCCGAGTCCTCTCGGCAAGAGTGGATAGCCTCTCTCTATTCCCACATCCAACCGGCTTGGTTCACCCCGTGGTGGTGTACCACCAAGATCGTAGGGTTTAGTGAGAACGTGCCTTTTACTAGGATTATTGGTTTGTATACCTTGACGTTCTTCTTGCCGAACCGTCTCCTCCGCCAATATGGCTTAAGGCAAAGGATCCCGAACGTGAGTTGTGAACCTCCTTGTCAAAGGCCCTTAACATCCTCCTTGGTGTTTAATTGGGAGCGGCACTGGAACCGTAGCCAAGTGTGGACTAAGCCGGTCTACCCGCACTCCAACGGGTTGTCTAGCTTTTACGAGGAGTGGATTTGGAGCGGTGACCATCAAGTCAACCAAAGGCTCCTAGAGGAAGAAAAATGAGTTGTTCAAAACCCGCAAATATGATGAGCCAAATGGTATAAGGATCACTCCAATGGATAGGCCGGCTAAACTTTCCAAGCCCCAAGCTAAGGGTAAGGGAAAGGGTAAGGCAAAGGCCCAGTCCAAAAGAAGGAAGAATCTGGCCCATTCGGCCAAGCAAGTAATTCCAAGTGGGTCCAATGATCACGAGGCCTCTTCTAGCTACGGTAGGGCAAGGTGGGCTCCAAAATAATAAATGGAACTTTATGAGCCTAACGAACCCGTCCAAGAGCCCGAAGTCAAAGACAAGGAGGAGTAGTCCACCTCTAATTGTCTAGCAAGTCTTGTCTTTTGCTTAGTAGTATAATTCAAATAACGGGTTTGCATCCCCAAGTAGATGTAGCTTAGAATTGCCCTTTTATGTACTTACTCCCTCTGTCCCAGGTTTATCTTTACATTGGACTTTTTAAGGTCAAAGTTCGTAAACTTTGACCACTTATTTGTGAAAAGTTACAAAGGTTTATAATGTGAAAATAGTATAGCTAGATTCATTTTAAATAAAATTTTCAGAATATCATCTTATTATGAGTTCTAGAATTATGAAATCATAAATATTCATGGTGAAAGTAGTATCTTGAAGACCGTGAAAAATCCAATGTAAAGATTAACTTGGGACGGAGGGAGTATTATTGTTATATTTTTTTTTCTATTATTTTTTCGCACTTTATTTTTTTATATTAGAGCATGTAATGGACTTTAGCCATATTAATGAAAGACTTGCTTATTTTCGCATTAATCGAATGGATCCAAACTCCCTTTACAGATTTATTTTGTTAAAGTGGTCGGGCCCAAGTTATATGGGTTACCTACATATCCATGCGGAATCAGGCCAATGTAGTTCGTAAAACCAAATCTGGTTTTTGTTTTTTTTTGTTGTTTTTTTGGTCGTGGGTCCCACGTCGACGACTTGACCGATTTTGACTTGGATTTGGTGCCTTAATGGGCTCTCTTAAAGATTTAACACTTATGCATAGAACCGCTTTAGTTGGTCCATATTTGTGAGTTGGGTGAACTCGTTGCCGTCTAAGTCCATTAGTTTTACTGCTCCACCGGATAATATTGTCTTAATAAGGTATGGGCCGGCCCAATTAGTCTTGAGTTTTCCCCGAGGATCGGCTACAATCGGCCTCACTTCTTTTAGGAATAAGTCTCCTTCTTTTAGTCCTCTAGCCTTGAATCGTTGATCAAAATGCCTTGCCATCCTTGCTTGGTAGACATGACCATAATGTAGGGCATTTATTCGTCTTTCATCTAGCAAGATTAATTGGCCATACCGGGCTCGGACCCACTCTACTTCGAGTAATTCACTTTCCAAAGCTATCCTTAAGGAGGGAATTTCTACCTCGACTGGGAGTACCGCCTCCATTCCGTACACTAAAGAATAAGGTGTTGCTCCCGTGGAGGATCGAATGGTGGTTCTACATCCCCATAAGGCGAATTGTAGCTTGTTAGGCCAATCTTCGTAGTTTTCCGTCATCTTAGCTATCATTTGTTTCACGTTTTTGTTTGCGGATTCTACGACTCCATTTGTTTGTGGCCTGTAAGGTGAAGATTGTCCATGTTGAATTTTAAACTTAGTAAAAAGCTCGGCAACATCCTTTTTGAATTGAGACCCCTGATCACTTATGATTTCATGGGGTACCTCATATCTGGTAATGATGTTGTCTTGTATGAAGTTTGCCACGTGTTTGGACGCTATCCTTACGTACGAACGAGCTTCGACCCATTTGGTAAAGTAGTCTATCGCGACTAATATGTTTTCATGGCCTCCTTTTCCTGTAGGGGTGATCTTTCCAATGATGTCAATGCCCAATGCAGAGAACGGCCATGGTGAAGTGAATGTATGTAAAGGGGTAGGTGGTCTATGTTGTAAATTAGCGTGAAATTGGCAGCGTGTGCACTTTCTCACGTATTCGATGCGATCTCTTTCCGTCGTAGTCCAATAGTATCATTGCCTATTTATAAAATTTGTCTTGCACATGTATGTATTGTGCGGCGAGTCTTCTTAAGGCTCTTTGTGCCCTAGGTGTGGACTGTGGAGGGTAAATGCCATTGGCGAGTAAATTGAGAATATCGGTAAACCATTCCTCCTCTTCTTCCTCGTTGAGGCATACTTCAAGTGCATTACAAAAGGCGGGCTCAGTGCGCCTTTGAATGTAGATGGGCATGGAGATTACATCATCTGGGATATCTATCATAGAATCCATCTTTGCTAAGGCATCTGCGAACTGGTTATCGTCTCTAGGAAGGTATGTGAAACGGACACAAATGAAATATTTGGCTATCTTTTCAAGATATTCCTGGTAAGGTGCCAGGGCTTCGCTTTTCATTTTCATTTTTTGGAAACTTGGTTTATGATAAGAGTTGAATCTCCATATACCTTTAGATCCTTAATTTGTAATACTATTGCCGCTTCTAGACCAGTGATGCATACCTCATATTCGGCGCTGTTGTTGGTTACCTCATCATCTAACTTGACGGCTATGGGAGTATGTGCGCCTTCGGGGCTTACTAATAATACTCTTATGCCATAACCTTTTTGGTTTGATGCTTCGTCAAAGTATAATTGCCAAGTGTTTTTCGACACTCATTATTCCTTCAACTGGAAAGTCATGCGCGGCATCTTCGCTAGTAACAGGGTTTTCAGCAAGATGTTCAGAAATGGCATATCCTTTGATCGCCTTTTGGTGTTCAAAAGTTAGATCGAATTCTGAAAGCATAACGGTCTATCTTGCTATTCTTCCACTAAGGATGAGTTTTTCGAACAAGTACTTTAACGGGTTCATCTTTGACTTTATATGAACGGAATGTTGTAGCATGTAGTGTCGGAGCTTCTTGGGTGCAGTGACCAATGCGAGACACGTTTTCTCTAGGGTGGAGTATCGTGTTTCGTATTCTAGGAATTTCTTGCTAAGGTAGTATATTTCCTTTTCGTCATTCTCCACCTTTTGGGCCAACATAGAACTCATGGCGGCTTCTGTGACTGTTAGGTATAGCATAAGTGGTTTTCAAGGAACGGGCGGAACCAATACGGGAGGTTTAGCTTAGTATTCCTTAATCTTGTCGAAGGCTTGTTGACATTGATCATCCTAAGTAGATTTAGTGTCCTTTTTGAGCTTCTGGAAGATGGGCTCGCATGTAATAGTCAATTTGGATATGAATCGACATATATATTGGAGACGTCCTAGGAATCCTCTTATCTCTTTTTCATTTTTCGGGGATGGCACATCCCTTATGGCTTTGATTTTGGTAGGATCGATTTCAATACCTCTTGTGCTTATAACGAATCCTAAGAGCTTGCCCGAAGTTACTCCAAACGCGCACTTTTGAGAGTTCAATCTCATGTTGTAATTCCGAAGCCTGTCAAAGAATTTCCTTAGAGAGGGTATTGCCCTTCTCTCTCCTTTGATTTAATGATCATATCGTCCACGTACACCTCGGCTTCCTTGTGTATCATGTCATGTAGAAGGGAAGTTGCGGTTCTTTGGTATGTTGCTCCCGCGTTCTTCAACCCGAAAGGCATGACGGTATAGCAATAGGTCCCCCGTTGGGTAATGAAAGTGGTTTTCTCCATATCTTCTTCGGCCATTTGTATTTGGTTATACCCTGCATAGCCATCCATGAATGATAAGAGGGCATGTCTTGCGGTATTATCCACCTGTACGTCTATATGTGGCAAGGGAAAGTCGTCCTTTGGAATTGCCTTGTTCAGATTTCTAAAGTCAATGCACATCCTTACTTTGCCATCCTTTTTTGGAACGGGCACTATGTTAGCAACCCATTCTGGATATTGAGCAACCTTGATAAAACCTGCTGCGAGCTGTTTTTGCACCTCTTCTTTGATTTTCAGTGCCCACTCAGGCTTCATTCTCCGAAGTTTCTGCTTTACTGGCTTTGAGTCCGGGTTGAGCGGTATTGTATGCTGCGCTATTTCGCGAATTATTCCCAGCATATCTTTCTAGGACCAAGTAAAAACGTCTATGTTTTCTTTTAAGAGATTTATAAAGCTTTCTCGCTCTTTGGGAGTTAACGATAAGCCAATGCGCACTTAGCGCGGCTCTTGATTGTTTGCAAGATTGATTAATTCTGTTTCTTCCGCAACTGAAGTCTTTTGTTCATGCTCTAATAGTGCTTTAGTTACTTCTTTGGGCAAATCTTGCTAATCTTTTGAATTATTAGCTACTAAGTAATCCGAGAAGTAAGCAGAATCAGTAATTATTTCATTGATAGGGGAAACTGAAACATCAACTGAGCCATTACTATTGGCTTTAACATCCTTCGACTTGCAAGCGGAATTAAACATAGATTTGGGTGGACCACCCGACTCTACTATATTAGACTCGTCTTCGGAGTCCGACTTGGTCCGGTCGAAATCTGTGTCGGAGTCAGGCTTGGATTCTTCGGAAATCGTGATCTTGATCTTCTTCCCATTGGCTCCTGTCCAACTTATAGTGCGCTTCTGCTTTGTGAGTTGACTCTCGTTTGGAGTGATCAACTTAGTTGGGTCAAAGTTTGCATCCTGAATTGCATTATTGACATTGTGGAGCTCTTCATCTTTTGGATGGCGATGCTCTTGTCCAAATAATAGACCCAAAGCATTGTTGGGTGTGTCCTCTACCCAATCAAAATTTAGTCTCCTTCTTACAGGCAAAGGAGTTTCTTTCAGTATGTAGCAGTCTTGAAAGACTTTGAATTCGGGAACTTGGATTCTGTAAACCGGGAGAACATAGGGTTCAGGAAAGCCATATTAAGGGAATGGATCTCCGGACTGGACGATTTGCCCATTCAGTGTGTGGGGGTATGGCGCCATGGGGAAGTCATAGACTTTATTTTCCTAAATAGCCCTTTTCTTCGCCTTTTCTTTAGCTATGTGTTCCCGTAACTCCCGCTTGGTGGGGTTATAACCTAACCCGAAAAGATTGTTTCCGGTTTTGGATGACCAAACTGGAAGTGGTTTGGAAACATCATTGCCTGGAGATGTGCAAGGGAAGTGTCCCTGATTTCTTAAAATGGCATTAATTCCTAGGTGGGAATATGGTGTGAAAGGAGCTATATCTTGTTCGAGTATGGCGACGCCTTCAGTCATAAAGCCCCAGAATTCTTCGTCTTGCGCAGTGTGCTCGACTTTAAGAACTGGAACGTCTTCGATGCTAGCGATCATATAATCACATCTATCCTCTAACACTACCCCTCCGACCATCATTTTGACCTTTTGGTGTAATGTTGAAGCTATCGCATTTAGCCCATGGAGCCAGGGGCGCCCTAGGAGTAAATTGAAAGAAGCTGGGATATCGATGACATGGAATTGTACCATTTTCTCAACGGGTCCGGTGTTAAGGTTGATTGATAATATGCCTAGAACGTTTCGTTTGGAGTTGTCATAGGCTCTCAACCCTTGTGCAGAGTGTGCGAGGTTGTTGACGTTTATGCCCAAACATTGAGCGGTCCTTAGAGGACAAACGTTGACAGCGGATCCATTGTCTACTAAAGTCATTGGGACTTGTTTCTCCTCGCATATGGAAGTTAGGTAGAGTGCCTTATTGTGATGAGTTTCTTCAGGTGGAAGGTCTTCATTAGTGAATGCAATCTCTTGTGAGTAATCTCCTTTTGTGAGGAGGTTGACCAAGTCATCCGGAGTAGCTTCGGAGGAAACCATGGTTTGATTAAGTGCCTTTAGTAAAGCATTCCTGTGTACTTGGGAAGTAGTCAGGAGTTGCCATACAGAGATATCGGCCTTAGTCTTTTAAAGCTGTCTAAGTAGTGTGGTACCATCATCCTCGTTTGGAGGATTTTGGTCCTTGTTCTGGACCAGCGGAGAATCTCTCACTTGCGGTAAAACTGAAGTTGTGTTTTTTGCAGTGGATCCTTATTTTGGAGATGGGGAGGTATGTAGTGCCTTCCCGACCTCGTATGGTGTTCAACTTCAGGAGATTCTTCGTCTGTAGAGTCATACCATACTTTAGAAAACTGGAGAGTAGCATCTTCCTCGTCGCTATCGCTTTGCCAAAGTCCGGCTCCTTCTAGATGGAGGGAGTCAATCTTAAATGGTGGGACGCGATGTCCAATTGGCACAATCAGGCGAGAGGGGTCCTTTTCCTCTTCTTCATTTGTAATGACGAAAATCGCGCCTAAAGGATTGGTGTCGTTATTTGGAGTGGGAACATTCTTTAGCTTGGGAATAGTCCCATTGTAAAAAAGATCCTGGATTTTATTCTTGAGTGTCCAACACTTCTCGGTGTCATGTCCTTTTCCTCTACGGAATTTGCAGTAAGGATTAGGGTTCCATGACGGGCTTCTCTTTTCGACGTCGGGATCCGGAGTGGGGCCGACGAAATTGAGGTAGTCATTATTGACAAGCTTTTCCAAAGCTTTAGCATAAGTCATACCCAATGGGGTGTATTGCCTTTGCGGTTTGTCGTAGACAACATTGATTTCATTAACCTTGTTGGAAGAGGTTCCCGAATTGGGGTTCTTCTTGTAGCTTGAGTTATAAGCACCTTTGGTTAAGAAGTCCTTGTTTTTCTCCTTTTTGGGTGCTTGATCATCCTCTATGAGCAATCCCACACTATTGAGTTGTGCGTATGAAGTAATTGCTTTGTATTTGAGAGGATTCAAGTAAGGAGGTTGTAAGTTCTTGATGAGTTTCGGAATTTGCTCTTCTTCGGATGGACGGTCGAGCATTTCGGCCACTTTAGTTCTCCATTTCTTGACAAAATCAGTGAATCTTTCATTTTCACCTTGCTTGATTGCTTCCAATTCTCTCATGGTGGTTGGTTGGATGACATTGTCGGCATACCTAGTGAGGAATAAACTGGACACTTTGTTCCATTCCTGAACCTGATTGGGCTCGAGCTTGAAAAACCATGTCCTAACAGTGGGGTCCAAGGTTTGTGAGAAAAGATGAATATAGAGGTCAGGACCTACTCCTCTTAGACCCATTGCAGTGGTGAAAGCCCTTATGTGATCCTTCGGATCATCGGTCCCTTTGAAGGTGGGGACCTCGGGCATAGAGAAATTTTCTGGGAGCTTCCCCTTGATGTGAGGAGAATATCCTTTAGCATTGATCATGTAGTCACTTATGATCTTGTTTTGAGTTAGAGCTAACTCAAGGTTTTTAAATTTGAGCACTTAGCTCTTCTACCTTGTCATCTCGAGGTGGAGGATCATCCTGGTTAAGAGGGTCGGTTTCTTTGATGTTGCTTTCTATCCATGTCACGCGGTTTCCCATAGTTTCCAACATTTTCATCATTTCAGTCAACATCTCATCGGGAGTCTTAGGTGGTGGAGGGGGCATATCATCTTCGGTCATTTCAGTCAACTTAGAACAAGATGGTCGATACGGAGGGGGAGTAACAAATACTGCGTCAGACCTAGCTTAGCTCGAGGGGGGAGATTCCAATACGAGCTTTCTAACCAAATGTTGGTTACTATGATCGAGTTCCCAACTTTTCAGACCGACTGTTTTCTTCCCAATCCTGGACAGCGGATAAGACTTAGAAGAGAAAAGGCTAACAAGTTCCACGAAAGAAAAGGTTTAAAACAAATATGGGAAGTCTCTATCTAGGACATTCTATCAACATAGTTACCCTTGGAACCTAAGTAATGGGTTTAGGTCAAAAGATCTTGACTCAATATTGGATAAAGCAAAAGATTATACTCTTGACTAAAAGGAGAGGGGAGAGATATTATCTCGACTCAAGTATGGGATAAAGCAAAAGATATTATACTCTTGACTAAAAGGAGAGGGGAGAGATATTATCTCGACTCAAATATGGGATAAAGAAAAAGATATTATACTCTTGACTACAAGGAGAGAGGAGAGATATTATCTCGACTCAAATATGGGATAAAGCAAAAGATACTATCCTCTTGACTAAAAGGGGAGGGGACAGATATTATCGAGATCTTTTGACCTAGACTCACTAAATAAAGGGAAAGAATATAGCAACCAAATCTTTCCTAAGGTAACGAGCATCATATAGAACATTCGGGGATATTATTTCCTAAAAATATAGATTCTAGACTCGGTCTTGAGACAAAATCTAGACTCAAAAAAGGAAAATATCCTAACTGGGGTCTAACCTAATATACTGTGACAACCAAAAGACTAGGCAAAGATTGCGTTCACATATGGGCAAACAACAAACAACGGAATATAACATGATTATGCAAATCTAGCATGGACATGGGACTGAGTTTCAACCTAAAACATTGGTTCTAGTTCATGCAATGGGGTAGGCTTGAGGGTTTTGGTCAAAAGGTACTCATGATCAAGAATGTACTACAATCCGCGGGATACGCGACAATGTGAGGCATTCTAGTTATCCTACTCGTCGAGTGGACGAATGCGTAGGAAGGTACATGAGGTGGGGGGATCCATGTTTCTTGGCAAAGAAGAATCGAGTGGATTCTCACCAAGGCACTTCACCACACTCCATTGGCTAAAAACTGGTTTCAACTTGTAAAAACAAGCTCGCAAATTGCGCAAGCGCATGCACATGAATGCAAATTAATAGATGAATGACAAGTCACAAAATAATAATAATAAAAACATTTAAGGTAGTGAACCAAGCAAAAATAATTATAATGAACCGATTTTCAAGTTACACCCTCTTAATCATGTCCCAAGTGAAATCGCCACTATAATGGAGATTTCGTATCAAGGGCATGATTAAGATTATCGGAAGTTGCCACCAAATTTTAAGGTAATTTGGAAACCTTGGAGATCAAGTCGATAGTCTAGAAAGACGTCAACTCAACTCCTATTCACCCCAATCCCTATTGGGGAAATTGACTTCTTTAATAAGTTCAGGGGCGTAGGTATGAGCTAGGAAGGTGTTAGGCACCCAAGTCGCCTGTTAACAACAACGACCTTTACTAATCGATTCAATACAATTATTGATGCTACGATTCCAAACAAGGTTCAATTTGTCCAAATTCGTAGTTTTAACTAATGGCTTTGAACAATCATTATTAATGTGACCACTTTTAACAATTTATCAAGTTACATGCTTTTATTGCTAGAAAACGATAAATATGCTAAAACCTGCCAGTTAGAAGGGAGATAAGCAATTCATCCACCAGTTTACAAACAAAGCATGATTTAATTATAAGAAGCAATAAATAACAAAAATAAAGCATTCATTCATCCATTTATTAGGCTTAATACAAGCCCTTTTGCTCAAAACGCGTCATGCATGTACATATCATATAAACCAAATTCGTTAGTAATAACAAGCAATTTATATAATTTATTGAAAACCCTCAGGATGGATTACCTGTATGCTCACAATGAACTTATTGGGTTGTTATGCTTGAAATCTTGCTCTTGCTGAAGTATAAAGATTTATTTTGTGGTGCCAGGGCTAATCCTAAAGAAGGAGTAGAATCATAATTTCTGGTTTTTAATATGAGAGAAAATGTTCAGCCTTTTGACCAACCTTTGAGAGAGAAACTGTCAACCTCACTCTAAAATTCTCAACCTCTTAGAGAGAATGTCCAACCTCATCAACTGAACCCTAAGGTTTGTTTATATAGAAGAGGGGGAGCTGCCAGGGTTTGGCACGGAAATCGAATGGGCCTCGAAATTGGTCGTGCACGAGTAAGGGTCCAGGCGGTCAAACCGCTAGGACAAGCGGTCTAGCCGGCAGGCCAAGCGGTCAAACAGCTTGGCAAGCGGCACAACCTCTTGTCCTAGCAGCCACCGCTTGAGCCCAAGCATGGCCGCTTGGACCTAGAGCGGTGTGCCTACATAGGCGTCTGACGTGATTTTTGTGCGGGGGAGGCTTTTCCGAGGGGGTCCACACGGGATTGACTGAGTTTCCTTGTTTGACAAAGGGTTAACTCATGGGTTTGGGTTCCCTTTCGGGCCCTTAGGATCAAAGAGGCCTATCTCTCAGTTTTGGACTCCAATTGAATTGTGTCCAACTGATTTGGATCATCTATACAAAAGGCTTCCACTGGTTAGTTCAAATGAGCTGGGCTAATCCATCAGAGCAATTATTCTCGCAACCCAAGTTCGAGCAAAATCCAATCCTTTCATCATCGGGTTTTCACGAGGACTTATTATAGACACAATTTTTGGTCTCTATAGTTAGCAGTTTCTCTCTCTCATATAAAACCAGAAATTCTGATTCTACTCCTTCCTTAGGTTAGCCCTAGCACCACAAAATAAACCTTCATACTTCATTAAGAGCATGAATTCAAGCATTATAACCCAATAAGTTCATTGTGAGCATCCAGGTAATCCAACCTAAGGGTTTTCAATAAATTTTTATATTGCTTGTTATTACTAACGATTTTGGTTTATGTGACATGTATATGCATGGCGCATTTTGAGCAAAAGGGCTTGTATTAAGCCTAATTAATGGATGAATGAATGTTTTAATTTTGTTATTTATTGCTTCTTATGATTAAATTGTGCTTTGTTTGTGGATTGGTGGATGAATTATTGGTTTGTCTTCTAACTTGCAGGTCTTAGCATATTTATCGTTTTTAGCAATAAAAGCATGTAATTTGATAAATTGTTAAAAGTGGTATTCCTACTTCAGGGTTCTTTTCTCCTAATCTATTAGGTCTTTGTGAATGATGAAACCTCTTATGTACCTGCAAATCCCATAAATAATATTGCATAAAAGAGTGCAATACAAACCACAAATTCCTCCCTCAATCACACACCCACTTCACACATGAACGTTGTTTCAGCTCTCTAATAAGTTTGTTTTGGTTTCTTGGATAACTTGAGTTCATATTGGGTTATAACCATTTCATTCAGTTACTTTCCTTGCTGGAAAATTCTACGGGAGTGCGGTGAGGACCTAGGAAAATCACCCAACAAGTAAAGTAACTCAAGTGAATGGTTATAACCCAAGATGTGCTCAAGTTATTCAGCAAACCAAAGAAATCTTACTAGAGAACTTAAACAGTCATCCTATGTGACTTGCAAAACTGTGTGTGTAATGGAGGGACGAATTTGAGGTTTGTATCGGACTCGTTTATAGAATATTATTTATGGGGTTCTGTAGACGCCAAAAAAGCGTCTTCAGATTTCTCCGCAAAAGCCCGATGATGAAAGGAGTGATTTTTAAGCTTGAACTGCTATATTTGCTTTAATAGTTATGATAAGGTCTCGGGTTTTTCCTTAAAATACTCCTTCATTTCCACTTCATTTAAAATCCCCTTTCAAGAGCTTTCCATTCCTTCCTTCCGTTCCCAAATACGATTCCGCACCTAAGAGTTATGGCCAAACAAAGTTTAGGGTCAAAACAGGTGTAGCCGAATACTATGGACCATGTTTCCAGTCCCATTTGGGAGTTCATTTGGTTGATAGTCTTATAGTTTTGGATTCTTTATTCAAATATATTTCCAATGACATATCATGAGCCCACACCACATTCCCAACCAAGGAGTTATGAGCTCAACACTGATGCGTACTCCAAAACTGACCTCTCCTTACTCTTTCAGGTATATCTCGAGATCCACAAAACATTTGGACCTGAAACCAAAGCCATATGAAACTATTCCCAACAAGCTTTTCAACGCATCTTCAAGCATAAAATTTGGAGCCTAAAAACGTGACATATGGTTCGGACAAAATCCAGCTGGAAACCTGGCCTGGGCCGCTAGCGGTGCTGGCCAAATTTTCAGCGCCGCTAGCGGCGGTGACCTTGCTTCGGCCCGACTGATTTTTCAAGCCCAATCCGTTTTTCAGCTCCTTTTTAGCCGTTCAACCCTACTTCTCCACACCTATATAAACAACCCTTCACCCTCAGTCAAAACACACAATCTATAGTTTACACCCTCTATTCTCAGTAGTATTGACTCTGAGCTTCTCACTCTTTCTTCCATAAACAATTCTTTTCAATTCTCGGGAGTATTGACACCGAGCTTCCCCCTCTTTCTTCCAAGCTTGAGATCAATTTTTATTATTCTTGTCAAATATAGCCTACATTTCAGGTACAAATTCCTAAGGGCTCATATTAAATTAATTTCTTAACTGTTTATTTTCAAGTACTCATAATGTAGATATCATGCTAGGTCACGTGTTTATTGCTTCCTATATATTGTCTGTATAGTCGTTGTGCTGCTCAACTTGCCAATCGAATGCATGTCTAAATAAGGGTTAAAATAAATGTTGTGATGCTTGTGATGAACCAATTAATAGTCCAAGTCTAGGTTGTTAATCCGGTTTTGCATGGAAATTATGTCTTTAAATTATTAAGCAAACATGAGTTAGTAGAGGCCGTCATAAACATGCGAGTTGGGTGCCTAACACCTTCCCACCTTGTACCTTCGTCTCTGAACCCTTTATTCTTGGGTACATATATGTTTTATATAAGCGGGAGTCTTTCTAAAACATGATTAGTTCACTTATCGCGCTATTGGTTTGTCCCTTCGGTTTGTCTCTTCGATAAAAACGCCAATAGCAGATTTGTGACCTCTTTCATGATTTTTATTCAATTGAAATCTTTTCAAAACCTTTTCTAACTCGATGGTCCCTTGAACTTATCTAAGCCCCCAACTGACAAATTTTCTATAAGGATGCACCCCGTGGCCGTAGAAATACCGGGTCCTTAAAGTGGCGACTTCACTGGGGATTTGTTTAAGAGGATGAGACTGGAAAGTTAAGTTTACTTAATTTTTTAATAACATGGTTCCATATTTTTGCATCATTTTTATCATTTGCATGTGCCTTGGCACAACCTTTTGACCCTTTTCGACCCTCGAGGAAGTTTGTGTCGCAACTCGTAGACAACCCGTATATCTAAAGGAATATACAGTTGTCATATCGTGCAAATCGACGCTTCCTCACCCATGACTCATCAATCCTTTTTGACAAAAAGAATTACAATCGATGTGTCGACCATTCGCCGAACGGAAATTGTAATCTGTCGTGGTAACCTCACAGGAGCCAAAAACCTCTAACCCACATTCGTGCATCCGCTTGCTTGTTGTGCATGTGTCGTTATAATGCCCGTCTGATCACATGTTTGCCTGTAAACTGCGTTGTTGTAATGCTTGCTTGAATGCATAAATATCGTGATTATGTGCCAACATGTACTTACGTGCTAAGAGTCTTTTATTTTATCTTTAGCTAGTTCCTATTGCCCAAAAATAGTGTGAGAATTCAATTCAATTCAATGAACACTCATCATTTCTCCGATGATATATTTTCATATAGCATCGAAGTCATGAACAATTTTCTAGGACCTTTTAGCAAAAAAAAAAAAAAGAAAGAGTGAGTCTCTCCAATTCCCCTCTCCCACCTTTTTTCTTTATTTTTTATTGTTTTGATGTAATTCAGATTCGGCAAAAAAAAAAACAAAAAAAAACAAAAACAAAAACAAAAAAATGGCGTTGAAAAGAAAACGCCGAAAAAAAATATTCGGAAAATCAAAAAAAATTGCCGGAATTTTCTCTTTTCTTTTATTTATCACATTTTCCATTTTCTTTGAGTCTAGAAAAATAAAAAAAATAGGATGGTCCGTCTTTTTTCTATTTTTCTCATTTTCGTTGATCGACTTCATTTTTCCTTTGATATGAGGGGAAATAATCGGGCATTTAGGCTTAGGTTGTCATTTTCCATATATTTGCATTGCATTGCATTGCATTACATTATACGTATTAGAGGCTCCATGCTAGGATTCATAACTAGTCGTCATGTTTGCATTGTCGTCATTTTGCATATGCATTTGTACAGAAATTCGAGTCTTGCATTCATCAATGTCTCCATTTGTTCATTACGTCTCATGCACTAGAAGTTTAGACAAGTTATTCATTAAGTGCTCTAGGGTCATTCTAGGAAGCATCCATACATTGTCATACATGTCAAGGTCAGTCCACTATGCATCTTGCATATTGTTATCGTAACTCTGTCATTGCATTGTCGTCATCCATTCAAGTTCATATAGACGTCCATAGGCAAATTCACCTTAGGGGTTATCGAGGGTCTTCTAAAAAACATGAGTTTTTGTTTTCAAGTCCTTTCTTTGGCGTCTTTCTAAGTTGAGACTTGTGTTCAGGATTGGGGGCTCGAGGAAGAATTACGGTGATAAAGGTTGGACTCGATTGTCCGGCAGATTGGTTCGTGTACAAACTACCTCCAAGACACCACCGCATTCCAAAAGGCCATCACCCCATAATCCATCACCACTACAAAGCCCGCCACCACTCAATACATCCCTTACCTCACCGATCACACCCCCAAACTTCATCATGGTTAAAACCACCGACGAGAGGCTTGATGATCTCATGAGCGAGTTAGAACAGGTGCGACTCAAGGTTGAAGTTTTGGAAGAGAAGAAAGAGGATGAAGCAAGGATCCGCTCTGACTCCGATTCTAAGGAAGAATGACCAAATGCCAAGTTGGCTAAGATTATTTGTGTGCTCGAAAACAGCGGCATGTTTGCCAACTACCATGCTAATGTTGGTAAAGTCAATCCCAAAGTAAAAGGCAAACTTCCAGCCAATTTCTCCATGCCCGAGGTTCCGACATTCACTGGCACTGATAATCCACAAGACCACCTCAAAGCATTCACTACTGCCATGGGTTTAAGAGGAGTTGACAAAAATATCTACATTCACTTGTTCCCACAGACTCTTGATGCCCCAACTCGTCGTTGGTTCTATACCTTGAATTTGGAGGACTACCGCACTTGGTCAGATTTTACTACAGTCTTCCTTGCACGCTACAAGGAAAATGTTGCTCTACCTATGGCCCTTAGAGAGTTAGAGATCACCAAACAAGAAGAAGATGAGGGATTCACTGCCTTCCTTAGGCGTTGGAAGCTAAAGATAGCCGAACTGGTTGAGCGACCTTCGCAAACTGATCAAATCTGCCAACTCATCAAGAACCTGCAACCTGCTTACAAGGAACCCCTCAAGTATCAAGCAGTTGACTCCTACAACCGGCTCTATGTTATGGGAATCCTAATTGAACATAACCTTCTTAAGAATTTCAATAAAATTGTGAACAACGCGAGTATCTACAGTCGGTGCTATCCTCCATATCCCTGCCAAACAACCCGGGCTCGAGAAGTGGAAGAGAGTCGAAGTTTCCTAGTGTGCAAGTCTAGTTGAGTCCAGTCAATCTAATGATGTCTAGTTTCTCCTTTCAATTCGTCCTTAGAGTCTAGCTTACTTCTCGTGTAATTCTTTTCTTCGATTCAATAAAGATTGCATTTTGATTCCCATCATTGTTCTTTGTTCAATCCTATGACGAAGTTAAGTTGCCTATGACGGAAGAACAAAAAAATCAAAAAAAAAAATTCAAAAGAAAGCCTTCATTGTGGAAAATGTCAAGCAAAAACTCCCTAATGATCATCCACGGAGAGGGCATACAGTTGAACCGTCCATGCCGAGGATAGGAGGCATTCATTTGGCACCTCACATCAATATCCTTTACTACCCTATACATCATTACAACTTGCAACCCTTTGAGCCTTTACACATAGCCTTTAATTTCATAATCACATCATCCTTACCCAGGGAATGGGTGTGTGCGACATGGGAATAGAAGCAACCTTCTAGGCAAGGTGGACTGACCTACAAAAAGAACCACCTAGAAAATACCAAAAAACAGAGAGAACTCGAAAGTTCAGAAACAAAAAAATAAACAAAAGACAAAAAAATTCGAGAGCGATCAAAGATCCAAAAGAGTGCAAACACAAATAATGGCCTTACCTAACCATAGGTCCTTTAGCCACCTTGCCCAGATCACAAATTTCTATACCATCTAACATACTTTGGGGAGGGGATTTACATTGGGTTTATTTGAGCCTTTATCCTTTCTTTGACACCTCAACCTAGCCTGACATTACAACCAAAAAGCCCTCCAAAAGGTACGACCATTCAATTGTACAGTCCTGAACTACGTTGGCCTGATTCCATAAACTGGATACGTAAGAAACCTCAAGGAGGTCCGGCCACGACAACCACTTTTTCACATGACCATAAGGAGTTCTCCCATTCCACCATCCTCATCTAAGGAAAAAAAAAAAATGAGCCCGGTAGGTTGAAAACCTGAATAGGCAAAAGTTAGGGCAACCACAAAAAAACAAAAAAAAAAAAAAAAATATATATATATAAAAACAAATTCAACATCTTGAGGCAACTTAAATTTCCGAGGATTTAGAACATTGTTTCTCATGCAAGCGCTCTTTGCTAGTCATTTAGAGGTCATACTCATCACCTTTCTCGTAGGCTTGCACACAGACTTTCCAACTGGGGGCTGTTTTCAGAATGAGTAGGTTCCTTGTCCACTACGTTCAAAGTTGTCCATTTCATCCCCATACCTTAAGTTAGGATATTTTGTACCGCTGCATCAACACCCATAACTCCTCGAGTAGGTCATAACCATCAAGAACCACACATCAAATTGGGGGCTGATTCTCCCTTGGCTGCACCCAGTCTTGTCCACTTCTCTCTTACTCTGTCAAGATCACAATAGGAATGATATTCTTGATCACAAAAACTTTTCCCATGTGAAGACCCTCTTCAGGCCCTATATGAGAAGCGTGCATGTTAGGCTAGGCTGCATGGAGCTGTGAGTCAACAGAGTCTGCATACATCATATTTGCATTAGAGTCGCCTTCAAAGGCATGCATATGTACATAATTTCTCAGTGTCTTGAGTCCCTGCGTGTTTACATGTCAATTCCCCATGCATATTACTATGTCATGTCTTGTGCATCTTGTCATGGTCAGTCGAGCATGTCTATTGCATCTTTTCCATATGTGCATAGTTCCACTACAGGTTTGAGACTACCCGCTTTCCATCGAAATCAGCAAGCCCGGAACTCATGATCAAGCTCAGACGCAACCTTCTGACTACAATCAAAAATGGAAATAACCTTCCAACAACAGCCAACCGCGCAGGAGCGGTGCTGTCCCACGACTTCCTTTCCAACCCAGAAGTCGTTATTTCAGTTCATTTTGCGGCAAATATCAGTACCAAGCGCGCGGAAGCGAAGCCCTCTGGCCCACAAATACAAATTCGATAGTTGGCCCATTTTACGGTACCAACTATTTTCAGGTAAAACTAACCCGTTTATTTTTGCAGGTCCCAAATACTGAAACCCGGATCTACACTGCGACGACTCTGACCGCCCGAAGCGCCCAAGTTATTTATAAGCCCGAAAATTATTATTGGCACTTGCTAAGCAACACAACACTACAAATTTTTGGCCAGTCACTCATCGCTTAAGCTATTGCGGTTAAACTGTCCTTCTACGAAACTACGAATTTTGGGCCAGTCACTGATCGCTTAAGCTACTGCGGTTATACTGTCTTTCTACGAAACTACGAATTTGGGGTCAGTCAATGGTCGCTTAAGCTATTGCGGTTAAACTGTCCCTCTGCGAGGTTACGAATTTTTGGGGTTAGTCAATGATCGCTTAAGCTATTGCGGTTAAACTGTCCCTCTACGAGGTCACAAATTTTTGGGGATAGTCAATTATCGCTTAAGCTATTGCGGTTAAACTGTCCTTGTACAAAGTTACTTATTTTGTGTCAGTCAATGATCGCTTAAACTGTTGCGGTTATACTATCCATTATTTTTTTATATGTTTCAGTCAATGATTGCTTAAGCTATTGCATTTAAACTGTTCATATGTCCTAACCACTTTATGACCGATTATTTTTAATCACTCTGTCTCGTTGACTTTTTCGTTTCTCGTACAGGGACGGAAGTTCGACATCCACCGAGCGGTGTTTAGTCACTGTTTGTCGAAGCACTCTACATTGATCATTCTCAAAGTATCAATAACTTTTTCATTCACCCGGAATACAGGTCCCCAGCAGACGTTTAGATCATCTACGAGTTGTGTTTTATCCCGCTACCATAACCTTTGTTTTCTCTTGTGTTCATAGGGATGAAATCATAGCGCGCCACGAGCATGTACCAACTCAGGTTTGTCTTCATATGCATACATACTATACACTCTCACACACCATGTGCACATCAGCATCCTGCATGTCGCCTTCGGAATACTTTGAGCTTCGCTTTTACTTTAGCTCGATCAAAGTGGGGGCTTCTGTAGATGCCAAAAAAGCGTCTTCAGATTTCTCCGCAAAAGCCCGATGATGAAAGGAGTAATTTTTAAGCTTGAACTACTATTTTTGCTTTAATAGTTAAGATAAGGTCTCGGGGTTTTTCCTTCAAACACTCATTCATTTCCACTTCATTTAAAAGCCCATTTCAAGAGCTTTCCATTGCTTCCTTCCGTGCCCAAATACGATTCCGCACCTAAAAGTTATGGCCAAACAAAGTTTAGGGTCAAAACAGATGCAGCAGAATACTGAGGACCCTGTTTCCAGCCCCATTTTGGAGTTCATTTGGTTGAATTAATTTGTAAGCCTTATAGTTTTGGATTCCTTATTCAAATATATTTCCAATGACATATCATGAGCCCACACCACATTCCCAACCAAGGAGTTACGAGCCCAACACTGATGCGTACTCCAAAACTGACCTCTCCTTACTCTTTCGGATATATCTCGAGATCCACAAAATATTTAGACCTTAAAGCAAAGCCATATGAAACTAGCCCCAATAAGATTTCAAAATCATCTTGAATCATCCAATTTGGAGCCCAAATGAGTGAGATATGTCCCGGAAATAATCCAGCTGCAAAAGCTGTCTAGGCCGCTAGCGGCGCTGACCTTGCTTTGGTTCGACTGATTTTTTCAAGCCCAATCCGATTTTCAGCTCCTTTTCAGCCGTCCAACCCCACTTCTCCACGCCGATATAAACAACCCTTCACCCTCAGTTCAAAACACACAGTCTACAGTTGACACCCTCTATTCTTAGTAGTATTGACTCTGAGCTTCTCCCTCTTTCTTCCATAAACAATTCTTTTCAATTCTCGGGAGTATTAATGTTTCGCCCGATTTGGAGGGGTGTCGAACACTGGGAAGGTGATGAGATTGGAATGCGTGAGGGGGGGAACCGTTCGCCTGATTCCTCGACTGCTACCTGCACAGGACAAGCAATAGTGAACTAGCTCGGGGGGTCGACCCGAGAACACCCCTCCGATGCTTAAGTTAGTGTATGGAGATGTTTACATGAGGTCCTTTCTTAAGGGTATGATTGAGCGTCAGGCTATCACAGCTGAGAGGCGAGATGTCATAGCTCGTTGTCAGACAGCGTGATTGTTCTCTGGGTGAAAGTGATCTTACCTTTGCCTTGATTTCCCCGCAGGTATTTATAGGGCAAAAGTTGGCTAGCTTCATCGAATGAACAGTGGACACATAACCCTGTACGTATACTCCCCTCTAAGTCGGCTTAGAGGGGAGGTCACGTGAGTTTTGGTACGATCCCTTGGGATGACTCCATGTACGGATTCGTACACTTGATGTCGTCATTCCTGTCCTTGTGACTGAGAGAGTGTGCACGCCAAGGCAGCCAATCGAATCTTGCTAGGAATATTCGCACAGTACATGTGCTAGCGTCAAGGGTTAGTACACATAGAGCCTGAGGGTCGTTTTGTAGTTGACTCGACCCTCTTAGTCGAGCCAGAGCATAATTGTAACACTTGGGTTGGTAGGAGACTGATGGTTGGTGGAGGTCTTCTCGGGTCTGTGGGCGATGTTTGTATAGTGGGTAGAGAGTTACTTCGATCAGAGGCTCCCATCCGCGGTGGGAGAGCATCCCTTTGGTATCGTCGATGATACAGATTTTGTGAGGGATTGGCATCCTTCGATGGTGGTCAGGGTGAGGGTCGATAGCTCGACCCTCAATATTTTGGTTATATCATTTTGCCCTCACATCTTAGTAGGAGGAGAGTTTCTCTTCGTCGAGTCCTGCTGAGATGTGGTTGGTCGATGTTTTTCGTTTAGTGAGCTTTTGCTTCCCGGTCCGTTCTTTCCTTGGAAGGGCCCCCTTTTTATCGGGATAGGCATTCGGTGGGTGTGGTTGGGCCGTCCACCTGTCAGTCATGCGAGTAGTGTGCTATTCCAGGTCTCTCCGCCTATAAATAGCTAGAATCACCTCCTCCTTTTCTCTCCTTATTCCAGCCGCCTGAACTTTTTAGAGAGAGAAAGTGGGTCTTTGAAATTTTTTCTTGCTAAGTTCCGTCGATCGGTTATTGTTTATTCGATCTCCCCCTGTAGATCCGTCTTCTATCTTCTCCTAAGCTATAACGTTTTTCTTTTGGTATTTTTCTTACTTGCATTTATTGGCTTTATACCCATGCCGATGTCTTCACCCCTTGATATATCGTCGGGGTCTGACAGCTCGCTTGAGGCACCTCGACCAGGGATTTGGGAATCTTTTCCTGATAGTTCCGGTCGGGGCTTGTCTAGTCAGGGGCCTGGCCCTTCGTATGAGGAGTCTTGCCCTCATCCTTCGAAATACCCAATTCCCCCGATTCCGTCGGGGTTCCCCTTTTTCGAGTTTTGTCCGGGTTTTGAGTGGTCGAGCCCGGACGGATTGCTTCTTCCGGATTGGGTCGTTCCGTGTCGGTTTCGGGAGGAGTCTTGGTATGCCAGGGTTCTGTCGGACCCCGACATTCCACGAATCTTCAAGCAGGATGTGTTGAATGTCTTTCAAATGAGTGTAGCGTTGGGAGAGATCCATGTTTTAGACGGGGTCAAACCTTTACGCTCTGTCTCTCCCCTGCAGGGAGACGAAGTTGAGATGTCCAGGGTTCGTTTTAAACAAACTTGCCGCTTAGGTAGAGGGGGTCTTAATTGCTCCTCTCCCTTGAGTGACTTTGAGCAGATAGGGGAACGGCTTATCTGCCCTCATATAATGAAGTATGTTTTTTGTCCTTCGACTACTTTTCTTTGTGTTTTTGTCAAAATCCTGTTTGCCCATCCTGACCTTCTTCAATTGCTTATCTTGTAGGGAGCATAGGGAAAGGAGTTCTTCGGGAAAAATGGAGAATTTGGCTAGTGCTTCGGATGTTATACCCGATTCTACGTCCGATCGATTGGCCAGATCTGTCGATCGGGTACCCAAGACTTCTGGCTCGCCTGGTTGCATGCCCGAGCCTGTAGGGTTAGGACATTAAGATGCTGACGTCTCCCAAGGGTCGATGGAGAGCGGCGAGATCCGAGTTGGAGACTGTCATCCTGTTGATGACGAGGTTTTCTCTCCCCCTCCTTCAGAGGGGAATAAGGAGAGAAAGAAGAAGAAGAAGAAGAAGAAGAAGAAGAAGAAGAAGAAGAAGAAGAAGAAGAAGAAGAAGAAGAAGAAGAAGAAGAAGAAGAAGAAGAAGAAGAAGAAGAAGAAGAAGAAGAGGTCTCGCTCCAGTAGGGGAGAAAGACCGCCAACTTCCGAGCCTTTGGAGGAAATGGGCCAGGCTGATTGTGTGAATGCGGAAGTAGAGCCACGCCATGAGCAGACAGAGGAGGACCCTGCGGACGGAGGGTCGAAGCAGGGGAAGAAGGCTGACGCTGTCCCCATCCACTCAAAACAGTCCCTCTTAGCTGGCAAGTTGGCAGGGGACATGGAGTTGTTGGCTAGGCGATACCAGCTGCCCCAAGGGATGTCTTTTATCTGTCCTAGTAAGTTAGAAGGGTGTCATCCTGCTCCATCTGGCTGCATTCCCTTTTCCACCAAAGTTTTTGACGAGGGATTTCCCCTCCCTCGTCTGATTAAGAAGATAGTGGATCGTCTGGGAGTCCACAACTTTCAGCTCCAGGCCAATTCCTGGAGATCTCTGGTTGGCTTGGCGGCAGCGGCACATGTCCACAGGTTAACTGTGACCGATGCTGTCCTTCGCCACTTGTACCTCACGGTGAAATCGACCAAGTTCGGGACTTGGTATCTAAGCCCTAGAAAGGGTTTTTCCATGTGTCGATCCTTGAGCAACGTCACCTTTTGGAAGGAGAATTTCTTGTTTCTGCACAACGAGCAGGGATGGGATGGAGTGTGTCCTCCTTGGAGGGAGGAGTACCTGGAGGAGGTAGGTGGTGAGCTTTTTGGCCCGGATCGCAAGCCTCTAGATTCCCTGTCCCCGACCAGAACGTCGGATGGTAGAATACTTTCGTCATCCTAACCGGGACGAGGAGGGATGTGGGCAGGTTAACGCCCCTCCTTATTGGAAGATAGATAAGTCCTGGTTCTCTCATGAGGCGTTCATGGTCTTCATTGGTTTTCGGTCGACCATGACACATGGTACAATGGCCTTGCCCCCATTGTCTCCCTATCCTGAATGTTTTTCTGTATGTCAAAGGCTTTTCTAACCTTTTCTTTGTATCTTGCAGAGGCCACCGTTGTTGAGTTGCCGGAGATGCCAGAAGGGGAGCAGATGGTGGCTGGAACAACCTCCAAGGCTTTTCTTGAGGGTTTCAAGGACATGGTCGAGGCTCAGAAGAAGCTCGAATCGGTAAAAGACACTCTCATTCCCTCATTCTTCATATTCCATAGTTCTAGGATTGTTGTTGATAACCCGCTTTGTTTCTTGCAGACCCTCAAGAAGAAGAAGGAAATAGTCTATGGGACGAAGACAATATTGAGGAAGGGGGGTTCCTCGTCTGGGGTCTTGCCTGATGCCGACCTTCGTTCTAAGAAGAGGTCGGGTGACGACGCCTTGGTGACCCAGGAGAGGGTATCTCCTTTGAAGAAGACGAAGGTGGATACCCCTAGCGTGGGGTTGATCTCCACAGGTCAGCCTACAGTTGCCACTTGGGGTCTGGTTACCCCTCCTGCTGGGAATCAAGGGTCGAGCGCTGGCCCGTCCAATTCGGTTGCAGCGAGTGAGTTCTGTCCTTCGAGCCTGCGGAGCATCAATGAGATGCGGGCTATCTGATCCACACGAAGGGATAGCAACGAGTTTTCGGGCCATGCGTATATGGTCAGTAGGCAGAGTCCTGAGGATGATGCCCTCAAGATGCCGGTCGTTCAGGGGGCTCCTCTGGATGAGCAGTCAAAGATTGCCAAGGTCGTCTTTCCTAACTTGTTCCATGAGAAGGACATGGAGCAGGTTACTTCCGAGGCGGGGTCGACGGACGTCGTGATGGCCCTTCTGAAGCGTATAGCCCTGAATCGCCTGAAGGTATTGTAATGGTCCCTTCCTTCGTCCGTTTTTGATCGAGTCTGTTAGGTCGTTATTGATTTGTCTTGTGTTCTTCAGGATGACATTCTTCTGAGCACGGTAATTAGGGCTGACGAGGCTCAGAGGCGCCGGTTGGTCATCCAGTGGCAGGCTGACGCAGAGGTTAAAGCTCGCGAAGAGGCGCGAGCTGAATTGTCGGGGCTTCGTACCGAACTGGAGAAGGTGAAAGCCGATCTTTAAAATGGTAAGTCTCTTCTTGATGAGAGGGAGCAATCCCTCGAGGAGCTAAGGGAGAGACTGGAGGATTCCAACAAGGCCAAGGCCCAGGTCACCCACCTCCTCGAGGCCGCCAAGGCCGATGCTGAAGTTTCGAAGACCAAAGAGGCTCGGGCACAGGCTGAGTTGAAGGTGACTGTGGATCGCCAGACTCGTTACTGGAAGGAAGCCTTGCCGAGTGTACGGAGAAGGCGACGTTGGAGCCTCAGTGGTTAGTTCCCTGGCTAATATTCGTAACCTCCGAGCTTCTGCTAGCCCCGATGATTAAGCGGAGGCCAACATAATCGAGGCTTTCATTGCCCCAGACTTGGAAGATATGGAGAACCTCGTCGCAGCGAGGCGGGCAAAGGAGGAGGCTGAGTGATCGGGGATTTTTGAGGTCTGCACCCCCGAGTTAAGGGGGATTTGTATTTGTTCTTTGCTTAGGGTGGTTGGTCGCCCCTGTTGTAAAATATTTGCGCCCCCTCTGCTTTTTAGGGTTGATAAATGTTGATGCCGACTTTCCATTTGCTCAAGTTTGCTTTTGTTTTAGCTTGTGTCCTCATCATTTTCAATAAATGATCATTTATTGTCTTTCAATGATGATGCCTTTGCATGGGACAACTGTCGTGAACAACCGTCCATGCCTTTCCTTTTTTGCTTATAAATAGACCCATTTAGTTTGTTGATTTTGTCCCCAATCTTTCTAGAGAGATGTCTTCCTCAAATATATTCATCTCTTCAGGCTTTAGTGATGAATCTTCCGTAGATACCAAGTCAATATCTAGGACGTATCGCCTTCGGTCGGGGAAGCGTGCTCCCAGGAATAGTCGACCTAGCAAGAGACTTAATGAAGGTGTTTCAGGATCGACTCATGAAGAGACCTTGGAAGTTCCAGATAAGATCAGTGAGGCCAGTTTAGCTAAGCTGGCGGTTTCTGATTTTGTTCGTCTCTTCAAGGATGATTCCTTGTCCGAGCGTCTTCGTACCCATATATGGATGGTATTTCAGCAGCTTCAATCCCAGGGTGTTTTGGAATGTTTAGAAGTAGAGCCTCTAGCCGTGAGGCTTCCTGGCGAGGGAGCAGCAAACCAGACTCTCCTTCCCCTGTTCCCTCTCAAGTCGACCCAAGTCCCGATACTCCTATCCCCGGAGTGGGGGATCCTGAGGGTAAAGACCCCCCTCAAGCTGAACATCCGTACAAGGCAAAGGGTGAACCAGATTTCCGGGCTTGGCAGGCCGGTAGGCAAGCTTTGGAGCGGGAAATTCATCGTGCAGAGGAAGCTAGGAGATCGATATTGGAGGAGCAGACACGGGTAGCCTGGAGGGTCGATCAGCTCATGAAGAACTTCCGTGCTGCGAAGCAAATTGTCGAGGATAGGGCCCTAGCCCTCGAAGAGGGAAGGAAAGCCCATCACTCTCTGGTTCAGAGACAACAAGCCTTGGAGCAGGAAATTAAGCACAAACGAGAAGCTTTAGATCCTTAGGCTCTTGTTTTCTGTCGTCATTGTAGTCGGATCATTTTATGGTGTATCCGTATTGTAATAATTGGTACCTTCGATATTCGTAAGGAACGTTCGAACGGTTTTATATTTTTGACTCTCATTTGTGTAGTTATTGTTTTTCTACCCACGAGTTGAGGGGAAGATGAGGTGACCGGAGCGTTTCCTTTTTCTTGGGAATGCGAACCGAGTTCACCCCGTGTCTTCACGACACGTGTCTCCTGAAAGGAGGCGTCGCTTGGTATCCCCTGGCCTTTTTGCCTATAAATACTTGAGCGAACTTTCTCAGTTTCATCCAACCTTTCTCTCGTTGCTTTCTCTCCCTAGAAATACTCTTCCCGCCTTCAGTAATTTTTCTCAAGTTTTTGCTCCGTTCCTGAGATGGTAGGTTCCAAGAGGAACGTTGTAGCCTCCCATCGTGGAGAGTCTAGCAAACAAGTTAAGGTCGGGGGTGCTGGGAAGAGTCGTGCCTCGACTTCTTCTGAATCCTACACCAGCCACCCCCCGATCTTCTCCTGGATCAAGTTTGGGCTCGGAAGCTCGGGATCTGATCACCGCTATCCGGAGGTCCCGAGTGGAAATCTAGGTGTCCGAAGGTCGAGCCCTTCTGCTGCTGAGGTTCCGGCTCCCCCTCCTGCTGTCAGGGAGCCAGAACCGCCTCCTCGAATGGTTCCTCTGGTAGAACGGCTAGCAAATCGTCTTCAGGAGCTTCACCGGAAAATTGGTGGGGCTTGCGAGAGGGAGGCGGCTACCCAAGCTAAAATCCGCCGCTGGGAGCAGAGGGACAGTGCCCTCATGGATGCTAGGACCGAGCTGGCGACTCAGATCACCGGAGTAGTTGAAGAGCTGAACGGCCTTCAAGAGCGGAGGGAGGAACTCCTCGATGAAGTGAGGGTTCTGAGGAACCAGCTGGAGGGTCAGCCTCCTGCTTCTCCCCCTCTATCCCTTTAGGCTCTGTCTTGGGTTCGCCTTGTATTTGGCGATCTCCTCCCAAACCTCTTTCTTCCAGGGGTCGGTTGGGAGGTTGTCTTATACTTGACAATCTCCTCCCAGACCTCTTTCTTCCAGCGTGAGGTTGGAGGGTCGAGTCTTGTCTTTTTTCGTAAGTATACTTTTTGTGTGTCGGGCTTGCATGCCGACTAGGAATTTTGTAGATGAACTCTAAATGTGTAGTTTCATCCTTCGATCTGGTGTAATCTTTTCCACTAATCAATATAAGGATTATTGCTCCGATTTATTTGTTCGGCTGCTTTGCTCAACTTTTTGTATCGTTCCTCTATTACTGATGCTCATTTCTTAGTCGTACCTCGAGTGTAAAATGTATATCGAGGTAAGTATACCCTGCCCCTACACTCGAGGTGCGGCTGTTTGGGTCGACTTTTTACTGTATTCTGGGAGTTTCGTAGTATGGTGTTTTTTCCAGAACGCCGGTTTCTCTTCATTGTCATAATTGCCATAATTATTTAAATGGACATGACGGTTGAGAGGATCCACCCTTTGGGTCATTACACGTATCTCCTCAGAATTCAGGCTTCGCTTCTCTCAAACACCGGTTGGAGGCGACGGTTCGTCTTCTTTTCGAAAGGTTATAAATACCCCCACAACTGCTTGGAAATTTCGTCATTTTATTCGTCATTTCTTGTTTTCACTTTCTCTCTCTAGATTTCTTGACCTCCATACAACTTTTTTAAGCCGCCTATCAGTCGTTGCGAAATGTCTTCTCCAGCTCCCAAAAGCCGTAGTCTTGATCTTGGGGGTAGATCCGCCCCTCGTCTGTCCATAACTATGGGCGGGGTTCCAGTTACCACTAAGATCAAGGTTCCAGCCGGGCCTAGTGGGTCGGCTATTGTCAGTGTGCCCCTGGAGCAGCGCTCTCACTTGGAGCGTTGTAATTGTGACTATTGCGTCGCTTTGGACGCTCTCAGGTTTGCTAGGAGGAGAGAGGGTTTTCTCCCCCCTCTTCCTGCTGATGCTCCTGCCGATCCTCATGCTCTCGAGGTTGGTCGGCCCAAGCTCTGTGTGACCAGAAGCATAATCGGTCGAATTTTGCCAGGGCTTGTGAGAAGCTGGCGGTTGCCGACCATAATTTGAAGAAGCTGGCGTTCGAGCTGAAGGTAGCTGAGTCGAGGGTGACGACCATTCAGCAGGAGATTGCTGGTGAGACTGCTCGGGTAGAGGCCCTTGACAAGAAGATGGCCCTTCACAAGGCCGCTCTTATTACTGCTAGTGGTCGACATTCACTCTTCCAGGAGCACAGCCTTCGTCTTGCCAAGTCAGGTCCCCCGGGTTTTGCCCCTTGATATGCTTTCTTCTTCTTTTTTTTTTTTTTTTTTTGTTGGTCTGTTGGGGTCTGTAACTTTTTGTGGCCCAAAGAGGCTTGTAAATATTTGTTCAACCATCAACTAAATGAAATCGAGCTTTTGCTATGCTCTTTTTGTCTTTCATGACTATTTTATTTTCAGAACTGTCCTTTCTTTGCTAAGGTCTTGGCTTGGCCAATCGACCCTTACATTTTGTAAGACGCTTTAGTCCTGTATCTCGTTTAAGTTGGCTGAAGTTGTTCTAGCCCGACTGTCGTAGGCATTTGGCCTATTGAGAAGGATCATAAGATATTAAGTCTTAATCTCCGAGTAGTAGTGTTTTGAGCATGAGACGTGAAGCTCATGAAAAGGCCTTAGGCTTCGTAGGCCTATTTTGCCCGCAACTAAGTCTTAGGTCGTTTGGACCTTATGTGACCTTAATGATCGTAGGATTGATCACCTTAGCCTGGTGTAAGGCGTTTTTTGGTCGTAGGACCTACTTAGCCCGATGTTCGATGGTTAGACGCGTAAATATTTAGAATAGGGTTATCAAAACATCAGATATTTTGCCCCCTGTTACGAGTCTAATCTTCGAGTATTGTGGGATCGATTAATCTGCGAGCTTGTTGTGAAGTCAAAACACATGTGTGTATGCCCCCAAGCTCGCATGTTAATTGATATCGATTGTCTCGATTAAAGAGCTTTATGAGAAGTATAGATAGAAGATGTTGTAGGGTTCCCACCCGATTGTCATTGATAGAGGTATTGTGAGGGTCCTCAATCGTTATAGAGGTTGATTTTTGCAGGGATCACCAAACCCTTTACAATTTGGACAATTTCGGTGGGATTTCCAGAAACCCTTTGATTTAGTAGACAATTTTTGCAAGGATTTGTGAACCCTACAGAAAAGATAGACAAAAAAAAAAATTTAAGGGATTTTTGAGCCCTAAGGTCGATTTTTGCTGGGATTCGCCAACCCATATGGTTTCAGTTTTAAGAGAGAGCCATACGATCCGTATTAGACATGGAATTTCCTCAAGTTGTTGAGGTTCCATGCTCTAGGTAGTGGTATTCCATTCATGCCTTCTAACCGGTACGTGCTTGGTCGAATGACCCCTGTGATCTTATAGGGTCCTTCCCAGTTCACAGTCAATTTCCCTTGTTCAGATTGTTTGCCCGTACTCTCTATTTTACGGAGTAATAGGTCGCCTGCTACCATGTGTTTGCCCTTCACCCCCCTATTGAATCGTCGTATTAGCTGATTTTTGGCTATTTCCATTCGTAGGAGGGTATCTCCTCTTGTCTCTGGCAGTAAGTCGAGGATGGACCTCAATTGTCAATCATTTTCTTCAGGGTCGTAGAAAATTACTCGAGGAGATGGGGTAACCAACTCTATGGGTAGGACGGATTCCGACCTATAGACAAGTCTGAAAGGAGTTTCCCCCGTAGCATTTTTTGTGGTGGTTCTGATTGACCAAAGAACTTCATACAACCTTTCTTCCCAGAGTCCTTGAGGATGATTTTGTTGGCTGCCTCGGCCTGACCATTCGACTGAGGTCTAGCCACAGCTGTGAACCGGGCCTTTATGCCCAGGTCTGACAGGTATGTTTTCAACCCTGGGTTGTCAAACTGTGGACCGTTGTCGAATATAATCCCCCTGGGAACTCCAAAGCGGGTGATTATATTTTCCCAGATGAACTTTCTGATGTCTGGTTCTTCGATACGCCGTAGGGCCTTGGCCTCGATCCACTTTGTGAAGTAGTCGATGGCTACGACTAGGAACCTGAATTGCCTCGGGGCCTCTGGGAAGGGACCCAAAATGTCCATTCCCCATAGGTGAAAAGGGAGTGGTTCCAGGATGGGGGACAAGTTCATAGCCGGCTGCCGCTGTACCGTGGAGTGCAACTGGCAATTTTTGCAATGGGTCACCAAGTTCACAGCATCGGATCTTATGGTTGGCCAGAAGTATCCAGTTCTTAGTGCTTTTCGTGCCAAGGCTCTTCCTGCAATGTGTGAGCCGCACATTCCGCTGTGTAGATCATCTAGGATATCTGCCCCTTCCGAGGGGGTGACACATCGGAGTAATGGTTGGTTGAAGGCTTGTTTATACAATATCCCATCGACTACAACAAACCACTTTGCTCGTTTCTTCACGTTCACTTTTTCCTTTTCATCTTCTGGGAGGGTCCCATTTCTGAGATAATCAATTATGGGATCCATCCATGTCTCTGATCTATCGAGCAAATTTACTTCAAGAGTCTTTGTGATGCTTTTCACCTGTAAGATTTGCCAAAAGATCGACCATGGGAGGCCATTTATAGGAGAGCTAGCCAACTTGGCTAGGGCGTCGGCCTGTTGATTCTCTGACCTAGGTACGTGTTTGATGGAAAATCCTTCGAATTTTGAAATTTCTTCCCTTGCTTTCTGGAGATATGCTTTCATGGAATCTTCCCTGGCTTCATAGTCTCCTGTGATCTGTGATACGACCAATTGGGAGTCAATGATCACGGCAACACTCTGCGCCCCCACCATTCTAGCCATTTGAAGGCCAGCTAGCAGGGCCTCGTATTCTGCTTCGTTGTTAGAAGCTTCAAACTGGAATCGCAAAGCGTATTCGAATACACCTCCTTCTGGATTTTTGAGTACCAGACTTGCCCCACTCACGTTACGGCAAGCCGAACCGTCAACCGCCAATTCCCACTTTGTTGACCAAAGTATTGGTTGTTCGTTAATAGATGACATTTCTACTGCGAAGTCGGCCAGTGCTTGGCCTTTTATAGCCCTTCTAGGCTCGTATGTTATGGAGAATTCACCTAGCTCAGTTGCCCAGGGTTTTATCCTTCCAGATCGTTTTGGGCTCTGTAGTACCGCTTTCAAGGGTTGATCGGTGAGTACAATGATCTCGTGGGAACAGAAGTAAGGTCGCAGCCTTCCTGCCGCTTATGATGAGGGCCAAAGCAAATTTTTCGATATCAGGATACCGAGTCTCCACATCCAGAAGGACGTGG
This sequence comes from Tetragonia tetragonoides, assembly GCA_038025085.1. NCBI lineage: Eukaryota > Viridiplantae > Streptophyta > Magnoliopsida > Caryophyllales > Aizoaceae > Tetragonia > Tetragonia tetragonoides. The sequence goes on from CM076149.1 coordinate 25,454,071, forward strand.
CTCACGAACTAGACTGGATGATCGGTCTTATTTCGCTCACATACCAGGGCCATTGAAACTGCCCTCTCTGAGATCGCCAGATAGATGAATATCTTTTCTCCCAACTCTGGGCTAACCATTCGAGGTGCTCTAGCCAGATATGCTTTCAATTTTTCGAAGTCGGTCTGCGCCTCTCCCTACCACTCAAATTTTTCTTTATTTTTGATGGCCTTGAAGAATGAGGCACATCGGTCCGCTGATCGCGAGATGAATCGGCTAAGTGCTGATGCGCAGCCGGTCAATTGTTGCATATCTTTGAGACATCTGGATGGATTCATGTCTATTACCGCCTGTATTTTCTCTGGGTTGGCGTCGATTCCCCGCTGACTTATCATGAAGCCCAGTAGTTTTCCCCCTGGGACCCCGAATACACATTTTTTGGGGTTGAGCTTCATATTGTGTCGACGCAAGGTGTCGAAGGTTTCTTTCAAATCCGAAAAGTGACTTTCGCTTTTCTTGCTTTTGACAACCATGTTGTCTACGTAAGCCTCGACATTTCTCCCCAGTTGAGGGGAAAAAACTCTTTTCACAAGGCGCTGATAAGTTGCCCCTGCGTTCTTCAGACCAAAGGGCATCATATTATAACGAATACCCCATCATCGGTGATGAAGGCTGATTTCTCTTGATCTTCCTCAGCTATCCTCACCTGGTGATACCCCGAAAAGGCCTCCATGAAGCTAAGAAGCTCATGCCCTGTCGTTGAGTCAATCAACTCATTGATTCGAGGTAGTGGGAAATCATCTTTGGGGCATGTTTTGTTAAGGTCTGTAAAATCAACGCACATCCGCCACGTTCCATGGTGCTTCTTAACCAGTACCACATTGGCTAGAAATTCTGGATAGAGGCATTCTCTGACAAATCCGGCCTTTAGTAGCTTTTGAACTTCGGCCATTGCGGCTTCGCTTCTTTCTCTACCCATTTGCCTCTTCTTTTGCTTCACGGGCTTGAAATGGGGTTGTACCCCGAGCTGATGGATGATCAGATCACCATCTATACCTGGCATATCGGAGGGAGAGAAAGCGATGACGTCGGCATACTCCTGGAGTAGCCCTGTTATGTCACTTCTTTGTGGGTCGACTAGGTCTGCCCCGATGTATGTTACTTTTTCTGGTTGCGACTCAATTAATATGACCTCCGAGGTTTCCCCCGAGGGTTCAGGTCGATTCTCAGGTTTGAACCTGGTGTCGATATGATCAGCCAGATACATCTCTAGGAGCATGCATCTCGCTATCTTCCTCTTCCCTTCTCTTACACTTTTCTTCTTTGCGGCGACGATTTCTGCAGGGGTGGGGGCAACAGTCAGTGTTGTCCCTATTTCCTGCGTTATTACCATTGACTTTGTAGGTGGTAAGGGAATTTCCTCCTCTTCAGTTTCCTGTTTCTTGCTATCCAAACAATCGACATATGATTTTCTGGCGGTCTTCTGATCACTGACCACCTGTCCTATGAGGCCGTTGCCCCGATCAAATTTCATGATTAACCAGGACATGTGGATTACCGCGTTGATGGCTGCCAAGGTAGGTCTGCCCAGGATGGCGTTGTAGGCCAACTTTGTGTCCACCACTAGAATTTCGATGATTTGCCTTCGTCGTGCCCTCTTCTCTCCTATTCGAGTAGGAAGGACTATAGTACCAATGGGGTAGACTTTATGCCCTCCAAAGCCAAAAACAGGCAACGACACAGGGGTGATCTTATCTTCATTGTATCCCAGACGTCGGAGGCACTTGTAGGTGATGATGTCGGATGAGCTTCCCGTATCAATAAGGACTCGCTCGGTCAGTAAACAAGCAATTTTGAGAGTTACGACCAGTGGGTCGTCGTGTGGATGATGAAGTGCCCGCGCATCCCGCTCATCGAAGGTTACTGGTGGGATCTTGCCTGTGGGAGGAACTCCCACAGCCATTACCTGTTCGGCACTACGATAATGATCCTATCATTGCTTTTTGGTCGGGCCTCCTCCGCCTAGGCCGCCGTAGATCATTTTTACGACGTTAGTCATATCCTCCTCCTCCGACTCTTCATCTTCCACGACTATCGAGACTTTAGGCTTTTGTAGGCCTTTTTCTTTTTGAGGAATTGCTTCAACTTTCCTTCCTCGACTAATTTCTCAAGATTTTTCACCAGTCGTTGACAGTCTTGGGTCGTATGCCCCACATCATCGTGATATGCGCACCGAAGCTTGGGGTTTCTCTCAGAGAGATCTCTGACTATTGGAGGCAGGACATCGAGCAGTTTCCTATCCATCTTACTAAAGACGGTTTGTTGATCAACGCTGAACGGCCATTGATCGTCCGAAGGGTCGGTTTTTCTCCAGTCGCTCCTCTTGGGAGGCCCCATGGACACCGCAAGTGCTTCGGCCGGCCGCTTGCCTTTGTCACTTTTAGTACCTTTGCTTGGCTTGGCCTCGGGCTTTGGGTCTGTCTTTCCATTGCCGGGGGCATATCGTCCCGACTGTTCTTGTGAGTTAGCATATGCCACGGTGAATCGCCTAACCTCTGGGAGGGTTAGGAATCCCTTTTCTTCTCGCTTCAAATTTATCTGGAACTTGAAGTGTGACCCCTCTATTAATCCTGATACAAAGGCTACGCTGGCGAGCCTTTCGTCCAGGTCATCCGTTTCGAGGGTCGATAGCTGTGGCATGGTATTGAACTAAGGTGGATTGATCCCCGTGAGGAGTTCCTGATCCCGCTTTCGTTCTTTCTCGTATCTTTGATTTAACTCTTTCAGTTTCTGTTCTTCGATCTGACGTTCAGCCTCTCGATATTCAATGATGTTGCGAAGGTCCTCTTTAGTACGTCTCAACCCTTTCTGTTTCTCCTTCTCATAGAGCTTGTATAGCTCTTGGAGCTGTTGTTCTTCCGCTCGACGGGCTTCCTCCCTTTTGAGTATGATGCCCCTAAGGTCGGTCCCGTACTTACTGACTTCTTTCTCTGCTTTTTTCTTCTCGAGGAATTTTCTCAGATCATCCGAGTTAGTCGGCCGGTCCGAGGGCTTTCCACGAGAATTTTCTCGTTCTTTCGATCCGCCAATGCTTCGAGTGGACTAGCTGTCCCTCATAGACCACGTTGTTAGAGATGGAGATGGCTCAGGCCGTGGAGGAGGGGGAGGACGTATAGTTTCTGAGGGCACTTTGCTCGTTTTCCTCGAGGTTTCCCCCTTCTCCCGGTTTCTCGGGGGTCTCATTTCTTTTGCTAAGAACTCCAGAGTTTCCTTCATCATATTTTGTAATTCCCCCATCATTTGGTGTAATTCCCCTCGAGTTAACGGGACTTCGGGATTTCCAAGGGTCTGGCTCCCACTCCCGTCAGAGTGTTGGGAATTTTCGTGATCTTGGACGGCTTCCATGTTGTTATGTTTCTTACGTGGATATGGGGGTGTGAGTAGTTTTCTGGTTATCAGGTCAGGAAGCTCGATTGAATCTGGGGTTTCTGGCCGCTCACTCATACGAAACCAAGCACCTTCCCCACAGACGGCACCAAATGTTTCGCCCGATTTGGAGGGGGGTTGAACACTGGGAAGGTGATGAGATTGGAATGCGTGAGCGGGGGAGCCGGTCGCTTGATTCCTCGACTGCTACCTGCACAGGACAAGCAACAGTGAACTAGCTCGGGGGGTCGACCTGAGAAGACCTCTCCGACGCTTAAGTTAGTGTATGGAGATGTGTACGTGAGGTAATTTCGTAAGGGTATGATTGAGCGTCAGGCTATCACAACTGAGAGGCGAGATGTCAGAGCTCGCTGTCAGACAACGTGGTTGTTCTCTGGGTGAAAATGATCTTACCTTTGCCTTGATTTCCGCGCAGGTATTTATAGGGCAAAAGTCGGCTAGCTTCGTCGAATGAACAGTGGACACGTAGCCCTGTACGTATACTCCCCTCTAAGTCGGCTCAGAGGGGAGGTCACGTGAGTTTTGGTACGATCCCTTGGGATGACTCCACGTAGGGATTCGTACACTTGATGTCGTCATTCCTGTCCTTGTGACTGAGAGAGCGTGAGCGCCAAGGCAGCCAATCGAATCTTGGTAGGAATATTCGCACAATACATGTGCTAGCGTCAGGGGTTTAGTACACATAGAGCCTGAGGGTCGTTTTGTAGTTGACTCGACCCTCTTAGTCGAGCCAGAGCATAATTGTAACACTTAGGTTGGTAGGAGACTGATGGTTGGTGGAGGTCTTCTCGGGTCTGTGGGCGATATTTGTATAGTGGGTAGAGGGTTACTTCGATCAAAGGCTCCCATCCGCGGTGGGAGAGCATCCCTTTGGTATCGTCGATGATACAGATTTTGTGACAGATTGGCATCCTTCGATGGTGGTCGGGGCGAGGGTCGATAGCTCGACCCTCAATATTTTGGTTATATCAATTGACACCGAGCTTCCCCCTCTTTCTTCCAAACTTGATATCTATTTTTACTATTCTTGTCAAATATAGCCTACAGTTCAGGTACAAATTCCTGAGGGCTCAAATTAAATTAATTTCTTAACTGTTTATTTTCTAGTAGTCATAATGTAGATATCATGCTAGGTCACATTTTTATTGCTTCCTAAATATTGTCTGTATGCATGTCTAAATAAGGGTTAAAATAAATGTTGTGATGGTTGTGATGAACCAATTAATAGTCTAAGTCTAGGTTGTTAATCCGGTTTTGCATGGGAATTATGTCTTTAAATTATTAAGCAAGGTTGAGTTAGTAGAGGCCGTCATAAACGGGTGAGTTGGGTACCTAACACCTTCCCACCTCGTACCTTCGCCCACGAACCCTTTATTCTTGGGTACTTATATGTTTTATATAAGCGGGAGTCTTTCTAAAACATGATTAGTTTACTTATCGCACTATTGGGTTGTCCCTTCGGTTTGCCCTTTCCATAAAACGCTTATAGCAGATTTGTGACCTCTTTCATGATTTTTATTCAATTCAAATCTTTTCAAAAGCTTTTCTAACTCGACGGTCCCTTGAACTTATCTAAGCCCCCAACTGACAAATTTTCTATAAGTACCCACTCCATGGCCGTAGAAATCTCGGGTCCTTACAGGTTCGTAGGTACTTAGGTTAGGTTTCCAGATTAGGTTTTATCATTCACACAGATCTAGAAAATAAGGAGAGTAAACAACCCTGAAATAGGAAGATATCATTCTTACGGGCTAGGAATTGTAAACTTTCTAAGAAATTTAAAGTGCTATAAGGTGGCGATTCACAAGCAAAAGATGAAAATAAGGATGAAGTATGTCGGTTACAACAATACTTAGATGTCGCTAGATGTGTCGATCAGAATGACGGTTAGGATAAGGTTTCCTTCTTGGCTGTATTAGGCGACAATTAATGGCCAATGATGAGTTGCTTTGATAGCCTAATAGTAGGGTGTCTCGGTAGGATTAAAAAATGCTATAGGTTGGGCTTTTAGATCTAAGAAAACGGCCCTACAGTGAGATGTTGCTGCTGCTGGAACATGTTTCTTTGTGGTATTGTCAAATGATGGTTCTCTTGGATATTGGAGCATCAATTGGGGCTATTCTCAAAATATAAGCATGTTCATATGATGTGGTAGCTTGGATAAAGAAAATATCTGGCTCTATCCTATAGATACGTGATAGCCTCCGCAAGCATTTGATCGAGTAGTAAAAAAGATTATTGTATCCACAGGGAGCTAGTAGTATTTCCAAGTATTAAATTTTCTCAAATATGTAACAAGCTAAGCAGTTCAAATTGGATTTTTTTTTTCATGATTCAAATAAAGGGACTAAAGCAAATAATAAAGTTACGAGAATCTAGCAAGATAAAAGATCTATGGTTAACTTCACTTAACTAGATTACTTGATGTCTTGACAAACTGATACTAGCATATTTATTAAATCGTTGCACATGATTATTTGTTTGCTATTGTTATTCATAATTCTTGAAAGAGGGTTTTGAATACTTGGATGGTTAGCATAAAATCGAAATGGGAATGCGCCAAAAACTTGATAACATCTGTAAGTATACGGAATTTATCGAATTGTATAAAAGATTATCGTATCCACGGGGAGCTAGTAATTCCAAATATTAAGCATTCTCAAATATGTAACAAGCTAATAGGATTCGAGTTAATTTTTTATGATTCAAACAAAGAAACCAAAGCGAATAAAACTACGAGAATCTAGCAAGATAAAAGATCTAATGATGACTTCACTTAACTACATTATTTGATGCGATAGATAAACTTAACTAGCATGTTAATGTTAATCGTTACAAGGACGGATAAAGAAGCCTAAACTTTCTCTCGAACCGATAAAGGCAAACTCAATGCATACTTAACTATTCTCCTGGAGTCAAGTAACATCAAGAGTATGAATAGCGAATACCAATCCAAAGTACAAGATATTCTAATCTACTTTCGTAATTAGACAATCAAGATGATTATTTAAGTCCCAACAATTAGTATTCTCTTTTAGATTTTATACTAATTATCTTAAGCACTCAAAACACTTTTTCAAGAATTTTGAAGAACAATAAGCGAACAAATATCATGTGCAACGATTTAACAAACATGCTAGCATCAAATTATCAAAACATCAAATAACCCAAATTAAACTACATCAAACCTAGCTAGAAAAAGAAAATTAGCTACTCATGATTAAAAAAAACTACTAAGCAAATGATAAGAATTAAACTAAACATGCATTAACAAAGATAACACAAGTGAATCGAATTCAAAGAAATCACAATCATATACTTTAAAGAATAAAAACTAAAAGCAATAGAGGGTGAAGAGAGAGAGTAAAGATGAAAGAGAAACCAAAATTTTCAACTGAAATTGCCCGAAATTTGAATTGTTCTTCGAATTGCAAATAAATTAGAGAATTTCAGAGCAATCTAAGTGCTTATGTATGTAAAAAAAGTAAAAAGGGAACATAAGATCTAAACACTTAAGTTATTCTAATGGATTAGAGAGATGTGAGAGAGAGCAAATGAGAGAGGAGAGAGAGGAGAAGAGAGCCCTTTTATATGTATAGAAACATTTAGTCGGATGGGAGAAAGAAGAGGAAAGTTTCCTCGTCGTTTCCTCGTAAATTGTACGGGAGCTTGATCGTGCCAACTCGAAGAACAAAATCGGCATGATCGTGCCTACTCTTTTCTTCAACATCCATAGCTACTGATATGTATACATAATGCACACATGATCATGTTTATCAAAAGCATGGTCATGCTCTGTAGAAAACTCCGAAACTTCACATTTCTAGCATTTCATTTTACTCCAACTTTGATTCCTTCTTTTTTGATTCTTTCTTGACACTGTAAAATCCATTTTAGTTCCAATTGTACATTTAAGCTCCAACATGATACCAAATCACATTAAACACACAAACATACCCAAGTAGTGATCCTCATCATAAAATGAATAAAAATCGATGACAAATGATGAGGACAATCACACAATTATAGGACGGACGAGTTCATATTATCATGAAAATCAACACTATTTAGGCATTCATCAATACGATCAATTATACTCATCTACAACAGAGGTCTGATGCATAACTGTTTGTATCGCCTTATGAGTGGCTTATGTGGGGTAAGGAACTTGCTTCATTTAAACATCCCATTTTTATCCTTTTGGATATGATCAACCTGGGATAAGGTTGATAAGATCATATGTATAGCTACTACTTAAGCATTAGGGCATTCTTGAGGTAGTAAACAAAATCGTCTTCATACGATCCTTAATCCCAATTCCATGTGCGTGAGTTGTGTGACTCTATTAGGATGATCTCCTTTGAAATTGAAGCACAGACTGGGCTATAATCATATATAGTAGAAACATGGTTCTAACGATTAGTTGTATCAGCTGGGAGATATGATAGCTTAACGATGAAACTTAGAATAACGATATAAGATGTGGTTTCATCTTGAGTAGGTTCTAACTTTCTACAAGGATTTTAATGGACTTTTAATAGGATTTCCAGAATGGTAATGCAAAATCAAATAACATAATCAGATGAGAGTTTCATACTTGATCACGAAAACATATGCAAACGATGAACAATTAGGCTGGTTTTCTAAGCAATGGTTTAGAGTTTTGTTCCGTGACGTCTATAGGATTTCTATGGTTTCTCTCAATTCTCCATATAGGCTCTTGAGAAGTTTCCTCAAAGTAAGAAAAGATATATCGGTTTGCTTTACTGGGAAAGAAGATTGACAGGTTTGAATTCATATCAAATTAATCAAAATATAACCTCAATTTTTTATAACCCTAAGGTAAATATAAGTTTACTTCTAATCGAATATAATACTTGTCGTTGTTATATCAACCTAGTGGAAACCTCTCGCCATCCAGACATGATGCATGTAATGCCAGCTGCAGCGATGGAAAGGAAAAAAGAAGGGGGAAAGGAAAAAAAGGGAAAAAAAAAAGTCATACATATTCTCCACAATGCGACAGTCTAAGACAATTTTTTTGCGTATACATACGACTTGGCTAGCGACAAGGTATCAATTTCTTGAAATTTATGTTTGTAATGAGGATTTATCACTAATCCCTAAATAGAAGTGATTAATTATTAACCACAAACCGTCTAAGAATACACCAGGTCTTTGGTTATCAAATAAATTCAATACTAATGCAACTCTTTATGCGACATCACTAAAAATTATGCTCCCATAATTGAGAGATAGCCCGACAAAGAAATTTAATGGCTCTTTAAAGTGTACACACCAGTCACTCACGATTGAAAAACTTTATCATAGGCCTATAAACAAGATCCTTGGCATTCATTCCCATGATGAAATCAGCATGAGCATACTCTTTTACGAACTGAACTTGCAGTTTATCCTCATCATGAAACTTCAGAAAATCGAGCAAGGTCCCAACATCCATGATATCTGATAAGGCATCCTTACCTCCATAGCTAAGGAAAAGAGGAAGGTCATGTGGTATATTAGATAGGTTGTAAATTGGCGGCCTTGCATCTCCATAGTGTTGCAAATTGTAATCTGCTCTACCATAGTTGAACTTCGCTAGAACACCAGATCGAACGGCTACAAAATTAATAAGATAGTGAATTACCAAGCGACTACAATACGTATCAATTACTACAACATGACAAATAAATTCTACAATTGACATCTTCAAAATCACCTATCCAGTAACTTATGAATAAAATAGCTTGGTTAAATTGTCAAGAATCGATTTGTTACAAGTAGAATGTGTTTCCGAGCTTTAACTACTACTGAGAAGTCAGTTGTCTGTGTGAAATAAAGTTTATAAGTACCGAGTGTTCCGCAATCCCCTTATTCAAATTCTGCTTTTAATAAAAATAAGATTATTCAAAGTTTCTTGTATAAAATTTTGTTCATATCTCATTTTTACTTTAATATTTTTAAATTACCTACTTATTATTTCATTTAATTGTAAGTTCATTATTTAAGATAATCAAATTACATTCCATTAATTTCCTGGGTCAAAGTGGTATTAGAGCTATTGAATTCTCAACTAAATTACTAAATGAAATTAAAGATAGAAATCAATTAGAGCACATCTCACATGTTCTTCAAAAACTCTCTCTCTCTCTCTCCCTCTCAGTCTTTCCCCCCTACTCCTTTGCTCTCTTTATTTTTAACCATAATTGTTCTAGTTTTGATGTTCTTCAAATGCAACAAGTATAGACTAGAGTTAAAAGAAATTTGTATTAATAATCGAAGAAATTTGGGAAGAAACGATTAAAGCCGAAAAAATCAGGCTAAAAACCTGAAAAAGTTCAAAGCATTTGGTAAAATAAAAACTCAAATTTGAGTATATTAGGGTATATGAACTTAAATTTTTTTATTTCTTTTTTGAGTATAAATGATATTTCCAAGTGGTAATTGTCAAATTTATTTATCTAGATCTTCGAATTTTGGTATGGTAGGGTTCATAGTTTCCGATTAAATTTCTACTTGGTTTTCAGATTTGTCAAGTTTTCAATTTTGTCCATACTTAGAAGTATTATTTTAGTGCTTCACTTTTTTTCCTTCATTTTTTTATAATTTTCTTAAAGTATACTCCCTCTGTTCCATGAAAATCTTTACACTTTCCTTTTAGTTTGTTCCATGGAAATCTTTCTAGTTTCTTAAATGGTATTGTTTTTAAGGTTCATTTTCTATTTTGCCCCTCCTTACTTCTCACCCTCATGTGCTCATGTTCCCTCATTCTCTCTCCTCCCTTACCCTCCAAAATCCTAACGGCTACCCACTCTCTAATTGTCCCCATCACAAGTACATTTTATCTCTCTTAAACCTATAACACCCATTTGTTCTTCCAAGGGCATGCTTGGAACAATTATGGCGTAATGTTTTTCCTTAATATTTTGTGTCATTCTCAAGTATAAATATTTCCATGTACCGGAGGAGTAGTTGCTTTTTTAAAATTTTATTTCCTTCTAAATGAATATACTTTCACAAATTTTATTACGTTTCTAGTTGATGTTTAGTTTTTGATTAAATATTTTGCAATTTGGTAGATTAGCTTTCATTGTAATGTAATTTTGTTAAAGCATAAATTAAATCGGTGTTGTTATCTTGTAAAAAAAAATTCTCAAATCTTGTAAATTTTTTTTTTTGTGCTGTTCTCTTGATTTCCGTAGTAAAAGGGTGAAGTGTGGTTGTTAGCGCCGACAATATGTGTATGTTTTGTTTATTCGTCTTCTTTTTTTTTTCTATTGTTTTTATTCTGTTTTATTTATATCTTCATCTCTCTTCTCTACGACTGAGCTTGCTAACAAAGTCATTAAAGTATGGGTAAAAGTGGCAGGGTTAGGGTAAGGGTTACGATTAAGTAACAAGTTAGGCTGGGGTTGAGGTTGGGGTCGTTGTTAGGGTTGGGTTTGACGGTGGAGGGTATAATCGGATGGGGTGGGAGCGACATAGAGTGGGTGGGTGGGAAAACAAATATCATTAAAAAAACCATATTCCTGATTAGCAGAAAACGACCTACGGACACCATTTTTAATCGTTGGCTTTTAGCTTCTACAGTTTTTAGAGAATGATAGATTGACTTGTTGGGTTAACAACTCACAATACACATTAGAATATTTAATAGGGATTTTGGTACGACTACTCTCCAAATAAAATTTAAATTTTGGGAAACTTCACACAATCACCCAATAAAAATGTTGGGTTGCTAATCCACGGAGTCAACCAAACATTTTCCGGAATTAAACTTCCAATGCAAATCGTTCGCAAACGTTCACTCAATGTGATTAGTGACTGATTCGACTTTTTGCGGCATTCAAGATGGATGCATAATCAGTTATCTGATCAGGAAACAAACTTCTTTTGCTTTAACTCCTATTCACCAAAATTTCTTCTAACATTTTATGTTACAAAATAATACTTTTTCCCGGACTAGAATCATTTTTTTAAGTCTAACTATGAGGGTAACTTTAGCTTCAAAAGGGTGTTTCATGGAAAACATTTACTTCTCTTCTTTTTGGTGAGATCAGGAACTAGATTTCAAACGAGCTAGACACCATCAATTTAACTGAGAAACTCCCCAACTGAGTTTTGTCCTGCAGAGGTAGGTGTCTAGCTCGAACATAAGACTTATGTTCGAAGCTCAACCTGCCAACTCATATAGACTTTTCCTAGTTAGAATCCACTCCACAATAAAGTGTTCCTTTATTAAAAATTATAAATACTAACTTGACCATTAAAGTAGGAGTCGTGAGAACATAGAAACCTCCTTAGTTCCAACACAGGTAACTACGTTGCTTCTCAATAATTACATACCACATCAATATGTGTGTTTTGTTTTGGAATATTAGTCATCAGTGTTTCTCCGATGATTATTGAAATCGTATAGGTGTTCTCCTTCGGGTATGTTGTCCCCTATGTTTCGTGTATATATATATATATATATATATATATATATATATATATATATATATATATATATATATATATATATATATATATATATATTAATTGTTGTTTTGGGTGAAGGTAGGTTAGTGTACTCGTCTCAAGGGCATTGATGACCTTTTTTTAATTTAATTCAAGACGGAACTACTTTGTATTTACTTAATATTTTCTTTAGAGTATTTGTTAAGAAATTACGATAGCCCATATAAATTCCTGTTCATGACTTGAACATTGTACAATAAATTCTATTTCAATGTAAGTATGAAGTAAAATGGCACTTACTTTGAGCTAAATGTACCATGTTCTTAGTGGATGTGGGTTGAGGCTCATTCTGTAATATTAATTGTTGTTTTGGGTGAAGGTAGGTTAGTGTACTCGTCTCAAGGGCATTGATGACCTTTTTTTAATTTAATTCAAGACGGAACTATTTTGTATTTACTTGATATTTTCTTTAGAGTATTTGTTAAGAAATTACGATAGCCCATATAAATTCCTGTTCATGACTTGAACATTGTACAATAAATTCTATTTCAATGTAAGTATGAAGTAAAATGGCACTTACTTTGAGCTAAATGTACCATGTTCTTAGTGGATGTGGGTTGAGGCTCATTCTGTAAAAACAAGGCTATCGTTGAGGCATTAAGGCAACAATTTTGTCCTACAACAAATTAGAGAGCACTTATTAGAATAAATTTGCTAAGTCTAATACTATAATACTAGTTTTGTTTAAAAATCAACGTGCCTGTAATTGCTGTTAGCAAGTCATAGCAATCAACTCCAGGAATATTACATATCCTCTTTAAAAAATCCGCTACGACTTTCCTGAAAAGAGGTAAATACAAGGGTTTTAGAAATGACTAGAAGTTACAAATGCAATAATCGAGTACTTTTCCATGAATTGTTTTTTTGTTTGTTTGTGGAAATGATCTCCATTCAAGTCGTGCATACCCCATTCCTTACACCATTTGTCGACATAGCTAATAGCTTAAGGTACTTTCACATATTTACCCTTTTGGATTGAACTCTGCAACACCAATTATCGATGTCACCTATTGAAACAAGAGAAAAACTTCATCAAATAGATTTACACAAAATTTTGGTTTTTTACATATAATGAGTTTGGTACAACAAGTAGCAGCAAGAAAATCAATAGTTAGTTTGTTACTACCTCACCAACAAAGGCCTTTGCGGCAACTGCACCAAGTGCAGTGGTCATATGGCTCAAATATGCCACTGGGCTTAGTAGAGCTGCTGATTTTAGCTTGTCCACTAGCCTTCCTTCCGAGAACGATGCAACTGCTATCAGAGTTCCCTACATACAAGTGGTTCAACGTATATAAGCAAAATAAAGTTTAATTTGTACACGTTAGATTTTCGTAAAGAATACGTGAGTGTATACTAAAAAAATTTCATAGTTTTTATTTTGTTTGCAAAGCGAAACAGTAGTAACAATGTAATCAGTGCCTTCACAATCATGAGCTTAAGGTGGATAGTGAAATTGTGCATCTAGGACACCACTTATAACTCATCACATCAATAATATTGAATCGAGTCTCATTATCCTTAGAGAATAGGGATGACAGTGGGGCGGGGACAGGTGGATACCGTCCCTCATCTGCCCCATTTGGGGTGGGGATGGGAAAGCGCTAGGTGGGGATGGGTCGGGGATGGTTTTGATAATGAAAAACCACCGGGGGATGGGGCGGAGGTGGTTTGCCTTCTTCGTCCGGTGGCACTACAACAAAAGGGATCTATTGTGGCGTTTATTTTGTGGCCATTGAATTTGGGCCGCAAAATCCAAGTACCCAGCTACTTTCTATAAGGCAAAAGTAACGTTTAATATGATACAAATAACCATCAAATTCGTCGGCCCAGCCCACAGTAGCGCGCCCTCCCTTTTCATTTTTTTTTCTTGTCTCCCTCCTTTTTCATTTACTCTCTACAGTTTCAGTTTGAATTGAGCTTTCATCGACCGAATTGAGCACAACACAATTCTGAGCGTATAACCAAAATTTCAAATACGCTTGATTCACTTTCATTTTCATTTTCACACAACACAAAATTTTGAAATCGAAAACTCAATTTTCTCTCTCTATTCCAATCGAAGAACCCTAGCTCAAGTTGAGGTAAGTTTTTGTGCAATCTTCTCTCTCTTCACTTTCAATTCTGAGTCAAATTGATTTAATCCTTTTATTTTGTTCCTTTTTGGTTCGATTGGATCTCATTTTTTTCGATCTCTCTGATGAATGTGATGATTTGTGTTTTTTTCCTCTTGTTATGTGATGAATGTGATTATTTCTTAAGATTATAAGTTTGTTGATGCTTATTTATTTAGGTTTCCAGAATTATTTGTGTTTGTGTTTCTCTTGTTAATGTGATGAATGTGATCATTTCGTAAAATTCTAAGGTTTGTCTTTGCTTATTTAGGTTTCCTGAATCATATAGGTTTATTTCCAAAATAGTAGAATTCAAAACTAAAGTTATGCAAAAGTTTTTTTTCTCCTAATTTTCTCTTTAAAAGTTGTTTCCAGATTGAGAGGATTTTTTGACTGCAATTTGAGCAGATTAAAAGCTAGGGGTATTAATAGGTATATACACCACTAAGAATATTCAATCAACTTGAATTCAATCAACCTGATTCTATTTATCTCTCTCATAGTGATATGATGCAATGAAAGAGATAACTACAGAACAATGAAAACATAAACAAAAAGAGAATTGTGTTTTTGTACCTCTGAGCTGGCAAAATACGTCCTGCGTTTGTGTAGCTTTGTATTGATTAAAGTTTCATGGTGTATTTTGCTGGTTCTTATACGCATGTTCTGATTTGGCACGAATATAAGAGAGTCAAAGGAGCTTAAGGAGTGTCCTTGTTGGATCAAAAGATCATGGAAGATCTACCTTGAACTTAATTGTGTGTTCAGAGCTAGTTCTTGGTGAATTGGGAGGGACTTGACTTCAGCACACCTGAAAACAAGCTTTTGCTGTCCATCATAATTAATTAATACTAGTTAAGGGGGTTAAGCACTAACGATGGTGTTAGGAAAAGTAATTAAGAGAGATGAGCCAGAACTAATTACCTAAGGATGCTCAATTGCATTTGCTTATTGGAATTTAGAATGATCTTTTTTATGAGCCACCAATTTTCTGGTGTTCTTTGGATAAGTATTTGGCTGGCCACCATTTTTTTACCCACACTTGCCTATTTCATTTTACCAGTAAGTGTGGTACTAGGTGGGTGCACTCGCAGCACCTTATTGCATGAAATTATGTTGTTTATAGTATTGTAAGACAGTCATAGATCACCTTTTTCGTTTGAATTTAGGATAATACCTTCACATAACAAGGTATTGAAAATTGAACAAAGTGTTGAAAATATATTGTCTTATGTGTGCATAATTCAAGAGAATATATAACATTCTATGTTAATGTGTGAAAGTTAATATTTAGTTTCTCTAGCATTCAACTTATGGATAATCGTAAGCGCAATTCTTGGGAGGACTATGAATTTGGAAGCAAAGAATATGAAGCTTGGTTAACAAACTTTGTCAAACATGCATTTCAGAGTGCTTGTAGCGACAATACCATTGCATGTCCTTGCCAAAAATGTGTACGCTACCATCGCTGTAATGAGCAAGAAGTTTATGACCATTTAGAGGTCCATGGGCCTAAGCGTGATTTTGATAAATGGTTTCCTGGTTTTGATTTTGATTTTACATCTAACTCACTTGAAGATGATCAAACACCACAAGAATCTAATGCTGATAATATGATAAGAATGTTAGTGGATACTTTTGGATTACATGGCCAAACTCTTAATGTAGATGTTGACATGGAGGGTGACGTAGAGCAAGATATAGAATCAGAAGAAGAGACTAATGAGTCATGTCCTCCTCCTGATGTTGAAATGTTCAGTAAGTTGTTAAAAGATGCCGAGGTGGAGTTATATCCTGGGTGCAAAAATTTCTCAAAACTGTCTTTCATTTTGCATCTGTATCATGTGAAGTGTGTGTTTGGGTGGTCTGATAAGTCATTTAGTGAGTTACTTAAAATTTTCAAAAACGCTCTTCCTGAAGGTTCAACAGTACCCGAAACCCTCTACGAGACCAAGAAAATTGTTGAGGGATTAAGTCTTAACTATGAAAAGATTAATGCTTGCCCTAATAATTGTATGCTTTTCTGGAAAGAGAAGGTTAAGTATGATGCATGTACGATGTGTGGAGCATCTCGATGGAAAGAGGATTCTAAAGAAGTGTCATGTAAAGATGTGTCCAGCTCTAAGAGAAATAAGAAAAAGAAAATCTCAGAAAAGGTTTTAAGGTATTTTCCACTAAAACCAAGGCTCCAAAGGCTGTATATGTCATCTAAAACAGCTGAGTACATGAGATGGCATGATAAAGACCGGAAAGATGATAATGTTTTGAGGCACCCAGCAGATGGTGAAGCTTGGAAAAACTTTGACTCTCGTTACCCAGATTTTGCTAAAGATCCTAGAAATATTCGATTGGGGTTGGCAAGTGATGGCTTTAACCCGTAAATGCGAAGTACTTATAGCACGTGGCCAGTGATTTTGATGGCATATAATTTATCCCCCATGTTTATGTATGAAACAACCTTATTTTATTCTTTCATCACTTATTCCTGGTCAAAAAGCCCCTAGAAATGACATTGACATCTACTTACAGCCTTTAATAGAGGAACTAAAAGAACTTTGGGAAGTGGGTGTACAAACATACGATGCCTACAGTTAAGCCTACAGTAAGGAGACTTTTCAGTTGCGTGTTGCTCTTAGTTGGACCATCAATGACTTTCCAGCTTATAGTAACTTGTCTGGTTGGAATATTTATAGTAGAAATGCATGTCCATCTTGTAATGTAGACACATGGTCTAAGAGATATGACCACAGTAACAAGTTCTGTTTTATGGGTCATTGAAGGTTTCTAGATGCTAATCATAGGTACAGGTTTGATGAAACTTCTTTTGATAATACTAAGGAGTATAGTCCTGCACCCACCTCACCCTCTGGTTCACAAGTGTTGGAACAAGTTAAACACATTGTGTTTACTCTGGGTAAAACTACTCAAGAATTACTCTCTGGTGTGGAAGATAAAACATGGAAGAAGAAAAGTATTTTTTTTTAACTTCCTTATTGGGAGTATAATTTGTTACGGCACAATCTCGACGTGATGCATATAGAGAAAAATGTGTGTGATAACATCATTTACACATTGCTGAATATTTTCAAAAAGACTAAGGATAATTTGAATGCTCGTCGTGTTCTGCAAGAAATTGGGGTAAGAGAACACCTTTGGCCTCAACAACGTGACAATGGTAGAATGTATCTGCCTCCTGCACCTTACAGCCTAAGCAAAGAGGCAAAGGATCTGTTTTGTAAAGTTCTACAGAATGTCAAATTTCCAGATGGTTATGCTTCAAACATTTCACGGTGTGTGCTGAAGCGAAAGTTATCTGGACTTAAGACCCATGATTTTCATGTGTTGATGCAATTGGTGTTACCTCTTGCCATGAGAGAAAGTGTAAATGAAAAAGTAGCCTCAGTTTTGATTGAATTATGTGACCTTTTTAGAGGTTTATGTCGTAAGACACTTGAGGTAAATGAGCTTAACCGACTTGAATCAAAGATCGCTGTGACACTTTGCAAGCTAGAGAAGATTTTTCCGCCAACCTTTTTTACTGTCACGGTGCATTTGGTGGTGCACTTAGCTGATGAAGCTAAAATTCGGGGCCCAGTCCAGTATCGATGGATGTTTCCAATCGAGAGGTATTTTTATTTTTTATTTGTTATTTATTATCAAAATCGTGCATCTTATAATCGTACATCTTATCAAATGTGTGTAATAAAGCACACCCAGAGGGTTCAATCGCAGAAGCATACCTTGTACAAGAATGCTTAGTCCATTGCTCTCGATACATGGAAGGAGTTGAATCAGCTTTTAATCGTTCAAGTAGGAACAATACAAACACTGACAATGTGGAAATTCACAGCGGGTCATCATTTTCCTTAAAATTGGACAACCTTACGGGCGCATTGAGGGATTTATAATGGATGAGAAAATGAAAACACAAGCACACAGATATGTGCTTTTCAATTGTGATTGCAGGGAGGTTGATTCTCTAAGAGAGTAAGAACTCCATCAGAAAACTTCACATATTTTGTGTACCTTGGTTTTCGAAGTTACTAATTTCTGTTTGCTTATAAATAACTTACAGAGAGCATATTGCATATATTAAGAGAATTAACCGCCGAAGTCGCCCTACACAACTTGTGGTGGATCGTATGCATAATGATCAACTCATTGGTTGGTTGAAGGATTTCGTGAGTACTAATACATTTTCTCAATCTCAAATTAAGAGATTATTTTCACCAACCATGTTTAAAATGCTGGTTTTTCTTGGATGTCTTAGGTGAATGATCTTGATAACAAAAATGATGTCAGAATAACAAATGATGTTGAAGCGCTTGCTATTGGTCCATTAAATGTTGCCAGAAGATTTCAAGCATTTGATATGAATAGTGGCTACAGGTTTCGAACTGCAGAATACGAAAGGAATAGAAAAACTCAAAACTGTGGAGTGATGGTTGTGGCAAAGACACAAAGTTATGCAAGCACGAGGGACACGTGTCCTATTACTGGAGATGTGACCTACTATGGGGTGTTGACTGATATCATTGAATTGAATTATCCAGGTAGTATGAAGGTTGTCTTATTCAGGTGTGATTGGGCTGATGTAACTCATGGTAGGGGAGTGAAGCAAGATAAGTTAGGCTTTCCCCTGGTTAATCTTTCTCGCCTTATACATACTGGTGAACGTGCAAGTGATGAGCCTTTCGTGTTTGCATCTCAAGCTGATCAGGTGATATATGTGCAAGATAGAACACATCCTGATTGGTTCATTCCTAAACCAATAAGGCCAAGGGATACTTTTGAAATAGGGAATGGCATGACTGAATTGGATTTAGATGTGCAAGATAATTCAAATATGGCATCGACTAGGGAAGAGGATTTTTATATCGATATCAACGACTTAAGCTGGATGAACAATGGTGTTGAGGGCACATTTTGTTGATTTTGATGTCCCTGAGCCTACTGAGCCTAATGGTGCTTTCACTACTGAAGATCAAGCTGATGACATTAGAGAAGAAATAGATATAGATGAACAAGGATGCTAGAATTGTCAGATCAAAGACTGCATAATTCTACTCTTTTATCCTATAGACACTTGCAACTAACCATTTATATGAATAATTACTTTTTTCAGAGAAACGTAGAGGGCCAACTATACTTGCAGATATTTGGAATCAACCTCCAGATGAAAAATGGGTTGTGAAATTTAATGATGTTGATCAACCTATTGGAGATGAAGCTGGCTTATTGGCTAGTTTCGTAGGAACTTTAGGAAGAAATCCAGAGATGGCACCACAAGGTTTTTCAGATTGGAGGCTTGTTCCCAAAGAGTGCAAGAAAAGATGTGTGAATGAAATCAAGGTAAAACAATTCTATATATAATTACCCAGGATGGGAGATTACATTCTAAATAATATTTGTTATAGGCACGCTTTGATTTTCCACGCCGTGGAGAGAAATTTGTTCAAGATTCTCTAGGAAGGAGAGTAAAGGATTTTAGAGGAGAGCTGAAAGATGAGTACTACGAGAAGAACAAACACAACAGAAATGAATTACTGAATGACAAGCATCCACGTGTGCCACCAGATCAATGGCTCAAACTTATTTCATACCGGGATCAAGAGAAGAACAGGGTATTGTGTTATTTATTTATCTATTTGAATAGTTTTACATGTTCTGTCTTTTAAGTGTAGTGTAAATCATGTGCTTACGTGAGTCTTGTTAATGTCAGAGACGTGCTATTAATAGGGGCAATCAAAAAAAACCAAAAGATGCCTCACTGTGCTGGAAGGAAAAGCTTTGCTCGCTTGAGGGCTGAAAAGGTATTTAGCTGAGTTAAGGATTTTATTTTAATGCACCTTTTCTAAACTCCACTAACTACTACTGTTTACAATGAATTTTAAGACTGTTAGAGGGGTAATCCCAAGTCATGCAAGAGTTTTTATTGACACTCACAAAGATAGAAAGACAGGAAAGAAAATTGATCCAGAATCGGCGGAGGCTGTTATAAGTTGGTTTCATCGTTTTCTAGTGTACTT
Organism: Tetragonia tetragonoides; assembly: GCA_038025085.1. NCBI lineage: Eukaryota > Viridiplantae > Streptophyta > Magnoliopsida > Caryophyllales > Aizoaceae > Tetragonia > Tetragonia tetragonoides. The sequence goes on from CM076149.1 coordinate 25,474,163, forward strand.
TATAGTTATGTAATGAAAACAACTGTACATAATTTTCCTTCATGCATCTTAGGAGAAAATGAAACAAAAGTTGACAGAATGTCCTGGTGGAGTGGAGCAATCGAATGGAAAAATTGCATGGAAAGGTGATGTTTATGATCAAGTTATGAATAAGGAAGAACGGTATGGTCGTGTGCGTGGAGTAGGGTTAGGAGTTACTTCTACCAATTTGTGGGGCGAGTCATCTTCTAACACATTCATGAATGGTATGCAAAGCAATGAAGTGTCTGCTGAGTTAGTTCACAAGCTTGTTGATACTATAAATGTGATGCAAGATAAGCATGCTACTGAAATGCACGTGCTGAAGGAAACACAAGCTACAGAGCTGAAGGCAGTACTGGATAAGCAAACAGTATTGCATTCGCAACTTTCTAGCTTGCTGGCACTTTTTGGAGCAAGAATTTTCCAAAATGGATCTGTGAACAGTGAGGTCAGTTATATAGAAATTTGTTACTCCTCAGTCTCATCAACCTCTCTTGCTCTCTACGAACAATGAATGAATGTGTGATATATAAAGTTGATCATTGCGTGTTCTAGGTTAATGGTGCTTCAAATTATTCAACATGATACTGCAAATTGTCTCGTGCTGCAGATTTTGGTAAGATTTTGGTATGATCGTGCAGATATTGGATATGTATTATGCAAGCATGATAATCTAATTGCAGTGCGAAAATCAACTAAACAAAGCTGTTTAATTTTTGTTTCCTTTGAAGGCATTCAATTGATGATAGTCTTATGTGTTTGTATATCATTGCTTTAAGCAAGGATTCAGAAGCCGCCAATATTGGTAAGATGTTTTCCTTGAATTTTAAAGTAATTACTAAACACCTCATCAATCATGATATTCTGTTCATTACCTGGTATTGTTGTTACAGCATAAAAATTATTATGATCTTGCAGAGAAAAGCAGTACTGCTTCTTTCTAGGCTAATTCTTAATTTAGTGAATCAAAAGGTGATATGTGAGCATGACGAGTATTTCATCATATGGCCTCCTAGCTAGCTTTAAAAAAAAAAAAAAAGACAAGCTTACTATGCACTTATGTAGTATTCTTGACAGCTATGCCCTTGTGCAGTATTCTTGATAGTTCGGCTCTTTCCATTGCAGTTGTCCAGTATAAAAGCTCGAAGAAGGAGAGGAGAGATGCTTGATTTGAATACGTGGTTTGTAATTTGGATATCATATATGGTAGCTTGTCAATCTTGTAATGTTTGACTAATGAATCTTATTACTACTTTAGATATTAAGAGGAAGGAATTCTTGTGTATGAACCAGATTCATGGCTATATTTGACTGATATGAATGGTTTAGATATTGGAGACATTCTTAATCCAATTGATTTGGAGATATTCTTAATTCATTAATAGTTTGTACTCTAACATGGTGACAGGCTGTAATATATATATGGTGCTTTCACTATATATATATATATATATATATATATATATATATATATATATATATATATATATATATATATGCTTACTATCCTATTGTGGCAATTGCAATTCCAATAGGTGCTTGGTTATTGTTGCGATTGCAAATGTTGCTGTAAAGCTGGATACTAGGTTTATTGTAGCAAATATAATTGCCACCATAGATAGTACACCTATTATGGCAATAAGTCAAGCTATTGTGGCGATTACAAAATGATGCAGAAAACCTTGAAACCAAATTTGGATGGTTTTATTGTAGCAAATATAATCGCTACAAAATTCGCCGCAATAGATAGTACACCTATTATGGCGTTTGTGTAGGTATTCACCAGCGATTGTGATAATCGCCACTATAAGCTACGACAACGGTGGCTATGATGACGAATCGTCAATCGATGGGAAATGTTTTTATGGCGATTATAATCGCCACGATAGGGCATTTTAAACACTACAAAAAGTGTTTTTTCTTGTAGTGTGGATACCCGTTGGAGCCCCGCCCCACCTTATACCCGCTTACCCGCTCCGCCTCATACCCATCTGCCCCGCCTTACACCCACATAAACTAAAAAAATGTAAAATATATATATAACATTATTTTTCCAAATATATAAAAATTGTCTACTGCTATTGCTTATCAAAAAGCTCAAATTTTTCTTTGCAAATTATCTTAAGGTGAATTTGAGGTAGATCCATATGTGGGTTTCGTTTGTTTTCGGGTGGGTATAAAGTAGATATGGATATCCTCCCGATATATAGAGCGGAGATGGATACCCGCCGGATTAGTAGGGCGGAGGTGGATTTAGGATCTCCAACATGTAGTGGGGATGGAACGGATGGTGGTATCAAAATATCCAGGCGGATATGAGGATGGATCTACCTATATCCACCACCGCCCACCCCATTGTCATCCCTATCAAAGAAGGTGGCTTCTTGCATTTTCAAAAAAAAAACAAAAAAAAGTGTCTTCACAATCATATCAACTTTCTTGCACATGTACAATAATTTTTTATCAGATTACTTTAAATAATACTTTGGGTCCTCAATAACTTAATCATCCCATTTTGAGAACTTACGACATGGAGCGACAATTGTACCATTAATGAACGTTTAAATTTAACCCAAAACTGGAAATATAATACTCCGCCTCCACTGGAACGCTGGTGCCACCAATAACTACTTTCATGGCTGAAAACTGACCCTATCACAAACCAACACAAGCCTTTTAAGCATGGTTTGCGGTCACTCACACGCCCCTCAAAAGTTGTTATTATTATTATTAGAGTAACTTTTTGACAGATAACCTTAAACAATACTTTGGGTCCTCAATAACCAAATGAGCCCATTTCGACAACTTGTCACATGGAGTGACAATTGTACCCTTAATGAACGTTTTCATTTAACCCAAATCTGAAAAATCTAATACCCTCGCTCCATTAGACCGTTGGTGTCACCAATAATTATTTTCATGTCTGAGAACTGACCACATAAACCAGCACAAGCCTTTCGAGCATGCTTTATCTTCAATCACGTCCTAGGCAAACTTTCCAATGACATCATCTATCCTAATACTACTCTTAGCCGAGCACGCTTAACTGTGGAGTTTTCTAAGTTTAGACTCCCTTAAAAAGGAGATGCATCTTGATGATATGAGTAGTATCATCAAACCATTTAAACCATAAAATACAGGGCTATTACACTCACCCTCTACTCATAGAAAGCAACATTCTCGTTACGCACAGGACATGATACTCTGCCAACTCAAAAATCCTCCTTGGGCTTCGAAGTTCAATTTTGGACTTTGAGAGATGAACTAGATGGAGAGTGGAGTGAAGAGTTTAATGAGGGAATTCTAATAGATATTACTAATTTGGGGAAAAATAAATGCAAGTTGTTTTACTCTCTATTAGTTGCATTTTATCAAGGGGTAAAAGACGAAAAAAACAGAATAATGTAATGACAAATTTCAATGTAAGTCACGTTGTTCAATTAATCAGTATCACAATTCACAACTACACTGACTGCATGTTTGAAAAAGTGTTAGGCATCGACTTTAAAAGCTACTACTATAGGAGCATCAACTGACAAATCCTTTTTTATTTTTTCCTTTTTTATTTTGTTTTTTTGTTTTTGTGTTGGAGGAGGCACCAAGACTGACATGGCAATCGAGCCCTCATCGTCAACTTTACGATTAGGGGACCATATTCCTAAGGACGTGTTCTTATGGAATGAATTCTAATTTTGCCTTTGCCTATTATCTTCCAATTTTGCCCAATTTTCACTAATGTTGATTTCTGAATTAGAAAATACAGTTGCTCCTGATTTTTGTTAGTTTTGCGCAATTTGTCCTAATTTTGCCAGTTTACTCCAGTTTTGTCTACTTTACTCCAATTTTTCGTTGTAGAACTATTTTTAAGATTTTGACATATTAAACATAATATTTAGATATGTAATATGTTATATCATAATATAAGAAATAAATGCGTATTCATGTGGGTAAGAAACATAATAATAATAATAATAATAATAATAATAATAATAATAATAATAATAATAATAATAATAATAATCAGTTTTGTCTAGTTTACTCCAATGTTTCGTTGTAGAATTATTTTTATTATTTTAACATATTAAACGTAATATTATATAATATGTTACATCGAAATATAAAAATAAATGTGTATTTATGTTTGTAAGCAGCAGCAACAACAACAACAATTCTTCTCAGTTGCTCCCACAAGTCCAAAACTGTTATCTAGTCCAAAATACAAAGGAATACGTAAAATAAAGAATGTACTCGTATAAAAGATGGAAGATATTAGCATTTGGAAAAGACCTAGGGGAGAGTCATGTGAAGTTTTTGGGTACTCACCATGGAGTGGCCCACATAGTGGATCTTTTGTCCTGTTTGACTGTGAACAAAATTAAAGGCAGCAGGTAAGTCATATGCTTGCAGTTCATCCCATGACCAGTTCCAGAATGCCTGTCAAAATTTTTGCAAATGGTTTAATCCAAAAGAAACATTTATGATGGGAATAAAATTAAAATATTCATATGAGGCATGATGATAAATTCAGGAAAAAAATAAATTACTTGGGTGCACTAAGGTTGGGGATATATTTTTTAGGTGATATAAGTTTTGAATAATTTCATTCAGTGACACAATGTTTTATAATAATTTCACTTAGTCGATAATTAATGACAGACATTAAAATCCGTAAAATTCAACTAACGTCTAAAGGATGATGACCTTAATTAATATTAATTAGCATAATATGACCCGCAAAGAACGAAATGGGTCAAATGGCCAAACTAAAGCATTCTCAAAATCCCCAAGTAATAGGTTAGTCCAGCCGTTCGATTCATTTCATTCAATTCGGGTCATATTTTACCACGTCAATCAATATCAATCAAGGTCATCCAAGATCATCACCCTTTAAACGTTAGCAAAATTTAACGGAAGTCAATCTCCGTTATCAACGGTCACCTAAGTAAAGTTATTTATAAAACATTGTATTACCTAAGTGAAATTATTTAAAATAACCTAAAAAATAATACCCCAAACACTCATAGCACCTAGGTGAATTTTTTTCCTATAATTTAATTCGTAAATTATAATCCGTAGTATAATACCGGCTGATTTGGTTCAAGCTTAACATGTCTTCGGCTATATCTTGTGCCTCTAGCATTGGCAATCCAGACATCAAATCCGTTATCAGCCAAAATCATTGGCAAGTTTTCATCTGGCTGATTTAGAAACCATGTCGTTCCGTCCTGCAAGCGTCCGTCCAAGTTGAATGTTACTCCATCAGCATGACATACGGAACAAAAACAACTTGTTTGATTTAAGAAAGTACTACCTCCTTTTCTAAAAATGATAATATTTACTTTTGAAAGTCAAACTTTACAAGACTATTAATTTCGGAAAAAATATAAGGATTTACAATGTAAAAATACTATCATTGGATTCGTTTTAATTAATACTTTCGGAAAATCTACTTTTTATAGTTTATGTATTCATATAAACACAAATATTTATGGTCAAAGTAGTGCATTGAAGACCGTACAAAAGTAAATGTTACCATTTTTCAAAAACGGAGAGAGTACTAGCTAGTAAATACTCCGTAGTAGTAACCAGAGTATCCAATGAGTACATGAACACAAACATAAATGATAATGTCTTTTTGCCTCGTATTGGGGATTTTATTGGATTAGTTACTTTTACTTCGCGAGCTAAGAGGGAACTACGTACTACATACCTTTCTAGTTTTCGACACCTTGTTGTACAAAGACGAGAAAATCTTTGTGTGAGACAAAATACAAAAAAATAGAATTTTTATTTATACTTATATCGGTCATTTATTACGAATAATGATCATTGTTTTACGAAAAAGTGATACTTATCTTATCGAAAATTATACATATATAGATTATTTATTACAAATAATGATTATTATTTTATTCAAGTTTTTGTGCAGATTAGTGTAGCTATTCATTTAAATTGCTTCGAGGGATCGATCATATAATCTTAACACATCAATTTGACACAACTTATACATAAAAACAAGATCTCTATAACAAAAAAAGTATAGTCACTACTAGTACAAAAAACAAACTCTTTTATTTAATTAACTAAGTACTTTCTTTCCCCCCCAAAAAAAAAGAAAACTATATCATTTGGGTTATTAATTTATCAAAGTCTTCAAATAGATGTCATTTGGCTAACACCTCACTCTATTTTTCTTTTATTTTATCAAATTAAAAATATTTATTATCGACCACAATCACTATTTTCTAATGCTAATTTGTAAGCACCTGCACCTCAATAAGGGTACAACTAGGACAAGATTTTAACATTCGTACTGCACAAAAAATACAAAGGTCGTTCCTCCAAAAAAAAGAAAATCCTAGACTCCCTCTTTTTTTTCTCCTTCTTCTTTCTAGAACCCTAACTTTTGGTAGAACATATTTTCAGGCCGGAAGGGCCGATTTAGGCCATTTCCGGCCTGCAATTAATATTTTTATCACGTTTAATCTTGATTTCTAGCCCTTTTTCCTTCTGAGTTGAATAAATTCTCTCCCTTTGTGGAGTTTTTAGGGATCTTCTTATCTTCCTTTCTCTAGGATTTTTTTTCCGCCTATTGTGCGATTAATTTTTAGTGGAAGCAGTATGAATTTGGGAACCGGATATACACACGATCGACGGAATCATACAGAGGTTCGTGGGCAAGCGATTGCGTTACTTGTGGTGAAGAACTCCACTTCTGTAAAAGATGAAGATACATCAAAGGAAGCACATGGTTACTATGCATGTTGGGAGTCGCACCTGAGTATTCTATTGATTTAGTATGTTTTAGGGTTATTTTTATTGTAGATGCCGTATGGCTTTTTTTATGAATGAAAGTCTCCTTCCCCTCTCAAAAAAAAAAAACTAGGACAAGATTTTAAGGCTTCTTGTATGCCTAATGTAAAAAAAAAATTAAAATCCTTAATCTTAATTAATGATAGATAAGCTTACACCAAAACAAAATATTTAATGATAGATAAGTATCGCACCACTCAAATATACCCTATTGGCTGCCTCACTGTCTTTCTGGTGGTTAGGTACTTCTCATCTCCTTTCGGTCCGCTTCACCCGAGTTCAAGTAGGACGAAGTTCCTTGTATCCACTCTCCAGCATAAACCCTCTAGAGTCTAGTGTCCTACTGTCCTCTAGCGAAACGGTTAGGTTTGTGCGTTTCTGTTATGTTTTCTTTTGTCATTTCATCAACTAATCAGAAACAGCCTCATAAATCTTCACAGTCTTTCCTTCGGTACAAGGTAACCCAATTTAGGTGTATCGAAACTTGTGCAGGTTTCATAGTTCTAACGTATGATATTGTTCTAATATTTTGCTTTTGTTGTTGAGAAGAATGATCTTGTTCTAATTAATCACTGCTCATTGACAAGCCAAAAAAAATTAATCACTGCTCATTGTCACAATACCATTTTTTTTTTTGAGGGAAGTCACAGCACCATATCTAGTTTCTCAGATCAAAGCTACTTTTGTATGTAAATGCCTTCGTTTTTTGACAAACAAATTTCCTTCCCTTGTATAAGATCCACTTATAAAAAAATAGATCATTATTTAAAAATATAGGATTTACTTATTATAAACCATGATTATTATTCCACTAAAATTGAAGTCTTACCAAAATATACAATAAAACCATCTTTCACGTGTTTTTGTGATAACAATATATATGTCTATAGTTAAATAAAAACATTGCCCTTTTCTATTAAAAAAATTCCATTTTCTAATAAAACTCAAATGTCTTTGTATTTAGCTCACTATTTGTTTTCAGTACTATTTAGAAATTTAGGGTCACTTTGTTTCACTAACACGTTACTCTGATATCGCCGAAGTTACTAAAAGATTGTCTTATACAAGTATTTTTTGAATTATGAAATCTGATATTATGAGGTATTAAAATAATATATGAAACTGATTTAAAGGAAATATGTTATAAAGAAAATATGAAAACTAATAATAATAAGCTCCAACTTTTTTCTTTTGTTTTATTTTTTTTAGGGTTGAGAGGGTCCCTCTACTTTATGGTAGTAAAATCTAAGTAAAGCGGGACAATAAGCGCTGCAAGTCTGGAATCCAGAACACATCAGGAAACAAGTAAAATCGGTGCTACTGCACCAAAGCTTCACGTTCGAGCTCTAACTCTTTAGAGATATTGAATGTAAGCTAACAATAACAAACGCTATACAATAATGATTGTTTTTACAAAGTCATAATTAATGTCGTCACATTAGAGATTTGTACAAATGATGAATTTTAGTAATTGGGCCTTAATAAGTGAGCACACGTACAAGATAAGTGAGGTTACAACGCAAAATTAATATGGAATGGGTGGAGTAATCCACTCGCTTAAATGCATTTTCAAGAGCACTAAATCATTTTATGTAGGACACAAACTCACTTTAACATCCCACCTCACGCAAAGACCGTCATAGGCTGAAGCCTGGACAAATAAAGCCTACTACGGACCAGTCACACACGCGTAGGCTAACATGGGTTTATAAAGGCAGGGTCAAGCCCGCTCTGACACCATGATAAATTTCAATAAGTGAGCCTTAACATGTGAGTACACATATATACAAGCTAAGACTAGTGAGGTTCTAACCCAAAACTAATTTATTTGTGGAGTGATCCACTTGCTTATCTGCTTGCTCAAAACACTCAATATTTCCATGTGGGACACAAACTCAGCTCAACAACAACAAATGTGTCGGGTCGAATCAGTTCACTTCGGTTCAGGTCATCAGTAGATTGGGTCATTATCAGATCGACTCTTTAGCAGGTCGATTAATGGGCCAGTGGGTCAAAACAGCTATTGTCTCAAAAACATCGAGTCTCGGTTAAATAGTTTTGAATTTGAGTCATTGATAGGTCCGATCGATTTTGTTAGGGTCTTTAGTAGTCTGGGTCAGTATTTAGGTTGGGTCAGACTTGGTAAGCTCTTTGTAGTGTGTGTACGTGTTCCTTACAAATAAACCAAAAGAAAAAAGAAAAACAGCACCACTCTGCAATCCGCATGTTTTGGGTAAACAAGCCACACATTAATTTAGGAGTAATTTGTGTTTGGATCTTCTACTGTTTTATTTCTCTAATGTCCTTTTTTCTCTCTATCTCTCTCCTCAATTTGTTTAAATTAGAAAAACTCACCCCCTCCATCTAAAGGCCCAAAACCCACCCCCTTCAATTCAAAGGTAAAGAGTTGAAGGACAACACTTTACTGTTCTTTTTAGAACATCAGAGGATCCTACAGGCAAATGGATCTGTGTCATCATATTTCCTTCCCACTTTTGGTAATAAGTAAGGAGATCAAACATTTTACTTTTTTGACTAATTAAGCGACAATTTGGATCATTTACTGTTACAACACACTACTATTCCTTTCTCTCTCTATCTCTCTCCTCTAACTATTTAAATTTCAAAAATCCACCCTCTCCATCCAATGGGTAAAAGCTCACGTTCTCTAATCCAATGGTGGAAAATTTAAGAAAAGTATTCTACCGTTATTTTAGCAACAATAGAGGATCCCGACTGATTAAGCGGTGATGCTTTATTCATGTTGTTTCAGTAAAAGAAGCTCGGCTTTCGACTAACCAACATTCGAAGGCTCCATTTGATTCACCTGGATAAAACCGATCTGAACTAAACTGATCTGAACTTAATTGATTTTTTGAACTGTATTGTTAACCATTTAAAATTTATCCAAACATAGTCAACATTGAACTCATTTGAAAGTATGCTTTGAGATCTTTCCGATGACATAATTTTCATCATGAAATTATTTCGGAATGAAAAGTTATATGAGTAATAAGGTTACACATGAACTGAACTGAACTGGACTGAACTGAACTGAATTTAAGTAAAATTATGGTAAATCAAACAAAGCCTAAGAAAAAATACGAAGGCTCTGTTTGATTCACCTTAAATTAATTTATTTAACTTTAGTTCAGTTCAGTCTAATTTAGTTCAGCTCAGTTCATGTGTAACTTTATCACTCATATAACTTTTTATTTCGAAATAATTTCATGATGATAACGATGTCATCGGAGACATCTCATAGCATACTTTCAAATGAGTTCAATATTGACTATACTAGTAATGATGCTCGTGCGATGCACGGGTTAAGTTATATATTTTTATTATTTTCTTTGTTATTTTATTCTTCAATATTATATATTTTAAGATATATTTACGCTAATTAAAATTGGATATGATCTTATATGTTAAGATTAAACATATTGTAAATGCATCTCATTTTGAAGTATTTTTCGATGCGAATACGATGGTACAAATATTATTCTTTTTGAAGATGTGTAGAAGATTAAATTTGCTTTTGAAGTTTCGACAAAGATTAAGTTATAACACTTATAAAACTCTACTTATTCATCACAAGTCAAACTCTCAATTTTATTTTTTTAAAATTATTCTAATAATACATTTAATGATGTGGCATGGCTCAAAACTCACGAAATATGCCAGCTTTATATATATAGAGAAGATTTTGACAAAATCTAAATGGTTAATGGTCAAGTTTAAAAAATTAATTCAGTTCTGTTCAGTTATTTCAGTTTAGTTTAGTTCAGTTCAATTTTATCCAAATAAATCAAACGGAACCTAATAGGGGGAAGGGGTGTTCCCGTACACTAATTTCCCATAACCAGACCTTTGAACATAATGACAAGTGAATAAATTGTAAATTAAGCCCAAATGTACTCACCACAAGGACACCATGTTGTATCAGAACCGGCTGCTTATTTGGTTGGTCATTACCAACGATACGACCATGCGGCATCCTTTGCAAACTAAGTATATAGCCGTCCTCCGTTTTCACCTAAAATATTATAACCCACACCAATGATTAACATTATCTTAATTAATTAAAAAGTAAAGTTAAAAGGATAAAATTTTAAACAAAAATTAGAAATGAGGATATCTTAGCCTCGCATAAGACAGTGTGCGTGGATGTTACAGCTTAGTGAAGATGCACAAAACTTGTATAAGATTTTTCATGGTATCCACAAAAAGTCACATTTGTTTTTCAATAAAATCATTTTATCCCACGGTGGAATGATCTCGTTCAAAACTTATTGTTCACAATCAACTACTGCCTAAAATAGGAGTACCTAAAATGAAACAATAGATATCCTACCAAATTACAAATCCCTACAATTAATTTCTTCTATAATAACACCGATTACCGATATATTATCTCAATACACCTTCTTACAAAAGGAGTTGCTGCCTTGCTGGTGTCCTCAATCAAAGTTAGGACTTGACTCTTCTATCTTATATGCAACTAAACACCACTTAGATAATCCAGAATCTCTGTTGAATTCTGTATATCACTGCCTATCTCAACCATATTTTGACCGTCCGTAATTTGAAATTAAATGTGTCATATGCATATATAAAGGGTACGGTCGGAGATTACACACAAAGCGGGAAGGAGAATCCTTATGTCATCAAGACCTATATCTCAAGTATGTCAAATTCATGGATTAATTAATTTGGCAGAGTCAATGTCAACTAGCTAGTTCAGCTACTACGTCGTATCTAATATATATATATATATATATATATATATATATATATATAATTTTGGGTAAGATCGCTGGTAACGTGACAAATGTCACTTGTTGATTGGTTACTCTTTATTTATTTATTTTTTGTTTTTTTATGGAGATTTATAAGTTGTGATAAATAATATCCTATAATAATTGCTATAGTCTTTTCATATTCCGTAAATCTAAATAGGATTAATATACAACTTTAACATTTTCAAATAGTAACTAATTAAGTAATGTAATGATGCTAGATTTGATTATTAGTTAATTAATAATAAAAACTTTTAATTAGGTGTAGAGGATGAATATTTGTGGGAATAGATGCACGTAATATAGCAAGCGATATATAATTGTGGTTATAAACGCAGGTAACTACAAGTATCACATCTTCATAAATTATTTATTTATTTGAGATGGTAAGTCATTGCAATTTTTGTTTTCACTCAAAAGTCACCGTTTTGACATGTAACTACAATTTTCATAGATATAACCAATCAAATAAAGTAACAATTATGGATACATTTAGAGTGACACTTTTTTTTGTTTTTTTTTTTTTATTTTGAGGGGAAAAATTACACTTTGTTAAATTATATATTAGAGGTACAATGACAGGTTAGTGATCATTAATGGATATTATTATTTTATTCTTTTGATAAGTCACTGATAGATATTTTTAGAGATAAGCCAATTACTCAGAATACATATAAGATTTTGATCTATCACTATTTTCATTCAAATATTTTTTTGTACTATTAAAGAAACAAAAAAAATGACCATATTAAAAATATCATAATTAAATAATAGTCCGTGCGTAGCACGAGTAACCTCCTAGTATCATCTTAAAATTGTATCAAAACTTGGTTGTCAAACCTGTTTCTAGTAACTCTTATCATTTTGTATTGTGTGGTAAAAAAAGGGTAATAAATAAGTATATCCTTAACAGCTTACCTCAATCTCTTGGCACTTGTACCCATGGGGTAAAACAGAAGCAGCACATATACCGACTTGTGAAGGTGTTGAGGACGGGTTGAATTGCCCGAAGAATCCACGGTTCGAACTAGTAACTTGAAATATACTGGCATGTATTGCCACCAATGCCACAAGGAGTGCAGGAAATGCCATGGCCATTGAATTATATGTTGCTGTTGCCAAGGATCTGAGGGAAAGAAAAAGAGTAAAATGGCATTCTCTAATTTATAAAGGAGTTTGCAAAAGGAATGTGAAAATGGGCTTCATTGACACGCCTCATTGTGGACCATTATCTTTCTGAGTATATATCATTCTGTTGTTCCACTTGAGAGACAAATGGTCTTCGGCCCTTCCCGTATGGCCCACCAAAAAGAATATAAAGTTTGGTATATTTTAAGTTTATTTTTCTTTTTTGGTTCAAGAACACATGTAATAGCCCGTTAATCATATGTGTTGGGTAAATCAATTCAACTTTAATTGACTGACGGGCTTGAGCAAGGAGGACACGCTCCCTGCCAAAAAAAAAAGTAAAAGACGTTATAACATTAATTGGGCTTAAGCTTTTGATTGACTTGGTGGAACACATGGTCTGAGAGCCGTAAAATACCAACACGTCTCAAGTTCGAATCTTAGCAGCCGTATTGTTTGAAATAAAGGATAAACAAAATAACAAAGTTTATCTTTTTAATTATTTATTTAGTTGTTAATATTAAAATAACTAATTTATTTAGTTAACAAGTCAGCTTTAGGTTTTGAGATAACTGCTTCCCCAAGCCGTATATATAAATATACACACTACAACAATTCATTATTTGTGCCACGAATTATGCCACGGAAATTTCATATTTGTGGCTATTTACACTCTTTGTCACGGGAATAATACATCTTTGATAACGAAGAAAAAAATTCAAAAAAAATGCCACGGGTATTATTTTCCCGTAGCAAGAGTCACTTCTGCCACGAAAACAGCCACCAAAAATATACTACACATGGCAACAACCACTTAAGCCACGAGAGTATACTACCCGTGGCAAGAATCAGTCTACTACGACAATAAGTCATCACTGACAACAATTGTTTAAGGCACGAGTGTTTGTATTAGTGACAATAATCACTTGTGCCACAAGCATAACTACGAGAAAGAATCATCATTGAGGAGAATCTTGTATGACGAAAACTCAATCTGAAAAAAAGGATATAAGAATAGAAAAATAAATAAAACACACAAACAAGATTGATTAAAACTGGAATTATTATTATTATTATTATTATTATTATTATTATTATTATTATTATTATTATTATTATTATCACTGTTCTTTGTAGTTTTGATAAAAAAAACTACTTTTTCTTATAAACATCTAAATAATACTAATGGCTTAATAGCGAAAATAAAATGGACATATAGTACTCTCAACGTGCCCATAAACTGAAACAAGTGATCATTCAGTTATGATATGTTATGAAAACAAAAGTTATAATACTTTGAAAGTGACCCTTGCGCTATTTTGCGTGGCCCCAAATTTTCTACATATTGAATTAGGGAGAATTAGTAGAAGGGTTTTATTAAATTAGTGGGAATCAGTGGTATCACCTTACTCAATCAGTGAGAATCAGTGGAAATAAGTTGAAAAGAACACACCCTTAGTAGTAGACGGGAAGTTGTAGACTTCTTAAAAAAAGTTAATACTATACATTGTGTTTTTTAAGGGTAGTTGTTATTATAGATTTTATTTTTTTGAGGTTAGTTTTCATTAGAATAAATTTAGTTTCAGAGCAACTCACAATAAAATGAGGGCACTATTTAAAAATGTAGGGGTCACTTATTATAAAACGTCATTATTGTATCACTTAAATTTCACTCTAGTACTCTCACTAGAAGCTACAAAAATACCTTATTATTATAAAAGCGTGTGTTGTTATTATAGACTTATAGTATTAAAAAGATAATGAATTTATAACTTGTAGTGTTCCGGTAGTGTAAAGTAGTAAAAGAGTGTGATTATGAATTATGATATGAAAAAGGTGCTAATGGTGTGGTGTGTGTGTTTGGTTTTAAGAATAAAAGAATAAAAAAGCATCGCAACTCATCAGCTAGCTTGATGGTAAGGAAACTAACAATATTGTGCACTTTGTACAGGTTCGATTCTTAATGGACTCAAAATTTGGAAAATATGTTATTTATGCTTTGACTAACTGCCTTGGAATGATACTGTAACTGAGTGACTCCTGAGCAGGGGGTTAGTATGTACGTGTAGAATAAATTTTCATTAATTAATAAATTTATTATTATTTAATAAACCCCATGCGAATTATATATATTGCCACGGCTCACTCGTGGTTCACATGTGAGCCACGGTAGTATATGTGGTAAACATATTCTTCTAGCCACGGGAACACTCGTGGCAAGAAAAATTATTTATGCCATGAAACCCTTTTTCCCGTGGCTAAGGTCTTGCTACGCTCACTTGTGCCACGAATGTTCAAGTGTATTCAAAACGTTGGTATTGACTATACGAATGTTTAAAAGTACGAGTTGAAATAGAAAAAGAAATAGGTATTATCTTAAAAAGTTACTTCCTTCTTCCTAAATAAAAAAAACTGAAATACTCACTTGTGCCACGGGAATAGCCAGCCAGTTCACTTGTGGCACGAGACTAGCCAGCCAGTTTTCCCGTGGCTAGATAGTGTAGCTATGGAAATTTAGATCTTGTGCCACGGGTTTAACTGTTGCACAAGTGATGATTTCGTATATATATATATATATATATATATATATATATATATATATATATATATATATATATATATATATATATATATATATATATATATATATATATATAGTTGTGGTCAATCCCAGAATGTTCAAGTGTATCCAATACGTCGGGATTGACTATACAAATGTTTTAAAAGTACGAGTTGAAATAAAAAAAGAATTAGGTATCATCTTAAATGGTTACTTCCTCCGTCTTAAATAGAAAAATGAAATACTCATTTTTCTTTCTTGTTTGTTCCAAATTAAAATACCTACTTCCTTTTACATATATAAATTGGTAGTGAATTATCCTTATAACATTATGGAGCTCACCAAAGGCTTTAAGTGTTTTTATTGGTAAAGGTTACATTTGTGATGGTTTGTTTAAGTCGAATCTCATGCCTTCTAGTGCTAATAAAAGTTTTAGTATTTCTTCTTTATCTATTGCAAATGTTGAATGTTTGCTAAAATACCTTACTTTTTGGAAATTTTTTGAAAATTATTACAAAAATGGCCTAACAATTTAGTTTTGGTACCCTTATTATACAATAAGTTAGTTTTGTCACCCATATATTTAGTTTCCTAGACCCGCCACTGGATACATATGTACACTAATTTTAATAAGTAATTCGATTAATGAAAATAATGAACAAACTCATTATGCATTAACGGTGTATGTGGCTTAAAAGTTGATAGCACATGATGTAGACACCAAAAATTGTGTCTATAATAAGTCCCCATAAAAATCCGATAATGAAAGGATTGAATTTTGCTCGAACTTGGGTTGCGAGAATAATTGCTCTGATGATTAGCCTAGTTTATTTGAATTAACCAGTGGAAGCCTTTTCTACAGGTGATCCAAACGAGTTGGACTCAATTCAATTGGAGTCCAAAACTGAGAGATATGCCTCTTTGAACCTTAGGGCCCGAAAGGGAACCCAAACCCATGAGTCAACCCTTGGTCAAACAAGGGAACTCAGTCAATCCCGCGTGGACCCCCTCGGAAAGCCTCCCCCGCACAAAAACTATGCCCGACGCCTATGCAAGCACACCGCTCCAGGTCCAAGCGGCCACGCTTGGGCTCAAGCGGTGGCCGCTAGGACGAGCAGCTGTACCGCTTGGCCAAGCGGTTTGGCCGCTTGCCTTGCGGCTAAGCCGCTTGGCCTGCCGGCTAGGCCGCTTGTCCTAGTGGCTTGCCCGCCTGGACCTTTTCTCGCGGACGGCAAATTTCAAGGCCCATTTGATTTCCGTGCCAAACCCTGGCACCTCTCCTCTTCTATATAAACAAACCTTAGGGTAGTGTTGAAGAGGTTGGCAGTTTCTCTCTCAAGTTGGCTTTTAAGTTGGACATTTCTCTGAAAGGTTAGGAATTTGAGAGTTGGTTGGCAGTTTCTCTCTCAAGTTGGCTTTTAGGTTGGACATTCTCTCTGAAAGGTTGGGAATTTGAGAGTTAGTTGACAGTTTCTCTCTCTTTCACATTAAAACCAGAAAATTCTGATTCTACGCCTTCTTTAGGATTAGCCCCTAGCACCACAAAATAAACCTTCATACTTCATCAAGAGCAAGAATTCAAGCATAACAACCCAATAAGTTCATTGTGAGCATTCAGGTAATCCATCCTGAGGGTTTTCAATAAATTATATAAATTGCTTGTTATTACTAACGAATTTGGTTTATGTGTTATGTACATGCATGGCGCGTTTTGAGCAAAAGGGCTTGTATTAAGCCTAATGAATGAATGAGTGAATATTTTATTTTTTGTTATTTATCGTTTCTTATAATTAAATCATGCTTGGTTTGTGAATGGATGGATGAATTGCTTGTTTCCTTTCTAACTTGCAGGTTTTAGCATATTTATCATTTTCTAGCAATAAAAGCATGTAATTTGATAAATTGTTAAAAGTGGTCACATTAATAATAATTGTTCAAACCCATTAGTTAAAACTAGGAATTGGACAAATTGAACCTTGTTTGGAACCATAGCATTAATAATTATAGTGAATCGATTAGTAAAGGCCGTTTGTTGTTAAATGGGCGAGATGGGTGCCTAACACCTTCCTAGCTCGTACTTACGCCCCGAACTCATTAATGAAGTCAATTTCCCCAATAGGGATTGGGGTGCATAGGAGTTGAGTTGACGTTTTTCTAGACTATCGACTTGATCTCTAAGGTGTCCAAATTACCTTCAAATTTGTTGGCGACTCCCGACAATCTTAATCATGTCCTTGGGATAAAATCTCCATGTGCACATACACTAAAATATTCACGAAATTCGATCACCCAAAGCGCTCTCCCAGGCTGTCCGCAAAAACCCGACCACCCCGAAAGGAGGGACGAAGGTAAGGCGCGCGGAAAAGAGGAAAAAAAGGGGAGATAAATAACGGCAGCCTCCAGTGGCGACTTCACTAGGGACATGATTAAGAGGGTGTAACTTGAAAATCGATTCATTATAATTATTTTTGCTTGGTTCACTTCCTTGAGTGTTCTTATTATTATTTTGTGACTTGTCATTCATCCACTATATTTCATTCATTGCATCCATGTGCATGCGCTTGCGCGACTTCCGAGCTTGTTTTCACAAGTTCAAACAAGTTTTTAGCCAATGGAGTGTGATGAAGTGCCTTGGTGAGAATCCACTCGATTCTTCTTTGCCAAGCAATATGGATCCCCCCACCTCATGTACCTTCCTACGCATTCGTCCACTCGACGAGTAGGATAACTAGAATGCCTCACATTGTCGCGCATCCCGCAGATTGTAGTACATTCGTGATCATGAGTACCTTTTGACCAAAACCCTTAAGCCTACCCCATTGCATGAACTAGAACCAATGCTTTAGGTTGAAACTCAGTCCCATGTCCATGCTAGATTTGCAGAATCATGCCATATTGCGTTGTTTGTTGTTTGCCCATATGTGAACGCAATCTTTGCGTAGTCTTTTGGTTGTCATAGAATATTAGGTTAGACCCCAATTAGGATATTTTCCTTTTTTGAGTCTAGATTTTGTCTCAAGATCGAGTCTAGAATCTTTATTTTTAGGAAATAATATCCTTGAATGTTCTATATGATGCTCGTTACCTTAGGAAAGATTTGGTTGCTATATTCTTTCCCTTTATTTAGTGAGTCTAGGTTAGAAGATCTCGATAATATCTCTCGCCTCTCCTTTTAGTCAAGCGTATAATATCTTTTGCTTTATGCCATATTGAGTCGAGATAATATCTCTCCCCTCTCCTTTTAGTCAAGAGTATGATATCTTTTGCTTTATCCCATATTGAGTCGAGATAATATCTCTCCCTCTCCTTTTAGTCAAGAGTATAATATCTTTTGCTTTATCCCATATTGAGTCGAGATCTTTTGACCTAAACCCATTACTTAGTCCCCATGGGTAGCTGTGTTGATAGAATATTCTAGATAGAAACTTCCCATCTTTGTTTTAAAACTTTTCTTTCGTGGAACTTGTTAGTCTTTCCTTTTCTAAGTCTCATTCGCTGTTCAGGATTGGGAAGAAAATAGTAGGTCCGAAAAGTTGAGGACGTGATCATAGTAATCAACGTCTGGTTAGGAAGCTCGTATTGTAATCTCCCCCCTCGAGCAAAGCTAGGTTTGACACAGTATTTGTTACTCGCCCTCCGTATCGACCATCTTGTTCTAAATTGACTAAAATGGCCGAAGATGATGCGCCCCATCCACCCCCTAAGACTACTGATGAGATGTTGACTGAAAGATGAAAATGTTAGAAACTATGGGAAACTGTGGGACATGGATAGAGAGCAAGGTCAAAGAAACCGATCCTCTTAACCAGGATGATCCTCCACCTCGAGATGACAAGGTAGAAGAACTAAGTGCCCAAATTAAGAACCTTGAGTTAGCTCTAACTCAAAACAAGATCATAAGTGACTACATGATCAATGCTGGAGGATATTCCTCTCACATCAAGGGGAAGCTCCCACAAAAGTTCTCTATGTCCGAAGTCCCCATCTTCAAAGGGACCGATGATCCAATAGATCACATAAGGGCTTTCACCACTGCAATGGGCCTAAGAGGAGTAGATCTTGACCTCTATATTCATCTTTTCTCACAAACTTTGGACCCCACTGTTAGGGCATGGTTTTTCAAGCTCGAGCCGAAACAGGTTCAGGAATGGAACAAAGTGTCTAGTTTATTCCTCACTAAGTATGCCGACAACGTCATACAACCGACCACCATTAGAGAGTTGAAAGCAATCAAGCAAGGTAAAAATGAAAGTTTCACTGATTTTGTCAAGAAATGGAGAACTAAAGTGACCGAAATGCTCGACCGTCCATCCGAGGAAGAGCAAATTCGGAAACTCATCAAGAACGTACAACCTCCTTACTTGAATCCTCTCAAATACCAAGCAATTACTTCATACGCACAACTCAATAGTGTGGGGTTACTCATAGAGGATGATCAAGCACTCAAAAAGGAGAAAAACAAGGACTTCTACAACAAAGGTGCTTATAACTCAAGCTACAAGAAGAACCCCAATTTGGGAAACTCTTCCAACAAGGTTAATGAAATCAATGCTGTCTACGACAAACCGCAAAGGCAATACACCCCATTGGGTATGACCTATGCTAAAGCTTTGGAAAAGCTTGTCAAAAATGACTACCTCAATGTCGTGGGCCCCACTCCGGATCCCGATGTCGAAAAGAGGAGGCCATCATGGAACGCTAATCTTTACTGCAAATTCCATAGAGGAAAAGGACATGACACCGAGAAGTGTTGGACACTCAAGAATAAAATCTAGGACCTTTTTGACAATGGGACCATTCCCAAGACAAAGAATGTTCCCACTCCAAATAACAACACCAATCCTCTAGGCGCAGTTTTCGTCATTACAAATGAAAAAGAGGAAGAGGACCCCTCTCGCCTGATTGTGCCACTAGGACATCGTATCCCACCATTTGAGATTGACTCCCTCCATTTAGAGGTAGCCGGACTTTGGGAAAGTGATAGCGACGAAGAAGATGCTACTCTCCAGATTTCTAGAATATGGGATGACTCTACAGACGACGAATCTCCTGAAGTTGAACACCTCACGAGGTCGGGAAGGCACTACATACCTCCCCATCTCCAAAACAAGGATCCACTGCAAAACACAACTTCGGTTTTACCGCAAGTGAGAGATTCTCCGTTGGTGCCGAACAAGGACCAAAATCCTCCAAACGAGGATGATGGCACCACACTACTTAAACAACTTCAAAAGACTAAAGCCGATATCTCCATATGGCAACTCCTGACTACCTCCCAAATACACAGGAATGATTTATTAAAGGCACTTAATCAAACCATGGTTTGCCCCGAAGCTACTCCGGATGACTTGGTCAACCTCCTCACAAAAGGAGATTCCCCACGAACAATTGCATTCACTAATGAAGACCTTCCACCCAAAGGAACTCATCACAATAAGGCACTCTACCTAACTTACATATGCGAAAAGAAACAAGTCCCAATGACATTAGTAGACAACGGATCCGATGTCAACGTTTGCCCTCTAAGGACCGCTCAATGCTTTGGCATAGACGTCAACAACCTCGCGCACTTTGCATAAGGATTGAGAGCTTATGACAACTCCAAATGGAACTTCCTAGGCATCTTCTCAATCAACCTTAACACTGGACCCGTTGAGAAAATGGTACAATTCCATCATCGATATCCCGACTTCTTTCAATTTACCCCTAGGACGCCCCTGGCTCCATGGGCTAAACGCGATAGCTTCAACATTACACCAAAAGGTCAAGATGATGATCGGAGGGGTAGTTTTAGAGGTTAGAGCTGATTCTATGATCACTATCATCGAAGACGTTCCAATTCTTAAAGTCGAGCACACTGCGCAAGACGAAGAATTCTAGGGCTTTATGACTGAAGGCGTCGCCGTACTCGAATAAGATATAGCTCCTCTCACACCATATTCCCACCTAGGAATTAATGCCATTTTAAGAAATCAGGGATACTTGCTTGGCACATCTCTAGGCAAAGATGTTTTCAAACCACTTGCAGTTTGGTCATCCAAAACCGGAAACAATCTTTTCGGGTTAGGCTATAACCCCACCAAGCATGAATTACGGGAACACATTGCCAAGGAAAAGGCAAAGAAAAGGGCGATTAAGGAAAATAAAGTCTATGACATCCCCATGGCGCCATACCCGCACACACTAAACGGGCAATTGGTCCAATCCGAAGACCCATTTCCTTTATTATGGCTTTCCTGAAACCTATGTTCTCCCGGTTTACGGAATCTAAGTTCCCGGATTCGAAGTCTTTCAAGACTGCTATGTACTGAAAGAAACTCCTTTGCCTGTAAGAAGGAGGTTGAACTTTGATTGGGTAGAGGACACACCCAAAAATTCTTTGGGTCTATTATTTGGACAAGAACATCGCCATCCAAAAGATGAAGAGCTCCACAATGTCAATAATGCAATTCAGGATGCAAACTTTGACCCAACTAAGTTGATTACTCCAAACGAGGGTCAACTCACAAAGCAGAAGCCTACTATAAGCTGGACAGGAGCCAATGGGAAGAAGATCAATATCAAGATCTCCCAAGAATCCAAACTTGACTCCGACACCGATTCCGACCGGATCGAGTCCGACTTCGAAGACGAGTCTAATATAGTAGAGTCAGGTGGTCCACCCAAATCTATGTTTAATTCCATTTGCAAGTCGAAAGATGTTAAAGCCAATAGTAATGGCTCAGTTGATGTTTCAGTTCCCCCTATCAATGAAATAATTACTGATTCTGCTTACTTCTTGGATTACTTAGTAGCTAATAATTCAAAAGATTAACAAGAATTGCCCAAAGAAGTAACTAAAGCACTATTAGAGCATGAACAAAAGACTTCAATTGTGGAAGAAACAGAACTATTCAATCTTGCAAACGATCAAGAGCCGCGCCAAGTGCGTATCGGCTTATCGTTAACTCCCAAAGAGCGAGAAAGCTTTATAAATCTCTTAAAAGAATACATAGATATTTTTTGCTTAGTCCAACAAAGATATGCCGGGAATAAGTCGCGAAATAGCACAACATACAATACCGCTTAATCCGGATTCAAAGCCAGTAAAGCAGAAACTCCAGAGAATGAAGCCTGAGTGGGCACTGAAGATCAAACAAGAAGTGCAAAAACAGTTTTCAACAGGTTTTATCAAAGTTGCTCAATATCCAGAATGGGTTGCTAACATAGTACCCGTTCCAAAAAAGGATGGCAAAGTAAGGTTGCGTGTTGACTTTAGAGATCTGAACAAGGCAAGTCCAAAGGACGACTTTCCCTTGCCACGTATAGATGTATTGGTGGATAATACCGCAGGACATGCCCTCCTATCATTCATGGATGGCTATGCAGGGTATAACCAAATACAAATGGCCGAAGAAGATATGGAGAAAACCACTTTCATTACCCAATGGGGGACCTATGGCTATACCGTCATGCCTTCGGGTTGAAGAACGCGGGAGCAACATACCAAAGAACCTCAACTTCCCTCCTACATGACATGATACACAAGGAAGCCAAGGTATACGTGGACAATATGATCATTAAATGAAAGGAGAGAGAGAAGGGCATATACTCTCTCTAAGGAAATTCTTTGACAGGCTTTGGACTTACAACATGAGATTGAATTCCCAAAAGTGCGTGTTTGGAGTAACTTCGGGCAAGCTCTTATGATTCGTTATAAGCACAAGAGGTATTGAAATCGATCCTACCAAAATCAAAGCCATAAGGGATATGCCGTCCCCTAAAAATGAAAAAGAGATAAGAGGTTTCCTGGGACGTCTGCAATATATAAGTCGATTCATATCCAAATTGACTATTACATGCGAGCCTATCTTCAAAAAGCTCAAAAAGGACACTAAATCTACTTGGGATGATCAATGCCAACAACCCTTCGACAAGATTAAGGAATACTTAGCCAAACCGCCCGTACTGGTTCCACCCATTCCGGGAAAACCACTTATGCTATACCTAACAGTCATAGAAACCGCCATGGGCGCTATGTTGGCCCAAAAGGTGGAGAATGACGAAAAGGCAATATACTATCTTAGCAAGAAATTCCTAGAATACGAAACACGATACTCCACCCTAGAGAAAACGTGTCTCGCATTGGTCACTGCAACCAAGAAGCTACAACACTATATGCTACAACATTCCGTTCATATAAAGTCAAGAATGAACCCACTAAAGTACTTGTTCGAAAAACCCGTCCTTAGTGGAAGAATAGGAAGATGGGCCGTCATGCTTTCAGAATTCAATCTAACTTTTGAACACCAAAAGGTGATCAAAGGACATGCCATTTCTGAACATCTCGCTGAAAACCCAGTTACTAGCGAAGATGCCACACATGACTTTCCAGATGAAGGAATAATGAGTGTCGAAGAAAACACTTGGCAATTATAATTTGACGGAGCATCAAACCAAAAAGGTTATGGCGTGGGAGTATTATTAGTCAGCCCCGAAGGAGCACATACTCCCATAGCCATCAAGTTAGATCATGAGGTAACCAACAACGGCGCAGAATATGAAGCATGCATCATTGGTCTAGAAGCGACAATAGAACTACAAATTAAGGATCTAAAGGTATATGGAGATTCAACTCTTATCATAAACCAAGTTTCCAAAAAATGGAAAGTGAAAAGTGAACCCCTAGCACCTTACCAGGAATATCTTGAAAAGATAGCCAAATATTTCACTTGTGTCCGTTTCACATACCTTCCTAGAGACGATAACCAGTTCGCAGATGCCTTAGCAAAGATAGATTCCATGATAAATATCCCGGATGATGTAATCTCCATGCCCATCCACATTCAAAGGTGCACTGAGCCCGCCTTTTGTAATGCACTTGAAGTATGCCTCAACGAGGAAGAGGAGGAGGAATGGTTTACTTATATTCTCAATTTACTCGCCAAAGGCGTTTATCCTCCACAGTCCACACCTAGGGCACAAAGAGCCTTAAGAAGACTAGCCGCACAATACATACATGTGCAAGGCAAACTCTATAAAAAGACACCACAAGGGTTTAGTCTTCTGTGTTTAAAAGAACGCGAGGTCATCAAAGTCATGAGCGATATACATAATGGCGTATGTGGGGCCCATATGAATGGACTCACCTTGGTCAAGAAAATCCTAAAGCAAGGATACTATTGGACTAGGATGGAAAGAGATTGCATCGAATACGTGAGAAACTGCACAAGCTGCCAATTTCACGCTAATTTACAACATAGACCACTTACCCCTTTACATAAATTCACCTCACCATGGCCGTTCTCTGCATGGGGATTGACATCATTGGAAAGATCACCCCTACAGGAAAAGGAGGCCACGAAAAAGGGGCAGGCGACCTTGGAACTAGTCCAAGCGGCTAAGCCGCTGGGACAAGCGGCCAAACCGCTCCAGCAAGCGACTTGACCGCTAGGACAAGCGGCCAAACCGCAAGCCAAGCGTCATAGTCGCTTGTCCACGCGGCTGCCGCTAGAGCTCTAGCACAGCCGCTAGGATCTCTAGCGGTCATCCTGTATAGGCGCCTGGCATGCCTTTTTCGCGAGAGACCTCGGATTAACCGACCTCATGATGGACAGAGCTCCACCTTCCTAATTCCCAGTTGGACAGATTTTGGAAGACTTCCCTTATATTTTAGTTACCTTAATTTTGGCTCTTGCCACTTTTCTATTTATTCCCCCTTTATTTTCTTTCCTTTTTTTCATTTTGATTATCAAGTTCCACATTTATTTTCTGATTTCCTTTATTAATATTTTCCCTTTAATTACCTTTTTTCTATTTTTAGTTTTCTTTACTTTATTTTTATTTTTGGGGAAGGGGTACCCCAAACGTGCTAAATTCTCGGGAGACCTAAATTCTCGAATGTCGTGATTCGTGATTTCCCATTCGGAAACTAATTGATTGAAGTTCACATATGGGCATTTGTATGATATGATTGTGCGTCAATAAAAATGCAATAATTTGTAGCAGGTTTAATACAAGCCCGAAAGCTCGAAATGCACTACAACAAATATTACTGGACATCTTCGCCAGTACTCGGACCCGCCTGAGATGACTCTCCGGGTCCACTCGATGGTGAAGCACCTAAAGGACCAGGCTGAGACATCGCCCAAGCCCTAGGGTCAAAACCAAATAATGAACCTGCTAAGTAAGCAGGATCCAATGAATGACGGGGTGGCTCCGACATGCCAGGATAACTTCCATACCCCGTACTCTCCTGACTCCAAGAACCCCTCGGGGGGGAGTGGAGGATACATGGGCATATGATAGTCCGGATAACCCATATAGGGAGGCGGTGCAGGCCACTGCGGAAGAGAAGGCACTTGGGGCGAGCCCCCCGTATCCACTCTAGCCCGAGGCGTCCCCTGACGCACCTCCACACTCTCCTGTCTAGGAGGAGGACGCTGTGGTGTAGACACCAACTCTAGAGTACGAACAACTGAAGGCCTAGGAGCCTCACCACAGGATCAGGCTGCAAAAATAAGCTCAAGGTCAGAAAAGCTACCAAAATTCAAATCAAGCATTAGTACTTGAAATGAACATAATTCTCGGACGTCGGACCGACGACTCGTGCACACACTCTGAGACGCGAATCTGGATATCCAAGTCTTAAGGGCATGCATACCCCTAAAAACTTTTCGTGTCTCCACAACATCCAACTGTGCACATAAGAAAAAGAATCAGCATAATACAAAAGAAATATTGCAAATAACAATAAATTCTCACTTACCCCCTACACCCAGCAGGTAGAGGCAATCCCTCAACCTCCTAGTCAGGGCCACCAAACTCAAGAACCTGTACAACCTGAGGAGATCCGTCCACTCCGGTACGGTATAAATCACCGACAAAGTAGGAGGAGTAGGACGCGGAGCGGAAACAGCCGAAGAGCTCGAAGCACTCTGCAAAGATTTAAGAATGTCAGACACATTTCTAAATTTCCAAACGAAGTTAAGAAACAAAAGCACATTACTTACCAGATCAGTAGAGAAGTTGGGGCATAACCGCGACTCATCAAAATCTGTATAAGCCACCATAAGATCCACCTCAGGATCAGCTGGAAGCAAGTACTCAAGAGAATTCGCCCTAACGGTGGCCGCCCTCACCTGCTCCATGGTAAGGTGACGAACATAAAGCATAGAATTCGGAGGATCCAAAGGGACCCTCGGAGCCGGAAGGTCGGGGAAAGTCTGCCTAATCAGTCTCTCCCCCAAGAACCAGTCAAAACCGAAAGGAACTTCAATGAGGATCCTCCTTTGGTCATACACCCGAGCACCCAAGAATTTATCTGAGAGGCCCGGTAGATAATCTGTCCAAGGGAACCAGTCGACATGCAAAAGTAAAAATAAGCATACGAAAAGATAAAAGAACCAAAGAAGCACAAAGGAAAGTTGCTTACATCCTAAGCGGTCAAGGGATATATCGCCTCCCTAAGGGCGTGCAGTGTAGTAAATGGGCAAGAAGCCCGTCCCTTCCAGGTCTGCATCGCAGGAAAGGACAAATCCCCTGTCTCGAGAAGAGGGGCAAGGTCGGGGAAATGCTCATAAAACCAAATCTAAGACATGCAAAGTACATGGATTAGGCACAAGTTATTAATAAAGAGCAAAGACACAAAGTACAAGAAGGATAAAAGGAAATTACATCCATGACCTTCCAATAACCGACAAAGGAGACGCGAGATGTGCCTTCCTCTCTGCTGAGGCGACTAGTGTGATACCCCAATATTTTCTGTAAATATTATATTGATTTATAAATAGTTTCGGAGATTAAATCGTATATTCATTTAAGGATCCAATTTATTCAATTAAAGCCGTAATAATATTAAGTATTATTATGGGACTTTCATAATTTATATTTATTAATGAGAGGAGTTTAATTAAAATGTTTTATATATGAATAAGAATTATTCATATAGTTTTAATTAGTTTTAATTAGCTTTTTAATTTAAAAAATTAGTAAATAAATTCCTAAACCTAGTAGTCTTTGACTTGGGTTGACTGAGGGCCTATATAAGGAAAAAGGTGAGACAGTTGATTAGTTTTGCAAACTGAGCCTAAACCCTCAAACTCTCTTCTCTATCGCCGTCCACTCTCTTTTTCTCTCTCTCTCACCCGAGTTTTTTCTCTCTCTCTCTTCACCGGCGACCTCCTCCGGAAGCCCTGCCATCGCCGACCACCGGAGTCCCGCCCCTCTCCCGCCGGTACTCCATCCCTCTCTCTCCTTATCTTCCTCGCGTTTTCCCTCTCTCTCTCCCTTTGCTCTATTTTTGTCCCCGCCCCTGTTCTGGCCGCATCACCGCCGCGAGCCACCACGACACGACCTGGCCATGCCTGGGTGGTCGCGGGTGATGGTCCAGGCCGCGGCACCGAGCCCCTGGCCTTCTCTCTCTCTTTCTTTCTTTCTCTCCCCTTCGCACTCTCTTTCTCTCTCTCATCGCGTTTTCTCTCTCCTCTCATCGCCGGCGCTCCGGCGACCACCACCACTGGCCATGGGTGGTGGTGGTGATGTTGGGTCAGGTTATGGGTCCCATGCATGGGTACCGGTGACCTAGACCTAGTTTGGAAGTTAGGGTTTCGTTTTTGTATTTTTCGTAATTATTAATTCGATTTTCAGTATTTTTGATTTAATGTTTTCATTATTCTGTATTCGTTCGGAACCCGAATTCGGATTTTCAAAAGCCTAGATTGGTTGGAATAAATCAGGGAATTTAAGACTGAGATTTTGTTACTGGTTGTATTTTCATACTTAATAAATACTGATTCGGTAATTGTTTTTAATTAGGACCTAACGAGCAAGCGTGATTATCGTCGATTGGTTGCATCATACTTACTGTTGGTAGCGTATTAGTGGTAAGCGCTCATGCCTATCTTCTTCGAAAGCCCCATCAAAACTATTTTGAAGTGTTATGTGCTAATTGGGAATTTGTTGTGAATTTAATATACAAAGCATGATTAAATTATATCGTCATTATTATGAGATTTCTTAAGCATGTTTACCGCTGTAAATATGATTTATAATTAGCATGTCGATGTTATCATGTTTTGGGAATAATTAGTCCATATGATGAATATCGGACAATTGTTGAATGGTGAATTATTAGTATTATTATGCTATTAAATAAGGGCTAATTGGTATGGGTATTATTGAGTGCTAGTGAGCACCTATCTATTACTGATTGAATGTCTTGGATGATTTGTGAATTTTTGGATATGGTGTTACCCTGCCGAAGTGCGGCCGAAATTTGGCTAGACATTACTTGTCATCATTATTGAATTATCGTCGTTATTGAATTAAAGCATGTTTAATTCTCATCGTATTGAATTATCATTGTCATCGTTATTTATTATTCATTGTCTAGAGCATGAAATGAAATAGTAAGTCGTGGTCTCGTAGTACCACTTATGTCAACCAATGCAAATTATGTGAATTGAATTAAATGAGAGTAAGACTCCTAATGGATCCCTACTAGTCGAGCTATCGGGATTGCACCTAATGGTGTAGTTCAAGGGATGAGTGATTCCCAGGTTACTTATGGACACCTCACAGCGTGTCTGGGACGGATCATTCCCTATTCATTAAGTCCTCTAGGCTCGAGTAATTGTACTAGAGGTAGTGTGCACACTAGAGTCATTAAGTCCATGGCATGATTGTATCTTCTATAAACAGTATGGATAATCGCTATTTTATAAGCTCTCTTACATGTCTCTAATCAAGAAGGATTGTCTGTATCGTATTTCGTATGATCCCTATACAAGAATTGTGTAAAAAAGAATGTCGTTATGCGTATGCTTAATTATCTGCTTATGTGCTTATGCAAATGAATTTCAATGATTCTTCTAAAACCTCAGGTAAGGTTTGCGAAATGTTTTTACTGGGTACGGATGACGTTTATTCAGTTTATCTGATTTTTGTTTCTCTTTTGTTTCTTTTCTTTTCTTCTGTATTTTTGTTTCCGTCACGGAAATCAAAGTGCAGGTTTAGATTGATTGAGGACGTACAACTTGAAAGGTTAGAGTTGACGTTGTTTGTTAGAACTATCTCTGTTGGATTAGATTGTGGGATTATTATTATTTGGATTTGGTTTGCCCTTGAAGGCCAGTTGTAATAAATTTGGTTTAATGGTTTTAGCTCACTATATAGACAACTCTGATATTAACTGTTTTAGATTAATTAGTTCCTTAGAAGCTCCTTTTGATGCCTAGTCTTTTCTTTCTGCTTAGCATTTACTCCTTAGTGATAAATGTTGCAGTAATGCCCTTGGGTTTGTGACGGTTCAGTGGTGTCGAGTCATGGATAATGACGTTGATGGTTCCCAGGAAATCGTTGTAAATTCGTGGGTGTTACAAATGGTATCAGAGCCCTAGGTTTAAAAAGGTTGCTTAGGATTAATAAATGAAATAATAAAGATTAGTTTCAAGTTGGGGAAAATAAAATATAATTAAAGCCGTTGAGCGTAGTAGTCCTAGAAGATAGGAATTATTTGAAATCACTTTGCTTGTGATTTATAATGTTCTCATTGTTTGATTGTCTACCTGTAGATGGTAAGAACAAGAAAGACCGCTAGAATGACGACTGCACACCAAGGGGCACGTACCCTAGCCCATCGTGCACCACCAGCAGAATACGTAGCTTCATCGGATAGAGAGTCGACTGGAAACGACGCGAACGTACGCCGTGAGCCCGCGCGCATGGTTGTCGTACGCAACGAAGCGGCACGCCCCGCGCCTGTATCTGCGCCTGTACCCGCGCCTATTGCTGCTCCAGATGCCGCACCTACTGCGTACGTAGATGAAGAGGAAAATCCCTCTGAGCATACCGCGCCAGAAGAGCATGATGACATGCCGGATTTGGAAGATGTTGGTGCTGAGAGCGACGACAACATTGCGCCTACTGCTGCTGCGGATTGGTCTCCTCCTGTGGAGCCATTCTTTGCCACTGACGCTGAGCTCGAGGATATACGTATCAACATACGACGTGCTTATACTACGATCGAGCGTTATCACTACGAGTGTAACACCCTCCGAATTCGCAACGATTTCCGGGGACGCCCGGCGTCATTATCCATGACCCGACACCGCTGAACCGTGCCAAACCCGGGGGTTGTGCCACTGCCACATTTATCGCTAAGGAATAAATGCGAAGCAGAAAGAAATTGCTAGGTATAAAAGAGCCTACTAAACTAAAAAGGAAACTTAAACATTAATAATTGAAATTGTCTAAATGGTGAGATAACATGAGTAATCTTATTACAATCCTTTCAAAAGGAATATCTAAACCCAGCAGCAGAAAATAAAGACAAGTGAGCTCCAAGGCAAAGCTAAGCCAACTCCAAAGACGATCTTATTGGACATTACCTGCACATTTAATTTCCATGACGGAAATAGGAAAACAGAAGAAGAAGAGAGAAAGCAAAATCAGATAAACTGAGTAATTAACGCCCAAACCCAGTAAAAACATTTTGAAAACCCTTACCTTGGGATTTGAGAAGAATCATTGAAATTCATTTGCATACGCAGGTAATCAAATAGTTCAAGCACACACAATCTGTCAGATTATTATAATCTTTTTAAAGTGATCAAACCACGATAATTACAATAGTCATCTGAAGAGAATTAAGAGAGCGATAATGGACCAAGGGCGTACACTCACGACATCTATGGAGATTATCAACTCAATTTAATAATCATGCCATGGACTTAAAGACTGTAGTGTGCACACTACCTCAATTGCAACTCATGGTTAACAAGAGGACTTATACAATAGGGAATGATCCGTCCCGAACACAAACATCTCTGTGTCCATAATGAAATAGATACTTTGGGAATCGCTCATCCCTGGACTACACAATATGCATATGGAGTCCCGATGCTTGACTACTCCTACGGAACCAATAGGAGTCTTAATCTCTTATTAATTCATTTACATGCAAAGGGTCTAAATAAAGACTAAGGCACTAAGAGGCCAAACATGTTTAATCATATACAAGCTATCGCTTTATGAATTGCTAAGCATAATTACTTGATTAATCATCACCCAAATCCTCATTAGGATTCTAACATGCTCTTAGCATAAATCACATTCCAATTAGGAAACATATTCAACTATGATTCAAATAAGGCAATTAATTCAATTTAGCTTGACATATGCCTTTATGCATTCTATTGCCATAAATAGTCCAATTAACATTTAATTCTCATATTACAATATAATTCAAATCTTAAACATGCTATAATTGAAACATGCTATAATAATTATAATTAAAGGCATAATTGCATAATTAGAGAAATTCAACATGCTTTCCATAATCAATCATAAATTGCCATTTATGCACATAACACATCAAAAAATTTTCGTTTTGGGATAGGAAGAAGGTAGGCTCGTTAGCTTACCACTTAGTTACGCTCCGAGATTCTGTCGAGAACGTTCACTATTGACGGGACTACGAACGATCTTCGGTTCCTAATTAATATTAATTAAAAACATAATCAGCTGGAATTGAAAGTGCAAATGAACTCTAAATTCAGATCTGATACTTTTATTAAATTCCTTGTATTTTTCCAGTCGAAATAGGCTTTTGAAATTCGACAATCGAATTTGTAAAACTTTGTAAACAATCAAAATACGAAATCAAATTCACTGAAATTCGAAAAATAAATCTGAAAATAAATAATTAATTCTGAAATTATCAAGAACACTCAAAACATCGAAAATTAATTCCCTCCAAATGACGCGACGACGGCCACCCACAAGGGGGCCCATGGTCCGCCCAACACCAGACCACCGCTCACCGGCCATGGCGGCGCCGGTGGTGGCGCTGGTGGTGCAAACACGAGGAGAGAGAAACAGAATGACGAGAGAGAGAATGAGATCGAGAGAGAGAAAGAGAGCGGTGGAGGTAACGGCTTCACCACCCAAACGCCTCCCTGGACTCACCCCACCATGACCGGCCACAAGGCGGTGGTTGAGGTGGTGTTCCTGGTTCACGGGCGAAATAGAGAGGAGAGAGAGAGAAATGCGAAAACAGAGGAGAGAGAAAATGCGGTGGCTGGCGACTTAGCGCCGCCGCCTTGGCCTAGTCGACCACTTATCCACCATGGCCGACCAGTAGGTGGCGGTTGGGTGGTGGTTCGACGCTCATCGGCGCAACCAGAAAACAGGGGAGAGGGAGAGGGAATGCGAGAGAGAGAGAGAGCACGACGGTGGGGCGAGCCCACGTCGCCGGCGACGCACCTTCACAGTGGTGAGGTGGTGACAATGGCAGCAGCAAGGGGAGGGGGAGAGGAGAGTGATCGGTGAGAGAGAGAGAGAGGAGAAGAAAATTAAATGGGAGAGGAGAGAGAGAGGACCGTGAGAGTGAGAGAGAGAGAGGGTGAGTGAGTGGGTCTTTGACTTAGCTTTGACCCTCCTTATATTGACCCTTGGTCAATCTTGGTCAAGCTTGATTCACTCCCCATATCACTCACTAATTAATACTAATTGATTATGAAATCAATTATGCATAATTCACTCCCCATTAAATTAGATTTTTATTTTGAAATCTCCCACACAAATAATTCAAATTATTTAAATAATAACTCCCCATAAATATTTGAATAATTAAAATCCATAATATTTATTATTAGGACTTTAATATTAATTATGGAAATGATCCATTCATAATTAGTAATTCAAATAATCGTAATATAATTATGATAAATTATATGAAAATCCCTTTTTATAATTATAGAAAATATCGGGGTATCACAACGAGAACCGCACAAGTCTGCATGAAGGCTTATGGGTAGAGCTA
The DNA here is from genome assembly GCA_038025085.1 of Tetragonia tetragonoides. Lineage (NCBI taxonomy): Eukaryota > Viridiplantae > Streptophyta > Magnoliopsida > Caryophyllales > Aizoaceae > Tetragonia > Tetragonia tetragonoides. Next base: position 25,507,287 of record CM076149.1, read on the forward strand.
CTACTGGCTGGTCTACCTAACATCCATCCTTGGATGGGACTAAAGGAGAAGTACGATGATGTAGTCTCCAAGAGTGGTCATCTTCACGAGAAGAAGTATGGTGAAGGTACGAGATGGTCTCTTTGCTTCAGAGGCGTCGCAGCTGAGTTATGCCTGTCCGAGTTCGAGTGGAAGGTAAACCGCGTGCTAGTTCCTGCGCCAAAGGACATGTGCGAGACTTGCTGGACGAGATAACGCAAACACGCTAATGATTTTAGGAAGCGTTTCATGCCTCAAAAGTTTGGTGGTTATGCTTATCCGTACACGCCCTGCAAGGAGGTGAAGCCTAGGAGGAAGGGCGATCATGATGAGTCCCCTAGCGCGAAGAAGATGTGTGCGACCGTCAAGTAGAACTAGATAATTGATTTAGTAGTTTTACTTGAGTTTTACTGAACTTTTAAACTATTGTGATGGCCCTGCGTGGTCAAATTTTGATGTTGGTGTAGTTGCATAGGCAACGAATATTTTTGACTATTATTTACTTACAACTTGTCTCTTTGCAAGACTACTTCATTTGATTATATGATATCATTGAGAATTTGTTTTATATGATCGTTTTATCACATAATTGCATGGTTGACTCATAGCTTCATAATGCTATCTCGTATTGCCTAGACATGATGGAAAATCCATGTCGGAGTTATGGCGAAATTTTCATTGAGTATGATCATATTAAAATGAGCCAAAGGCTAAGCATGTATTGTATGCAATCAAATGTCATTGTTCATTGGCCTACTAAAATAGTATGGAGCCTCGATATGTGAAATGTGAATGTTATTGCTTATCTATCGTGTGAGACCAATGTGTCTACTTTGTCATTGCATATCGAACTATTATGCATGAGAACTGAGAACATTCAAAGCAAGTATGTTGCTTAGATCTACAATGTAAGGTCGATCATTGGAACACATATGCTATTTGCTAAATGTCAAGAGATTGGTTTCAATTATAACCTATATCTCTCAATTAGACCTCAATTTGGGTCGAACGTGCCAACTTTGTTGAAATGGTGATCAACCATTACTCTTGTATGTCTCAGATTTATTATAATGGCAACTCAAGACCGACTCGCGAGATTAGAAGTAGGTCTTACCAATGTCGTGGAACACATCACGCGCCAACTAGAGCACCAACAGCAAGATCGCAACACGCAGAACCCTGAGACGCGCAACTTTAGGGATTTCGATGCACTCAAACCTCCGACGTTTGAGGGTGGCTCTGAGCCCACCAAGCTTGAGAACTGGATCATTGAGTTTGAAAAGCTGTTTAGGGTGACTAGTCGGCCCGACAACACGAAGGTCAACACCGCCACGTACTACCTGAAGGGTGAGGCTAATAAGTGGTGGAGGGATGTGGGAACTAAGTTGTTAGCTACTGAGGATTTTGGTTGGACTAAGTTCAAAGAGTCGATTCGTGAAAGGTATTACCCAAGAGCTGTCCGTCGCTAGAAGCAAAGGGAATTCGAGAATATCTATCAAGGGAAGCTGTCTGTAGCTGAGTATGCAACAAAGTTCAATGAGCTTGCTGCTTTCGCACCTAACTTAGTGACGACCGAAGCTGAGCATGTCGAGAGGTTCGAGGATGGTTTGAAATGGGATATTCAGCGTTTTGTTATGGGAAACTTGCTGACGTTCCAAGGATCTTACGAGAAAGCCTTGAACCAACAGCGTGTTGTGGATCGCCGTGATTCGTTGCTCGGAAAGCATAAACGTGACGAAGGGAATTCTTCCCAGTCAAGTGGCGCAGACAAGAGGCCAATTCCGAACTACGGCAATCACAACAACCAAGGTGGTCAGAACCACAACGGGAACAGGAATCGTGACTCGAACAACCACAGAGCTACGATCTTAGCTAGGAGGAATACGCCTTGCAGTCGCTGCAACAAGACGCATCCTGGCAAGAACTATCGTGGCGACGTGCTTCAATGCTACGAGTGCAACACGCCTGGGCACAAAGCTTCTGAATGCTGGAGTCGCAGAAGGAACGACAATGGTCAGAGTCGCAATAATAACTACAATGGTGGTGGAAATGGTAATCGCGGAAATGGTGGTAACTACCGTGGAAATGGGGGTTACAACAACAATGACCGCAACAATACAGCTGCTCCTGCTACGAATAATTAAGCACAACTTCCCGCACCTGGCAACCCCGTGCAGAACAACAACAACAACAATATCAATAGCGGGGTAAATGGAAGGGTCTATGCGCTGAACCGCAATGAAGCTGAGGCGAACCCGAATGTGATCACTGGTACTTTTCTCGTTAACTCTCAACCTGCTTTTGTTTTATTTGATTCTGTTCTTTTTTAGAGCTTTGCATCTAAGATAGGTTTAGAGCCTAGTTCTGTGTATAGTGCGAACATTAGGATGCCAGATGGCACGATTGTAAATTGTAAAGCGTTGTATGAAAAGTGTCCGATTAGGATAGCTGGTTCCGATTTGCCTGCGGATTTGATTCAGATGGACATGAAGGATTTCGACGTGATTTTGGGAATGGATTGGTTAGCCAGATATAGGGCTAAGTTAGCATGTTACGAACAACGTGTGTCATTACGTGGACCGCATGGTAAGAGGATTACCTACAAAGGAGTCGTGGTCAAGCCAAAGGTAAAGGTAGTGGCGACCATGAAAACGAAGGAGTGCACGACTAAATGTGAAGAAATTTACCTATGTCATGTGGTGGATACAAGTCGAGAAGCTGATGTTTTGAAACCTATCCCAGTTGTTTCGGAATACGCTGACGTCTTTCCAGACGAGATTCCTGGAATGCCTCCGCAACGCATTATCGACTTTACGATCGACTTAGCTCCAGGTTCTGCTCCGATCTCGAAAGCTCCGTATCGTATGGCTCCTCCAGAGATGAAAAAACTGAAGACGCAACTTGAGGAAACTACTGGACAAGGGATACATACGTCCTAGTGTATCACCTTGGGGTGCTCCTGTTCTGTTCGTACGTAAGAAGGATGGTAGTATGAGACTGTGTATAGACTACCGCGAGCTGAACAAGATTACGATCAAGAATCGTTATCCACTGTCGAGGATTGACGACCTATTCGACCAACTGCATGGAGCGACTGTATTCTCAAAGATCAACTTACGTTCAGGATACCATCAACTCAGGATTTCTGAGCCTAACATTCCAAAGACCATGTTTAGGACGAGGTATGGACACTATGAGTTCACGGTTATGCCTTTTGGGTTGACGAACGCACCTGCGAAGTTTATGGATTTGATGAACCGTACGTTCCAGCCTTATCTCGATCAGTTGGTAGTTGTCTTTATCGATGATAGTTTGGTCTACTCAAAGAACGCTGCTGAGCACGAGCAACATTTGCGTACCGTTTTGGAGATTCTACGACGACATCAACTTTACGTGAAGTTGTCAAAGTGCGAGTTTTGGTTAGAAACTGTTTCTTTCTTAGGACACGTGGTGTCTAAGAGTGGAGTTGTTGTTGACCCGGAAATGATTAGAGCTGTTATGGACTGGTCCGCACCGAAGAGCATGACTGAGGTTAGACGTTTTCTTCGGTTAGCTGGTTACTATCGTGTGGTCTGAAAAGTGTGAAGCTGCTTTTCAAGAGTTGAAGAAACGTCTTACGAGCACAACGATTTTGACTTTGCCATCGGGAACTGAAGGGTATGAAGTCTATAGTGAAGCTTCTAAGCATGGCTTAGGTTGTGTTTTGATGCAACATGGAAAGGTAGTTGCTTATGCCTCAAGGCAACTGAAGAAGCACGAGGATAACTACCCTACTCACGACTTAGAGCTCGCTGCTGTCGTATTTGCTCTGAAGATTTGGAGACATTATCTTTATGGTTCGGCTGTCAAGATGTTTACGGACCACAAGAGTCTCAAGTACATATACACGCAAAAAGAGTTGAATATGAGACAAAGGAGATGGCTAGAGTTGTTGACGGAGTACGACATCGATATTCAGTATCACGAAGGGAAAGCTAACGTGGTAGCTGACGGTTTGAGTAGAAAGACTTGTCATTCGTTGAACACTTCTTTAGTACTTCTGAAGGAGATCATTCGTGACTTGCAAAGTCTAGACGTGGAGATTGTGCTGAAAGGTGACGTTCAATGTACCTTAGCGCATATGTCAGTTTGACCAACCTTGCTCGACGAGATCAAGGATAAACAAAGTGCAGATGAGGATCTTCAACGAATTATACACCACAAGGACGAGGGTAGATCGAGGACTTTTCTATTGGTCAAGGCGGTGTAATGAGATTCCGCGATCGTGTTTGTGTCCCGAATAACCCGGAGATCAAGAGTCAGATTCTGGGTGAAGCCCACAATACGCCTTATTCTATACATGCTGGTGGAGACAAGCTATACAAGGATCTTCGCCAAATGTTTTGGTGGAGAGGTATGAAACAAGATGTCGCTGAAGTCGTTGCTAAGTGTCTAACGTGCCAGAAGGTCAAGATTGAACACAAGAGACCTGGTGGAATGATACAATCGCTTGAAGTTCCTACGTGGAAATGGAATTCAATTTCAATGGACTTTGTCATGGGTTTACCATTGACACAGAAGAAGAACAACGCCATTTGGTTTTGTGGATCGTCTAACGAAAGTTGCGAGATTCATCCCAATGAATGACACTTGGGAAATGGAGAAGCTAGCTGATGCTTACGTCAAGGAAGTCATGAGACTTCATGGTGTTCCAGAAGATATCGTTTCATATAGAGATTCGAGATTTCTATCACACTTTTGGCAGAAATTGCAAGAAGCTTTTGGAAGGAAATTGAAGTTCAGTACTGCTTTTCATCCTGCGATTGATGGTCAGACGGAAAGAACGATTCAGACTTTAGAGGATATGCTACGAGCATGTGCTCTCGAATATCAAGGCTCGTGGGATACACATATTCCGTTGATCGAGTTTTCTTACAACAATAGCTATCACTCAAGCATTGATCGAGCGCCTTATGAAGCATTGTATGGTAGGAAGTGTAGATCGCCCGTTTGTAGGAACGATATTAGCAAAACTGCAGTTTTGGGTCCTGAGATGATCCAGCAGACCGTCGATGTGGTCAAAGTTATTCAGGCAAAGATGCGTAGTGCTCAAGATTGCCAGAAATCGTACGCTGATAGAGGTCGTAGACCTGAAGAGTTTGAGGTGGGAAACAAGGTACTTTTGCGAGCATCTCCTACCAAAGGTGTCATGCGTTTTGGTCGTAATGGGAAATTGAGTCCTCGTTATATTGTTCCTTACGAGATCCTCGAAAGGATTGGTGAGGTTGCTTATCGACTAGCTTTACCTGTGGAACTTGCAAAAGTCCATAGTGTGTTTCATGTCTCTCAGTTGAAGGGTTACGTACATGATCCAACCCATGTTGTTCAACCTGAAGTGATCGATCTCGATGAAAGTTTGACTTATGAAGATGTAAGGACCCGGGATTTTCTCATTACCAATCCTTTTGTTTTTCCCCGGAGTGCGTCCTTATAGAAAATTTGTCAGTTGGGGGCTTAGATAAGTTCAAGGGACCATCGAGTTAGAAAAACTTTTAAAAAGACTTGAATTGAATAAAAACCATGAAAGAGGTGACGAATCTGCTATTGGCGTTTTATCGAAGGGACAAACCAAAGGGACAAAACCGAAGGGACAACCCAATAGCACGAAATGCGAACTGATCATCTTTTTAGAAAGACTCCAGCTTATATAAAACATATAAGTACCTAAGAATAATAGGTTCGGGGGCGAAGGTACGATGTGCGAAGGTGTTAGGCACCCAACTCGCCCGTATCATGACGGCCTCTACTAACTCAAGTTTGCTTAATAATTTAAAGACATAATTCCCACACAAACCGGATTAACAACCTAGACTTAGACTATTAATTGGTTCATCACAAGCATCACAACATTTATTTTTAACCCTTATTTAGACATGCATTTGATTGACAAGTTGAGCAGCACAACAACTATACAGACATAATTAGGAAGCGATAAAAACGTTATTCTAGCATGATATCTACATTATGACTACTTACAAAATAAACAAATAAGCAATTAATTTAATTTGAGCCCTGTGGAATTTGTACCTGAACTGTAGGCTATATTTGACAAGAATAGTAAAAATATATCTCAAGTTTGGAAGAAAGAGGGAGAACCTCAGTGTTAATACTCCTGAGAATAGAGGTTGCCAATTGTAGGCTGTGTGTTTTGAACCGAGGGTGGAGGTTTGTTTATATAGGCGTGGAGAGGTAGGGTTGGACGGGTGAAAATGAGCTGAAAAACGAAACGGGCTTGAAAAATGAGCCGGGCCCGAAGGAAAAGGCAGCGGCGTTAGCGGCGCTGGCCTAGGTCGCTAGCGGCCCTGGGACATTCTCCGTTGACGGCTGTCAGCAGCCAGCTGGATGACGTCATAATGACGTATTCCAGCCTGTCTTTATCTTCCGGGAAATTTTTAATGATCCGCAAAATAGGATGCCAGCGGATGTCGAGATTTCGTCCCTCTTCGAGAAACGAAAAAGACAACAAGACAGTGCAATTAAAAATAACGGTTGCAAAAATGATTAGTAATATGAGAGTGAATAGTATAAATGCTTTATCGAGCAAACAGTGACTAAGCACTAGTCGGTGGATGCCGAGATTCCGTCCCTACACGAGAAACGAAAAGGTCGACGAGACAGCGCGATCAAAATGACGGCTGTAAATGGGAAATAATACTGGTGAGGGTGAGTAGTATAAATGCCTTATCGAGCAAACAATGACTAAGCACCACTCCGCGGATGCCAAGATTCCGTCCCTGCACAAGAAACGAAAAGGTCGACGAGACAGTGCGATCAAAATGACAGTTGTAAAATGGTTAAAACATATGAACAGTTTAAATGCAATAGGTTAAGCAATCATTGACTGAAACATATAAACAACAATGGACAGTATAACCGCTTTAAGCGATCATTGACTGAAGCATATAAAATAATGGACAGTATAACCTCTTTAAGCGATCATTGACTGAAGCATTTAAAATATCTTAGGCACTCGGGTCGAGAGTCGCCGCTTTGTAGATCTACGTTTCTGTTTCTGGGACCTACAAAAATAAATAACTTAGGCGCTCGGGTCGAGAGTCACCGCTTTGTAGGTCCACGTTTCTGTTTCTAGGACCTGCAAAAATAAATAACTTAGGCGCTCGGGTTGAGAGTCGCCGTGTAGATCCCATGTTTCCGTTTCTATGACCTGCAAAAATAAATAACTTAGGCTCTCGGGTCGAGAGTCACCGTGTAGATCCCATGTTTCCGTTTCTAGTACCTGCAAAAATAAATAACTGGGCCGCTCGGGTCGAGAGTCGCCGTGTAGATCCATGTTTCTGTTTCTAGGACCTGCAAAAATAAATTGGGCGCTCGGGTCGAGAGTCGCCGTGTAGATGCATGTTTCTGTTTTTAGGACCTGCAAAAATTAATTGGTTAGTTTTACCTGTAAATAGTTGGTACCGTAAAATGGACCAACTATCGGATTTTGAATTTGTGGGCCCGAGGGCTTTTCTCCCGCGCGTTTGGTACTGACGTTGTCGCGAGACGAACTATAATAACGAACTTTGGACTGCAAAAAGGGGCCTTGGGTCAGCTTGTGGGGCCTCTGCTGCAGGTCCGCAGGGATGCTAGCGGACCAGGCCAGCGCCGCTAGCGGCTCTGGGCTTGAGCCAATAAAAAGCGCTTCGGTGCTTTCTCTCTCCTCTTTTCGCGTTTTCTGCTTCTTCACCCGAGCCATTGTCGAGAGCTTTGAGTTTGAAGATCCTCCATTGTTGAGTGCTTCACTCCACTTGAGGTAAGTCGATTCTTGTCCGTTTTCTTCGATTTTTGTCTTGAACTTGTTTATTTTTCCACCTAGTTGGTGAATTTTGAGTTGCATTATTGAATGAGTGATTGTAGATTGCGAATCTGAAACTTTTATTTTCCCACTTGTAGAGAGAGAAAGCTTCATAGTACTCCCATGGCTCCGGCGGATAAAGGGAAGCGTCCTATGTATGATGAGGAGTATGACCAGAGCCTTTTCCGCACCTGGTTGCCTTCTACCCGAAAGCCTCCGACTTGTCACGCGGATGGGGCTCGACTATTCCAGGATTCGTTTATGCGGTTAGACTGGCGCCGCCTGACGTTTGGAACCGCATTGTTCTGTTGCCAACTAGGCAGAGTCATTTATCTGACCCAGAGCTGGTATGTTTTCTGACTCAACTTTTTTTTGTGTTCAGTATATTTGAACTGAAAATTTGGAACTGTTAGTGCTTCGGCACATGAACGAATTGGGATTTGTACTGGATTGGTGGTTAGCTGTATATAATTTGTGGTGAAATTTATTTTAGTTGTATTTGTGGTGTATTGGGTATTTGAGAAAATATTGTTGGCTTGGCTAGGGTGTTGGGGTTATGCTGCAGGCTCATGGGACTACTTCCCATTGGTCTATGCTGTTGGGTACCTTTTCGGAGAGGGCCAGGAATTTTGTACTAGACTCAGGTCTCGCTGATTTCTTGACTGTTATCCCTGCCTGTCACTCGGGGGATTCTAGGATTGTTGCCCGGGGTTTACTGGAGAGGTTTTGGGGTTCCACGAACACTTTTCATACACATGTGGGGGAGATGTTTCCTACCCCTTATCAGTTTGATGTGCTGACGGGATTGTCTTTTAGAGGGCGTCGTATCCAGTATGACGCGGATTATTGGCGACAAAGTGACACTTTGTCGGATCTTTACGGGCCTGTATATGCCAGAGTCTGGGCCGCTAGCGGCGCTGATCAGGGCCGTTAGCGGCGCTGACCAGTCTGCTGACAGCTCTTTTTGTTTGCTTTTTCGGCCCGCGTGCTTGCCTATAAATAGGATATTGGGGGTGTTGGATGTTGTACAACTTTTTTATATCTCTTTAGCTCTCCCAAACTTCTCCAATTTTCCGCCATGGTGAAATCCTTTGAAGATCTGTTCGATGCTTGGTACAAAAATCTGACCGTAGAAGAGAAACTCGAACTAGCCCCATTCCATGTTTCTCCCCTGCTAAACTTCAAAACCAACCAAAATATTGTGGCCCCTTCTTCGTTCTGTTTTGAAATATTGGGACCCTGACTTGCATGTTTTCCGGTTTGGTAATTCTGAATTATGCCCTTTAGTGGAGGAATTTGATCCGATCACTAATATTCCTGATGTTCTTCCCCCAACTCTGCCTTATGTGAGAGATCGTTTTAGGGATCTATACAGAAAATCCTTGGGCTTGTCATCTGCAGAAGCTAAAAACATGGTGCTTGGTGCTGATGTGGACTTGGTTCAAATTTGCCAAAAATTTGCAATTTCTTCTGAAAAAGGTGCCATATTCAGGCGTTACCGTAGACAGGCTTTTGTACTGTGCCTGTTAAACCGTCTGTTGTTTGTTAATGCAGAATCTTCAAACACGGGTAGAGCCTCGTTGCTGCGCGTGGTCAATCAAATGGTTGAAGGACATTCTCCTTTACATCTAGTGATAGGAGACACCATTATTGGGCTTGATAGGTTGAAAATATCTCCTAACCAATCTTTCTCGGGCAGCCCCCTGCTGCTTCAAGTCTGGTTATGCGAGCATTTGGGGTTGATAGAGTCGCCGGACAATCTGATTATCCGTGTTCCTCGGACTTGGTCCAAGAAGACTTATACTGCTGCTAGCTTTCTGGTGAGGAAAAGGCTATATTCTGAAAAGTCCCTGGCTGAATGGGATGCCTTTTTCCAGGCTGGACCTATCGTTCGTTGGCACGTGTCCTGGTGGAGTTTGACTTCTTTAGTGGCTTGTGACGATCTGATCCTCCATACTACTATACTGGGTTTGTACAGGACCAGTTCTTCTTTCCTTGTAGGGTCATGAGGCAATATGGCTTGAGACAGGTGATTCCTCGCCAAGAGACTACGAGACCCAATGTAGTTGCCTTAACCACTGAACTTGCTGCTGAGTGGGGAAAGTATTGGCGTAGCCGGCATCGCTGGGCTGTACCTCGGATGATTGCCACAACCAAGGTCTCTGAAATCTATCTGAACTGGCTATCTTGCAGTGATGGGGAAGCGAGACGAGTCCTTCGTCATGAGGAGTAGGACCAACTAAAGCCTAGGTATGACTCACAAACAGGAAGCAAGAAAAGGAAGGAAGTGTCTCGTATGGGAGACTACCATGTACTGAAGAGAGGCAAGCCCCCAGCTCAAGGAAGCGATCACAGGTCGTACTAAAGCCAGGGTCCTTCAAAGAAGAACTCTTCAACGATGCCTTCTAAAGGGAAGAACGATGAAAGTAGTTTTCTAAGAAAGCAAGTCTAGTTTTCAAAAGAAAATAATTATAGGAAACTTGCCTCTAGGGTTGGTTACTGGGGCTCGTAATTCTTTCTAAACCAAGTCCCCTTCCTTTAAGTTTCGGGGTCGAACCTTTTTGTTGAATGCTCTCGCCATGTGTTGCTGATACATGTGGGAATGGTCTAGAGCCCGTAGTCGTCTCTCATCTGTGAACATAAGTTCTTCATAGCGAGCTCGTAACCATTGGGTTTCGGGGATATCTCCCTCTAAGGCTATACGCATGGATGGTAGGTGTACTTCTATGGGTAGGACTGCTTCCATTCCATAGACTAGGGAGTAAGGTGTTGCTCCCATATAGGATCTTATGGATGTCCTATACCCCCAAAGGGCGAATGGGAGTTTCATGGGCCAGTCATTGTAGTTTTCTATCATCTTTTGAATGATGGTTTTAAGATTTTTGTTGGCGGCTTCTACTGCCTCATTGGTTTGGGGACGGTAAGGGGATGATTTCTGGTGCTGGATTTTGTAGCTTTTAAGGAGAGTGGCTGTTTCAGCTTTGAAATAGGATCCGTGGTCACTTATGATTTCATGCGGAAAACCGTATCGACAAATGATGTTGTTCCTTATGAATTTCGACACTTGTTTGGAGGTAAGGATGGCATAGGATTGGGCTTCAACCCACTTGGTAAAATAGTCTAAGGCTACTAGGATGTATTCATGTCCTCCTGAGCCCTTTGGGGTGATCTTTCCAATGATATCTATTCCCCATGCAGAAAATAGCCAAGGAGAAGTGAAGTTGTGAAGCATCGAGGGTGGCATATGCTGTAGGTTGGCATATATTTGACACTTCTTACATTTCTTGACATAGTCGTAACAATCCCTTTCCATAGTAGTCCAGTAGTATCCCAGTCGTAGGACCTTTTTGGAGAGCATTCGACCATTCATGTGTGGTCCGCACACTCCGTTGTGTACTTCGTCCATGATCTCTGCAGCTTCTTTGGTGTTCACACATCTCAGGTTTACCCCGTTGTGAGATTTCTTGTGCACAACCCCCATGCATTCTACGTATTGCGCCGCTAAGAGAAGGATGGCCCGTTGAGCTCTTAGTGGGGCATCCTGAGGGTATACTCCTTTGGTAATGTAGTTGTAGATGTCTTGGTACCAAGGGTCTTCTTCGATCGGGGCTAAGATCATGTCGATGTCGAGGTTGTTGCAAAAAAACCCGGCTTGCTTCTTCTTCTTGAGGAGTGGCATCATTGGGGGAGTTCAGCTACTCAAATTCCTGTAAAAGTGTAAACCTGTATTCTTGATTTGCGAAGTTTACTTACATTACTCAAATTGATTAGTTAATGATTTGTGCAACTTTGTATTCATTGGATTTGTCAATAGTTAAACAAAGAGAGAAATGAGCAAGAGGAGTTTTTATTGATTTGCAAGAAAAAAGAGCACACATGACTTTAGAGAAGAGGGTCTCTAATACCTGTCAAAAGGAAACTAGACTTAGAAGGGGAACACCCCCTGTTCAAGACTCAACCTAAAGATCTAACTAAGACCCTAACTCGACAGGACTTGAAGACTCAAACTCGATTCCTCTAACTCTTGCAAGTAACCAATCAGGCCCAGGGCTCTTCATCCATACTGCCCTCCCTTAGTGGTGGCGGAACTTCTCCTCTGTCGATAATACCTTGAATGTCGTCTTTCAGACATAGGCAGTCATCTGTATGGTGTTCGAACAGACGATGATACTTGCAGTAGGGGCGGTTTTCTCCTGGCTCTGACCTTGCCTCTTCTAAAGGGATACAAGGCTGAATGTCACCTCTCCATACTATTGCGTTCATAACTGCTTCCATTGGTGCAAAGAGAGGGGTATACTTTTCATGACTATGCCGACACCAGCTGACCATCCAAGTGTAGGGTGGCCACATTGTCCCTTGATCGATGAAACGTACAACTAGCCCTTTAAAATGCCTGCACTGGTTGATGTGGTGTCCCTCAGCCGCGCAGTAGGTGCAGCTTAGGAAGGGATTCCCGTCTCGCGGCATAAGCTTTGATGTAGAGTCCTCGGGCGAACATATCCATACTTGGACATCTTGTGATACAAAAGGTCTTGGCGCCACCAAGTTTCTTCTTTGGTCAGGATGATCGTATTCCTGCGCTTGGAGGTGCGCTCTTCAAGAATGTCAACCTTTTCCCTCATCTCTTGTATCTCCTTGATTATATGAGCCAGACTTTCTTGTATTTGATTTCTGTCGTCCACTATTTCATAGTTTTCTATGGCAGGTTCTTCTTCATAGGACTTTTGAGAACTCAGAGCGGCTTCCTCATCATGGATGAGGTGAGAGTAATCTTGGGGCTCCTCTATTGCGATGTGATTAATAGCATCCAGGAGATTGTCGAAACTCCCAGTTTCTTCGTCTTTAGGGGATGGTAGTGTGCAGTTATCTATCTTGTCTTGAATGGTGTGTCGAAAGGCCCAACAATCATTCATGTCGTGTCCTTTCCCCTGCTGATACTTGCAGTAATGGCCCTGCTTCCAATGGCGACCTTTGATGCTTGGTTCCGGGGTGGGACCTATGGGTCGGAGTATGTCCTTGTCTACCAATCTCTCGAGAGCAGTGTTGAGGGTTACTCCCAACGGAGTGAATTTCCGGGGTACACGGCCTTCCTTGGGTGAGACATTGGAAGAAGATGTATCGTTTTTATGTTTCCATTCTGGCCCTTGGGGAACAGGATGAGGCTTCCCTGGAGTTATGGATTTGCTATTTTTAGACGAAGGGACGAACATGGGGGTGTCCCACAACTGCCGTGACTTGATATTAGTGATGTCAGCTTCCAACCGATCTACTCGGTCAGTCATCTCTACCAGATACTCTTGGACTGTTCTAATCATGATGTGACCAAGTGGTTAGAGTTAAGAAGCGGAACAGATCAGGCCCAATCTCTTCTCTTTGAAGTTTATCTGAAGATAAAGCACGGAGCGCTTAGTAACAAAACATGAGACTCTCATCTAATGAAAAATTGACCCACACGTAGAAAACACATTGTCCTAAAAGAAAGGTCCTTAAGCCTAAATGCCCAAATATTTCCCTAGTATTCAAAGAAAATAAAGTCAATGAACGAAAATAAGAAAAACACAAAAAGATGATTTTCCTAATTTTATTTGGCTAGACTCAAAGAAAATGAAAAATGGGATAAATAAAAAGGAAAAACTCGGTCCTTTCTTTTCTTTATTTGCACGATATGACAAGTGTATATTCCTTTAGATATACGTGTTGTCTACGAGTTGCGACACAAACTTCCTCGAGGGTCGATAAGGGTCAAAAGGTTGTGCCAAGGCACATACAAATGATGAAAAATAATATGGAACATGTTATTTAAACAATTAAGCAAACTTGACTTTCGAGTCTCACCCTCTTCAATAACACCCCAGTGAAGTCGCCACTGTAAGGTCCCGGGATTTTCTCATTACCAATCCTTTTGTTTTTCCCCCGAGTGCGACCATATAGAAAATTTGTCAGTTGGGGGCTTAGATAAGTTCAAGGGACCATCGACTTAGAAAAGATTTTGAAAAGACTTGAATTGAATAAAAACCATGAAAGAGGTCATGAATCTGCTATTGGCGTTTTATCGAAGGAACAAACCGAAGGGACAAAACCGAAGGGCCAACCCAATAGCGCGAAAAGTGAACTGATCATGTTTTTAGAAAGACTCCCGCTTATATAAAACATATAAGTACCCAAGAATAATAGGTTCGGGGGCGAAGGTACGAGGTGGGAAGGTGTTAGGCACCCAACTCGCCCGTATCATGACGGCCTCTACTAACTCAAGTTTGCTTAATAATTTAAAGACATAATTCCCACACAAACCGGATTAACAACCTAGACTTAGACTATTAATTGGTTCATCACAAGCATCACAACATTTATTTTTAACCCATATTTAGACATGCATTTGATTGACAAGTTGAGCAGCACCACGACTATACAGACATATTTAGGAAGCGATAAAAACGTTATTTTAGCATGATATCTACATTATGACTACTTAGAAAATAAACAAATAAGCAATTAATTCAATTTGAGCCCTCGGGAATTTGTACCTGAACTGTAGGCTATAGTTGACAAGAATAGTAAAAATAGATCTCAAGTTTGGAAGAAAGAGGGAGAAGCTCAGTGTTAATGCTCCTGAGAATAGAGGTTGCCAACTGTAGGCTGTGTGTTTTGAACTGAGGGTGGAGGGTTGTTTATATAGGCGTGGAGAGGTAGGGTTGGATGGGTGAAAATGAGCTGAAAAATTAAACGGGCTTGAAGGACAAGGCCGCTAGCGACCCTGGATAGCGCCGCTAGCGGCGCTGGGACATTCTCCAGGGCCGTTGACGGCTTTCAGCAGCCAACTGGATGACATCATAATGACGTCATCCAGCCTGTCTTTATCTTCTGGGAAATTTTTAATGATCCGCAAAATAGGAAAAAACTATTTTACCCTTGAGTGGCGAAACACGATTTTACCCCTATATCGCAACTTGGCGACAGGGGGTCGGAAAGAGGCATGAGACGTGTCATTGGAAAGCTCTTGAACGGGGCTTTTGGATGGAAATGAAATAAAGGAGTGTTTGGAAGAAAACCTGAGACCTTATTTTAATCTATTAAAGAAAAATAGCAGTTCAAGCTTAAAAATTACTCCTTTCATCATCGGGCTTTTGCGGAGAAATCTGAAGACGCTTTTTTGGCGTCTACAGAAGCGCCCACTTTGATCGAGCTTGAGTAAAAGCGAAGATCAAAGTACTCCGAAGGCGACATGCAGGATGCTGATGCGCAATGGTGTGTGAGAGTGTACAGTATGCATGCATATGAAGACAAACCTGTGTTGGAACATGCTCGTAGTGTGCTAAGATTTCATCCCTGTGAACACAAGAGAAAATAAAAGTTATTGTAGCAGGATAGATGGCCTAAACGTCTGCTGGGGACCTGTATTCAGAGTGAATGAAAAAGTTAGTAATACTTTGAGAATGATCAACATAGAGTGCTTCGACAAACAGTGACTAAACACCGCTCGGCGGATGTCGAGATTTCGTCCCTCTTCGAGAAACGAAAAAGTCAACGAGACAACAAGATTAAAAATAACGGCTGCAAAAATGGTTAGTAACATGAGACTGAATAGTATAAATGCTTTATCGAGCAAACAATGACTAAGCACTACTCGGCGGATGCCGAGATTCCGTCCCTGCACGAGAAACGAAAAGGTCGACGAGACAGCGCGATCAAAATGACGGCTGTAAATGGGAAATAATACTGGTGAGGGTGAGTAGTGTAAATGCTTTATCGAGCAAACAATGACTAAGCACCACTCGGCGGATGCCGAGATTCCGTCCCTGCACAAGAAACGAAAAGATCGACGAGACAGCGCGATCAAAATGACGGCTGTAAAATGGTTAAAACATATGAACAGTTTAAATGCAATAGGTTAAGCAATCATTGACTGAAACATATAAACAACAATGGACAGTATAACCGCTTTAAGCGATCATTGACTGAAGCATATAAAATAATGGACAGCATAACCGCTTTAAGCGATCATTGACTGAAGCATTTAAAATATCTTAGGCACTCGGGTCGAGAGTTGCCGCTTTGTAGATCTACGTTTCTGTTTCTGGGACCTAGAAAAATAAATAACTTAGGCGCTAGGGTCGAGAGTCGCCGCTTTGTAGGTCCACGTTTCTGTTTCTCGGACCTGCAAAAATAAATAAATAAGGCGCACGGGTCGAGTGTCGCCGTGTAGATCCCATGTTTCCGTTTCTAGGACCTGCAAAAATAAATAACTTGGGCGCTCGGGTCGAGAGTCGCCGTGTAGATCCATGTTTCTGTTTCTAGGACCTGCAAAAATAAATTGGGCGCTCGGGTCGAGAGTCGCCGTGTAGATCCATGTTTATGTTTTTAGGACCTGCAAAAATAAATCTGTTAGTTTTACCTGTAAATAGTTGGTAAGGTAAAATGGACCAACTATCGGATTTTGAATTTGTCGCCCGAGGGCTTTGCTCCCGTGCGTTTGGTACTGACGTTGCCGCGAGACGAACTGTAATAATGAATTTTGGACTGGAAAAAGGGGCCTTGGTTCAGCTTGTGGGGCTCGTGCTGCAGGTCCGCAGGGCCGCTAGTGGCGCTGGGCTTGGGTTCGAGGCCGCTAGCGGCACTGGGCTTGAGCCAATAAAAAGCGCTTCAGCGCTTTCTCTCTCCTCTTTTCGCGTTTTCTGCTTCTTCACCCGAGCCATTGTCGAGAGCTTTGAGTTTGAAGATCCTCCATTGTTGAGTGCTTCACTCCACCTGAGGTAAGTCGACTCTTGTCCGTTTTCTTCGGTTTTTGTCTTGAACTTGCTTATTTTTTTCGCCTAGTTGCTGAATTTTGAGTTGTATTGTTGAATGAGTGATTGTAGCTTGCGAATCTGAATCTTTTATTTTCCCACTTGTAGAGAGAGAAAGTTTCATAGTACTCCCATGGCTCCCGCGGATAAAGGGAAGCGTCCTATGTATGATGAGGAGTATGACTAGAGCCTTTTCCGCACCGGGTTGCCTTCTACCCGAAAGCCTCCGACTTGTCACGCGGATGGGGCTCGACTATACCAGGATTCGTTTATGCGGTTAGACTGGCGCCCACCTGGCGTTTGGAACTGCAGCGTTCAGTTGCCGACTATGCAGAGTCATTTATCTGACCAAGAGCTGGTATGTTTTCTGACTCAACTTTTCTTTTTTGTGTTCAGTATATTTGAACTGAAAATTTGGAACTGTTAGTGCTTCGGCACACGAACGAATTAGGATTTGTACTAGATTGGTGGTTAGCTGTATATAATTTGTGGTGAAATTTATTTTAGCTGTATTTGTGGTGTATTGGGTATTTGAGAAAATTTTGTTGGCTTGGCTAGGGTGTTGGGGTTATGCTGCAGGCTCATGGGACTACTTCCCATTGGTCTATGCTGTTGGGTACCTTTTCGGAGAGGGCCAGGAATTTGGTATTGGACTCAGGTCTCGCTGATTTCTTGACTGTTATCCCTGCCTGTCACTCGGGGGATTCTAGGATTGTTGCTCGGGGTTTTTTGGAGAGGTTTTGGGGTTACACGAACACTTTCCATACACATGTGGGGGAGATGTTTCCTACCCCTTATCAGTTTGCTGTGCTAACGGGGTTATCTTTTAGAGGGCGTTGTATCCAGTATGACGCGGATTATTGGCGACAGAGTGACACTTTGTCGGATCTTTACGGGCTTGTATATACCCATTTTGACCAGGATCGGGCTTCCTTGTCGCGGCTGTGGGAGGCTGCATCTGCGAAAGGGCTTACCGAAGAGCAGAGGGCTCGTAATTTCCTGGCTTGCTTGCTGGGGTCGACGATCTTTGCTCAGAAGAAGAGCGTGTGTCCAGTCAGTTTCTTGACATGTTTGGAGGATTTGTCCAAGGTGCGTGAGTTCAACCTTGGTGGAGCTGCTTATGCTTCTTTGTTGAAGTGGTGTCGTCGGACCTGTAGGCCCAAGGAGACGAGCGAGAGGACATCTATCACGGGCCCATTGAGGATCTTAGAGGTAGACTCCCCCTTTTTTTTCCATTTATTCCTCTCCCTTTGCCTATATTTTCAACTAGGGAAGTCATCTTTACTTGTGTGTTTATTTGTGTGGCAGTTGTGGTTCTTTGAGTATTTTCCAGCCTTTGGTCCTCATCGTCCTGGTTTGAGGATTTTTCCTTTAGGCTCACGATGGGTTGGTAGAGACACCTATCCGTTTACTTATCTGGAGCATCTTCGAGCTACTTTTGAGAGCCATGCTGTGTCCATGGTATGTTGCTTGTTGATCTGTACATTCTTTTTGTTCATTTTGTGTGAGTGAATTTTGACTTGATAATCTGCAGGTGTCGTGGTCCGCCTTTGATGAGATTTCTGGGGTTCCTCCCCATATTACCCTAGAGTCCTTCAAGGTATCTTCTCTACGAGTGGCCTTTGAGGGACCCTTCAGCTTTGTATGGTATCTGGGGGATCGCTTGACTCGGTTGGTCTATCCCTCTTTGGATACTCATCTGGTTCCGGAGGATCCTCCTCTGACCATGTTTTACTTGTGCGGCCTGAGTGTGCGGGACCTCGGGGTTGTGATCCGTGGTAGGGCAGCGCAAGAGTTTATCGTGCCGGAGGTCGTTGGCTTGGACCAGACGGCCATGTATCTGGCCTATTGCTTAGATCGCCTGATGCCGGACCTTACTTTTGAGGTAAGAAATTTGTTGTATTTTCAAATTGTTTGCCCAATATATTGACTTTTGTGTCTTGTAGACGGATCGCTTAGCTCTTCCGGGCCCCAGGAGGTCTCGTTCTAGAGCTTCTCGGGGTCAGCCTCCAAGTGTGACCTTGCCAACCAACGAGGTGAGGTATCTAGGAGCGAGCGGAGGGCGTATAGTGGAGGAGCTCCCTCTCGATATTGCTGATGGAGAGGCGGTGGAGGGCCTACCTTTGCCCGATGGTTGCACGGGGGTGAGTCATCTTTCTCTCTTTTTTTTATGCTTGTGTCTGTTTTGAGTTTCTGACACTTTTTTGTGGCTCTCTCTCTCTTTCGTAGTTGAACCGGGAGCAGACTTCTCATGTATTCAAGCTTATACACCTGTTGAAGAACGGCTATGGTCGAGCGATGGGCAAGGGGAAGAGTTCTCGGTCCAAGACCATTGATGTAAGTAAATTCCCTTCTTCTTTTGTTTTCGCTAAGTGAAGGACTTAACTTAACATTTTCGACCATCTGCAGATGTCTCAGTCTTCATCTTCGGTAGGACAACGCCACTCTTCTGCAACGAGGGCTTCTTCAGCAAGCAGACCATCCATTGCTCGTTCTCCTCCTCTGGTGGTGACTAGGCCTCCTGTTGATGAGGTGCCCGGACCTTCTGTCCCATATATTCCGGAGATGTTCTCTCCTGTTGATTTCCGGCCCTCTTTCGATAGGTTGCCTACACCTACGCCCTCGGCTGTAGATTGGGCTAACGCCCCTGGGTGGGATATGTCATATGCTGGGCCTTCTCATCAGGATGCAGCTATGGATTTTGCCAGTCAGGCCACAACGAGCTTATTTGCCTCGGGGTTTTCGGCAGGTACCCCTATGCGGGTTCCAGCGCATGATGGGCAGGACATGAGGCCTGAGAACAGTAGGCCCATATATAGCTCTTCTTTCCCCTACTCGACCGGACACTGCGGTCAAGGGCTGTCCGTTGATGATGAGGTCGGCAATGGCGATTCTAGTTGAACTATGTTGGTCCGCTTTGTGAACATTGGTCTTTGAACTCCAGTTTTGAGTGTAACACTTACACACATTTTTTTGATATGCATGAACATGTTATGATGACCCAATTATGCCCGTCTGATCTTCTTTATGCAATGTATTGTACAATATAACAAAGCTTTAAATTTAGGGAATAGTAAAAAAAAATGCAAGTAAAACGCAAAATTGTACACATATTATACCCCCTAAAAAAAAGAAAAGAAATAAAAAAAATAAAAAAAGATAAATCTAAGAGAGTCTCGGGCTTTGTCATTCCCCGCAGCTACTGAAAATTGGACTGAAATCGAGTAGTCTGGATCAGAAATGCGGACCGGAGCAGAAAGGAAATCGGGTTGGGGCCAGAGTCTGGGCCGCTAGCGGTGTTGGTCAGGGCCGCTAGCGGCGCTGACCAGTCTGCTGACAGCTCTTTTTTTTTTTCTTTTTCGGCCCGCGTGCTTGCCTATAAATAGGATATTCGGGGTGCTGGATGTTGTACCAATTTTTTATATCTCTTTAGCTCTCCCAAACTCCTCCAATTTTCCACCATGGTGAAATCCTTTGAAGATCTGTTCGATGCTTGGTGCAAAAATCTGACCGTAGAAGAGAAACTCGAACTAGCCCCGTTCCATGTTTCTACCCTGCTAAACTTAAAACCAACCAAAATGTTGTGGCCCCTTATTCGTTCTGCTTTGAATTATTGGGACCCTGACTTGCATGTTTTCCGGTTTGGTAATTCTGAATTATGCCCTTTGGTGGAGGAATTTGCTGCGATCTATAATATTCCTGTCTTTCTTCCCCCAACTGTGCCTTATGTGAGAGATAGTTTTACGGATCTATATAGAAAATCCTTGGGCTTGTCATCTGCAGAAGCTAAAAACATGGTGCGTACTGTGCCTGTTAAACCGTCTATTGTTTGTTAATGTAGAATATTCAAACACGGGTAGAGCCTCGTTGCTGCGCGTGGTCAATCAATGGTTGAAGGACATTCTCCTTTACATCTAGTGATAGGAGAAACCATTATTGGGCTTGATAGGTTGAAAATATCTCCTAACCAAACTTTCTCGTGCAGCCTCCTGCTATTTCAAATCTGGTTATGCGAGCATTTGAGGTTGATAGAGTCACCGGATAATCAGATTATCCGTGTTCCTGCTGCTAGTTTTCTGGTGAGGAAAAGGCTATATTCTGAAAGGTCCCTGGCTGAATGGGATGCCTTTTTCCAGGCTGGACCCATCGTTCGTTGGCACGTATCCTGGTGGAGTTTGGCTTCTTTAGTGGCTTGTGGCGATCTGATCCTTCATACTACTATACTGGGTTTATACAGGACTACTTTCTTCTTTCCTTGTAGGGTCATGTGGCAATATGGCTTGAGACAGGTGATTCCTCGTCAGGAGACTACGAGACCCAATGTAGTTGCCTTAACCACTGAACTTGCTGCTGAGTGTGGAAAGTATTGGCGTAGCCGGCATCGCTGGGCTGTACCTCGGATGATTGACACAACTCAGGTTTCTGAAATCTATTTGAACTTGCTATCCTGCAGTGATGGGGAAGCGAGACGAGTCCTTCGTCATGAGGAGTGGGACCAACTAAAGCCTAGGAATGACTCACAAACAGGAAGCAAGAAAAGGAAGAAAGTGTCTCGTATGGGAGACTACCATGTACTGAAGAGAGGCAAGCCCCCAGCTCAAGGAAGCGATCACAGGTCGTCTTCAAGCCAGGGTCCTTCAAATAAGAACTCTTCAACGATGCCTTCTAAAGGGAAGAAGGATTAAAGTAGTTTTCTAAGAAAAGCAAGTCTAGTTTTCAAAAGATAATAATTATAGGAATTTGTTTAGCTTAAACCCTCATAGTTGCATTATTTTCTTAGGAGTTTTTAATTCTTGCAATGTAAGCTTATTCGTTCAGTTTGAATAAAGATTATACTTTTGGAATGAGTTGAATGGAATTTGTGGATTGATTTTGGCCGGGCCCCTTTGAAAGGGTTACCTACGTATCCGGTGTGGAATCAGGCCAGCGTAGTTCGTTCAATTAGTGTTCGTCATTTTTTCTTTTTTTTTTCTTTTTTTTTTTAAGGTTTTTTTTTTTTAGACGTAACACTTCTTCAGTTGATCCTTGTTGGTGAGCTGGCTGAACTCGATGCCATCAATATCCATGAGTCTGACGGCGCCTCCTGATAAGATGTCTTTGATGATGAATGGTCCAGACCAATTCGGTCGAAACTTGCCTCTAGGGCCGGTTACTGGGGCTCGTAATTCTTTCCAAACCAAGTCCCCTTCCTTTAAGTTTTGGGGTCGAACCTTTTTGTTGAATGCTCTCGCCATGCATTGCTGATACATGTGGGAATGGTCTAGGGCCCGTAGTCGTCTCTCATCTGTGAATATAAGTTCTTCATTGCGAGCTCGTAACCATTGGGTTTCGGGGATATCTCCCTCTAAGGCTATACGCATGGATGGTAGGTGTACTTCTATGGGTAGGACTGCTTCCATTCCATAGACTAGGGAGTAAGGTGTTGCTCCCGTAGAGGATCTTATGGATGTCCTATACCCCCAAAGGGCGAAAGGGAGTTTGATGGACCAGTCCTTGTAGTTTTCTATCATCTTTTCAATGAGGGTTTTAAGATTTTTGTTGGCGGTTTCTACTGCTCCAATGGTTTGGGGACAGTAAGGGGATGATTTGTGGTGCTGGATTTTGTAGCTTTTAAGGAGAGTGGCTGTTTTGGCTTTGAAATGGGGTCCGTGGTCACTTA
Source organism: Tetragonia tetragonoides (assembly GCA_038025085.1). Lineage (NCBI taxonomy): Eukaryota > Viridiplantae > Streptophyta > Magnoliopsida > Caryophyllales > Aizoaceae > Tetragonia > Tetragonia tetragonoides. Next base: position 25,529,581 of record CM076149.1, read on the forward strand.
TGATTTCTTGCGGAAAACCGTATCGGCAAATGATGTTGTTCCTTATGAATTTGGACACTTGTTTGGAGGTAAGGATGGCATAGGATTGGGCTTCAACCCACTTGGTAAAATAGTCTATGGCTACTAGGATGTATTCATGTCCTCCTGAGCCCTTTGGGGTGATCTTTCCATTGATATTTATTCCCCATGCAGAAAATGGCCAAGGAGAAGTGAAGTTGTGAAGCATCGAGGGTGGCATATGCTGTAGGTTGGCATATATTTGACACTTCTTACATTTCTTGACATAGTCGTAACAATCCCTTTCCATAGTAGTCCAGTAGTATCCCAGTCGTAGGACCTTTTTGGAGATCATTCGACCATTCATGTGTGGTCCGCACACTCCGTTGTGTACTTCGTCCATCATCTCTGCAGCTTCTTTGGTGTTCACACATCTGAGGTTTACCCCGTTGTGGGATTTCTTGTGCAGAACCCCCTTGCATTCTACGTATTACGCCGCTAAGAGACGGATGGCCTGAGCTCTTAGTGGGGCATCCTGAGGGTATACTCCTTTGGTAATGTAGTTGTAGATGTCTTGGTACCAAGGGTCTTCTTCGATCGGGGCCAAGATCATGTAGATGTCGAGGTTGTTGCAAGAAAGCCGGCTTGCTTCTTCTTCTTGAGGAGTGGCATCATTGGGGGTGTTCAGCTACTCAAATTCCTGTAAAAGTGTAAACCTTTATTCTTGCTTTGCGAAGTTTACTTACATTACTCAAATTGATTAGTTAATGATTTGTGCAACTTTGTTTTCATTGGATTTGTCAATAGTTAAACAATGAGAGAAATGAGCAAGAGGAGTTTTTATTGATTTGCAAGAAAAAAAGAGCACACATGACTTTAGAGAAGAGGGTCTCTAATACCCGTCAAAAGGAAACTAGACTTAGAAGGAAAATAGAAGGGAACACCCCTTCTTCAAGACTAAACCTAAAGATCTAACTAAGACCCTAAATCGACAGGACTTGAAGACTCAGACTCGATTCCTCTAACTCTTGCAGGTAACCAATCAGTTCCAGGGCTCTTCATCCATACTGACCACCCTTAGTGGTGGCGGAAGATGTATCGCTTTTACGTTTCTTTTCTGGCCCTTGGGGAACGGGATCAGGCTTTCCTGGAGTTATGGATTTGCAATTTTCAGACGAAGGGACGAACATGGGGGTGTCCCACAACTGCCGTGACTTGATATTAGTGATGTCCGCTTCCAACCGATCTACTCGGTCAGTCATCTCTACCAGATACTCTTGGACTGTTCTAATCATGATGCGACCAAGTGGTTCGAGTCAAGAAGTGGAACAAATCAGGGCCAATCTCTTCTCTTTGAAGTTTATCTGAAGATAAGGCACGGAGCGCTTGGTAACAAAACATGAGACTCTCATCTAATGAAAAATTGACTCACACGTAGAAAATACATTGTCCTAAAAGAAAAGTCCTTAAGCCCAAATGCCCAAATATTTTCCTAGTATTCAAGGAAAATAAAGTCAATGAACGAAAATAAGAAAAATAGAAAAAGATAATTATCTTAATTTTATTTTCCTAGACTCAAAGAAAATGAAAAATGGGATAAATAAAAAGGATCAATTTGGTCCTTTCTTTTCTTTATTGTTTTTTGATTTTCGGGATTCTTTTTGGTTTTGCCGTTTTTTTGTTTTTTTTTGGATATATTTTTTTTTGGACCGAAGCTGGATTACATCAAAAAAAAAAGAAACTACAGATATAAGAAAAGGGGAGAGGGGAAATTGAAAGACTGACTCTTTTTTTTTTGCTAAAAGATCTTAGAAATTGTTCATGACTTTTAGAATAAATCATTGGGGAACGAGTGCTCATTGAATTGAATTCTCGCACAATTTTTGGGCATTAGGAACTAGCTAAAAAAAATTAAAAAAAAAGACTCCTAGCACGTAGGTACATGTTGGCATATAATCACGTAATTCCTGCATTATAACGACGCAATTTATAGGCAAACATGTGATCAGACGGGCATTACAACGACACATGCACAACAAGCAAGCGGATGCACAAATGTGGGTTAGGGGCTTTTGGCTCCTGTGAGGTTACCATGATAAATTACAATTTCCGTTCGGCGGATGGTCGACACATCGATTGTAATTCTTTTCATCAACAAAGGATTAATGAGTCATGGGTGAGGAAACGTCGATTTGCACGATAGGACAACTGTATATTCCTTTAGATATACGTGTTGTCTACGAGTTGCGACACAAACTTCCTCGAGGGTCGATAAGGGTCAAAAGTTGTGCCAAAGCACATGCAAATGATGCAAAATAATATGCAACATGTTATTTAAACAATTAAGCAAACTTGACTTTCGAGTCTCACCCTCTTAAATAACTCCCCATTGTAGTCGCCACTGTAAGGACCCGGGATATTCTCATTACCAATCCTTTTGTTTTTCCCCGGAGTGCGTCCGTATAGAAAATTTGTCAGTTGGGGGCTTAGATAAGTTCAAGGGACCATCGAGTTAGAAAAGCTTTTGAAAAGACTTGAATTGAATAAAAACCATGAAAGAGGTCACGAATCTGCTATTGGCGTTTTATCGAAGGGACAAACCAAAGGGACAACCCAGTAGCGCGAAAAGTGAACTGATCATGTTTTTAGAAAGGCTGCCGCTTATATAAAAACATATAAGTACCCAAGAATAATAGGTTCGGGGGTGAAGGTACGAGGAGGGAAGGTGTTAGGCACCCAACTCGCCCGTATCATGACGGCCTCTACTAACTCAAGTTTGCTTAATAATTTAAAGACATAATTCCCACACAAATAGGATTAAGAACCTAGACTTAGACTATTAATTGGTTCATCACAAGCATCACAACATTTATTTTTAACCCTTATTTAGACATGCATTTGATTCACAAGTTGAGCAGCACAACGACTATACAGACATATTTAGGAAGCGATAAAAACGTTATTCTAGCATGATATCTACATTATGACTACTTAGAAAATAAACAAATAAGCTATTAATTTAATTTGAGCCCTCAGGAATTTGTACCTGAACTGTAGGCTATATTTGACAAGAATAGTAAAAATAGATCTCAAGTTTGGAAGAAAGAGGGAGAAGCTCAATGTTAATACTCCTGAGAATAGAGGTGGCCAACTGTAGGCTGTGTGTTTTGAACTGAGGGTGGATGGTTGTTTATATAGGCGTGGCGAGGTAGGGTTGGACGGGTAAAAATGAGATGAAAAATGAAACGGGCTTGAAAAATGAGCCGGGCCCGAAGGAAAAGGCAGTGCCGCTCGCGGCGCTGGACAAGGCTGCTAGCGGCCCTGGCTTGGGCCCCCAGCGGCCTTGATCAGGGCCGCTAGCGGCGCTGGCCTAGGCCGCTAGCGGCCCTGGAGAATGTCCCAGAGCCGCTAACGGCTGTTAGCAGCCAGCTGGATGACGTCATAATGACGTCATCCAGCATGTCTTTATCTTCCGGGAAATTTTTAATGATCCGCAAAATAGGAAAAGACTATTTTACCCTTGAGTGGCGAAAGACGATTTTACCCCTATATCGCAACTTAGCGACCGGGGGTCAGAATGAGGCATGAGACGTGTCATTGGAAAGCTCTTGAATGGGGCTTTTGGATGGAAATGAAATAAAGGAGTGTTTGGAAGAAAACCTGAGACCTTATTTTAAACTATTAAAGCAAAATAGCAGTTCAAGCTTAAAAATTACTTCTTTCATCATCGGGCTTTTGCGGAGAAATCTGAAGATGCTTTTTTGGTGTCTACAGAAGAACGTCCTATCAAGATTGTGGGCCGCAAAGAGCGTTCAACTCGAACAAACTATTACTATCGTTAAAGTCGTTTGGTCTCGACAAGGTCAAGAGGAAGCAACATGGGAAGCTAAATCCATGATGCGCGAGAGACCTCTTCCTAGAAGGTACTAGTCCCACTTGAGTTTCGGGAAGAAACTCCTTTTAAGGAGGGTAGAACGTCACGCCTCGAAATTTTCGTCTTTTAGCGTGTTTTGTTTATCGCTTTGCACGAATTGCATGTTTAAGCATTGCATTGTGCATGTTCACCAACGTACAATCACTATCGTACTTGCTCATCTTGCATATGTTAGTGTCCTAGAAATTGTTTTATACCTTCGTATGGTAAACTCGTTTTGTTTTGGGAAGTGATTACTTCATGTCTCAAGTTTCAGGACGAAACTTCTTTTAAGGAGGGTAGAATGGGATACCCCAATATTTTGTATGATTATTATATTGATTTATAAATGATTTCTAAATAGTTTCGGAGATTAAATCTTATATTCATTTAAGGATCCAATTTATTCAATTAAAGCCGTAATAACATTAATTATTATTATGGGACCTTCATAATTTATATTTATTAATGTGAGGAGTTTAATTAAAATGTTTTATATATGAATAAGAATTATTCATATAGTTTTAATTAGTTTTAGTTAGTTTTAATTAGCTTTTTAATTCAGAAAATTAGTAAATAAATTCCTAAACCTAGTAGTCTTTGACTTGGGTCGACTGAGGGCCTATATAAGGAAAAAGATGAGACAGTTGATCAGTTTTGCAAACTGAGCCAAAACCCTCAAACTCTCTTCTCTCTCTCACCGTCCACTCTCTTTTTCTCTCTCTCTCACCCGAGTTTTCTCACTCTCTCTCTCTCTCTCTCTCTCTCTCTCTCTCTCTCTCTCTCTCTCTCTCTCTTCACCGGCGACCTCCTCCGCAGCCTTGCCATCACCGACCACCAGAGTCCCGCCCCTCTCCCGCCGGTACTCCCTCTCTCTCCTTCACTTCCTTGCGTTTTCCCGCTCTCTGTCCCCTTGCTCTGTTTTTGTCCCCGCCCCTGTTCTGGCCGTAGCACCGCCACGAGCCACCACGGCACCACCAGGCCGTGCCTGGGTGGTCGCCGGTGATGGCCAAGGCTGCGGCACTGAGCCCCTGGCCTTCTCTCTCTCTTTCTTTCTTTCTCTCCTCTTCGCACTCTCTTTCTCTCTCTCTTCGCGTTTTCTCTCTACTCTCGTCTCCGGCGCTCCTGCGACCACCTCCACCGGCCATGGTGGCCAGTGGGTGGTGGTGGTGATGTTGGGTCAGGTTAGGGGTCCCATGCATGGGTACCGGTGACCTAGACCTAGTTTGGAAATTAGGGTTTCGTTTTTGTATTTTTCGTAATTATTAATTCGATTTTTAGTATTTTTGATTTAATATTTTTATTTTTCTGTACTCGTTCGGAACCCGAATTCGGATTTTCAAAAGCCCAGATTGGTTGGAATAAATCAAGGGATTTAATAAAAATATCATACTGAGATTTCGTTACTGTTTGTATTTTCAATCTTAATAAATACTGATTCGATAATTATTTTTAATTAGGACCTAACGAGCAAGTGTGATTATCGTCGATTGGTTGGAGCATACTTACTGTTGGTAGCGTATTAGTGGTAATCGCTCATTCCTACCTTCTTCCAAAGGCCCATCAAAACTATTTTGATTTGTTATGTGCTAATTGGGAATTTTTTGTGAATTTAATATGCAAAGCATGATTAATTTATATCGTCATTATTATGAGATTTCTTAAGCATGTTTACCACTGTAAATATGATTTATAATTAGCATGTTGATGTTATCATGTTTTCGGAATTAATTAGTCCATATGATGATTATTGGACAATTGTTGAATGGTGAATTATTAGTATTATTATGCTATTATATAAGTGCTAATTGGTATGGGTATTATTGAGTGCTAGTGAGCACCTATCTATTATTGATTGAATGTCTTGGATGATTTGTGAATTTTTGGATATCGTGTTACCCTGCCGAAGTGCTGCCGAAATTTGGCTAGACATTACTTGTCATCATCATTGAATTATCGTCGTTATTTAATTAAAGCATGTTTAATTCTCATCGTATTGAATTATCATTATCGTCATTATTTACTATTCATTGTCTAGAGCATGAAATGAATTAGTAAGTCGTGGTCTCGTAGTACCACTTATGTCAACCAATGCAAATTATGTGAATTGAATTAAATGAGAGTAAGACTTCTAATGGATCCCTAGGAGTAGTCGAGCTATCAGGATTGCACCTAATGGTGTAGTTCAAGGGATGAGTGATTTCCAGGTTACTTATGGACACCTACCAGTGTGTCTGGGACGGATCATTCCCCATTTATTAAGTCCTCTAAGCTCGTGTAATTGTACTAGAGGTAGTGTGCACACTAGAGTCATTAAGTCCATGGCATGATTGTATCTTCGATAAACAGTATGGGTAATCGCTGTTTTATAAGCTCTCTTACATCTCTCTAATCAAGACGGATTGTCTGTGTCGTATTTCGTATGATCACTATACAAGAATTGTGTATAAAATAATGTCGTTATGCGTATGCTTGATTATCTACTTATGTGCGTATGCAAATGAATTTCAATGATTCTTCTAAAATCTCAGGTAAGGTTTGCGAAATGTTTTTACTGGGTACTGATGACGTTTATTCAGTTTATCTGATTTTTGTTTCTCTTTTGTTTCTTTTCTTTTCTTCTGTATTTTTGTTTCCGTCACGGAAACCAAAGTGCAGGTTTAGATTGATTGAGGACGTACAGCTTGGAAGGTTAAAGTTGACGTTGTTTGTTAGAACTATCTCTGTTGGATTAGATCGTGGGATTATTATTATTTGGATTTGGTTTGCCCTTGAAGGCCAGTTGTAATAAATTTGGTTTAATGGTTTTAGCTCACTATACAGACAACTCTGATATTAACTGTTTTAGATTAATTAGTTTCTTAGAAGCTCCTTTTGATGCCTAGTCTTTTCTTTCTGCTTAGCATTTACTCCTTAGTGATAAATGTTGTAATCACGCCCTTGGGTTTGTGACGGTTCAGTGGTGTCGAGTCATGGATAATGACTTCGATGGTTCCCAGGAAATCGTTGTAAATTCGGGGGTGTTACAACTAGACTGCCTCAAACACCCAGAAGACAAGAGTACGCGGGAAGACCCCAGTTGTACTCCGCAACTCTATCCAAATCCCGCAAGCACGGGAATAACGAACATGATACCTACCATCCCAGCTGGTCCCAAAAAGACCAAACATCTCCACCATAACCTCCCCGCTCAAATCTCCATAAGTAACAGGAGTAGCGATGCAAGAGAGCCCGGAAATAAGACCAAACTCGAAGAGGCTGATCATGATATCACCCATAGGAAAATAAAAGGTACTGGTAGTATCTCAGTACCGCTCCGCAAGGTCTCTAACCAACAGGCAATCGGAGCGCTCGGCAGAAGCCATGGACTCTATAAAGTGTACGAAGCCACAACGTGGCACAATGGCGTCCACCGTAGGAGTCACGTACCTACGGGCTTTCTCAACGCCCGTGAGGCTACCATAACCCCGCATGGCCGTGTCAACATCCTAAAACAGCACAAATAATTGCAAAAGACAATTAGCTAGGTGATCCTAGTAACAACTACCAGTCTCCGGTTTAGTCCTAAATTTTAAACCAACGTGGCAAGAGTAAATTTTAAAGAGTGTAAATTTTATATAAATTTTTCCCATAATATACTCGGAAAACCGTTTACCACCACGACAAAGTAAACTTCATGGAAGTTTATTTTTCACAGAAATGTATATTTGCAACGAGAATAAATTTTCGGCAAATTTATTTTCCACAAATTAAAGATGAATTTCACACAAATTCATTCTTCACATGCATATAATACAAGAATCCTACGGGACTTCGCAAATTAACCAGAAAAACAGTTTCACGCAAATTGGTTTTTCCACATTCAACTACACTATAGTTCTCACCCTAGAAATTCTATCTTCGCCTACACATGATTTCTAAGTGTAAAAGAGCAAAAAAGAAAGAAAAGAAGTGACATACCCGACATTTGGTACCAACGGTAACCAAATGCTCCTTCTTCTTGAAAACAACGGTAACCAAGTGACATAGATCGCTGGGCTCCCAACGATCGGTAGGATGAAAATCACTGCGAGTGAACTCATCCTGAACCAACCAGCTCTCGCTCACCCGGTGATGGGGTATACCGGATACGAAAACCCGAATGAAAACATTCGGGGCCTCATGAGCAACGATCTCTTCCCCCTTCATTTTCCTACCTCCTCTAAGCTTATGAGCCATGGATAAAGAACAAAAAAAAGGAAGTTTTTTGAAATCTGAGTGAAACTCACAAATTCACACAATTTTGAGTTTTGACACTCAAAAACACAAGAACAACTAACAAAATAAAATTCTACTACGAATTTGAGCAAGGAATCTCAAGATTTGGAGCTAGGGGCTTTGATGGGGGTTGAAGAATTGAGCAAAGAAGGAGGAAAGAGAAAGAGAAGGCTCGAAATTGGGGAAGATAACCCATTTCGGCCTCCCCTTCTCTTCTTAAAGCAAACCCGTGCAAATGACCTAGTGGCCGGTCAAACCACCACGTGGACGGCTAGACCGCCCAGCTGGCGGTAAGACCGCAAGCCACGCGGCATGACTGCTCCACCAGGCGTCATGGCCACTCCACCAGGCGGCATAGCCGCTCCATCCAGCGGCCAGATCGCTCCACGAAGCCGTTTGACCACTTGACGTGGCAGTTTGACCGCCTGGCCCACTTTCTCTTCTCTTACGCATCTTTGGGCCATCGGTTCAAAATCAGTGGGCCCCATACGAGGTCCATAGCAGTTATTTGCGCGCCAAAGTCTACTTTAAACCCACATGTTTGCATATTTATACTTGGCCGAATGGCATGGGCTCAAACCCGACCTAAGGTCTGAGCAACACTTTATTACCCATTATCTCTTACATTATTTCTAACGTAATACTTTTTACTGTGTAACCTACAGCATAGGGTTCCCCTTTGACTGAAAATCGAAGGACGTTTATTGTTTGATCTACAGCATAGGGTCACCTTTCGACTAAAAATCGAAAGATTTCTTATCTCTTATATTATTTCTAACGAAATACTTTTTATTGGGTAACCTACAGCATAGGGTTTCCCTTCGACTGAGAATCGAAGGACGTTTATTGTTTGACCTACAGCATACGGTCACGTATCGACCAAGGATCGAAAGATTTTTATCTCTTACCTTATGAAAAAATATTTTTATTGTGTAACCTACAGCATAAGGTCCCCTCCGACTAAAAGTCAGAGGACATTTATTGTGTAGCCTACAGCATAAGGTCCCCTCTGACTAAAAGTCAGAGGACATTTATTGTGTAACCTACAGCATAGGGTCCCCTTGAATGAAAATCGAAGGACGTTTATTGTCTGACCTACAGCATAGGGTCAAATTCTCGGTCAAATAAACCGAGAAATTTATTGCTCTAAAAATGATTGTGTATCTTTAACTGTTTGTCACCTCACTCAGTTTTCCTGTTTTATTGCAGGTATTAGCACAACAATACTTTGACCTTTGCTCTATTCGAGCTCAGCCAAAGTAGGGGCTTCTGTAGACACCAAAAATTGTGTCTATAATAAGTCCCCGTAAAAACCCGATGATGAAAGGATTGGATTTTGCTCGAACTTGGGTTGCGAGAATAATTACTCTGATGATTAGCCCAGTTCATTTGAATTAACCAGTGGAAGCCTTTTGTACAGGTGATCCAAACCAGTTGGACTCAATTCAATTGGAGTCCGAAACTGAGAGATAGGCCTCTTTGAACCTTAGGGCTCGAAAGGGAACCCAAACCCATGAGTCAACCCTTGGTCAAACAAGGGAACTCGGTCAATCCCGCGTGGACCCCCTGGAAAAGCCTCCGCACAAAAACTATGCCCGGCACCTATGCAGGCACACCGCTCCAGGTCCAAGCGGCCACGCTTGGGCTCAAGCGGTGGTCGCTAGGACGAGCGACTGTGCCGCTTGCCTTGCGGCTAAGTCGCTTGCCAAGCGGTTTGACTGCTTGGCCTGCCGGGTAGCCTGCTTGTCCTAGCGGCTTGGTCGCCTGGACCTTTTCTCGCAGATGGCAAATTTTGAGGCCCATTCGATTTCCGTGCCAAACCCTGGCAGCTTTCCTCTTCAATATAAACAAACCTTAGGGTTCAGTTGAAGAGGTTGTCAGTTTCTCTCTCAAGTTGGCTTTTAGGTTGGACATTCTCTCTGAAGGTTGGGAATTTGAGAGTTGGTTGGGAGTTTCTCTCTCAAGTTGGCTTTTAGGTTGGACATTCTCTCGGAAAGGTTGGGAATTTGAGAGTTGGTTGACAGTTTCTCTCTCTTTCACATTAAAACCAGAAAATTCTGATTCTACTCCTTCTTTCGGATTAGCCCGTAGCACCACAAAATAAACCTTCATACTTCATCAAGAGCAAGTATTCAAGCATAACAACCCAATAAGTTCATTGTGAGCATTCAGGTAATCCATCCTGAGAGTTTTCAATAAATTATATAAATTTCTTGTTATTACTAACGAATTTGGTTTATGTGATATGTACATGCATGACGCGTTTTGAGCAAAAGGGCTTGTATTAAGCCTAATGAATGGATGAATGAATATTTTATTTTTTGTTATTTATCGTTTCTTATAATTAAATCATGCGTGGTTTGTGAATGGATGGATGAATTGCTTGTTTCCTTTCTAGCTCGCAGGTTTTAGCATATTTATCGTTTTCTAGCAATAATAGCATGTAATTTGATAAACTGTTAAAAGTGGTCACATTAATAGTAATAAATCAAACCCATTAGTTAAAACTAGGAATTGGACAAATTGAACATTGTTTGGAACCGTAGCATTAATAATTATAGTGAATCGATTAGTAAAGGTCGTTTGTTGTTAAACGGGCGAGTTGAGTGCCTAACACCTTCCTAGCTCGTACCTACGCCCCAGAACTCATTAATGAAGTTAATTTCCCCAATAGGGATTGGAGTGCATAGGAGTTGAGTTGACGTCTTTCTAGAGTATCGACTTGATCTCTAAGGTTTCCAAATTACCTTAAAATTTAGTGGCGACTTCCGACAATCTTAATTATGTCCTTGGGACAAAATCTCCATGTGCACATACACTAAAAGATTCACAAAATTCGATCACCCAAAGCGCTCTCCCAGGCTGTCCGCAAAAGCCCGACGCCCCGAAAGGAGGGTCGAAGGTAAGGCGCGCGGAAAAGAGGAAAAAAAGGGGAGATAAAATAACGGCAGTCTACACATGCTCGTTTTATACCGCACAACTAAAACTATGTGACAAAGTTGAGCAGATGTGGGGTCTATGTGTCATCTTCACAAGAATATTTCCTCTTATGTGACGTCCTACTTGTCATTACCAAACGGAAATAACGGCGTCTACGTGTCATTTTTACACGAATATTTCCTCTTATGTGACGTCCTATGTGTCACCACCACATGGAAAAAACCCAATTTTTATAGGACATATATATACATATATATCTCGTTTTGAAGCATTTTTTAAATCCAATTCAACGGAGTCAGATTATAAGTTTTTGACTTACGTAATTAAAGTTATTTTATTTTGTAATTTAGAAATATGCTAATAAATATGTAATTAAGTTAACTAATGATGAGACATTAATGATGGATGATGTGTCATGCTGCATGGCAAGTTTGTGCTTACGTGTTGGCTTACGTGTCATGCTCACACGATGTGGCTTGCATATGTTGGGCTTACACGAAGAAGGACCCGGTTGAAATTTTGATATATATACACGACACGTCTCATGACTTTTTCTAACTCCCAGTCGCCTAGTTGCGAATCGGGGGTAGAACCTTCTTTTGGCGCAGAAGGGTAAAATGGTCTTTTTATATTTTGCGAAACACTAAATTCCTCCGGAAAATTAAAATAGACTGGATGTCGTCATAATGACGACATCCAGTTGGCAGCTGTTAGTCGTCAGCGGCTGTGGCCAGAGCCGCTCAAGGCGCTCGCTGAGTTTCCAGGCCCGACTATTTTTCAGCCCAAAATCCAAACTTCGGCTCCTCTTCATCCGTCCAGCCCTACTTCCTGCGCCTATAAATATGACCCTCGGCCCTCATTCAAAAACACACAGTCTACAGTTGACAACCTCTATCCTCAGGAGTATTAACACTGAGCTTCCAGCTCCCTCTTCAAAATTTGAGATCTTGTCTTTACTATTTTTGCTAAATAGCCAACAGTTCAGGTACAAACTCCTGAGGATTAAAATTAAATTAATTGCCTAATTGTTTATTTTCTAGTAGTCATAATGTAGATATCATGCTAATCATGTCTTTTATTGCAAATATTATCTTTCCAAGCATGTCTAGTCGTTGTGATGCTCAACCTGCCAATCGAGTGCATGTCTAAATAATGGTTATTAATAAATGTTGTGATGCTTGTGATGAACCAATTAATAGTTTAAGTTTAGGTTGTTAATCCGGTTTGTGTGGGAATCATGTCTTTAAATTATTAAGCAAACTTGAGTTAGTAGAGGTCGTCATAAATAGGCGATTTGGGTGCCTAACACCTTCCCACCTCGTACCTTCGCCCCCGAACCCTTTATTCTTGGGTACTCATATATTCTATATGAGCGAGAGTCTTTCTAAAAATATGATTAGTTGACTTATCGCGCTATTGGGTTGTGCCTTCGGATTGTCCCTTCTGTTTGTCCCTTCGATAAAACGCCGATAGCGGATTTGTGACCTCTTTCATGGTTTTTATGCATTCAAGTCTTTTCAAAAACTTTTCTAACTCGATGGTCACTTGAACTTAACTAAATCCCCTAACTTACAAATTTTCTATAAGGACGCACTCCGTGGCGAAAAATCCCGGATCCTTACAATGGCGACTTCACTAGGGATTTATTTAAGTGGGCGAGACTCGAAAGTCAAGTTTGCTTAATTATTTAATAATATGTTTCATGTTGCATCATTTGCATGTGCTTTGGCACAATCTTTTGACCCTTATCGGCCCTCGAGGAAGTTGGTTTCATAACCACTATATCTATAGGAATATGCAGTTGTCCTATAGTGCAAACCAGCGCTTCCTCACCCACGACTCATCGATTCTTGTTGGTGAAAAAGAATTACAATTGATGTGTGGACCATCTGCCGGACGGAAATTGTACTTTGTCGTGGTGACCTCACAGGAGCAAAAAAGCCCCCAAACCCACATTCGTGCATTCACTTGCTTCTTGTGCATGTGTCGTTGTAATGCCCATCGGATCACATGTTTGTCTGCAACTGCGTCGCTATAATGCTTGCCTGAATGCATAAATGTCGTGACTATGTGCCAACATGTACTTACGTGCTAGGAGTCGTTTTCTTTTATTTTAGGTAGTTCCTGATGCCCAAAAAATTGTGCGAGAATTCTATTCAATGAGCAATCGTTTCCCGGATGATATATTTTCATATAGCGTCGAAGTCATGAACAAATTCTAGAACCTTTTAGCAAAAAAAAAAAGTTAGTCTCTCCAATTCCCCTCTGCCACTTTTTATTTTTTTCTTTTCTCTTTTTTGTTTTGATGTAATTCAGATTCGGCAAAAAAAAAAAAGAAGAAAAGCGAAAAAAAAAAACAAAAAAGGCGAGAAAAAGGGCGCCGAAAAAAATTTTCGGAAAAAGCAAAAAAAAAAAAATGCAGAAATTCTTTTTTTTTTTTTTTATATCCCATTTCCCATTTTTTTTGAGTCTAGAAAAATAAAAAAAAATAGTTTCGATTTTTCTCATTTTCGTTCATCGACTTCATTTTTCCTTTGATATGAGGAGAAATAATCGGGCATTTAGGCTTAGGTTTTTATCTTCTTCTTTTCCATTTGTTTGCATTGCACATATTACACGCTCCATGCTAGGATTCATAACTAATCGTCATGCACACATTGTTGTCATTTGTACAAAAGTCCAAGTCTTGCATTCATCAATGTCTCAATTTGTTCACTACGTCTCATGCGCTAGAAGTCTCGACGAGTCGATCATAATTCTTCTATGGTCATTTTGCGTCCTTACATTGGCATACATGTCGGAGGTCAGTCCTGCATGCATCTTATATTATGTCGTCGTGACTTTTTCGTCACATGGTCATCATCATATATTCGAGTTCATATAGACGTCGTTAGGTTCATTCACCTTAGGTTCTATCGAGGGTCTTCTAAACATCATGAGTCTTTGTTTTCAAGTGCTTTCTTTGGCCTTTTTCTAAGTTGAGACTTATGTTAAGGATTGGGGGTTGAGGAAGAATTACGGTGGCGAAGGTTGGGCTCGATCATCCGGGAGAATGGCTCGTGTACACGCTACATCCAAGACACCACCACATTCCAAAAGGCCATCACCCCATAATCCATCACCACCACAAAACTCGCCACGACTTAATACATCCCACCTCACCAATCACACCCCCAAACTTCACCATGGTCAAAATCACCAACGAGAGGCTTGATGAGCTCATGAGTGAGTTAGAAAGGGTGCGACTCAAGGTTAAAGATTTGGAATAGAAGAAAGAGGATGAAGCAAGAATCCTCTCTAACTCCGACTATGAGAAAGAAGGACCAAATGCCAAGCTGGCTAAGATTAATTATGTGCTCGAAAGCAGCGGCCTGTTTGCCAACAACCATGCTAATGTTGGTAAAGTCAATCCCAAAGTCAAGGGCAAGCTTCCAGCCAAGTTCTCCATGCCCGAGGTTTTGATATTCACTGGAACTGATAATCCACAAAACCACCTCAAAGCCTTCACTACTGCCATGGGTTTAAGAGGAGTTGACAAAAATGTCTACATTCACTTGTTCCCACAGACTCTTGATGCCCCAACTCGTCGTTGGTTTTACACCTTGAATTTGGACAACTACTGCACTTGGTCAGATTTCACTACAGCCTTCGTTGCACGCCACAAGGAAAATGTTTCTCTACCTATGACACCTTCGAGAGTTAGAGATCACGAAGTAAGAAGAAGATGAGGGATTCACTGCCTTCCTTCAGCGTTGGAGGCTAAGGATAGCCGAACTGGTCGAGCGACCTTCGCAAACTGATCAAATCCGCCAATTCATCAAGAATCTACAACCTACTTACAAGGAATACCTCAAGTATTAACCAATTTACTCCTACAACCGGCTCTATGTTGTGGGCATCCTAATTGAAGATAACATTCTTAATAATTCCACTTATGTCGTGAACAACGCAAGTATCTACAGTGGGGGATGTCCTCCATATCCCTGCCAAATAGCCGGGGCTCGAGAAGTTGAAGAGAGTCGAAGTCTCCGAGTGTGCAAATATAGTTGAGTCTAGTCAAGTCTAGTGATGTCTAGTCTGTCTTTTCAATTCGTCCATAGAGTCTAGCTTATTTCTCGTGTAATGCTTTTCTTCGATTCATTAAAGATTGCATTATGATTCCCATCATTGTTCTTTGTTCAATCGTATGACGAAATAAAGTTGCCTATGACGGAATAACAAAAAAAATAAAAAAATAAAAATTCAAAAGAAAGACTTCATTGTGGAAAACATCAAACAAAAACTCCCTAATGATCGTCCCCATATAGGACATACAGTTGAACCGTCCGTGCTGAGGACATGAGGCATTCATTTGGCACCTCACATCAATATCCTTTACTACCCTATACATCATTACCACTTGAAACCCTTTGAGCCTTAAACACATAGCCTTTCATTTCTTGACCACATCATCCTTACCCGGGGAATGGGCGTGTGCGACATGGGAATAGAAGCAACCTTCTAGGCAAGATGGACCGACCTACAAAAGAGCCACCGAGAGAAATACCAAAAAAAAAAAGGAAAACTCGAGAGTTCAAGAGCAAAAGAAAAACAAAAGAGAAAAAAATTCGAGAGCGATCAAAGATCCAAAGAGTGCAAACACTACTTCAAGCACAACCAGACGGTGGCCTTACCTAAACATTGGTCCCTAAGCCACCTCGCCTAGATCAAAAACTTCTATACCATCTAGCATACTTTGGGGAGGGGATTTACATTGGGTTTCTTTGAGCCTTTATCCTTTCTTTGACACCTTAAGCCAACCTGACATTACAACCCAAAAGCCCTCCGAGAGGTACGACCATTCAATTGTATAATCCTGAACTACGTTGGCCTGATTCCACAAACTGGATACGTAGGAAACCTCAAGGAGGTCCGGCCACGACAACCACTTTGACAGATGACCATAAGAAGTTCTCTCATTCCACCATTCTCATCTAAGGCTAAAACAAATGAGCCCGGTAGGTTGAAAACCCGAAAGGCGGGCCTAGGAAAAAGTTAGGGCAACAAAAAAAAAAAAACACAAATTCAACATCTTGATGCAAATTAAATTTCTGAACATTTAGAGCATTGTTTCTCATATAAGCGCTCTTTGGCAGTCGTCTAGAGGTCATACTCATCGCCTTTCTCATAGGCTTACACACAGACCTCCAAACTGGGGGCTTTTCAGAATGAGTCGTTTCCTTGTCCGCTACGTTCAAAGTTGTCCGTTTCCTCCCCGTACCTTAAGTTAGGATATTTTGTATTGCTGCATCAACATCTTAGCTCCTCGAGTAGGTCATGATCAATTGATCATCAAGAACCACACATCAAACTGGGGGCTGATTCTCCCTTGAATGCACCTAGTCTTGTCCACTTGTCTCTTACTCTGTCAAGATCACCACAAGAATGAAATTCTTGATCACAAAACTTTTCCAATGGGAAGACCCTCTTCAGACTCCTATAGGAGAGTCGTGCATGTTAGGCTATGCCGCATGGAGCCGTGAGTCATAGATTCTGGATACATTATATTTGCATAAGTACTAGAGTCGCCTTCAAAGGCATGGATGTGTACTTAATTTCTTAGTGTCTTGATTCCTTGCGTGTTTACATGTCAATTCCCCTATGCCCCATGCATATTACTATGTCATGTTTTGTGCGTCTTGTCATGGTCGGTCAGGCATGTCTATTGCATCTTTTCCTATGTGCATATTTCCACTACAGGTTTGAGTCTACCCGCTCTCCATCAAAACCAGCAAGCCCGGAACTCATGATCAAGCCCAGAAGCGACCTTCCGACTACAGCCAAGAACGGAAATAACCTCCCAACAACAGTCTGCAGACGCAGCCATTCTGCTATCCCCTGACTTTGTTTCCAACTCAAAAACCGTTATGTTGCACAGTTCGTTCGCAACAAAGGCCAGTACCGAGCGTGCGGGAGCAAGTCCTTTTGCTCACAAATTCAAAATCCAACAATTGTCCCCTCTTACGGTACCGATTGTTATCAGGTAAAACTAACCCAATTGTTTTGCAGGTCCCAAATACATAAGCCCTGCCCCGACAATATTAATTACCGGAGTGGTCAAATTTTTATAATAAAGACAACCAGTTTCCAAAGTCGGGTCAGTCAATGCCCGCTTAAGCTATTGCGGTTAAACTGTCCCTTTTCTACGAAATCACCAAGTCGGGTCAGTCATTGGCCGCTCAAGCTATTGCGGTTAGACTGTCATTTTGTACGAAGTCACAAAGTCGGGTCAGACAATGATCGCTTAAGCTATTGCGATTAAACTGTCCTTTTCTACGAGATCACTTATTAGGGTCAGTCAATGATCGCTTAAGTTATTGCGGATAAACTTTCCTTCAACGAGGTCACTTATTCGGGTCAATCAATTATCGCTTAAGCTATTGCGGTTAAACTGTACTTTTACGAGGTCACTTATTCGGGTCAGTCAATGATCGCTTAAGTTATTGCGGTTAAACTGTTCTTCTACGAGGTCACTTCGGTTCATTCAATGGTCGATTAAGCATTGCTGTTAAACTGTCCTTCTACGAGGTTACTTATTTTGTGTCACTCAATGATTGCTTAAACTGTTGCGGTTATACTGTGCTTTGTATTTTATATGTTTCAGTCAATGATTGCTTAAGCTATTGCATTTAAACTATTCATATGTTTTAACCATTTTACAGCTTTCATCTTGATCGCGCTGTCTCGTCGACTTTTTCGTTTCTCATACAGAAACGGAATCTCGGCATCCGCCAAGTGGTTCTTAGTCACTGTTTGTTCAGAATAAAGCATTTATACTATTCACTCTCACCAGTGTTACTTCCTATTTACAGCCGTTATTTTTAATCGCGCTGTCTCGTCGACCTTTTCGTTTCTCGTATAGGGACGGAATCTCGGCACCCACCGAGCGGTGTTTAGTCACTATTTGTCGAAGCATTCTACCTTGATCATTCTCAAAGTGTTACTAACTTTTTCATTTACTCCGAATATAGATCCCCAGCTTACGTTTAGACCATCTACGAGTGGTGTTCTATCCTGCTAACCATAACCTTTATTTTCTTGTATTCACAAAGATTAAATCTTAGCACACTACGAGCATGTCCTAACTCAGGTTTGTCTTCATGTGCATATATACTGTACATTCTCACACACCATGTGCACATCAACATCCTGCATGTCGCCTTCGGAATACTTTGATCTTTGCTTTTACTCAAGTTCGATCAAAGTGGGGGCTTCTGTAGACGCCAAAAAAGCGCATTCAGATTTCTCCGCAAAAGCCCGATGATGAATGGAGTAATTTATAAACTTGAACGCTACTTTTGCTTTAATAGGTAACATAAGGTCTCAGGTTTTTTCTCGATCACTCCTTCATTCCAATCCCCTTCAAAAGCCCCATTCAAGAGCTTTCCAACAACACCTCTCATGAATTTTTCCGACTCCCGGTCGCCAAGTTGCAGATCAGGGATAGAACCGTCTTTTACCGCAGAAGGGTAAAAGAGTCTTTTCATATTTTCGAAACACTAAATTCCTCTGAAAAATTAAAATAGACTGGATGTCGTCATTATGACGATATCCAGCTCGCATCTGACAGCTGGGATCTGACAGCCATCAGCGGCTATGGCCTGAGCCGCTAGCCGCGCTCACCTGAGCCGCTAGCGGCGCTCGCTGAGTCTCCAGGCCCAACTTATTTTCAGACCAAAATCCAAATTCTGGCTCCTCTTTACCCGTCCAATCCTACTTCATGCGCCTACAAATGTGACCCTCGACCCCTATTCAAAAACACATAGTTTACAGTTGACAACCTCTATCCTCTGGAGTATTAACACTGAGCTTCGCCCTCTTTCTTCCAAATTTAAGATCCTGTCTTTATTATTTTTGCTAAATAGCCTACAGTTCAGGTACAAACTATTGAGGGTTCAAATTAAATTAATTGCCTAATTATTTATTTTCTAGTAGTCATAATGTAGATATCATGCTAATCATGTCTTTTATTGCTTACTAAATATTATCTTTCCAAACATGTCTAGTCGTTGTGATGTTCAACCTGCAATCGAGTGAATGTCTAAATAAGGGTCATTAAAATGTTGTGATGCTTGTGATGAACCAATTAATAGTCTAAGTCTAGGTTGTTAATCCTCTTTGTGTGGGAATCATGTCTTTAAATTATTACGCAAACTTAAGTTAGTAGAAGTCGTCATAAACAGGCCATTTGGGCGCCTAACACCTTCCCACCTCGTACCTTTGCCTCCGAACCCTTTATTCTTGGTTACTCATATGTTCTATATGAGCGGGAGTCTTTCTAAAAACATGATTAGTTCACTTATCGCGCTATTGGATTGTCCATTCGGTTTGTCCCTTCGATCAAATGCCAGTAGCTGATTTGTGACCTCTTTCATGGTTTTTATGCAATTCAAGTCTTTTCAAAAAATTTCTAACTCGATGGTCCCTTGAATTTATCTAAAGCCCTCAGCTTACATTTTCTTTAAGGACGCACTCCGTGGCGAGAAATCCCGGGTCCTTACAGATATACAAGCATCAAAGCATTTATAGAGCACAATGATGCAATACAAAGAACTAATAGAAGCCACTTTTCTTACATTAGGAGCTAATAGTTTGTATTTTATAGGATGGTTAGTAGTTTAGAGTTCGGGCCCTTTAGATTCAAGCTCGTTACTCTTTCCCCTTTTGGGTTACCCCATAATAATTAAGCATGAATATTAATAAGTTACTACCAAACTTTGTAATTGATTAAAACCTATTTATTATTACAATGTCAATATTAATAATTTATAGTAACTAGCAACTAGTTTTTACCATTCATGGAATTGGGTTTGATTATTCTAACTTATACTAGAAAAATTGAAGTTGGTATTAATAGTTGGAATTTATATTTGAATAATTAACACTAATCAAATTCAAGTTGTCAATTTAAGAAACTAATATTGAATCTAAGTAAGTCACTATCACGACAAAATTGCACAATTTTATTGTTATAATTTGTAACAAAAATGTAGTAACCACCATACAAACACCCTCATTTTTGGACCATAACTATGTAATTATAAAAGAGCAAGTATGAGTATGTTTTCTTCCCCAATCAATGTGATAACATTTTGCAGAAAATAAAGCCATGTTCATGTTAAGGTTTACTATTTGTTGTTGAAACTGACAAAACATAGCTATGACACCTAAAATAACTTCATTGGTTTCATGCAGATTGGTTTCCTAGAAAAATTATACTTTAATTTAGTAAATATTAGACTCAAGTTTGGTTATGACCACAGACGAAACACTAAACTTATTAATGTGGTGGATATGGGCTTAACTTCTAAAAATATAAATATACTTTAATCGAGTCACAAATAGGCACTACACCAAAAACCACCTACTACAACGGTCGATTTCAGCCTACGACAGCGGTTTCGACCATGTTTGTCTCGAGCCTACGACAAGCATCATATCATTTATGGAGCACAATGATGCAATACAAAGAACTAATAGGAGCCACTATTATTCCATTACGAGCTAATAGTTTGTATTGTGTAGGATGGTTAGTAGTTCGGAGTTGGGGCCCTTTAGATTCAAGCTCCTGACTCCTTAGCCCTTACCCTTTTGGGTTGACTTATAATAATTAATCATGAATATTAATAAGTTACTACCAAACTTATAATTGGTTAAAACAAATTTATTATTACAATGTTAATATTAATAATTTATGTAACTAGCAACTAGTTTTTACTATTCATAGAATTGGGTTTGATTATTCTAACTTATACTAAATAATTTTAAGAAAATAAAAAGATTGGTATTAATAGTTTTAATTTATATTTAAATAATTAAGACAAAAAAATCAAATTTTCAATTAGAAACTAAAATTGAATCTACATAAGTCACTATCACGACGAAATTGATCTTACACAATTTATTGTTATAAATTGTAACAAAAATTTAGTGACCATTATACAAACACCCTCATTTGTGGACCACAAATATGAAATTATAAAAGAGCAATATGAGACTTTTTTCTTACCTAATAAATATGATAAATGAACATCTTGCAGAAAATAAAGCCATGTTCATGTTAAGGTTTAATATTTGTTGTTGAAACTGACAAAATAAAGCTACAACACCTAAAATTACTTCATTGGTTTCGTGCAGATTGATTTCCTAAAGAAATTATACTTTAATTTAGTAACAGTAAAATAAAGTTTGGTTATGGCCGCAGACGAAACACTAAACTTATTAATGTGGTACAATGGAACTAATTTCTGTAAATATAAATATACTTAAAGTAAGTGACAAATAGGCAGGTACTCCAATAGTAAGGGCTCTTAAAGTAGTGAGTCGAGTTTGAGTTGCGCTCATCATGACTTGCCAAATTCTAACCCGAAACTCGAAAAATTTTGAAATATAGAACATTATGTATGTTGCATGCTTGCTTCAGTTTCACTATACTTGTAATTTTAACCCTCTTTTTTTCTTCTGTTTCATCCAATTATTATTTTTTTAATTTTTTTTTGGTAGTCTTGTAGATATCTAAGTTAACAAATATATAATAGATGAACAAAAGGAAAAAAAAAATTGACATAATTATCGTTTAATTTGGAAAATTTTAACCTTTTAGTGAATGTAACTACTTATTAATTCTTTCAAAATATATAATGACAAAATGAGTAATCAAGTTTATCTAGCTGATTCCAGGCTATATATGCTTGGTTTGTCTAAACTAGGTCTCGAGTTTAGCTCAATTGATCGTAACAACATCCCTAAACCTTGAGGCTGAAGATTATTGGATTCCTATTAACCCTTGGTGCCTATTCAAATAAATGCGAGAAAGAAATGACTAGAAAATTGCTACTGCGGGGCACTTCAAGTATCACACGAGTCAACTCTCTAGATAAACGATGATAAAGTTGCATAGTACTAATAATAATAATAATAACAATAATAATAATAATAATAATTATTATTATTATTATTTAATAAATAAATAACACAAAAAACTTTTGTTAGAATTTCTTTCCGTAACTTATTGATTCCACTGAATGACTCTACATTTTTAAATAATGACCCTATTTTTCTTTGAGTTGGTCTTATACAAGACTTCCACAATTAATAAACATAAAATAAAAGGACAAAAAAAAATAGAAATGGAAAAAAAAAAACAGACTAAAAACTTAAGGTTAAAAGGACAAATTGAAAAAGAAAGTTCTAGAAGGCACAAAAAATAAAAAAAGGAGTAGTGTTACGTAAATGTCACAAGGAAGTGAGGAACTAAGAAAGAGCATTACCAGATCGACAAAAACAAAAACATTTTAAACTGAAGATGATTATGATGGGCATATCATGATTTCATAACATGATGGTAGTATATAATGATGAATATCATAGTGTAAACACCTAAATCGGTTCCCCCTTTTCAAATGCCCAATGATGATAACCAATAATGAACATAATGAATTAAATGTCAATGCTCGAAATACTTGTGCTTATTTGTGTCCCATTATCCATATTTATCCCGGAACCTTCACATTTTCATACCATCTAATAGCCCTTTCCATAAGCTTTCCAACGCCATCTCATTTGTCCCAAACGGACACCGGAGTCAAAAGTTATGATTTAATGAAGTTACGGGCTAAAAACGATGTTCTCATACCCGCATATCACGGTTCAAGACTGATTTTTAGCCATTCACAGATTTATTGGAGTATTAGCCCAGTAGACTTGTATTCTCCTTTGAATTAGCTTTCCAATGATATATTATGGGCTAAAATCCCATTAGAAACGTAAAAGATATGATCCGATGATTGATTAATCCATTGAAACAGACACCTCTCTAGTGTTTGGGCCATAACTCATAGGATGCTCGGGAAATTTGATTCCACAATATGTCAAAAGAAATCCATTTGAACAAGAAATCCAACGAACCAAGAATCCGGCCAATCAGAGGTCAAATGCGCCCTCCAGCGGCCTTTTCGTGGGAGTGGAGGCCATGAAGCTGAGCCTCAGCTGCACTACTGAGGCCGCCGAGCCCCGAGCGGCCCTCCTCGGGGCCGCTGGGCACCTTTTTGGCCCGGAAACCCTAATTTGACCTCCTTTTCGGCCCATTCCCTATAAATACCCCTCTAAACTCCGTTTTTTGGGGACACAACTCATTATTACGGGATTCAATTCAAGAAAACCCTAATCTCTCTCTCTCCTCTATCCCATTCAAACCTAGTGACATCAATGAAACCCTAATCAAGAACAAGTCTCATCCCAAGATCAAGTCCAATATCAAGAGCAATTGACATTCAATTCTAGTAAAATCAAGGTTTAACCTGACGGCTCATCTTTTCAACTCTTAAATCTATTTTCAAAGCATGTTTTATTTATATTATGATCATGGTTAATATTCTTTGCATGTCTTAGTTGTTTTATTTAGTTCATCATATGTAGATTGTCTTTACTTATTGTTTTCATGATTATCATGCATAGGTTAGTTTAATTATTATCCTTACATGAGTTTCATACTTTTTAGTTTATTTTCTAGTTTTCTTATATTTATCATGTTTATTGTAAATATCATATTTTGCATGTTTTCCATGATTAGTCAATTCAATTAGTATACTAACATGTAATTAAAGTTTATATATTTAATTTACTTCCATTGAAGTTACTAACAAGTTTGTTCATGAAAATTAGCAATTGGCGCGTTAAGCTAGCACGGTAAGGTTGGGGAACATATTTCTATTATTTTGGTTATGTTCTATTAATCAAATCATGCAATTGGGTAATCATGTGCAAAGCGATAACTTTTAATAAGTTTGTTTGTTCAACCTATCTAGTTAATGTAGGATCTTGAACAACCGGATTGTTGGAAACCTTGTTATGTGAATTAAGAATCAACATGGACAGGATTAGTAGAGGCCGTTATTACGGGTGATTTATATGAGATTCGTTTTGTCTTTTTCAAACCTACACCCCCGAACTCAATCTTTGGCCTTTGGGTTATATGAGTCATAATTCCCAATAGGAATTGGGTGCACTTCGATGGTTTCCAATTGCTTCCTTAAAATTGGTGGCGACTTCATCTGTTCAATAATCCCTATATCAATAAATCTCTTCTATTTAAGAACCTATAGAACATTATTATTATTTCAATTAGGCGCCAAAAGGCGAGGGTTCTTACAGTGACGACTTCACTGAGGATTTAATAAAAGGGTGTAATTCGAAAGCTTGTCCATGTTGATTGTTAATTATTATTTCTTGGTTCAAGAACATTATGTGTTTATTATTGCTTTGCATTCATGTCATCCATTTTCATGCGTTATCTTCGCAAGATGTCGAAAGACATCACCACACCATAAACAAGAATTACCCTCTGGAGCATTGTCTATGACTTAGGCCAGTGACCCACTAGGTCCAAATTTCCTTTGCACATAGTCGTGTTCCACCCCATGACATTCATATGTTTCCATTCGAGATATGTGAAACGGTACGTCTAGTTTTACTATGCATCCCATAGATGACGAAACGCATCCGGTCGTGGGTTCCCTTACCAAAGCCATAGATTCACCCAATATTACATTCTTTCACATGTCCATTCTTGCATGATTGTTTGCCAATTCGTGTGAGCGCAATCTTTTTGCGTTATTTGGTATCCCTTATTGTGTAGATATCTTTCTAAGATCGAGTGTAGAATCTTTTCTTTTTAGGAAGTAGAATCCATGTATGATTCCTATGATGCTACTAACCATATTAGGGAGATTTGTTTTCCAAGAAAATAGAGTCCTAGTAGGTAACGTGTTTCGATTAAAGATCCTTCCAATAAAAAAAGAGTCTCACTTTCCATAATCAGTAAAGAGTAATATTTTCCTTTCTTCGAGTCTTTTCCATATTTTCAATCGAGTCTTATTTAAGTCAAGAGTAATTTTCTTTTTTCCATAACAAGTCAAGAGTCTTTCCCCTTCCCCAAGTCTTATTCATAAAAGAGTCTCGTTTCCATAATCGAGTCAATAGTATGTATATTTTCCTTTTTGAGTCAAGAGTCTTTCTATTAATCAAGTCAAAAATGGAGGATCAATAAATAAAGCACGTTACTTACCTTAGAGGATTTTCGAGTTGAATCTCCTTGAGAAGTTACCATGTTGAGGGATTATTCTAGATTCAATTTCCCACCTTTCTTGCTTGGTTGGACGTGATCTACGTGCTATATGCTAGTTGGAACTTTCCATATCGTGTTCTTCCCCTTATTTCAAAACTCTCATATCTTAGGGGTCCTCATTCAGGAAGGAGATCTTTTTATTTTTGAAACCTCTTTATCAAATTCTTTTCTTTCCATTTTCGAAATCTCTTCCTCGTTTTCAAAAATTTCACCTTTTCTTATATTTTCCAAAAATCTCCTTCCTTATTTCTTCTCATCCACTTTTCCATGTCCCGCAAAAAAAAAAAAAAAAAAAAAAAAAAAAAGGAAATTCAAAAATATTCAAAAAAAAATCAAAAAAAAATCAAAAAACTTTAAGGGACTAGAATTGTGGATAAACCTCTTCCTTTTTCTATTCTTTTTTCAATTTCTTTTTCCTTTTCCCTTTTCTGATTCATCCTTTGATCCAGGATAGGAAAGTCAAGCTCAAAGTGGGAGTGTTCGAGTAACAACGGTAGGCTTGTTAGGAAACTGTTTCAATCACCACCTTCAAGTCCACCTGAACATTATACTTCAAGTTTTGGCCCGATATCTACCATGCCAGGAGATGATGATCTCAAAGCCATTCTCGAGCAATTGAAACTTATGGACACTCGTCTCCAAGCCAAAGATATCGAAATCAAGAAACTTAGGGAGGATGTTAAGTCTAAACCCCACACTGATGATGAGGAAAAGGATGAGATCCCTCTTCCCTCTAAGCTCGATAAAAGACTTGAAAAGCTCGAGCAACTCATGCGCAAGAATTCTACATATAGCACCTACTATATGGATGAAGAAGAGGAGCACGAGGCCGACCTCCACTCCAAACTACCCAAGAAGGTCACATTACTTGATATCCCCAAATTCAAGGGAGTGGAAGACCCACATGGTCACTTAAGGAGTTTTACCACATGTATGGCGATCAAAGGGATTGATTCAACTCTTTATCCAAAGATATTTCCAATGACACTTGAAGGCCCAACTTCTAAATGGTTCAAAACCTTAGGCCCACTCAAAGCTAAATCTTGGACTTCTATCAAAGAAGAATTTGTGATGCAATACTCCTACAACAATGAACTCTCCATGACTCTAAGGGAGTTGGAAGTGACCAAACAAAGTGAAAAGGAACATTTTATTCCTTTCTTGACTCGATGGAGGGAGAAGGCAGCCCAACTCATCAATTGCCCCTCTGAAGAGGACCAAGTAAGGATTGTGGTCCGCAACCTTCAACCCAAATACCAAGAACTCCTAATGTTCCAACCCATTGAGATATTTGATAGACTTTACAAGGTTGGGATCCAAATTGAGGAACATCTTCAATCCACAAAGAGTAAGAGCAACTACTCCAACTACTCCAAAGACAAAAAGGGTAATGGCTTCAAAAGGCCCCGAGGTTAACTCTTTAAATGAAGACAGTTCCAACAAACTTCGAAGGATATTCATCCCATTGGGCATGAGGTTAAGCAAAACATTCGAGAAACTCCAACAAATTGGGCATCTTCACCCTACAGGTCCAACTTCAGATCCATCTCCACAGAATCGAAGCAAATCGTGGGATTCCGAAGCTTTTTGCAAATTCCATCGAGGTCGAGGTCATAACACTAATGAATGCTGGTTTCTAAAGCATAAGATCCAAGATCTCATAGATAATGGGACCATCCCGGCCCCAGATATAAAGAAACCCAATAACAATAGTAATCCATTAGGCCATAACCACTAGGCCTAGAGGTCTCCACTCTAGAGGCCCATTTTTGATGTTCAAGCCAAGAGCGTCAAGAGAAGCATCAAGATGTCAAGCGCCTTCAAGATTAGTCTTCTCTTACGATTTTGTTTTGTTTTTTCGAATTCAATAAGATTAGCATGAGTCGGAGAGTCCCTCCCACTTCTTTCTTTCCAAATTCGAGTTCAAGTCTACTTAGGAGTTATCAAGTCTTAGCCGTGTGTTTCTTTCGTTCGATTCAATAAAGTCAATTACTTTTCTCTATTGTGTTATATCTTCTATCCATGGAACACTCAAATTCAATGATGAATCCAAGTTGCAATAATTCATTAATGCTAACGGAAAAGATGATCAATTGAAATCAAAGGACAAAAAGAATAATAAAAGCATGTGTCCACAAGTCAAGTCGAGGAAAAGAGGCATTCATTTATCAACCTTTATCAATCCTTTTCAAGCCACATTCAAAATCCGCTTGCAACCAAGTTGGGCCTCAAACACATAGCCATTCATTTCATACCCACATATTCCTTAACCTGGGGGGGTTTGATAGTGTGCAATCCGTTTTGTCACCATCCATGAGAGATGTGGAATTCCAAGAGTCAGAAGATTTGAGAAAAAAAAGAGAATGAGAAATAATAATAAAAAAAGAAAAATGTTCAAAGTAAAAAAGCAAAAGAGAAAATCAAAGTCAAAGAAAAGAAATGAAATTCAAGTTCAATCCACTTAAATGTGCACACTGGGGGCTTTGAGGGGACTTTGAGCCTTAATAAACCTTTCTTTGGTAACCCAAACCCAAGACTTGCATTACAACCCAAAAGTCCTCTTAGAGATTTGACACTCAAAACATGTGCAACCCGCTAAGTTGAAAACCCGTTAGGGCGACCTAGGCAAAAGTTAGGGTACAAAGTCAAGAAAAAAGCCCGCTAGGCCCATTCATTCAATGGCCTTGGCAAAATTTAGGGCAAGCCCGCTGGATCGATCATCCAAGACAATGATTCAGGCAAAAACTAAGGGCATAATAAAAAATAAAAATCCACGAACTACGTCTGGCCTGATTCCGCAAGGAGACGTAGGCAGCTTCTCTCGAGGCTCGGTTATATTCTAAATTCAATCATGAAAAATTCCCTTTATACATTCTCTAAGCAACTTGGTTTTCTAAGAATCACCTCAAGTGTTCCGTGGTTCATTCATTAGAGCCTAGAACTTGGACTCAATTATTGAACCCATGTCTTTCTATCCATCACCTCCACGATCAATGTGCTTCCTTTATCAACCCTTCACATTCTAGTCCACAATTCAAATTGTTTTATCTTTTTCGATCCTTAGCTTTCCTTCAATCACCCATCATGTCTATACTCTCTGGCTCGTGCAAAGTCTTTCAATACTCGAATAATCAAACTCCGCGCTCAAGGCTCGACATCAATCCAACAAGTGTTCCTCCAAATCCTGATATGGTAGATCATTCAAGAAGTACCACCCATTCAAGGTGAAGGCTCTATGGAGGCCATCCTATTCAATTCGATCAAAGAAATTGTTTTTACTTTGGACCCGTAAGTCTTTTCCAAAATCGATTTTCAGAATCTTTTCTATTTTTCAATCTGCTTTCTATGCTGGGGGCTTTGAGTCTCATTTCAAGTTCAAGTCAATCTTCTATGTGTGTCTATTGGTCGAATATGTGTATGCATTGCCATGTTTATGTGTATGCATTGCCATGTTTGTGTGTGTTTTTGCATTTTCATTTACAGGAATACTTAACTCAAGTCAACCCCTCATGTCAATTTGGCGACCCCGACAGCCATCTTCAATATTCAAGTCAATGTTCAATCATTGAAGTCAATTTGGCGATCCTGAATGCCGTATTCAATTCCAATGTCAATTTGGCGATTCTGACAGCCGTGTTCAATTTGATCAAGTCAATCCGGTGATCCTGACAGCCGTACCCATCCATTTCAAGTCAATTTGTCAAATCTGACAGCTAACATCAAATTCAAGTCAATCTGACAATCCTGACTGCCATATTCAATTTCAAGTCAATCCGGCGATCCTGACTGCCGTATTCAATTTCAAGTCAATCCGGGGACCCCGACCGCCGTCTCAATTTCAATTTGGCGATCCTGACCGCCGTCTTCAATTCAAGTCAACTTGGCAATCCTGACAGCCATCAACATCGCCATCTTCATTGAAGGTTCCCATATGTGCTTGCATTGCATGTTTTCAAAATGTGCGTACTTTACCCCTCGCTCTACTCGAACTCGGCCAAAGTGGGGCCTTCTATAAACACCTAAATCGGTTCCCCCTTTTCGAATGCCCAATGATGATAACCAATAATGAACATAATGAATTGAATGTCAATGCTCGAAATACTTGTGCTTATTTGTGTCCCATTATCCATATTTATCCTGGACCCTTCTCATTCCCATACCATCTAATAGCCCTTTCCATAAGCTTTCCAATGCCATCTCATTTGTCCCAAACGGACACCGGAGTCAAAAGTTATGATTTAATGAAGTTACAGGCTAAAAACGATGTTCTAATACCCGCATATCACGGTTCAAGACTGATTTTTAGCCATTCACGGATTTATTGGAGTATTCGCCCACTAGACTTGTATTCCTCTTTGACTTAGCTTTCCAATGATATATTATGGGCCAAAATCCCATTAGAAACGGAAAAGATATGATCCGATGATTGATTAATCCATTGAAACAGACACCTCTCTAGTGTTTGGGCCATAACTCATAAGATGCTCGGGCAATTTGCCCACAATATGTCAAAAAAAAGCCATTTGAACAAGGAATGGGCCGAAAAGCAGGTCAAATTAGGGTTCCTGGGCCAAAAACGGTGCCCAGCCAAACCTAGTGACATCAATCAAACCCTAATCAAGACTAAGTCTCATCCCAAGATCAAGTCCAATATCAAAAGCAATTGACATTCAATTCTAGTATAATCAAGGTTCAACCTGAGGGCTCATCTTTTCAACTCTCAAATCTATTTTCAAAGCATGATTTATTTATATTATGATCATGGTTAATATTCTTTGCATGTTTTAGTTGTTTTATTTAGTTCATCATATGTAGATTGTCTTTACTTATTGTTTTCATGATTATCATGCATAGGTTAGTTTAATTATTATCCTTACATGATTTTCATACTTTTTAGTTTATTTTCTAGTTTTCTTATATTTATCATGTTTATTGTAAATATCATATTTTGCATGTTTTCCATGATGAGTCAATTCAATTAGCATACTAACATGTAATTAAAGTTGATATCTTTTATTTTACTTCCATTGAAGTTACTAACAAGTTTGTTCATGAAAATTAGCAATTGGCGCGTTAAGCTAGCACGGTAAGGTT
Source organism: Tetragonia tetragonoides (assembly GCA_038025085.1). Classification (NCBI taxonomy): domain Eukaryota; kingdom Viridiplantae; phylum Streptophyta; class Magnoliopsida; order Caryophyllales; family Aizoaceae; genus Tetragonia; species Tetragonia tetragonoides. Next base: position 25,559,946 of record CM076149.1, read on the forward strand.
GGGGAACATATTTCTATTATTTTGGTTATGTTCTATTAATCAAATCATGCAATTGGGTAATCATGTGCAAAGCGATAACTTTTAATAATTTGGTTTGTTCAACCTATCTAGTTAATTTAGGATCTTGGACGACTGGATTGTTTGAAACCTTGTAATGTGAATTAAGAATCAGCATGGACAGGATTATTAGAGGTCGTTATTACGGGCGATTTAGATGATATTCGTTTTGTCTTTTTCGTACCTACACCCCCGAACTCAATCTTTGGCCTTTGGGCTATATGAGTCATAATTCCCAATAGGAATTGGGTGCACTTCGATGGTTTCCAATTGTTTCCTTAAAATTGGTGGCGACTTCATCTGTTCCATAATCCCTATATCAATCAATCTCTTCTATTTAAGAACCTATAACACATTATTATTATTTCAATTAGGTTCCAAAAGGCCAGGGTTCTTACACATAGATGGTATAACAATAAATATATTAAGGGGAATTCCAATTGGTGCCCTTGTGGTTACGGATTTTTCATGTGGTGCCCAAAACTTCATTCCAAATCCAACAACTACTCTTGTACTTCTTAAACCATTCACTCCGTGCCATTATTAGTTGTTTTCTGTCACAACTCCGTTAATTTTGCCATTTTTCCAATCTTTTTTTTTTGTTGTAACTAAAAATAAAACTGAACTATGTTGCAACCTCTATAGATCTACATCTTCCCACAACCAACCACCCCACCTATCCCCCGTTCACCCCTTACAATGCCACCTCCTCTTGAGCTCCTTTATTTGCTTCATTTTTTTTTTTCTCTTTCTTCACTTCTACCAATCGATCAAATTTTGACGAGGGTGAGCTGACTCGGTTGTATAGAGTCTTGAGGTACAAATCGGCAAGTTGGATCGGTGGTGACATGGAAAGAGTTGAGTCGTCTTTTTGCGTCGTTTCGATGTGGATGAGATGGTGAAATTGATGATTAACGGCTTCCCATGGTTGGAGTTTTCAGTGACAAATTTTGTATCTTTTGATGGTGAGTGGTGGTTGAGTTTTGTTGCCGGTGGAGGTGGAGTAGAGATAAAAAGTGAGATGGTGTGTGGTGTAGAGTGAGAAAGGAGAGAGAAAAGGGAGAAAGATGGGAAAAGGGCCTGTGGCTGTGACCTGTGAGTGAAAGTGAGATGAGGTCCAAAAATGGTGTGAGAAAAAGTGGCGTGAACTGGATGGGGAAGAATAGAGGTGAGAGAAAGGGTTGGATGAATTTTACTCTTTTTTTTTTATATCTATTAAATGAATGTCTTTGAAAGAAAAAATTAACAATAAAAAAAATTGATTACAACCCCAACATCAACTAACGGTAAAGTTAACAGAAAATCATAAATAATGGCACGGAGTGAGCAGTTCAAGAAGTAGAAGGATACTTGTGGATTCGAAAAAAAGTTTTGGGCACCACTTGGAAAAGCCATAATTACAAGGGCACAAATTGGAATTCCCCATATATTGATTATTATGGTGGAGATTTGTATTAAATATTTAATGAAGGGTTTAGATTGCATAGTTGTGGTCAGTCCCAGAATTTTCAGGTGTATCCAAAACATCGGGATTGACTATACAAATATTTAAAAGTACGAGTTGAAATAGAAAAAGAAATAGGTATCATCTTAAAAAGCTACTTCCTTCGTCCTAAATAAAAAATAAAATAAAATACTCAATTTTCTTTCTTGTTTGTTCCAAGTTAAAATACCTACTTCCTTTTACATATATAAATTGGTAGTGAATTATCCTTATAACATTATGGAGCTCACCAAAGGCTTTAAGTGTTTTTATTGGTAAAGGTTACATATGTGATGGTTTGTTTAAGTCGAATCTCATGCCTTCTAGTGCTATTAAAAGTTCTAGTATTTCTTCTTTATCTATTGCAAATATGTTGAATGTTGTAATACTTGGCATAGTAGACTTGGACATGTGAATTTAAATTCTATTAGACGCATGATAAATCTTGAACTTGTTCCTAAATCTTCTATTGACATGAAACAAAAATGTCAAGTATGTGTTCAAGCTAAGCAACCTAGAAAGCTTTTTAAGAAATCTATTTGATTAGCCATAAAAGTGAGTTGTTTGATAAATTTAAAGTGTATAAGGCGGAGGTAGAAAATCATTTAGAAAAGAAGATCAAAACTCTACAATCCGATAGAGGTGGAGAATATGCTCCAACCGAAATGGGTGAGTTTTGTGAGTTGCATGGTGTTGTTCATGAAATTGCTCCTCCTTATGGTCCTCAATCTAATGGTGTATCCGAACATAAAAATAGACCTTACTTAATATGCTTAATGCTATGCTTAGTGATTCCGGTTTGCCTGATAATTTGTGGGGTGAAGCTTTATTTACTCCTTGTCATGTTCTAAATAGAATTCCAATATAAAAATTGTGACAAGACCCCTTATGAATTATGGAAAAATAGAAAAAAAATTTGAAATATCTCAAAGTGTGGGGGTGTCTTGGAAAGGTTAATATTCCTATCAATAAGAAAAGGAAAATTGGGCCTACAACAGTTGATTGTGTATTTATTGGATACTCAATGCATATCACTACATATAGATTTTTTGTTATAAATTCTGAAATTGCTAGTATTTATAATAATACTATTATGGAGTCTCGAGATGCTGTTTTCTTTGAGAATATTTTTCCATTAAAGAATAAATTGGCTAATTATGTTGGTGAGTCGTCTAGTTCTAATCTGGATATTAGTAGTAGTAATGTTGACCAAGATGTTGATCCTCAACCCAAAGGCCTAGAGTAGCTAAGGATTTTGGTCTCGATATTTGTGCCTTTTTACTTGAGGATGAACTAGAACATATAGTGAGGCAATGAGGTTTATAGATGCTCCTTTTTGGAAGGAAGCCATTAATGATGAAATGAATTCCCTTAAAACCAAAGCAGCTTTGATATGTGTCTCGACAGTAATAGTTGAAAGCAATTTATAGCTCACATGCAAACACTTAGCCGTTTAAGTGGTTGATTTTGTCTCCCAAGTTAATAGGACAAGGCCTTAGAAAAAGGTAGAAGGTGGGCGCATGGAATCTTCAGCAACAGCAACTTTTTTACTCAATCCACTTCAACTAAATGTGATAGAAGACCAATATTATAGGAGTGATAGTAGGCATTTGAGAAAGTCAAAAAACTCATTGTAACACATGACAACCTGAACATAACGGCAGAATAATAAAAATACATTTATTTTAAAATTTAAATTACTAACAAACATTTTTCAACATTCCCCCACTAACAAATATTTTTCAAAATTTAAAAAAATTTAAAATCTGTTTACAAATTTAAATTATCAAAATAAGTATAATTTTCTTTTGTAAGAGCATATAATACTGTAATTTCGATATAAGGAAGAGACATGGAGACTGAATTATCTTGAGCCATTGCCCCTTTAAACCAGACTTTGGATCATAATCCGTACAATAAAGATGTTCATCAAGGTTCTAATCAGTGGCTGCACGTTACGGCCTTGCGCAAGCATCTTGTTTCGTGAGTGTCACGTAGAGACTAGCCCTTATCCCACAGTGGCGGCCCCACCACTACACTCACTAGGTGAACCCTCCAAGGGTGATCCATGACTACCACCCCCACAATTACTGTGTAGGGTCCATTAAGAGGTATTTTAGTTTAAATTTAACATTTTATATACCTCAACCTTGGTATTGCCACAGTTTACAATGCACCTCGCCATAGGAATAAGAACCGGATCAACTCCGTATGAAAAATATCATTGTGCACTTTGTCAACAAACAACTTCGTTATTACCCATTGAACTCCATTCTTGGGATCGTCATTCATTGGAGACGGGTGTCCGTTGTTGTGACTAGTTGTTGGGCTTCAACCCCGTTCCCCTCGGCGACTCAAATACTTGTTGACGCGTCAAACCTTTTGTAAGCGGATCCGCAATATTATTTTCAGACCTGAAAGTCAAGAGAAATAACACCATGAGATATCAAATTTCTAATAGACTTGTGTCTCACTCTCAATTGTCTTCTTTTTTCATTGAAATTTTTACTAGTAACTTTAGTTATGGCAACTTGGCTATCACAATGCATAGAAATAGGAGGTATATATTTAATCAACATAGGCAAATCACATAATAGATTTTTAAGAAATTCAGCCTCAGTACTAGCAGTATCTAATGCAATCACCTCAGCTTCCATAGTAGAGCGAGAAATAATAATTTGTTTTACTAATTGACAAGATACTGCACCTCTAGCTAATGTAAAAACATAACCAGTAGTTGATTTTATTTCATCCGAATCGGAAATCCAATTTGCATCACAATAACCTTCATTCACATTAGGAAAACGAGTATAATGAATGCTATAATTAACAGTACCCTTATGGTATCTAAATACTGTTTCCATTGCGGTCCAATGAGAAGAACCATGATTATGAGTATATCTTCCTAATCTACCCACCAATCATTTGAGTTAAAAATAAAATTTAACTATGGGCTACTAACATGGTACCTGTGAGATGGGGAGCCCGAATTAACACCAACAGTGACAACATTAGCCTGGTTCTTAGTAGTTGTTTTTGGGGCAGAACTAGTTGCATTCTGTTTGGATTGACGCTGACGATGGAAGCAATTTTTGGCAAAATGATTGGTTCTCCCACAAAACAAAGCAAAAGGACTCATTCCCATGATCTTTACCATTAGGCCTATTGTTGTTGTTAAAAGTATTGTTATTATGCTTAGGAGGAAAATATTTTTTTTACCAAACTTATTTTTGTTAGGTCCAAACTTCTTAAAATGTTTTGACTTAGGCTTACTAGCATTTTCAACAAGGTGGGCCTTAGCTTGAAACTCAGGTTTTTGCAACTTAATTTGAGAAAGACGGTGTCTTTCTTCGATACGCAAACAAATTAGCAAATTTTCAAGAGTATGCTTCAGGCTTTTGTCTTAGACTCCTAGCAAAATCAAACTAGGAAGTAGGCAATTTTGCAATCAAGATAGTTACAAGCATAATATCAGGCAACACAATATCCTTCAACTTCATGTCATAAACAATATTCTCAAACTAATGAATTTGGTCTAACATAGACTTTTCATCAAGCATTTGAAACTCAATAATATTGTCACATGAATAACGTTTTAAACCTTTCTCAGTAGAACCATATTTAAGTTCAAGTGCTTCCTATTGGAAATGAAGCTTTGCTTCATGAAGCTTGGTATGCTTCAAAGAAATATTCCCCAAATGCTTGTCCATAAAACCTGTTGTCCCACATTGGTAGAGAAAGGAAAGAGAGGAGACATTATATATTGGTGTGGACTTTTAGTCTTTGAACTAGGAGTCAAGGGAAGACTCTCCCTTCACACACGCGCGCGCTCCGCCGTCTGGTCGGGCCAGGCCGGACCGAGCCGGGCTCGGGCGAGGGTGTGGGTTAGGTTGTGCCCTTTTTATTATCCGGTCTTTCTTTTTGACCGTTTAATTCCATCGTTTGATTCTTTTGACTAAACAGATTTCGTAACCGTTACAATATCAATTCCCCATATTTTTCTCCCATAATATCCGCCCCTTTGATTGATTTTGGTTACATAATTTTTGCCTTCTATAAACATTGCACCTTCTCTTCATTTGGATACACAGAACCGAAATATCATCTGTCTCAAAAGGGTTATTCTCGTCATCTTGGCAGTAGAACAGTTTGCTTTCAAAACCATCGCACTGTAGTACACCAGAGCTTTGGTTGCCGTGTATCCCTGGAGGTTGGTTGCCGGAAAATCCCTAGCGTAATTGACAACCTTTTTGGCCCGGAAACCCTAATTTGACCTCCTTTTCGGCCCATTCCCTATAAATACCCCTCTAAACTCCGTTTTTTGGGGACACAACTCATTATTACGGGATTCAATTCAAGAAAACCCTAATCTCTCTCTCTCCTCTATCCCATTCAAACCTAGTGACATCAATGAAACCCTAATCAAGAACAAGTCTCATCCCAAGATCAAGTCCAATATCAAGAGCAATTGACATTCAATTCTAGTAAAATCAAGGTTTAACCTGACGGCTCATCTTTTCAACTCTTAAATCTATTTTCAAAGCATGTTTTATTTATATTATGATCATGGTTAATATTCTTTGCATGTCTTAGTTGTTTTATTTAGTTCATCATATGTAGATTGTCTTTACTTATTGTTTTCATGATTATCATGCATAGGTTAGTTTAATTATTATCCTTACATGAGTTTCATACTTTTTAGTTTATTTTCTAGTTTTCTTATATTTATCATGTTTATTGTAAATATCATATTTTGCATGTTTTCCATGATTAGTCAATTCAATTAGTATACTAACATGTAATTAAAGTTTATATATTTAATTTACTTCCATTGAAGTTACTAACAAGTTTGTTCATGAAAATTAGCAATTGGCGCGTTAAGCTAGCACGGTAAGGTTGGGGAACATATTTCTATTATTTTGGTTATGTTCTATTAATCAAATCATGCAATTGGGTAATCATGTGCAAAGCGATAACTTTTAATAAGTTTGTTTGTTCAACCTATCTAGTTAATGTAGGATCTTGAACAACCGGATTGTTGGAAACCTTGTTATGTGAATTAAGAATCAACATGGACAGGATTAGTAGAGGCCGTTATTACGGGTGATTTATATGAGATTCGTTTTGTCTTTTTCAAACCTACACCCCCGAACTCAATCTTTGGCCTTTGGGTTATATGAGTCATAATTCCCAATAGGAATTGGGTGCACTTCGATGGTTTCCAATTGCTTCCTTAAAATTGGTGGCGACTTCATCTGTTCAATAATCCCTATATCAATAAATCTCTTCTATTTAAGAACCTATAGAACATTATTATTATTTCAATTAGGCGCCGAAAGGCGAGGGTTCTTACAGTGACGACTTCACTGAGGATTTAATAAAAGGGTGTAATTCGAAAGCTTGTCCATGTTGATTGTTAATTATTATTTCTTGGTTCAAGAACATTATGTGTTTATTATTGCTTTGCATTCATGTCATCCATTTTCATGCGTTATCTTCGCAAGATGTCGAAAGACATCACCACACCATAAACAGGAATTACCCTCTGGAGCATTGTCTATGACTTAGGCCAGTGACCCACTAGGTCCAAATTTCCTTTGCACATAGTCGTGTTCCACCCCATGACATTCATATGTTTCCATTCGAGATATGTGAAACGGTACGTCTAGTTTTACTATGCATCCCATAGATGACGAAACGCATCCGGTCGTGGGTTCCCTTACCAAAGCCATAGATTCACCCAATATTACATTCTTTCACATGTCCATTCTTGCATGATTGTTTGCCAATTCGTGTGAGCGCAATCTTTTTGCGTTATTTGGTATCCCTTATTGTGTAGATATCTTTCTAAGATCGAGTGTAGAATCTTTTCTTTTTAGGAAGTAGAATCCATGTATGATTCCTATGATGCTACTAACCATATTAGGGAGATTTGTTTTCCAAGAAAATAGAGTCCTAGTAGGTAACGTGTTTCGATTAAAGATCCTTCCAATAAAAAAAGAGTCTCACTTTCCATAATCAGTAAAGAGTAATATTTTCCTTTCTTCGAGTCTTTTCCATATTTTCAATCGAGTCTTATTTAAGTCAAGAGTAATTTTCTTTTTTCCATAACAAGTCAAGAGTCTTTCCCCTTCCCCAAGTCTTATTCATAAAAGAGTCTCGTTTCCATAATCGAGTCAATAGTATGTATATTTTCCTTTTTGAGTCAAGAGTCTTTCTATTAATCAAGTCAAAAATGGAGGATCAATAAATAAAGCACGTTACTTACCTTAGAGGATTTTCGAGTTGAATCTCCTTGAGAAGTTACCATGTTGAGGGATTATTCTAGATTCAATTTCCCACCTTTCTTGCTTGGTTGGACGTGATCTACGTGCTATATGCTAGTTGGAACTTTCCATATCGTGTTCTTCCCCTTATTTCAAAACTCTCATATCTTAGGGGTCCTCATTCAGGAAGGAGATCTTTTTATTTTTGAAACCTCTTTATCAAATTCTTTTCTTTCCATTTTCGAAATCTCTTCCTCGTTTTCAAAAATTTCACCTTTTCTTATATTTTCCAAAAATCTCCTTCCTTATTTCTTCTCATCCACTTTTCCATGTCCCGCAAAAAAAAAAAAAAAAAAAAAAAAAAAAGGAAATTCAAAAATATTCAAAAAAAAATCAAAAAACTTTAAGGGACTAGAATTGTGGATAAACCTCTTCCTTTTTCTATTCTTTTTTCAATTTCTTTTTCCTTTTCCCTTTTCTGATTCATCCTTTGATCCAGGATAGGAAAGTCAAGCTCAAAGTGGGAGTGTTCGAGTAACAACGGTAGGCTTGTTAGGAAACTGTTTCAATCACCACCTTCAAGTCCACCTGAACATTATACTTCAAGTTTTGGCCCGATATCTACCATGCCAGGAGATGATGATCTCAAAGCCATTCTCGAGCAATTGAAACTTATGGACACTCGTCTCCAAGCCAAAGATATCGAAATCAAGAAACTTAGGGAGGATGTTAAGTCTAAACCCCACACTGATGATGAGGAAAAGGATGAGATCCCTCTTCCCTCTAAGCTCGATAAAAGACTTGAAAAGCTCGAGCAACTCATGCGCAAGAATTCTACATATAGCACCTACTATATGGATGAAGAAGAGGAGCACGAGGCCGACCTCCACTCCAAACTACCCAAGAAGGTCACATTACTTGATATCCCCAAATTCAAGGGAGTGGAAGACCCACATGGTCACTTAAGGAGTTTTACCACATGTATGGCGATCAAAGGGATTGATTCAACTCTTTATCCAAAGATATTTCCAATGACACTTGAAGGCCCAACTTCTAAATGGTTCAAAACCTTAGGCCCACTCAAAGCTAAATCTTGGACTTCTATCAAAGAAGAATTTGTGATGCAATACTCCTACAACAATGAACTCTCCATGACTCTAAGGGAGTTGGAAGTGACCAAACAAAGTGAAAAGGAACATTTTATTCCTTTCTTGACTCGATGGAGGGAGAAGGCAGCCCAACTCATCAATTGCCCCTCTGAAGAGGACCAAGTAAGGATTGTGGTCCGCAACCTTCAACCCAAATACCAAGAACTCCTAATGTTCCAACCCATTGAGATATTTGATAGACTTTACAAGGTTGGGATCCAAATTGAGGAACATCTTCAATCCACAAAGAGTAAGAGCAACTACTCCAACTACTCCAAAGACAAAAAGGGTAATGGCTTCAAAAGGCCCCGAGGTTAACTCTTTAAATGAAGACAGTTCCAACAAACTTCGAAGGATATTCATCCCATTGGGCATGAGGTTAAGCAAAACATTCGAGAAACTCCAACAAATTGGGCATCTTCACCCTACAGGTCCAACTTCAGATCCATCTCCACAGAATCGAAGCAAATCGTGGGATTCCGAAGCTTTTTGCAAATTCCATCGAGGTCGAGGTCATAACACTAATGAATGCTGGTTTCTAAAGCATAAGATCCAAGATCTCATAGATAATGGGACCATCCCGGCCCCAGATATAAAGAAACCCAATAACAATAGTAATCCATTAGGCCATAACCACTAGGCCTAGAGGTCTCCACTCTAGAGGCCCATTTTTGATGTTCAAGCCAAGAGCGTCAAGAGAAGCATCAAGATGTCAAGCGCCTTCAAGATTAGTCTTCTCTTAGGATTTTGTTTTGTTTTTTCGAATTCAATAAGATTAGCATGAGTCGGAGAGTCCCTCCCACTTCTTTCTTTCCAAATTCGAGTTCAAGTCTACTTAGGAGTTATCAAGTCTTAGCCGTGTGTTTCTTTCGTTCGATTCAATAAAGTCAATTACTTTTCTCTATTGTGTTATATCTTCTATCCATGGAACACTCAAATTCAATGATGAATCCAAGTTGCAATAATTCATTAATGCTAACGGAAAAGATGATCAATTGAAATCAAAGGACAAAAAGAATAATAAAAGCATGTGTCCACAAGTCAAGTCGAGGAAAAGAGGCATTCATTTATCAACCTTTATCAATCCTTTTCAAGCCACATTCAAAATCCGCTTGCAACCAAGTTGGGCCTCAAACACATAGCCATTCATTTCATACCCACATATTCCTTAACCTGGGGGGGTTTGATAGTGTGCAATCCGTTTTGTCACCATCCATGAGAGATGTGGAATTCCAAGAGTCAGAAGATTTGAGAAAAAAAAGAGAATGAGAAATAATAATAAAAAAAGAAAAATGTTCAAAGTAAAAAAGCAAAAGAGAAAATCAAAGTCAAAGAAAAGAAATGAAATTCAAGTTCAATCCACTTAAATGTGCACACTGGGGGCTTTGAGGGGACTTTGAGCCTTAATAAACCTTTCTTTGGTAACCCAAACCCAAGACTTGCATTACAACCCAAAAGTCCTCTTAGAGATTTAACACTCAAAACATGTGCAACCCGCTAAGTTGAAAACCCGTTAGGGCGACCTAGGCAAAAGTTAGGGTACAAAGTCAAGAAAAAAGCCCGCTAGGCCCATTCATTCAATGGCCTTGGCAAAATTTAGGGCAAGCTCGCTGGATCGATCATCCAAGACAATTATTCAGGCAAAAACTAAGGGCATAATAAAAAATAAAAATCCACGAACTACGTCTGGCCTGATTCCGCAAGGAGACGTAGGCAGCTTCTCTCGAGGCTCGGTTATATTCTAAATTCAATCATAAAAAATTCCCTTTATACATTCTCTAAGCAACTTGGTTTTCTAAGAATCACCTCAAGTGTTCCGTGGTTCATTCATTAGAGCCTAGAACTTGGACTCAATTATTGAACCCATGTCTTTCTATCCATCACCTCCACGATCAATGTGCTTCCTTTATCAACCCTTCACATTCTAGTCCACAATTCAAATTGTTTTATCTTTTTCGATCCTTAGCTTTCCTTCAATCACCCATCATGTCTATACTCTTTGGCTCGTGCAAAGTCTTTCAATACTCGAATAATCAAACTCCGCGCTCAAGGCTCGACATCAATCCAACAAGTGTTCCTCCAAATCCTGATATGGTAGATCATTCAAGAAGTACCACCCATTCAAGGTGAAGGCTCTATGGAGGCCATCCTATTCAATTCGATCAAAGAAATTGTTTTTACTTTGGACCCGTAAGTCTTTTCCAAAATCGATTTTCAGAATCTTTTCTATTTTTCAATCTGCTTTCTATGCTGGGGGCTTTGAGTCTCATTTCAAGTTCAAGTCAATCTTCTATGTGTGTCTATTGGTCGAATATGTGTATGCATTGCCATGTTTATGTGTATGCATTGCCATGTTTGTGTGTGTCTTTGCATTTTCATTTACAGGAATACTTAACTCAAGTCAACCCCTCATGTCAATTTGGCGACCCCGACAGCCATCTTCAATATTCAAGTCAATGTTCAATCATTGAAGTCAATTTGGCGATCCTGAATGCCGTATTCAATTCCAATGTCAATTTGGCGATTCTGACAGCCGTGTTCAATTTGATCAAGTCAATCCGGTGATCCTGACAGCCGTACCCATCCATTTCAAGTCAATTTGTCAAATCTGACAGCTAACATCAAATTCAAGTCAATCTGACAATCCTGACTGCCATATTCAATTTCAAGTCAATCCGGCGATCCTGACTGCCGTATTCAATTTCAAGTCAATCCGGGGACCCCGACCGTCGTCTCAATTTCAATTTGGCGATCCTGACCGCCGTCTTCAATTCAAGTCAACTTGGCAATCCTGACAGCCATCAACATCGCCATCTTCATTGAAGGTTCCCATATGTGCTTGCATTGCATGTTTTCAAAATGTGCGTACTTTACCCCTCGCTCTACTCGAACTCGGCCAAAGTGGGGCCTTCTATAAACACCTAAATCGGTTCCCCCTTTTCGAATGCCCAATGATGATAACCAATAATGAACATAATGAATTGAATGTCAATGCTCGAAATACTTGTGCTTATTTGTGTCCCATTATCCATATTTATCCTGGACCCTTCTCATTCCCATACCATCTAATAGCCCTTTCCATAAGCTTTCCAATGCCATCTCATTTGTCCCAAACGGACACCGGAGTCAAAAGTTATGATTTAATGAAGTTACAGGCTAAAAACGATGTTCTAATACCCGCATATCACGGTTCAAGACTGATTTTTAGCCATTCACGGATTTATTGGAGTATTCGCCCACTAGACTTGTATTCCTCTTTGACTTAGCTTTCCAATGATATATTATGGGCCAAAATCCCATTAGAAACGGAAAAGATATGATCCGATGATTGATTAATCCATTGAAACAGACACCTCTCTAGTGTTTGGGCCATAACTCATAAGATGCTCGGGCAATTTGCCCACAATATGTCAAAAAAAAGCCATTTGAACAAGGAATGGGCCGAAAAGGAGGTCAAATTAGGGTTCCTGGGCCAAAAACGGTGCCCAGCCAAACCTAGTGACATCAATCAAACCCTAATCAAGACTAAGTCTCATCCCAAGATCAAGTCCAATATCAAAAGCAATTGACATTCAATTCTAGTATAATCAAGGTTCAACCTGAGGGCTCATCTTTTCAACTCTCAAATCTATTTTCAAAGCATGATTTATTTATATTATGATCATGGTTAATATTCTTTGCATGTTTTAGTTGTTTTATTTAGTTCATCATATGTAGATTGTCTTTACTTATTGTTTTCATGATTATCATGCATAGGTTAGTTTAATTATTATCCTTACATGATTTTCATACTTTTTAGTTTATTTTCTAGTTTTATTATATTTATCATGTTTATTGTAAATATCATATTTTGCATGTTTTCCATGATGAGTCAATTCAATTAGCATACTAACATGTAATTAAAGTTGATATCTTTTATTTTACTTCCATTGAAGTTACTAACAAGTTTGTTCATGAAAATTAGCAATTGGCGCGTTAAGCTAGCACGGTAAGGTTGGGGAACATATTTCTATTATTTTGGTTATGTTCTATTAATCAAATCATGCAATTGGGTAATCATGTGCAAAGCGATAACTTTTAATAATTTGGTTTGTTCAACCTATCTAGTTAATTTAGGATCTTGGACGACTGGATTGTTTGAAACCTTGTAATGTGAATTAAGAATCAGCATGGACAGGATTATTAGAGGTCGTTATTACGGGCGATTTAGATGATATTCGTTTTGTCTTTTTCGTACCTACACCCCCGAACTCAATCTTTGGCCTTTGGGCTATATGAGTCATAATTCCCAATAGGAATTGGGTGCACTTCGATGGTTTCCAATTGTTTCCTTAAAATTGGTGGCGACTTCATCTGTTCCATAATCCCTATATCAATCAATCTCTTCTATTTAAGAACCTATAACACATTATTATTATTTCAATTAGGTTCCAAAAGGCCAGGGTTCTTACACATAGATGGTATAACAATAAATATATTAAGGGGAATTCCAATTGGTGCCCTTGTGGTTACGGATTTTTCATGTGGTGCCCAAAACTTCATTCCAAATCCAACAACTACTCTTGTACTTCTTAAACCATTCACTCCGTGCCATTATTAGTTGTTTTCTGTCACAACTCCGTTAATTTTGCCATTTTTCCAATCTTTTTTTTTTGTTGTAACTAAAAATAAAACAGAACTATGTTGCAACCTCTATAGATCTACATCTTCCCACAACCAACCACCCCACCTATCCCCCGTTCACCCCTTACAATGCCACCTCCTCTTGAGCTCCTTTATTTGCTTCATTTTTTTTTTTCTCTTTCTTCACTTCTACCAATCGATCAAATTTTGACGAGGGTGAGCTGACTCGGTTGTATAGAGTCTTGAGGTACAAATCGGCAAGTTGGATCGGTGGTGACATGGAAAGAGTTGAGTCGTCTTTTTGCGTCGTTTCGATGTGGATGAGATGGTGAAATTGATGATTAACGGCTTCCCATGGTTGGAGTTTTCAGTGACAAATTTTGTATCTTTTGATGGTGAGTGGTGGTTGAGTTTTGTTGCCGGTGGAGGTGGAGTAGAGATAAAAAGTGAGATGGTGTGTGGTGTAGAGTGAGAAAGGAGAGAGAAAAGGGAGAAAGATGGGAAAAGGGCCTGTGGCTGTGACCTGTGAGTGAAAGTGAGATGAGGTCCAAAAATGGTGTGAGAAAAAGTGGCGTGAACTGGATGGGGAAGAATAGAGGTGAGAGAAAGGGTTGGATGAATTTTACTCTTTTTTTTTTATATCTATTAAATGAATGTCTTTGAAAGAAAAAATTAACAATAAAAAAAATTGATTACAACCCCAACATCAACTAACGGTAAAGTTAACAGAAAATCATAAATAATGGCACGGAGTGAGCAGTTCAAGAAGTAGAAGGATACTTGTGGATTCGAAAAAAAGTTTTGGGCACCACTTGGAAAAGCCATAATTACAAGGGCACAAATTGGAATTCCCCATATATTGATTATTATGGTGGAGATTTGTATTAAATATTTAATGAAGGGTTTAGATTTCATAGTTGTGGTCAGTCCCAGAATTTTCAGGTGTATCCAAAACATCGGGATTGACTATACAAATATTTAAAAGTACGAGTTGAAATAGAAAAAGAAATAGGTATCATCTTAAAAAGCTACTTCCTTCGTCCTAAATAAAAAAAAAATAAAATACTCAATTTTCTTTCTTGTTTGTTCCAAGTTAAAATACCTACTTCCTTTTACATATATAAATTGGTAGTGAATTATCCTTATAACATTATGGAGCTCACCAAAGGCTTTAAGTGTTTTTATTGGTAAAGGTTACATATGTGATGGTTTGTTTAAGTCGAATCTCATGCCTTCTAGTGCTATTAAAAGTTCTAGTATTTCTTCTTTATCTATTGCAAATATGTTGAATGTTGTAATACTTGGCATAGTAGACTTGGACATGTGAATTTAAATTCTATTAGACGCATGATAAATCTTGAACTTGTTCCTAAATCTTCTATTGACATGAAACAAAAATGTCAAGTATGTGTTCAAGCTAAGCAACCTAGAAAGCTTTTTAAGAAATCTATTTGATTAGCCATAAAAGTGAGTTGTTTGATAAATTTAAAGTGTATAAGGCGGAGGTAGAAAATCATTTAGAAAAGAAGATCAAAACTCTACAATCCGATAGAGGTGGAGAATATGCTCCAACCGAAATGGGTGAGTTTTGTGAGTTGCATGGTGTTGTTCATGAAATTGCTCCTCCTTATGGTCCTCAATCTAATGGTGTATCCGAACATAAAAATAGACCTTACTTAATATGCTTAATGCTATGCTTAGTGATTCCGGTTTGCCTGATAATTTGTGGGGTGAAGCTTTATTTACTCCTTGTCATGTTCTAAATAGAATTCCAATATAAAAATTGTGACAAGACCCCTTATGAATTATGGAAAAATAGAAAAAAAATTTGAAATATCTCAAAGTGTGGGGGTGTCTTGGAAAGGTTAATATTCCTATCAATAAGAAAAGGAAAATTGGGCCTACAACAGTTGATTGTGTATTTATTGGATACTCAATGCATATCACTACATATAGATTTTTTGTTATAAATTCTGAAATTGCTAGTATTTATAATAATACTATTATGGAGTCTCGAGATGCTGTTTTCTTTGAGAATATTTTTCCATTAAAGAATAAATTGGCTAATTATGTTGGTGAGTCGTCTAGTTCTAATCTGGATATTAGTAGTAGTAATGTTGACCAAGATGTTGATCCTCAACCCAAAGGCCTAGAGTAGCTAAGGATTTTGGTCTCGATATTTGTGCCTTTTTACTTGAGGATGAACTAGAACATATAGTGAGGCAATGAGGTTTATAGATGCTCCTTTTTGGAAGGAAGCCATTAATGATGAAATGAATTCCCTTAAAACCAAAGCAGCTTTGATATGTGTCTCGACAGTAATAGTTGAAAGCAATTTATAGCTCACATGCAAACACTTAGCCGTTTAAGTGGTTGATTTTGTCTCCCAAGTTAATAGGACAAGGCCTTAGAAAAAGGTAGAAGGTGGGCGCATGGAATCTTCAGCAACAGCAACTTTTTTACTCAATCCACTTCAACTAAATGTGATAGAAGACCAATATTATAGGAGTGATAGTAGGCATTTGAGAAAGTCAAAAAACTCATTGTAACACATGACAACCTGAACATAACGGCAGAATAATAAAAATACATTTATTTTAAAATTTAAATTACTAACAAACATTTTTCAACATTCCCCCACTAACAAATATTTTTCAAAATTTAAAAAAATTTAAAATCTGTTTACAAATTTAAATTATCAAAATAAGTATAATTTTCTTTTGTAAGAGCATATAATACTGTAATTTCGATATAAGGAAGAGACATGGAGACTGAACTATCTTGAGCCATTGCCCCTTTAAACCAGACTTTGGATCATAACCCGTACAATAAAGATGTTCATCAAGGTTCTAATCAGTGGCTGCACGTTACGGCCTTGCGCAAGCATCTTGTTTCGTGAGTGTCACGTAGAGACTAGCCCTTATCCCACAGTGGCGGCCCCACCACTACACTCACTAGGTGAACCCTCCAAGGGTGATCCATGACTACCACCCCCACAATTACTGTGTAGGGTCCATTAAGAGGTATTTTAGTTTAAATTTAACATTTTATATACCTCAACCTTGGTATTGCCATAGTTTACAATGCACCTCGCCATAGGAATAAGAACCGGATCAACTCCGTATGAAAAATATCATTGTGCACTTTGTCAACAAACAACTTCGTTATTACCCATTGAACTCCATTCTTGGGATCGCCATTCATTGGAGACGGGTGTCCGTTGTTGTGACTAGTTGTTGGGCTTCAACCCCGTTCCCCTCGGCGACTCAAATACTTGTTGACGCGTCAAACCTTTTGTAAGCGGATCCGCAATATTATTTTCAGACCTGAAAGTCAAGAGAAATAACACCATGAGATATCAAATTTCTAATAGACTTGTGTCTCACTCTCAATTGTCTTCTTTTTTCATTGAAATTTTTACTAGTAACTTTAGTTATGGCAACTTGGCTATCACAATGCATAGAAATAGGAGGTATATATTTAATCAACATAGGCAAATCACATAATAGATTTTTAAGAAATTCAGCCTCAGTACTAGCAGTATCTAATGCAATCACCTCAGCTTCCATAGTAGAGCGAGAAATAATAATTTGTTTTACTAATTGACAAGATACTGCACCTCTAGCTAATGTAAAAACATAACCAGTAGTTGATTTTATTTCATCCGAATCGGAAATCCAATTTGCATCACAATAACCTTCATTCACATTAGGAAAACGAGTATAATGAATGCTATAATTAACAGTACCCTTATGGTATCTAAATACTGTTTCCATTGCGGTCCAATGAGAAGAACCATGATTATGAGTATATCTTCCTAATCTACCCACCAATCATTTGAGTTAAAAATAAAATTTAACTATGGGCTACTAACATGGTACCTGTGAGATGGGGAGCCCGAATTAACACCAACAGTGACAACATTAGCCTGGTTCTTAGTAGTTGTTTTTGGGGCAGAACTAGTTGCATTCTGTTTGGATTGACGCTGACGATGGAAGCAATTTTTGGCAAAATGATTGGTTCTCCCACAAAACAAAGCAAAAGGACTCATTCCCATGATCTTTACCATTAGGCCTATTGTTGTTGTTAAAAGTATTGTTATTATGCTTAGGAGGAAAATATTTTTTTTACCAAACTTATTTTTGTTAGGTCCAAACTTCTTAAAATGTTTTGACTTAGGCTTACTAGCATTTTCAACAAGGTGGGCCTTAGCTTGAAACTCAGGTTTTTGCAACTTAATTTGAGAAAGACGGTGTCTTTCTTCGATACGCAAACAAATTAGCAAATTTTCAAGAGTATGCTTCAGGCTTTTGTCTTAGACTCCTAGCAAAATCAAACTAGGAAGTAGGCAATTTTGCAATCAAGATAGTTACAAGCATAATATCAGGCAACACAATATCCTTCAACTTCATGTCATAAACAATATTCTCAAACTAATGAATTTGGTCTAACATAGACTTTTCATCAAGCATTTGAAACTCAATAATATTGTCACATGAATAACGTTTTAAACCTTTCTCAGTAGAACCATATTTAAGTTCAAGTGCTTCCTATTGGAAATGAAGCTTTGCTTCATGAAGCTTGGTATGCTTCAAAGAAATATTCCCCAAATGCTTGTCCATAAAACCTGTTGTCCCACATTGGTAGAGAAAGGAAAGAGAGGAGACATTATATATTGGTGTGGACTTTTAGTCTTTGAACTAGGAGTCAAGGGAAGACTCTCCCTTCACACACGCGCGCGCTCCGCCGTCTGGTCGGGCCAGGCCGGACCGAGCCGGGCTCGGGCGAGGGTGTGGGTTAGGTTGTGCCCTTTTTATTATCCGGTCTTTCTTTTTGACCGTTTAATTCCATCGTTTGATTCTTTTGACTAAACAGATTTCGTAACCGTTACAATATCAATTCCCCATATTTTTCTCCCATAATATCCGCCCCTTTGATTGATTTTGGTTACATAATTTTTGCCTTCTATAAACATTGCACCTTCTCTTCATTTGGATACACAGAACCGAAATATCATCTGTCTCAAAAGGGTTATTCTCGTCATCTTGGCAGTAGAACAGTTTGCTTTCAAAACCATCGCACTGTAGTACACCAGAGCTTTGGTTGCCGTGTATCCCTGGAGGTTGGTTGCCGGAAAATCCCTAGCGTACGTGTGGGGGAAATTTCGACTTTAGGGCAGTGATTCATCACGCCACGACCGTTTGTGACAGATAAGTTGTTCCGTCTTTAAGCTTTGGTTATAACATTCTAAAGTCAACGTTTTTTTTAATCATGGCTAGTGACGGAATTGTTGGTAATGTTAATGTCAATGATATTACTGGTGATGTTGTTGTGAATGAATCTATGCCTATTGTGACTCCTAATCCTGCTGCCATCATACCATCCACGTTAGTTCATAATAACACTGTCGTACCTTATGTGAGTGAAAGTATGATAACTGCTGGTTCAACCCCTATGTTCCCAAATTTTTTTCGTTCCTGACATGTCTAAATTAGATTCGTTTGATGGGAAGAAATATAATATGTGGTATGATAAGATGAAAATTTTTTGGGGCAAATTGGTGTTGAGCATGGTTTAGTCATTGATAAGGCTCATGTTAATTCCACTAGAGACTTTGAGAAGGATAATAGGACTTGTCGTGGTATGTTGTTTCATTATATGACCAGTTCGTTATACCAGATTTATAGTTAATTGAAATTGGCTGAGGAAATTTGGGATGCCCTTAAATTGAAGTATGGTACTGATGATTTTGGGAAAGGAAAATATGCTTGTAGTAAGTGGCTTAAGTTTGAGTTAGTTGATAGTAAACCCATACTGGATCAAGTTCATGAGTATGAAAATTTGGTGACTGAAATACTTGCTGAAGGGATGAAAATTTGTGAGGTTTTTCAAGCTAACTGTTTGCTTGATAAATTGCCAAAGTCTTGGGAGAATTATGTTCATTCGATGAGGCACAAACAGAAAACCTTTACTCTCTCCAGGAGGTTTGTATCTCACATCAAGATCGAGGAAGAGAATAGGATCCAGGCCAAAGGAAAATCAACCGAACATTCCTCCTCGAATGCTAACCTTGTTGAACAAAATAATTTTGCAGGTAAATATGACAGAAACAAGGGACCCAAAGGCAAAGGAAGTAACGAGCTACATGGTAAGAATCAGCCCCAAAGCTTCAAGAAGTCTTTCAAGGGCAATTGTTACAACTGTGGTAAGTATGGACATCCCGCTAATGAGTGTAGGAGTGTTGCTGCTGTTGCTGTCAACAAACCCAACGAGAACAAAGCCCAAGCAAACCTGACCGAGGATGTTATTGTTTACATGGTGTTCGAGATCAACCTTGTTGGTAATACTGTTGAATGGATCTTGGACACCGGGGCAAAAAGACATTGATGTACCAAGCGAGACATGTTCGTGGAGTATGTCAATGGTGCTGAACGAGAGTGCGTTTTCATGGGTAACTCTAGCACTACTTCTATTGTCGGTAAAGGGAAGGTTCTTTTAAAGCTTACTTCTGGTAAAACTATTGCTCTAACCAATACTTTGCATGTCCCTGATATTCGTAGGAACTTAACTTCTGGTTCATTGTTGAACAAAGCTGGGATTAAGTTAGCTTTTGAATCTGACACACTTGTACTCATTAGAAATGGTGAATTTGTTGGGAAGGGATTTTGTAATGGGGGGTTGTTTGTTTTGGATGTTGTGACAGAGAATAATGCACCTACCTCTTTTGTTGTTTACATCGCTGAGTCTATTTCATTATGGCATGCTAGACTATGTCATGTGAATGTGGCATCAATTAAAAGGCTAAAACAATTTAGTCTTATTTCTACATTTAGCAATACTGATTTTGATAAACGTGAAGTATGAGTAGAAGCTAAACATCTCAAAAAGCCTTACAATAAGAATGTGACTAGAACTTCTACTTTACTTGAACTTCTACTTTACTTGAACTTGTGCATAGTGACCTTGGTGATTTTCATAGCGATGTTAGTAGAGGTGGTAAAAAGTATTATATTACTTTTATTGATGATTATTCTAGATTTACCAAGGTGTATTTGTCAAGTTCTAAGGATGAGGTTGAGGATAAATTTCTTACTTATAAAGCTGAGGTAGAAAATCAACTAGATCGTAAAATAAAAAGGCTTATGTCTAATATAGGTGGAGAATATGATTCAACACTTCTAAAGGTTCTTTGTGAGGCAAATGGGATAATACATGAAATTACAGCTGCTTATGATGATCCTCCACAAAACGGCATTGCCGAGAAGAAAAATAGGACCCTCAAGGAAATGATGAATGTTATGCTTATTAGTTCGGGTATGCCTAATAACATGTGGGGGGAAGCTTTACTTTCTGCTTGCTTTGTGCTTAAGCGTGTTCCCCACAAGAAACTTGAGAAAACTCCGTATGAGTTGTGGAAAGGTTTTGGACCTAACTTGAGTTACCTGAAAGTGTGGGGGTGTCTTGCGAAAGTCGGGATTCGTGACTTTAAAAGGAGCAAGATTGGACGCAAAACCTTTGATGCTATATTTATTGGATATGCTAATAATAGTGCTGCATATAGATTTATTCTAAAAGATGTTTCTGGTTTTGGTGCTATTAAAGAGTCCCGTGATGCTGAAATTTTTGAGCATATATTTCCCATGAAATTAAATGAACAACGTGTCTTACCTGTTGGATCTTCATTATCTTCACATGCCAATGAATCATCTAGTATAGAAGTTCAAGAGCCTAGAAGGGGTAAACGAATTAGGACTGAGAAAAGTTTTGGCCCTGATTATGTTACTACTTTCTTAGCTGAAATTGATGTGCTAGATGAAAGTTTTGTGCATGCTTATATTATTGAAGATGGCCCTAGGAATTATGGGGAGGTCATGAGATCAGTTGACTCCAGTTTTTGGCAAGAGACCATAAATAACGAGTTAGAATCAATTATGAGTAACAATGCTTGGATTTTATCTGACCTTCCTCGGGGTTGTAAGGCACTTGGTAGTAAATGAGTGTTTCGAAAGAAATACCGACCTGATGGGACTATAGACAAATATAAGGCTAGACTTGTGATTGAAGAAAATTTTTAAAAGAAAGGACTTGATTATTTTGATCGTGTTCTCCTGTTACTAATGTTGCTACTATTTGAGTTTTAATAGCACTTGCATCCATTCATAATCTGGTTGTGCATCAATGGATGTCAAAACTGCTATTTTGAATGGTGATCTTAATGAGGAGATATACATGAGACAGCCCGAAGGTTGTGTAGTTACAGGACAAGAACATAAGGTATGCAAACTTGTTAAGTCTTTGTACGGACTTAAACAAGCACCCAAACAATGGTATGACAAATTTCATAGTACTATAATTTATGATTGTTTCAAGGTGAATGATTCTGATGCTTGTGTTTATTCTAAATATGATGAGCATGGTAATGACATGCTCATTTTTGGTACAACTCTTTCTTGAAATCATGTTTTGAAATGAAAGACATGGGTGAAGCTGATGTAATTCTTGGCATTAAAATTACTAGAACTTCTGTGGGTTTAAGTTTGGATCAATCTCATTACGTTGAGAAGATTTTAAAGAAGTTTAAACAATTTGATTCTACTCCTGTCAAAGCCCCATATGATTCTAGTATCAATTTGAAAAGGATTAGAGGTGATAGTGTATCACAAGAAGAGTATGCTTAGATAATTGGAAGTGTTATGTTTTTAGTGAATTATACTAGACCAGATATAGCGTATGCTGTAAACAGGTTAAGTAGCTATACTCATAACCCCAATTGTGATCATTGGAATGCTTTGATTAGATTATTGAGATATTTGAAAGGTACTATTAATTGGGGTTTGCACTACAAGAATTCTCCATGTGTTTTGGAAGCGTATTGTGATGCTAACTGGGTGTCCGATAATGATGAAATTCATTCTACTAGTAGCTATGTTTTAACTCTCGCTAGTGTTGCTATATCTTGGAGATCTTCCAAACAAACTTGTATTGCTAAATCTACAATGTAGTCTGAATTTATTGCTTTAGAAATGGCAGGCCACGAAGCTGAATAGCTAAGAAACCTACTTGCAGATAATCCATTGCGGGGGAGACCAACTCCATCAGTTTCCATGCATTGTGATTGTCAAGTGGCTATCAGTGTAGCTTGCAACCATTCCTACAATGGAAAGAGAAGGCATATACGCCTTAGGCATGAAATTGTTAAGAATCTGATGAGAGATAATGTGATATCACTTGAGTATGTAAAGTCAGAGAGGAATCTTGTGGATCCTCTCACCCAAAGGACTTTGTAGAAAGATAGTGCCTGAGTCAGCACTAAGAATGGGGCTTAAGCCTAGTAAGAGTGAATTGTGATGGATACCCAACCTGGAATATGTCCAGGTTCAATGAGGTCAAACGAAATCACAAAATAACTCCAGTCATGTACTACAAACTGCATTTATCTATAAAATGATGTAGTATTATTTCGTATACTGTTGTAAGGACCCGGGATTTTTACGGCGACGGAGTGCGTCCTTACAGAAAATTTGTCAGTTGGGGGCTTACATAAGTTCAAGGGACCATCGAGTTAGAAAAGCTTTTGAAAAGATTTGAATTGAATAAAAACCATGAAAGAGGTCACAAATCTGCTAGCGACGTTTTATCGAAGGGACAAACCGAAGGGACAAACCGAAGGGACAACCAAATAGCGCGATAAGTGAACTAATCATGTTTTAGAAAGGCTCCCGCTTATATAAAACATATAAGTACCCAAGAATAAAGGGTTCGGGGGCAAAGATACGAGGTGGGAAGGTGTTAGGCACCCAACTCGCCAGTTTATGATGACCTCTACTAACTCAAGTTTGCTTAATAATTTAAAGACATAATTCCCAGGCAAAACCGTATTAACAACTTAGACTTAGACTATTAATTGGCTCATCACAAGCATCACAATATTTATTTTACCCTTATTTAGACATGCATTTGATTGACAAGTTGAGCAGCACAACGACTATACAGACATTATTTAGGAATCGATAAAAACGTGACCTAGCATGATATCTACATTATGACTACTAGAAAATAAACAAATATGCAAGCAATTTAATTTCAGCCCTCAGAAATTTGTACCTGAACTGTAGGCTATATTTGACTAGAATAGTAAAAATAAATCACAAATTTTAGAAGAAAGAGGGGGAAGCTCAGTGTTAATACTCCTGAGAATAGAGGTTGGCAACTATAGGCTGTGTGTTTTAAACTGAGGGTGAAGGGTTGTTTATATAGGCGAGGGAAGTAGGGTTGGACGGGTGAAAATTAAGCTAAAAACGAGACGGGCCCGAAGGGAAGTTAAGGCTGCTAGCGGCCCTCGGAACTTGGTTACCGCCGATAGCGGCCCTGGGATTTTTCCCTGGGCCGCTGACGGCTGTCAGCAGCCAGATGGATGACGTCATAATGACATCATCCAACCTATTTTTCTTTTTCGTAGGATTTTGAATGTGCATAAAAATGCAAAAGGACCGTTTTACCCTTAAACGGTAAAAGACGGTTTTCCCCTTAAATCGCAACTTGGCGACCAGGAGTCGGAATGAGGCATGAGACGTGTCGTTGGAAAGCTCTTGAACGGGGCTTGCGAATGAAATGTAATGAAGGAGTGTTTAGAGGAAAAACCTGAGATCTTATCTTAACTATTAAAGCAAAATAGCAGTTCAAGCTTAAAAATTACTCCTTTCATCATCGGGCTTTTGCGGAGAAATCTGAAGACGCTTTTTTGGCGTCTACAGATGCCCCCACTTTGATCGAGCTTGAGTAAAAGCGAAGATCAAAGTACTCCGAAGGCGACATGCAGGATGCTGATGTGCGTACGGTGTGTGAGAGTGTACAGTATGTATGTATATGAAGACAAAGCGGAGTTGGTACATGCTCGTGGCGCGCTAAGATTTCATCCCTGTGAACAGAAGAGAAAACCAAGGTTATAGTAGCAGGATAGAACATCGCTCGTAGATGGTCTAAATGTCTGCTGGAGACTTGTATTCAGAGTGAATGAAAAAAATAGTGATACTTTGAGAATGATCAATGTGGAGTGCTTCGACAAACAGTGACTAAACACCGCTCGGTGGATGTTGAAATTCCGTCCCTGTATAAGAAACGAAAAAGTCAACGGGACAACGCGATTAAAAATAATCGGGCGTGAAGTGGTTAGAACATATGAAAAGTTTAAATGCAATAGTTTAAGTAGTCATTGACTGAAACGTATAAAAAAAATAATGGATAGTATAACCGCAACAGTTTAAGCAATCATTGACTGAAACAAAATAAGTAACCTCGCAGAATGATAGTTTATGCCCAATAGCTTACGCGATCATTGACTAACCCCAAAATTTGTAACTTCACAGAAGGACAGTTTAACCGCAATAGCTTAAACGATCATCGACTAACCCCAAAAATTTGTAAACTCGCAGAGGGACAGTTTAACCGCAATAGCTTAAGCGATCATTGACTGACCCCAAATTTCTAATTTCCCTGAAGGATAGTTTAACCGCACTACCTTAAGCGATCAGTGTCTGGCCCAAAATTTGTAGTGTTGTGTTGCTTAGCAAGTGCTGATAAAAATTTTCGGGCTCATATATAACTTGGGCGCTCCGGGCGGTGAGATTCGTCGTAGTGTAGATCCGAGTTTCAGTATTTGGGACCTGCAAAAATAAACGGGTTAGTTTTACCTGAAAATAGTTGGTACCGCAAAATGGCCAACTGTCGAATTTGAATTTGTGGGACAGAGCGCTTCGCTCCCGCGCGCTTGGTTTTGATGTTGCCGCAAAATGAACTGTAATAACGAACTTCCGACTGGGAAAGAGGGGCCATGGATCAGTCGTAGGGCCCGTGCTGCAGGCCTGCAGGGCCGCTAGCGGCCCAGGCCAGCGCCGCTAGCGGCGTTGGGCCTCAGGTTGAGGCCGCTAGGGGCTCTGGCCATGGCCACTAGCGGCTCTGGCCATGGCCACTAGCGGCTCTGGCTAGCGCCACTAGCGGCTCTGGCCAGCGCCACTAGCGGCGCTGGGCTTGAGCCAATGAAAGCGCTTCGACGCTATTTTTTTTTTCTTTTTCGCATTTTGAGTCTTCTTCTTGGCCGATTGACATTGTCGAGCAAGCTCACAAGTTCTTCTATTGTTGAGTGCTTCACTCCACTTGAGGTAAGTCGATTCTTGTCCGTTTTCTTCGGTTTTTGTCTTGAACTTGCTTATTTTTCCGCCTAGTTGTTAAATTTTGGGCTATATTGTTGAATCGGTGCTTGTTTCTTGTGAATCTGAGACTTTGTTTTCACACTTGTAGAGAGAGAAAACTCCATTGTGCTTCCATGGCTCCCGTAGACAAAGGGAAGAGCCCTATCAGTGATGAGGAGTTTGACCGGAGCCTCTTTCGCACCGGGTTGCCTTCTACCCGAGGGCCTCTAACCGGTCACGCGGATGGGGCTCGACAGTACCAAGATGCTTTTATGCGGTTGGACTGGCGCCCGCCTGGCGTGTGGGACCGTCGTGTTCTGTTGCCGGATAGACGGAGTCATTTACCTGACCCGGAGCTGGTACGCTCCCTGACTCACTCTTTGTTGTTTTTTTTGTGTTCAGTATATTTGAACTGAAAATTGGAACTGTTAGTGCCTCGGCACACGAATAAATTAGGCTTTGTACTGGGTTGGTGGTCAGCTGTATATAACTTGTGTGGAAATTATTTTAGCTATATTTGTGGTAAATGGGGTGTTGAGAAAGTTTGTTTGTTGGCTAGGTTGTCGGGGTTTTGCTGCAGGCTCATGGGACTACTTTCCACTAGGCTATGATGTTAGGGACCTTTTCGGAGGGGGCCAGGAGCTTGGTACTAGGCTCGGGTCTTGATGAGTTTCTAACTGTTATCCCTGCTTG
Source organism: Tetragonia tetragonoides (assembly GCA_038025085.1). Lineage (NCBI taxonomy): Eukaryota > Viridiplantae > Streptophyta > Magnoliopsida > Caryophyllales > Aizoaceae > Tetragonia > Tetragonia tetragonoides. Next base: position 25,586,404 of record CM076149.1, read on the forward strand.
TCACTCGGGGGAATCTAGGATTATTGCCCGGGAGTTATTGGAGAGATTTTGGGATTCCACGAATACTTTTCATACCCCTGTTGGAGAGATGTTCCCTCTGGGTTCGCGCTGGGTTGGTTGAGATGCCCACCCATTTACTTCTCTCGAGCATTTCCGGGCCACTTTTGATAGCCATGCCGCCTCTAGGGTATGTTGTTGTTGATCTGTGCATCTTTTTTTTTTTTTTTGGTTCATCTTGTGTGGATGAACTTTGAACTTGTAATCTGCAGGTGTTATGGTCCGCTTTTGACGATGTTCTTGGGGTTTCTCCCCATATTACCCTAGAGTCTTTTAGGGTATCTTCTCTTCGGGTGGTCTTTGAGGGGCCATTCAGCTTTGTATGTTATTTGGGGGATCGCTTGACCCTGTTGGTCTATCCCTCTCTGGGTACTCATTTGGTTCTGGAGGATCCTCCTTTAACCATGTTTACCTGCGTGGTCTTAGTGTGCGGGACCTGGGGGTCGTGATTTGTGGTAGGGCGGCCACGGAATTTCTCGTGCCGGAGGTTGCTCGTCTGGATCGTACTGCTATGTACCGGGCCTATTGTTTGGACTGCTTGATGTCGGACCTCACTTCCAAGGTAATAAACTTATCTACATCCTTGAGCTTCATGCTTAGTATGCTGACTATTTGCATATCACAGGCGGATCGTCTCGCTCCCCCGGTCTCTAGGAGATCTCATCCTAGAGCTTCTCGGGGTCAGCCCCCTGTAGACGCCAAAAAAGCGTCTTCGGATTTCTCCGCAAAAGCCCGATAATGAAAGGAGTAATTTTTAAGCTTAAACTGCTATTTTTTCTTTAATAGTTAAAATAAGGTCTCAGGTTTTCCTCCAAACACTCTTTTATTTCATTGCATTCAAAAGCCCCGTTCAAGAGCTTTCCACTGACACGTCTCTTGCCTCATTCCGACCCCTGGTCGCCAAGTTGCGATATAGGGGTAAAATCATCTTTTACCATTCAAGGGCAAAACAGTCTTTTCATATTTTTCGGATCATTAAAAATTCCCCAGAAAATAAAGACAGGCTGGATGACGTCATTATGACGTCATCTAGCTAGCTGCTGACAGCCGTCAGCGGCCCTGGAGGATGTCCCAGAGCCGCTAGCGGCGCTGCCTTTTCCTTCGGGCCCGGCTCATTTTTCAAGCCCGTCTCATTTTCAGCTCCATTTTCGACCGTACAACCCTACTTTTCCACGCCTATATAAACAACCCTCCACCCTCAGTTCAAAACACACAGCCTACAGTTGGCAACCTCTATTCTCAGGAGTATTAACACTGAGCTTCCCCTCTTTCTTCTAAAAAGCTTGAGATCTATTTTTACTATTCTTGTTAAATATAGCCTACATTTCAGGTACAAATTCCTGAGGGCTCAAATTAAATTAATCGCTTAACTGTTTATTTTCTAAGTAGTCATGACGTAGATATCATGCTAGAATAACGTTTTTATTGCTTCCTAAATGTTGTTTGTATAGTCGTTGTGCTGCTCAACTTGTCAATCGAATGCATGTCTAAATAAGAGTTAAAATAAATGTTGTCATGCTTGAACCAATTAATAGTCTAAGTCTAGGTTGTTAATCCGGTTTGCATGGCAATTATGTCTTTAAATTATTAAGCAAACTTGAGTTAGTAGAGGCCGTCATAATACGGGCGAGTTGGGTGCCTAACACCTTCCCACCTCGTACCTTCGCCCCCGAAACTATTATTCTTGGGTACTCATATGTTTTATATAAGCGGGTGTCTTTCTAAAGACATGATTAGTTCACTTTTCGTGCTATTGGGTTGTCCCTTCGGTTTTGTCCCTTCGGTTTGTCCCTTCGATAAAACGCCAATAGCAGATTCGTGACCTCTTTCATGGTTTTTATTTAACTCAAGTCTTTTCAAAAGTTTTTCTAACTCGATGGTCCCTTGAACTTATCTAAGCCCCCAACTGAAAAATTTTCTATAAGGACGAACTCCGGGGAGAAACAAAAGGATTGGTATGAAAAATCCTGGGTCCTTACAGTGGCGACTTCACTGGGGACATACTTAAGAGGGTGAGACTCGAAAGTCAAGTTTGCTTAATTGTTTAAATAACATGTTTCATATATTTTGCATCATTTGCATCATTTGCATGTGCTTTTGCACAACCTTTTGACCCTTATCGACCCTCGAGGAAGTTTGTGTCGCAACTCGTAGACAACGCGTGTATCTAAAGGAATATACAGTTGTCCTATCGTGCAAATCGACACTTCCTCACCCATGACTCATTAATCCTTTGTTGATGAAAAGAATTACAATCGATGTGTCTACCATCCGCCGAACGGAAATTGTAATTTGTTCTCGTAACCTCACAGGAGCCAAAAGTCTTTAACCCACATTTATGCATCCGCTTGCTTGTTGTGCATGTGTCGTTGTACTGCCCGTCTGAGCACATGTTTGCCTGTAAACTGCGTTGTCATAATGCTTGCTTGAATGCATGAAATACGTGATTATGTGCCAACATGTACCTACGTGCTAGGAGTCTTTTCTTTTATTTTAGCTAGTTCCTAGTGCCCAAAGATGGTGCGAGAATTCAAATTCAATGAACACTCATCATTTTTCCCGATGATTTATTCTGAAAGTCATGAACAATTTCTAGAGGGTCAGTCTTCCAATTTCCCCTTCCCCTTTTTCTTATTTCTGTATTTTCCTTTTTTCTTTTGATGTAATTCAGATTCGGTCCCAAAAAAAAAATCAAAATTAAAAAACAAAAAAAGACGGCAAAACAAAAAAAAATACCGAAATCAATCCAAAAAAAAAATATAAAAAGAAAGGACCGAAATTTCCTTTTTTATATTATTTTATCCCATTTTTCATTTCCTTGAATCTGGGAAAATGAAATTAGGATAATCATCTTTTTCTATTTTTCTCATTTTCGTTCATTCACTTTATTTTCCTTGGATATTAGGGAAATATTTGGGCATTTAGGCTTAAGGACTTTTCTTCTAGGACAATGTGTTTTCTATATGTGGGTCAATTTTTCATTAGATGAGAATCTCATGTTCTTTGTTACTAATTGCTCCGTGCTTCCTGTTCAGATAGACTCCGAGGAGAAAGATTGGGCCTGATCCGTTCTGCTTCGTGATCATCCTTGATTCAAGCCCCTTACTCATATCATGATTAGAACAGTCCAAGAGTACTTGGTTGAGATGACCGACTGAGTGGATCGGTTGGAAGCTGACATCACTAACATCAAGTCACGACAGTTGTGGGACACACCCATGTTCGTCCCTTCGTCCGAAAATCGCAAATCCGTGACCCCAGGAAAGCTTAACCCCGCCCCTCAGGGGCCAGAAAAGAAACGTAAAAGTGATACATCTTCTTCCAATGTCTCGCCCAAGGAAGGCCGTGTACCCCGGAAATTCACTCCATTTGGGGTAACCCTTAACACTGCTCTTGAGAGGTTGGTAGACAAGGACATGCTCCGACCCATAGGTCCCATCCCAAAACCAAGTATTAAGGGTCGCCACTGGAAGGAGGACCATTACTGCAAATACCATCAAGGAAAAGGGAATGACACGAATGACTGTTGGGCCCTTCGACACATTATCCAAGATAAGATAGATGATGGCACACTACCATCGCCCAAAGATGAAGAAACTGGGAGTTTTGGCGACCTTCTAGAGGCTGTCAATCACATCGCAATAGAAGAGCCCCAAGATTACTCTCACCTCATCCATGATGAGGAGACTACTTTAAGTTCTCAAAAGTCTTATGAAGAAGAACCTGCCATAGAAAGCTATGAAATAATGGATGACAGAAATCAGATACGAGGAAGTCTAGCTCGTATAATCAAGGAAATACAAGAGATGAGAGAGAAGGTCGACATCCTAGAAGAGCGCACTTCCAAACGCAGAAATGTGGTCATATTGACCAAAGAAGAAACTTGGTGGCACCAAGACCTTCTGTATCACAAGATGTCCAAATATGGGTATGTTCGCCCAAGGACCCCTACGTCAAAGATTATGCCAAGAGACAATAATCCCTTTTTAAGCTGCACCTATTGCGCGGCTGAGGGACATCACATCAACCAATGCAGGCGTTTCAAAGGGCAAGTCGTACGTTTCATTGATCAGGGGACAATGTGGCCACCCTACACTTGGACGGTCAACTGGTGTCGTCATTGTCATGAAAAGTATACCCCTCTCTTTGCACCAATGGAAGCACTTATGAACGCGCTAGTATGGAGAGGTGACATTCAGCATTACATCCCCATGGAGGAGACAAGATCAGAGCCAGGAGAAAACCGCCCCTATTGCAAGTACCATCGGCTGTTCGGACACCACACAGATGACTGCCTTCATCTAAAAGACGACATCCAAGGTGTCATCGATAGAGGAGAAGTTCCGCCACCGCTAAGGGAGGGCAACATAGAAGAAGAGCCCTGGAACTGATTGGTTACCTGTAGGAGCTAGAGGAATCGAATCTGAGTCTTCAAGTCCTGTCGAGTTAGGGTCTTAGCTAAATCTTTAGGTTGAGTCTGGAACAGGGGGTGTTCCCCTTCTATTTTCCTTGTAGGTCTAGTTTCTTTTTGACGGGTATTAGAGACCCTCTTCTCTATGTCATGTGTGTTTATCTATTCTTGCAAATCAATAAAAACTCCTCTTGCTCATTTCTCTCTTTGTTTAACTATTGTCATATCCGATGAATACAAAGTTACACAAATCATTAACTAAACCAATTTGAGTAATGTAAGTAAACTTCACAAAGCAAGAATACAGGTTTTCACTTTTACAGGAATTTGAGTAGCTGAACTCCCTCAACGATGCCACTCCCAAAGAAAAAGAAGCGAGCCAGCCTTTTGCAACAACCTCGACGAAGAAATGATCTTGGCTCCAATCGAAGAAGACCCTTGGTACCAAGACGTCTACAACTACATCATCAAATGAATGTACCCTCAGGATGCCCCACTAAGAGCTCAACGGGCCATCCGTCTCTTAGCGGCACAATACATAGAATACAAGGGGGTTCTGTACAAGTAATCTCACAACGGGGTAAACCTCAGATGTGTGAACGCCGAAGAAGCTGCAGAAATCATGGACGAGGCACACAATTGGGTGTGTGGACCCCACATGAATGGTCGAATGCTCTCCAAAAAGGTCCTACGACTGGGGTATTACTGGACTACTATGGAAAGGGATTGTTACGACTATGTCAAGAAATGTAAGAAGTGTCAAATATATGCCAACCTACAGCATATGCCGCCCTCAATGCATCACAACTTCACCTCTCCTTGGCCATTTTCTGCATGGGGAATAGACATCATAGGAAAGATCACCCCAAAGGGCTCGGGAGGACACGAATACATCCTAGTAGCCATAGACTATTTTACCAAGTGGGTTGAAGCCCAGTCCTATGCCATCCTTACCTCCAAACAAGTGTCCAAATTCATAAGGAACAACATCATTTGCCGATACGGTGTTCTACATGAAATCATAAGTGACCACGGATCCCATTTCAAAGCCGAAACAGCCACCCTCCTTAAAAGCTACAAAATCCAGCACCACAAATCATTCCCTTACCGTCCCCAAACCAATGGCGCAGTAGAGGCCGCCATAAAAAACCTCAAGATTATCATCGAAAAGATGATAGAGAACTACAAAGATTGGCCCATCAAACTCTCATTCGCCATTTCGGGGTATAGGACATCCATAAGATCCTCTACGGGAGCAACACCTTAATCCCTAGTCTATGGAATGGAAGTAGTTTTACCCATAGAAGTCCAACTACCATCCATGCGCATAGCCTTAGAAGGAGACATCCCCGAAACCCAATGGTTACAAGCTCGGTATGAAGAGCTCATGTTCACAGATGAAAGACGACTACGGGCCCTAGACCATTCCCACATATATCAACAACGCATGGCGAGAGCATTCAACAAAAATGTTCGACCTCGAAACTTAAAGGAAGGGGACTTGATTTGGAAAGAACTACGAGCCCCAGTAACCGACCTTAGAGGCAAGTTTCGACCAAATTGGTCCGGACCATTTATCATCAAAGACATCTTATCAAGAGGCGCCGTCAGACTCATGGATATTGATGGCATCGAGTTCAGCCAGCTCACCAACATGGATCAATTGAAAAAGTGTTACGTCTAAAAAAAAAACCTTAAAAAAAGAAAAAGAAAGAAAAAAGACGAACACTAATTGAACGAACTACGCTGGCCTGATTCCACACTGGATACGTAGGTAACCCTTTCAAAGTGGCCCGGCCAAAATCAGTCAACAAATTCCATTCAACTCATTCAAAAAGGATAATATTTATTCAAAACTGAATGAATATGCTTACATTGCAAGAATTAAAACTTTCTAAGAAAATAATGCAACTATGAGGGTTTAAGCTAAACAAATTCCTATAATTATTTTCTTTTAAAAACAAGACTTGCTTTCCTAGAAAACTACTTCAATCCTTCTTCCCTTTAGAAGGCATCATTGAAGACTTCTTCTTTGAAGGACCCTGGCCTGAGGAAGACCTGTGATCGCTTCCTTAAGCTGGGGGCTTGCCTCTCTTTAGTACATGGTTGGCTCCCATACGAGACATTTCCTTCCTTTTCTTGCCTCCTGTCTGTGAGTCATACCTAGGCTTTAGTTGGTCCCACTCCTCATGACGAAGGACTCGTCTCGCTTCCCCATCACTACAGGACAGCCAGTTCAGATACAGAAACCTGGGTTGGGACAATCATCCGAGGTACAGCCCAACGATGCCGGATACGCCAATACTTTCCCCACTCTGCAACCAATTAAGTGGTTAAGGCTACGACATTTGGTCTCATAGTCTCCTGACGAGGAATCACCTGTCTCAAACCATATTGCGACATGACCCTACAGGGAAAGAAGAAAGTAGTCTTATACAAACCTAGTATGGTAGTATGGAGGATTAAGTCATCACAAGCCACTAAAGAAGTCAAGCTCCACCAAGGCACATGCCAACGAACGATAGGTACCGCCTTGAAAAAGGCATCCCATTCAGCAAGGGACTTTTCAGAATATAGCCTTTTCCTTACCAGAAAGCTAGCAGCAGTATAAGTCTTCTTTGACCAAGTCCGAGGAACACGGATAATCAGATTATCCGGCGACTCTGTCAACCTCAGATCCTCGCATAACCAGATTTGAAGCAGCAGGGGGCTGCCCGAAAAAGCTTGGTTAGGAGATGTTTTCAACCTGTCGAGCCCACTAAAGGTTTCTCCTATGACCAGATGTAAGGGAGAATGGCCTTCAACCATTTGATTAACTACTCGCAGCAACGAGGCTCTACCCATGTTGGAAGACTCTACATTGACAAACAACAGGCGGTTTAACAAGCACAGTACGAAAGCCTGTCGACGATAACCTTTATCAGAGGAAATAGCGAATTTTTCGCAAAGTTGAACCAGGTCCACATCAGCACCAAGCACCATGGTTTTAGCTTCTGCAGATGAGAAACCCAAGGATTTTCTTTATAGATCCCTAAAACCATCCCTCACATAAGGCACATCTGGGGGAAGAACATCAGGAATATTAGTGATCGCAGCAAATTCCTCAACCAAAGGGCATAATTCAGAATTACCAAACCTGAAAACATGCAAGTCGGGATCCCAATAATTCAAGGCAGATCAAAGAAGGGGCCACAGTATTTTCGTTGGTTTTAAGTCTAGCAGGGTAGAAACATGAAACGGAGCTAGTTCAAGTTTATCTTCTATGGTAAGATTTTTACACCAAGCATCAAACAGATCTTCAAAGGATTTCACCATGGCAGAAAATTGGAGAAGTTTGGGAGAGCTAAAGGGATGTAAAAAAAGTGGTACAACATCAAGCACCCCGAATATCCTATTTATAGGCAAGAAAGCGGGCCGAAAAAACAAAAAAAAATCCACAAAAAGGGGCTGTTAGCAGGACTCGTCAGCGCCGCTAGCAGCCCAGCTGAGCGCCGCTGGCGGCCCAGACCCTGGCCCAGTCCGAATTTCTTTTTGCTCCAGTTCACATTTTCTGATCCAGACAACCCGATTTGAGTCCAGTTTTTAGCACCCGCGCGGAATCGCAAAGCCCGAGACTCTTTTAGATTTATCTTTTTTATTTTTTTTATTTCCTATTTTTTTTAGGGGGTATACTATGTGTAAAATTTTGCGTTTTACGTTTTTTTTTTTTACTTCTTTCTTTTACTATCCCCTGAATTTGTAGCTTTGTTCTACTGCACAACACATTGCATAAAGTAGATCAGACGGGCATAATTGAGTCATCATAACATGTTCATGCATATCAAAAAAAATGTGTGTGTGTTACACCCAAAACAGGAGTTCGAAATTCAAAGACCAATGTTTACAAAGCGGCCCAACATCGTTCAACTGGAATCGTCACTGCCGGCCTCATCATCAACAGACGACCCTCGACCGTAGTTTCCGGTCGAATAAGGGAAAGAAGAACTATATATGGGCCTACTGTTCTCGGGCCTCATGTCCCGTCCATGATACGCTGGAGCCCGCATAGGGGTACCTGCCGGAAACCCCGAGGAAAATAAGCTCGCTGTGGCCTGGCTAACAAAATCCATAGCGGCATCCTGATGAGAAGGCCCAGCAGATGACATATCCCACCCAGGGGAGTTCGCCCAATCTCCAGCCGAAGGCGTAGCAGCAGGCAACCTATCAAAGGAAGGCCGGAAATCAACAGGAGAGGACATGTCCGGAATGTATGGGACAGAAGGTCCGGGCGCCTCATCAACAGGAGGCCCGGTCACCACCACAGGAGGAGAACGAGCAATGGATGGTCTACTCCTTGAAGAAGCCCTCGCTGCAGAAGACTGGCGTGGTCCTGCTGAAGATGAGGACTGAGACATCTGCAGATGAACAAAGATGTTAAGTTAAGCACTTCACTTAGCTAAAACAAAGGAAGAAGAAAATTTACTTACATCAATAGACTTGGACCGAGAACTCTTCCCCATGCCCATCGCCCGACTATAGCCTTTCTTCAACAGGTGAATAAGCATGAAGACGTGAGAAGTCTGCTCCCGGTTCAACTATAAAAGAGAGAGAGAGAGTGGCAAAATAGAGTTAAAAACTCCAAACAAACACAAGTATAAGAGAGAGACAGAACAGATGACTAACCCCCATGCAACCATCGGGCAAGGGTAGACCCTCCATCGCCTCTCCGTCAGCAACATTGAGAGGGAGCTCCTCCACTATGCGCCCCCCACTCTCTCCAAGATACCTCACCTCGTTGGTTGGCAAGGTCACACTTGGGGGCTGACCTCGGGAAGCTCTAGAACGAGACCTCCTAGGGCCCGGAAGAGCTAGACGATCCGCCTACAAAACACAAAAGTCAGTATATGGGACAAACAATTTAAAAATACAGACAAATTTCTTACCTCAGAAATAAGGTCCTGCATCAGGCGATCCAAGCAATAGGCCAAATACATGGCCGCCTCGTCCAAACCAACGACCTCTGGCACGATAAACTCCTGCGCCGCTCTACCTCGGATCACAACCCCCAGGTCCCGCACACTCAAACCGCGCAAGTAAAACATGGTCAAAGGAGGATCCTCCGAAACCAGATGAGCACCCAAGGAGGGATAGACCAACCGAGTCAAGCGGTCTCCCAGATACCATACAAAGCTGAATGGCCCCTTAAAGACTACTCGTAGAGAAGATACCCTGAAAGACTCTAGGGTAATATGGGGAGGAACCCCAGGAATCTCATCAAAGGCGAACCACGACACCTGCAGATTACTAAGGCAAAGTTCATTCATACAAACTGAACAAAAAGAACGCACAGATTAACAAGCAACGTACTGTGGACACAACATGGCTCTCAAAGGAAGCCCGGAAATGCTCCAGGGAAGTGAACGGATGGGCATCCCTACCGACCCACCGTGAACCTAAAGGAAACATCCTCAAGCCAGGACGATGAGGACCGAAGGCTGGAAAATACTCAAAGAACCACAGCTGCCACACAAGCAAGCACACAAACACAGATGATTACCCTAGTTGAGGACATAGGCAAAAAAAGGAGGAATAAACAAAAAAGAGAGGGTGTCTACCTCTAGTATCCTCCATGGGCCCGTGATAGATGTCCTCTTGCTCGTCTCCTTAGGCCTACAGGCCCGACGGCACCACTTCAACAAAGAAGCGTAAGCGGCCCCCCAAGGTTGTACTCACGCACCTTGGTCAAATCCTCCAAACATGTCAAGAAACCGACTTGACACACGCTCTTCTTCTGAGCAAAGATCGTCGACCCCAGCAAGCAAGCCAGGAAATTACGAGCCCTCTGCTCTTCGGTGAGCCCCTGCGCAGATGCGGCCTCCCACAACTGCGCCAAAGAAACCCAATCCTGGTCAAAATGGGCGTATATAGGCCAGTAAAGATCTGATAAGGTGTCACTCTGTCGCCAATAGCCCGCGTCATACAGAATACGACGCCCTCTAAAAGATAACCCGGTCAGCACAGCAAACTGATAAGGGGTAGGAAACATCTCTCCCACAGGTGTATGGAAAGTGTTTGTAGAATCCCAAAACCTCTCCAGTAAACCCCGGGCGACAATCCTAGAATCCCCAGAGTGACAGACAGGGATAACAGTCAAAAAATCAGCGAGATCAGAGTCCAATACCAAATTCCTGGCCCTCTCCGAAAAGGTACCCAACAGCATAGACCAATGGGAAGTGGTCCCATGAGCCTGCAGCATAACCCCAACACCCTAGCCAAGCCAACAAAATTTTCTCAAATACCCAATACAGCTAAAATAAATTTCATACAAATTATATACAGCTAACCACCAATCCAGTACACATCCCAATTTGTTTGTGTGCCGAAGCACTAACAGTTCCAAATTTTCATTTCAAATATACTGAACACAAAAAAAAAAGTTGAGTTAGAAAAGGTACCAGCTCCGGGTCAGATAAATGACTCTGTCTAGTCGGCAACAGAACACTGCGGTTCCAAACGCCAGGCGGGCGCCAGTCTAACCGCATGAACGAATCCTGGTACAGTTGAGCCCCATCCGCGTGATGGGTCGGAGGCCTTCAGGTAGAAGGCATCCCGGTGCGAAAAACGCTCTGGTCATACTCCTCATCGCACATAGGACGCTTTCCTTTCTCTATGCATGAGAGTCATGAGAACACAATAGAGTTTTCTCTCTCTACAAGTGGGAAAATAAAAGTCTCAGATTCGCAAGCTACAAGCACATATTCAACAATGCAACCCAAAATTCAGCAACTAGGCGGAAAAGTAAGCAAGTTCAAGACAAAAACCGAAGAGAACGGACAAGAACTGACTTACCTCAAGTGGAGTGAAGCACTTAACAATGGAGGAACTTCAACCAAGACTCTCGACATTGGCTCGGAGAGGAAGAAGCAAAAAAAACGCGAAAGAGGAGAGAGAAAGCGCCGAAGCGCCTTTATTCGGCTCAAGCCCAGAGCCGCTAGCGGCTTCAATCTGAGGCCCAGCGCCGCTAGCGGCCCTGCAAACCTGCAGCACGGGCCCCACAAGCTGACCCTAGGCCCCTTTTCCAGTCCAGAGTTCGTTGTTATAGTTCATCTCCCGACAATATCAGTATCAAACGCGCGGGAGCAAAGCACTCTGGCCCACAAATTCAAATTCCACAGTTGACCCATTTTACGGTACCAACCATTTACAGGTAAAATTAACCCGTTTATTTTTGCAGGTCCTAGAAACAGAAACATGGATCTACACGGCGACTCTCGACCCGAGCGCCCAAGTTATATATATTTTTTTTACAGGTCCTAGAAAATGAAACGTGGATCTACACGGCGACTCTCAACCCGAGCGCCCAAGTTATTTATTTTTGCAGGTCCTAGAAACTGAAACGTGGATCTACACGGCGACTCTCGACCCGAGCGCCCAAGTTATTTATTTTTGCAGGTCCTAGAAACAGAAATATGAATCTACACGGTGACTCTCGACCCGAGCGCCCAAGTTATTTATTTTTGCAGGTCTTAGAAACAGAAACATGGATCTACATGGCGACTCTCGACCCGAGCGCCTAAGATATTTTAAATGCTTTAGTCAATGATCGCTTAAAGCGGTTATACTGTCCATTTGTTTTTTTTAAATGCTTCAGTCAATGATCGCTTAAAGCGGTTATACTGTTCATTTGTTTTTTATATGGTTTCAGTCAATGATTGTTTAACCTATTGCAGTTAAACTGTTCATATGTTCTAACCATTTTGCAACCGTTATTTTTTATCGCGTTGTCTCGTTGACTTTCTCGTTTCTTATACAAGGACGGAATCTCGACATCCGCCGAGTGGTGTTTAGTCACTGTTTGTCAAAGCACTCTATGTTGATCATTCTCAAAGTATTACTAACTTTTTCATTCACTCTGAATACAGGTCCCCAACAGACGTTTAGACTATCTACGAACGGTGTTGTATCCTGCTACTATTAACCTTTCATTTTCTATTGTGTTCACAGGGATTAAATCTTAGCACACTACGAGCATGTTCCAACACAGGTTTGTCTTCATATGCATGCATACTGTACACTCTCACACACCGTTTGCACATCAGCATCCTGCATGTCGCCTTCGGAGTACTTTGATCTTCGCTTTTACTCAAACTCGATCAAAGTGGGGGCTTCTATAGAGGCCAAAAAAGCGTCTTCGGATTTCTCCGCAAAAGCCCGATGATGAAAGGAGTAATTTTTAAGCTTGAACTGCTATTTTTGCTTTAATAGTTAAAATAAGATCTCAGGTTTTCCTCCAACCACTCTTTTATTTCATTCCATTTAACAGTCCCGTTCAAGATCTTTTCAACGACACGTCTCATGCGTCATTCCAACCCCCGGTCGCCAAGTTGCGATATAGGGGTAAATTTGTCTTTTACCATTCAAGGGCAAAACAGTCTTTTCATATTTTTCGAATCATTAAAAATTCCGAGGAATATAAAGACAGGCTGGATGACGTCTTTAGGACGTCATCCAGCTGGCTGCTGCCAGCCGTCAGCGGCCCCAGAGGATGTCCCAGGGCCGCTAGCGGCCTAGGCCAGCGCCGCTACCGGCGCTGACCAAGGTCGCTAGCGGCCTTGTCCAGTGCCGCTACCGGCGTTGCCTTTTCCTTCGGGCCCGGCTCATTTTTCAAGCCCGTCTTATTTTCAGCTCCATTTTCGACCGTACAACCCTACTTTTCCACGCCTATATAAACAACCCTCCACTCTCAGTTCAAAACACACAGCCTACAGTTGGCAACCTCTATTCTCAGGAGTATTAACACTGAGCTTCCCCCTCTTTCTTCTAAAAAGCTTGAGATCTATTTTTACTATTCTTGTCAAATATAGCCTACAGTTCAGGTACAAATTCCTGAGGGCGCAAATTAAATTAATTGCTTAACTATTTATTTTCTAAGTAGTCATAATGTTGATATCATGCTAGAATAACGTTTTTATTACTTCCTAAATATTGTCTGTATAGTCGTTGTGCTGCTCAACTTGTCAATCGAATGCATGTCTAAATAAGGGTTAAAATACAATGTTGTGATTCTTGAACCAATTAATAGTCTAAGTCTAGGTTGTTAATCCGGTTTTGCATGGGAATTATGTCTTTAAATTATTAAGCAAACTTGAGTTAGTAGAGGCCGTCATAATACGGGCGAGTTGGATGCCTAACACCTTCCCACCTCGTACCTTCGCCCCCGAACCTATTATTCTTGGGTACTCTTATGTTTTATATGAGCGGGAGTCTTTCTAAAAACATGATTAGTTCACTTTTCGCGCTATTGGGTTGTCCCTTCGGTTTGTCCCTTCGATAAAACCCCTATAGCCGATTCATGACCTCTTTCATGGTTTTTTATTTAATTCAAGTCTTTTCAAAAGTTTTTCTAACTCGATGGTCCCTTGAACTTATCTAAGCCCCCCAACTGACAAATTTTCTATAAGGACGCACTTCGGGGAGAAACAAAAGGATTGGTATGAAAAATCCCGGGTCCTTACACCCCCAAGTGTGACCTTGCCGACAAATGAGGTGAAGTATATCAGATAGAGTGGGGGACGTGTAGTGGAGGAGTTCCCCCTTCATATGGCTGACGGGGAGACGGTGGAGGTCTTGCCCTTGCCTGAAGGTTGTACGGGGGTAAGCTCTCTTTATTTTTTTCCCCTGTTTTGTATTTGTGTTTGGTTTTGGGTACTGACTTTATTTTATGGCTTTCTACTCTTTTTGAGCTGAACTGGGAGTAGACTTCTCAGGTCTTAAAGCTCATTCATTTGTTGAAGAAGGGCTATGGTCGAATGATGGGCAAGGGGAAGAGTTCTCGGTCTAGGACCATTAATGTGAGTAGATTCTCTTTCTCTCTCCTTTCTTTAGTTAGGTGGAGTGTTTAACCTAAAATATTTTGACTTTGATCGTTGCAGATGTCCCAATCTTCGTCTTCACTGGGACCTCGCCATTCTTCTGCTGCGCAGGTTTCTTCGGCGAGCCGACCATCTATGGCTCGTGCTCCCCCCGTGGTAGTGAACAGGCCTCCTGTTGTTGAGGCGCCCTGACCTTTTGTTCTACAAGTTCCTGAGATGTTATGTCCTACTGATTTCCGGCCTTCTCTTGATAGGCTTCCTATTGCTACGCCCTTATCTGGAGGTTGGGCAAACGCCCCTGGATGGGATGTGTCATATGCTGGGCCCTCACATCAGGATGTAGCTATGGATTTCGCGAGTCAGGCCACGGCGAACTTCTTTGCTTTGGGGTTTTCAGCAGGTACCCCCATGCGTGCACCGGCGTATGACGGTCGGGACATGAGGCCTGACAACAGTAGGCCCATTTACAGCTCTTCTCTTCATTACTCGACCGGGAACTATGGTCAGGGGTTGTCTGTTGATGATGATGTTGACAGCAATGATTCCGGCTGAGCAGTGCTGGACCTTCTGTAAACATTGACCTTGGAATTTCGAGCTCCTTTTTTTTTGTTATGCAGCATTTTTTTTATGACATGCGTGATATGCTATGGTGACTCAATTATGCCCGCCTAATCTAATTATGCAACGTGTTACGCAATAGGATAAGACCATAGTTTAGGGAATAAATGAGGAAAAGAGGTAAAATTTACAAAGAAAAAAGCAAAAATTACACATATTATACCAAGACCATAGTTTAGGGACTAAATGAAAAAAAGGTAAAATTTACAAAGAAAAAAGAAAAAATTACACATATTATACCCCCTTAAAAAAAAGAAATAATATTAAAAATAAATGTGAAAAAATGAAATAGATCTAAGAGAGTCTCGGGCTTTTTAATTTTGCGCGGGTCATCAAAACTGGCCTGAAATTAGATCGCCTGGGTCAAAATACGGGCTGGAGCAAAAAGAAAATCGGACTGGGACAGGGTCTGGGCCGCTAGCGGCGGTGACCAGTGCTGCTGACGGTTTTGCTTCGGGCTTTTTTGTGGATTTTTGACTTCTTCAGCCCGCGTTTCTGCCTATAAATAGGATTTTTGAGATGCTTGATGTCGTACCACTTTTCTTTATACTTTATCTCTCCCAAACTTTCCCAAGTTTCTGCCATGGTGAAATCCTTTGAAACTTTGTTCGATGCTTGGTGCAAAAATCTGATTGTAGAAGATAAACATGAACTAGCTCCATTTCATGTTTCCACCCTGATGACTTTGAAACCAACAAAAATATTGTGGCCCCTTCTTCGCTCCGCTTTGAATTATTGGGACCCTGACCTGCATGTTTTTCGTTTTGGCAATTCTGAATTATGCCCTATAGTCGATGAATTTGCTGCAATCACCAATATGCTTGATGTTCTCCCCCCATTCATACCTTGCGTGAGAGATGGTTTTAGGCATCAATACAAGAAATCCTTGGGGTTGTCTACCGCAGAGGCTAAAAATATGGTGCTTGGTGTTGATGTGGATTTGGTCCAACTTTGCGAAAAGTTTGCCGTTTCTTCTGAAAGGGATGCCATATTTAGGCATTGCCGTCGACAGGCTTTTGTACTATGCTTATTAAACAGCCTATTGTTTGTTAATGTTGAATCCTCCAATTTGGGTAGAGCCTCGTTGTTGCGAGTGGTTAATCAAATGGTTGAAGGACATTCCCCTTTGCATCTCGTCGTAGGGGAAACCATTATTGGGCTCGACAGGTTGAAAATATCTCCTTACCAAGCTTTTTCTGGCAGCCCCCTCCTGCTTCAAATCTGGTTATGTGAGCATCTGAGGTTGATAGAGTCGCTTGATTATTCGTGTTCCTTGGACTTGGTCCAAGAAGACCTACACTGCTGCTAGTTTCCTGGTTAGGAAAAGGCTATATTCTGTAAAATCCCTTGCTGAATGGGATACCTTTTTCCATGCCGGACCTATCATTCGTTGGCTAGTGCCATAGTAGAGCTTAACTTCCTTAGTGGCCTGCGATAGTTTGGTCCTTTATACTACCATATTGGGTTTGTACACGACTACCTTCTTCTTTCCTTCTAGGATCATGAGGCAATATGGTTTGAAACAGGTTATCCCTCGTTTGGAAACTACGAGGCCAAATATCGTAGGTTTGAGTACTGAGTTTGCCGCAGAGTGGGGAAAATATTGGCGTAGCCGGGACCGCTGGACTATACCTCGGGTGATTACCCCAACCCAAGTTTCCGAGACTTACCTGAATTGGCTTCTTGCAGTGATGGAGAAGCGAGACGAGCCCTTCGTCCTGAGGAGTGGGACCAACTAAAGCCTAGATATGACTCAGAAACAGGAGGCAGCAAAAGAAAGGGAATGTCTCAAATGGGACACTATCATGTACTGAAGGGAGACAAGCCCCCAGCTCAAGAAAGCGATCACAGGTCGTCCTCAAGCCAGGGTCTGTCAAAAGAACTCTTCAACGATGCCTTCTAAAGGGAAGAAGGATTAAAGTAGTTTTCTAGGAAAGCAAGTCTAGTTTAAAAAAATAACAACAGGAATTTGTTTAGCTTAAACCCTCATAGTTGCATTATTTTTTTTTTCTTAGGAAGTTTTAGTTCTTGCAATGTAAGCTTATTCGTTCAACTTGAATAAAGATCATCCCTTTTGGATGTGTTGGATTGATTTTGATTTTGATTTTTGGTCGGGCCCCTTAAATGGGTTACCTAAGTATCCAGTGTGGATCCAGGCCAGCGTAGTTCGTTCAAGTTATGCATGTCCCTTTTTTTTCGAATATATTTATTTTTTTGATTTTTTTTTTAGACGTAACACTTCTTTAGTTGGTCCATGTTGGTGAGCTGACTGAACTCAATGCAATCAACATCCATGAGCCGGATTGTGCCTCCTGATACAACGTCTATGATGATGAATGGGCCGGACTAGTTTGGTCTAAATTTGCCTCTGCGGTCGGTAACTGGCGCTCGTAATTCTTTCCAAACTAAGTCCCCTTCCTTTAAATTCTGAGGTCTGTTGAATGCTCTCGTCATGCGTTGTTGATACATGTGGGAATGGTCTAGGGCTCGTAGGCGCCTTTCATCCGTGAACATGTGTTCCTCGAAGTGGGCCTGTAGCCTTTGGGTTTCGGGAATTTCACCTTCTAAGGCTATACGCTTGGAGGGAAGTTGGATTTCTATGGGTAGAACTGCTTCCATTCCATAGACTAAGGAATAAGGTGTTGCCTTCGTAGAGGATCTTATGGATGTCCTATACCCCGAAAGGGCGATTGGGAGTTTTATGGGCCAATCTTCGTAGTTTTCTATCATCTTTTCAATGATAGTCTTGAGGTTCTTGTTGGCGGCCTCTACTGCGCCATTGATTTGGGGACGGTAAGGAGATGATTTGTACTGCTGGATTTTGTAACTTTTGAGGAGGGTGGCTGTTTCGGCTTTGAAGTGGGATCCATGCATGGTAACTTATGATTTCATGTGGAACGCCATATCGGCAAATGATGTTGTTCCTTATGAATTTGGTCACTATTTTGGAGGTAAGGATGGCATAGGACTGAGCTTCAACCCACTTGGTGAAATAGTCTATGGCTACTAGGATGTATTCATGTCCTTCCGAGTCTTTCGGGGCAATTTTTCCAATGATATCTATTCCCCATGCAGAAAATGGCCAAGGGAAGGTGAAATTGTGGAGCATCGAGGGTGGCATATGTTGTAGGTTGGCATATATCTGACATTTTTTACATTTCTTGACGTAGTTGTAGCAATCCCTTTCCATAGTAGTCCAGTAGTACCCTAGCCGTAGAATCTTCCTGGAGAGAATTTGACCATTCATGTGTGGTCCGCACAACCCATTATGTACCTCGTCCATAATCTCTGCAGCTTCTTCGGAGTTCACACATCTGAGGTTAACCCCGTTGTGAGATTTCTTGTACAGAACCCCCTTGTACTCTATGTATTGCCCCGCTAAGAGACGGATGGCCCGTTGAGCTCTTACGGGTGCATCTTGAAGGTATATTCCTTTGGTGATGTAGTTGAAGACGTCTTGGTACCAAGGATCTTCTTCGATCGGTGCCAAAGTCATTTCCTTGTCGATGTTGTTGCAAAAAGCTGGCTCGCTTCTTCTTTGTATACAGACAGGCATCGTTGAGGGAGTTCAGCCACTCGAATCCCTGAAAAAGAGTGAAAATCTGCATTCTTGCTTTGCGAAGATTACCTACATTGCTTAAATTGATTAGTTAATGAGTTGTGCAACTTTGTATTCATTGGATTTATCAATAGCTAAACAAACAAAGAAATGAGCAAGAGGACTTTTATTGATTTGCAAAAAAAAAAAGGATAAACACACCTGACTTTAGAGAAGAGGGTCTCTAATACCCGTCAAAAAGAAACTAGAATTAGAAGGAAAATACGAAGGGGAACACCCCCTATTAAAGACTGGACCTAAAGATTTAGCTAAGATCCTAACTCATCACAACTTGGGGACTTCGACTCCTCTAGCTCCTGTGGGTGACCAATCAGTTCCAGGGTTCTTCATCTATGTTTCCATCCCTTTGTAACACCCCCGAATTTACAACGATTTCCAGGAAACTATCGACGTCATTATCGATGAAGCGACACCGCCAAACCATTACAAACCCAAGTGTAGTTACTGCAACATTTATCACTAAGGAGCAAATGCTAAGCAGAAAGAAAGACTAGGCATCAAAATGAGCTTCTAAGGAACTAATCAATCTAAATCAGTTAATATCAGAGTTGTCTATATAGTGAGCTAAAACCATTAAACCAAATTTATTACAACTGACCATCAAGGGAAAAAACCAATAAAAATAATTAATCCCACGATCTAATCCGAACATAAATAGTTTTATCAAATGACGTAAACTCTAACCTTCTAAGTTGTACGTCCTCAATCAATCTAAACCTGCACTTTGGTTTCCGTGACGGAAACAAACATACAGAAGAAAAGAAAAGAAACAAAAGAGAAAGAAATATCAGATAAATTGAATAAACGTCATCCGTACCCAGTAAAAACATTTCGCAAACCTTACCTTAGGTTTTAGAAGAATCATTGAAATTCATTTGCATACGCACATAAGCAGGTAATCAAGCATACGCATAACGACATTCTTTTACATACAATTCTTGTATAGTGACCATACGAAATACGACACAGACAATCCGTCAAGATTAGAGAGATGTAAGAGAGCTTATAAAGCAGCGATTACCCATACTATCTATCGAAGAAACAATCACGCCATGGACTTAATGGCTCTAGTGTGCACACTACCTTTAGTACAATTACACGATCCTAGAGGACTTAATAAATGGGGAATGATCCGTCCCAGACACACTGTGAGGTGTCCATAAGTAACTTGGGAATCACTCATCCCTTAAACTACACAATTAGGTGCAATCCCGATAGCTCGACTACTCCTAGGGATCCATTATCAGTCTTACTCTCATTTAATTCAATACACATAATTTGCATTGGTTGACATAAGTGGACTACGAGACCACGACTTACTAATTCATTTCATGCTTTAGACAATGAATAGTAAATAACGACGATAATGATAGTTCAATACGATGAGAATTAAATATGCTTTAATTCAATAACGACGATAATTCAATAATGAAGACAAGAAATGTCTAGCCAAATTTCAGCAGCACTTCGGCAGGGTAACATGATATCCAAAAATTCACAAATCATCCAAGGCATTCAATCAATAATAGATAGGTGCTCACTAGCACTCAAGAATACCCATACCAATTAGAACTTATTTAATATCATAATAATACTAATAATTCACCATTCAACAATTGTCCAATAATCATCATATGGACTAATTAATTCCCAAAACATGATAACATCGACATGCTAATTATAAATCATATTTACAGTGGTAAACATGCTTAAGAAATCTCATGATAATGATGATATAATTTAATCATACTTTGCATATTAAATTCACAACAAATTCCCAATTAGCACATAACACATCAAAATAGTTTTGATGGGGCTTTGGAAGAATTTAGGCATGAGCGCTTACCACTAATACGCTACCAAACAGTAAGTATGCTCCAAGCAATCGACAATATCACGCTTGCTCGTTAGGTCCTAATTAAAAACAATTACCGAATCAGTATTAATTAAATATGAAAATACAAATAGTAAGGAAATATCAGTATGATATTTTTAATAAATTTCTTTATTTATTTCAACCAAACTAGGCTTTTGAAAATCCGAATTCCAATTCCAAATGAGTACAGAAAAATAAAAACATTAAGTCAAAAATACTGAAAATCGAATTAATAATTACGAAAAATATAAAAACGAAACCCTAACTTCAAAACTAGGTCTAGGCCACGAGTACCCATGCATGGGACCAATAACCCGACCCATCACCACCACCACCACCCACTGGCCACCATGGCCGGTGGTGGTGGTCGCCGGAGCGCCAGCAAGGAGAGGAGAGAGAAAACGCGAAAGAGAGAGAAAAGAGAGTGCGAGCGAGAGAGAAACAAATAAAGAGAGAGAGAATACAACAGGGACACGGGGCCACGACGCCTGGGTGGTTCGATGGTGGTCCGGTTGTCCCACGATCGCAGAACAGGGGGCGCGGGAGACTCGAAGGCGGGAGAGAGAGAGAGAAAGAGAGAGAGAGAGAGAGAGAGAGAGAGAGAGAGAGAGAGAGAGAGAGAGAGAGAGAGAGAGAGAGAGAGAGAGAGAGAGAGAGAGGGAGCCATTACCGCCGGCGAGGGAGGACGGATTTCCGGCGAGTGAGCGGCTGAGAGAGTAGAGAGAGAGCTTGGGTGAAGGAGAGAGAGAAAAGCCGTGAGGGAGAGAGAGAGAGAGAGAACGGGTGAGAGAGAGAGAGAGAGAGAGTGTGTGTGAGGGTTTGCCTCAGTTTGCAAAACTGATCAATTGACTCAAACCTTTTCCTTATATAGGCCCTCAGTCAACCAAGTCAAAGACTACTAGGTTAAGGAATTTATTTGATAATTTTCAGAATTAAAAAGCGAATTAAAACTAACTAAAACCAATTAAAACTATATGAATAATTCTTATTCATATATAAAATATTTTAATTAAACTCCTCAAAATTGATAAATACAATTTATGAAAGTCCCATAATAATAATATGGCTTTAATTGAATAAATCGAGTCCTTAATTGAATATACGATTAAATCTCCGAAACTATTTATAAATCAATATAATAATTATAGAAAATATTGGGGTATCACATTCTACCCCCCTTAAAAGAAGTTTCGTCCCAAAACTTGAGATATGAAGTAATCACTTCCCAAAACAAAACGAGTTTACCCATGCGAAGGTGTAAAACAATTTCTGGGACACTAAAATATGCAAGATGAGCAAGTACGATCGTGATTCCAAGTTGGTTAACATGCACCATGCAATGCTTAAACATGAAATTCGTGCAAAGCGATAAACAAAACACGCAAAAAGACGAAAATTTTGAGGCGTGACATTCTACCCTCCTTAAACGGAGTTTCGTCCCGAAACTCAAGTGGGACTAGTACCTTCTAGGAAGAGGTCTGGATACTTCTCGCGCATCATGGATTCAGCTTCCCATGTAGCTTCCTCTTCACCTTGTCGAGACCAAACGACATAGACGATAGGAATAGTGTTTGTTCGAGTTGAGCGCTCTTTGCGGTCCACTATCTTGATAGGACGCTCTTCGTAAGTCAGACTTTCATCGAGGTCGATCGTTTCAGGTTGAACGACATGAGTTGGATCATGTAAGTATCTCTTCAATTGAGAGACATGAAACACACTATGGACTTTTGCAAGTTCCACAGGTAAGCTAGTCGATAAGCAACCTCACCATTCCTTTCCAGGATCTCGTAAGGACAAATGTAACGAGGACTCAATTTCCCCTTACGACCAAAACGCATGAACGCCTTTGGTAGGAGATACTCGTAAAAGTACCTTGCTTCCCACCTCAAACTCTTCGGGTCTACGACCTCTATTAGCGTACGATTTCTGGCAATCGTGAGCACTACGCATCTTCGCTTGAATAACTTTGACCACATGGACAGTCTGCTGGATCATCTCAGGACCCAAAACTGCAGTTTCACTAATATCGTTCCAACAAACGGGCGATCTACACTTCCTACCATATAAGGCTTCATATGGCGCTCGATCAATGCTTGAATGATAGCTATTGTTGTAAGAAAACTCGATCAACGGAATATGTGTATCCCACGAGACTTGATACTCGAGAGCACACGCTCGTAACATATCCTCCAAAGTCTGAATTGTCCTTTCCGTCTGACCATCAGTCGCAGGATGAAATGCGGTACCGAACTTCAATTTGCTTCCAAAAGTTTCTTGCAATTTCTGCCAAAAGTGTGATAGAAATCTCGAGTCTCTATCTGAAACAATATCTTCTGCAACACCATGAAGTCTAATGACTTCCTGGACGTAAGCATCCGCTAGCTTCTCCATTTCCCAAATGTCATTCATTGGGATGAATCTCGCAACTTTCGTTAGACGATCCACAACGACCCAAATGGCGTTCTTCTTCTTTTGTGCCAATGGTAAACCCATGACAAAGTCCATTGAAATTGAATTCCATTTCCATGTAGGAACTTCAAGCGATTGTATCATTCCACCAGGTCTCTTGTGTTCGATCTTGACTCTCTGGCACGCCAGACACTTAGCAACGAACTCAGCGACAACTTGCTTCATACCTCTCCACCAAAACATTTGGTGAAGATCATTGTGTAGCTTGTCTCCACCAGGATGTACAGAATAAGGTGTATTGTGAGCTTCACCCAAAATCTGACTCTTGATCTCCAAGTCATTCAGCACACACACACGATCACGGAATCTCATGACACCATCTTGACCAATAGAAAAGTCCTCAGATCAACCCACGTCCATGTGGTGTAGAATCCGTTGAAGATCTTCATCTACACTTTGTTTATCCTTGATCTCGTCGAGCAGGGTTGGTCGAACTGACATATGCGCTAAGGTACATTGAACGTCACTTTTTAGCACAATCTCCACGTCTAGACTTTGCAAGTCACGAATAATCTCCTTCGGAAGTACCAAAGTAGTGTTCAACGAATGACGAGTCTTTGTACTCAAAGCGTCAGCCACCACGTTAGCTTTCCCTTCGTGATACTGAATATCGATGTCGTACTCCGTTAACAACTCTAGCCATCTTCTTTGTCGCATATTCAACTCCTTTTGCATGAATATGTACTTGAGACTCTTGTGGTCCGTAAACAGCTTGATAGCAGAACCATAAAGATAATGTCTCGAACTCTTCAGAGAAAATACGACAACAGCGAGTTCTAAATCGTGAGTAGGGTAGTTATCCTCGTGCTTCTTCAGTTGTCTTGAGGCATAAGCCACTACCTTACCATGTTGCATCCAAACATAGCCTAAGCCATGCTTAGACACGTCACTATAGACTTCATATCCTTCAGTTTCCGATGGCAAAGTCAAAATCGGCGCGCTCATAAGACGTTTCTTCAACTCTTGAAAAGCAGCTTCACACTTTTTAGACCACACGAACTTCGTCGTCTTCTTCATCAAGTTTGTCATAGGCTGCGCTATCTTCGAAAATCCATCCACGAACCTATGATAGTAACCAGCTAACCCAAGAAAATTTCTAACCTCGATCACGCTCTTCGGTGCGGACCAGCCAATAACAGCTCTAATATTTTCCGGGTCAACAGCAACTCCACTCTTAGACACCATGTGTCCTAAGAAGGAAACAGTTTCTAACTAAAACTCGCACTTTCACAACTTCGCATACAGTTGATATCGTTTTGAAATCTCCAAAACGGTACGCAAATGTTGCTCGTTCTTAGCAGCATTCTTCGAGTAGACCAAAATATCATCAATACAGACAACTACGAACTGATCGAGATAAGGCTGGAATGTACGGTTCATCAAGTCCATAAACATTGCAGGTGCGTTCGTCAACCCAAAAGGCATAACTGTGAACTCATAGTGTCCATACCTCGTCCTAAACGCGGTCTTTGGAATGTCAAGCTCGAAAATCCTAAGTTGATGGTATCCTGAACGTAAGTCGATCTTTGAGAAGACAGTCGCTCCACGGAGTTGGTCGAATAGGTCGTCAATCCTCGGCAGTGGATAACGATTCTTGATCGTAATCTTATTCAGTTCGCGGTAGTCTATACAGAGTCTCATACTACCGTCCTTCTTACGCATGAACAGGACAAGAGCACCCCAAGGCGATACACTAGGACGTATGTATACCTTCCACTAGTTCCTCAAGTTGTGTCTTCAGTTCCTTCATCTCTGAAGGAGCCATACGTTAAGGAGCTTTCGAGATTGGAGTAGAACCTGGAGCTAATTCGATCGTAAAGTCGATAATGCATTGCGGAGGCATTCTGGGAATCTCGTCTGGAAAGACGTCGGCGTACTCCGAAACAACTGGGATAGGTTTCAAAACTTTAGCTTCTCGTCTTGTATCCACCACATGACATAGGTAAATTTGTTCACCTTTATTCATGCACTCCTTTGTTTTTATGGTCGCCACTACCTTCAACTTTGGCTTGACCATGACTCTTTTGTAGGTAATCCTCCTACCATGCGGTCCACGTAACAACACACGCTGTTCATAACACGCTAACTTAGCCCTATATCTGGCTAACCAATCCATTCCCAAAATCACGTCAAAGTCCTTCACATCCATCTGAATCAAATCCGCAGGCAAATCGGAACCATCTATCCTAATCGGACACTTTTCATACAACGCTTTACAATTTACAATCGTGCCATCTGGCATCCTGATATTCGCACTATACACACAACTAGGCTATAAACCTATCTTTAATGCAAAGCTCTTAGAAAGAACAGAATGCGTTGCACCACTATCAAACAAAACAAAAGTAGGTTGAGAGTTAACGATAAAAGAACCAGCGATCACAGTCGGGTTTGCCTCAGCTTCATTGCGGTTCAGCACATAGACCCTTCCATTTAACCCTCTATTGTTGTTGTTGTTGTTGTTGTTGTTGTTGTTCTGCGCGGGGTTGGCAGGTGCGGGAAGTTGTGCTTGATTATTCGCAGCAGGAGCAACAATATTGTTGAGGTTGTTATTGTTGTAACCCCCATTTTCACGGTAGTTAACACCATCTCCGCGATTACCATTTCCATTTCCATTTCCACCACGATTGAAGTTATTATCGCGGTTCTGACCATTGCCGTTCCTTCCACAACTCCAGCATTCAGAAGCTTTGTGGCCAGGCTTTTTGCATTCGTAGCATTGAAGCACATCGCCACGACAGTTCTTACCAGGATGCGTCTTGTTGCAGCGACTACAAGACGTATTCCTCCTAGCTAAGATCGTAGCTCTATGATTGTTCGAGTCACGATTCCTGTTCCCGTTGTGGTTCTGACCACCTTGGTTGTTGTGATTGCCGTTGTTGGCCTTGTCCTCATATCTGCGCCACTTGACTGTGAAGAATTCCCTTCGTCACGTTTATGCTTTTCGAGCAACGAATCACGACGATCCACAGCATGCTCTTGGTTCAATGCTTTCTCGTGCGATCCTTGGAACGTCAGCGAGTTTCCCATAACAAAATGCTGAATATCCCACTTAAACCCATCCTCGAACCTCTCGACACGCTCAGCTTCGGTCGTCATCAAGTTAGGTGCAAAAGCAGCAAGCTCATTGAACTTTGTTGCGTATTCAGCTACAAACAGCTTCCCTTGATAAATGTCCCCGTTGCTTTTGGCGACGGACAACTCTTGGGTAAAACCTTTCACGAATAGACTCTTTGAATTTAGTCCACCCGAAGTTCTCAGTAGCTAACAACTCAGTTGCCACATCGCTCCACCACTTATTAGCCTCACCCTTCAGGTAGTACGTGGCGGTGTTGACATTCATGTTGTCGGGCCGAATAGTCGCCCTAAACAGCTTTTCGAACTCTATGATCCAGTTCTCAAGCATGGTGGGCTCAGAGCCACCATCAAACGTCGGAGGTTTGAGTGCATCGAAATCCCTAAAGTTGCACGTCTCAGGGTTCTGCGTGTTGCGATCTTACTCTTGTTGCTCTAACTGGCGCGTGATGTGTTCCACGACATTGGTAAGACCTACTTCTAATCTCGCGAGTCGGTCTTGGGTTGCCATTATAACAAATCTGAGACATAAAAGAGCAATGGTTGATCACCATTTCAGCGAAGTTGGCACGTTCGACCCAAATTGAGGTCTAATCGAAAGATAAAGGTTATAATTGAAACCAATCTCTTGACATTTAGCAAATAGCATATAAGTTCCAATGATCGACCTTACATTGTAGGTCTAAGCAACATACTTGCTTTGAATGTTCTCGGTTGTCATGCATAATAGTTCGATGTGCAATAACAAAGTAGACACATTGGTCTCACACGATTGATAAGCATTAACATTAACAATTCACACATCGAGGCCCCACACTATTTTAGTAGGCCAATAAAAAATGACAGTTGATTGCATACAATTCATGCTTAGCCCTTGGCTCACAATTAATATGATCATGTTCAATGAAAATTTCGCCATAACTCCGACATGGATTTCCCATCATGTCTAGGCAATACGAGATAGCATTATGAAGCTATGAGTGAACATGCAATTATGTGATAAAAGGGTCATATAAAACAAATTGTCAACGATGTTATATAATCAAATGAAATAGTCTTGTAACGAGACAAGTTGCAAGTAAATAATAGTCATAAATATTTGTTGCCTATGCAACTACACCAACATCAAAATTTCACCACGCAGGGCCATCACAATAATGTAAAAGTTCCAATAAAACTCAAGTAAAACTACTAAAGCAATATTTTAGTTCTACTTGGCGGTCGCACACATCTTCTTCGCGCTAGTGGACTCATCATGATCGTCCTTCCTCCTAGGCTTCACCTCCTTGTAGGGCGTGTAGGGATAAGAATAACCACCGAACTTCTAGGGCATGAAACCTTCCTAAATTCATCGGCGTGTTTGCGCTTCTTTGTCCAGCAAGTCTCGCACATGTCCTTTGGCGCAGGAACTAGCACACGATTTACTTTCCACTCGAACTCGGACATGCAGAACTCAGCTGCGACGCCTCTAAAGCAGAGAGACCATCTCGTACCTTCACCATACTTCTTCTCGTGAAGATGACCACTCTTAGAGACCACGTCGTCGTACTTCTCCTTGAGTCCCATCCAAGGATGGATGTTAGGTAGACCAGTTAGCAGTAGCTCTTCGCATAAGCCTTCATGTAGACTCGTGCGATTCTCGTACTGATAACGCTCGATCGTAGTATAAGCACGTCGTATATAGATACGTATATCCTCGAGCTAAGCATCAGTACGTCCTCAACCAATCTAAATCTGCACTTTGGTTTCCGTGACGGAAACAAAAATACAGAAGAAAAGAAACGAAACAAAAGAGAAACAAAAATCAGATAAACTGAATAAACGTCATCCGTACCCAGTAAAAACATTTCGCAAACCTTACCTGAGGTTTTGGAAGAATCATTGAAATTCATTTGCATACGCACATAAGCAGGTAATCAAGCATACGCATAACAACATTCTTTTACATACAATTCTTGTATAGTGACCATACGAAATACGACACAGACAATCCGTCTTGATTAGAGAGATGTAAGAGAGCTTATAAAGCAGCGATTACCCATACTGTTTATCAAAGATACAATCACGCGATGGACTTAATGACTCTAGTATGCACACTACCTCTAGTACAATTAGACGAGCCTAGAGGACTTAATAAATGGGGAATGATCCGTCCCAGACACATTGCGAGGTGTCCATAAGTAACTTGGCAATCACTCATCCCTTGAACTACACCATTTGGTGCAATCCCGATAACTCGACTACTCCTAGGGAACCATTAGGAGTCTTACTATCATTTAATTCAAGTTGCATTGGTTGACATAAGTGGTACTACGAGACCACGACTTACTAATTCATTTCATGTTCTAGACAATGAATAGTAAATAACGACGATAATGATAGTTCAATACGATGAGAATTAAATATGTTTTAATTCAATAACGACGATAATTCCATAATGAAGACAAGTAATGTCTAGCCAAATTTCGGCAGGGTAACATGAAATCCAAAAATTCACAAATCATCCAAGACATTCAATCAATAATAGATAGGTGCTCACTTCACTCAATAGTACCCATACCAATTAGCACTTATTTAATAGCATAATAATACTAATAATTCACCATTCAACAATTGTCCAATAATCATCATGTCGACTAATTAATTCCCAAAACATGAAAACATCGACATGCTAATTATAAATCATATTTACAGCGGTAAACATGCTTAAGAAATCTCATCATAACGTCGATATAATTTAATCATGCTTTGCGTATTAAATTCACCACAAATTCCCAATTAGCACATAACACATCAAAATAGTTTTGATGAGGCTTTGGAAGAAGGTAGGCATGAGCGTTTACCAATAATACGCTACCAAACAGTAAGTATGCTCCAACCAATCGACAATATCACACTTGGTCGTTAGAACCTAATTAAATATAATTATCGAATCAGTAATAATTAAATATGAAAATACAAAAAGTAACAAAATCTCAGTCTGATATTTTTATTAAATTTCTTGATTTATTTCAACCAATGTAGGCTTTTGAAAATCCGAATTCCGATTCCAAATGAGTACAGAAAAAAAAAATATTAAATCAAAAATACTGAAAATTGAATTAATAATTACGAAAAATATAAAAACGAAACCCTAACTTCAAAACTAGGTCTAGGTCACGGGTACCCATTCATGGGACCCATAACCCAACCCATCACCACCACCACCACCCACTGGCCACCGGAGCGCCGGCGAGGAGAAGAGAGAGAAAACGCGAAAGAGAGAGAAAAGAGAGTGCGAGCAAGAGAGAAAGAAAGAAAGAGAGAGAGAGAAGATAGCAGGGCCACGGGGTCACGCTGGTCACCACCCAGGCGCCGACCTGGTGGTCCGGTGGTCCCGCGAACGCAAAACAGGGGGCGGGGGAGACGCGAAGGCGAGAGAAAGAGAAAAAGAAAGAGATAAATGGAGAGAGAGAGAGAGAGAGAGAGAGAGAGAGAGAGAGAGAGAGAGAGAGAGAGAGCCATTACCGCCGGCGAGGGAGGTCGAATTTCCGGCGAGTGAGCGGCTGGGAGAGGAGAGAGAGAGCTCGGGTGAAGGAGAGAGAGAAAAGCCGTGAGGGAGAGAGAGAGAACGAGTGAGAGAGAGAGTGTGTGTGTGTGTGTATGTGAGGGTTTGGCTCAGTTTGCAAAACTAATCAATTGACTCACCCTTTTCCTTATACGGGCCCTCAGTCAACCAAGTCAAAGGCTACTAGGTTAAGGAATTTATTTGATAATTTTCTGAATTAAAAAGCTAATTAAAACTAATTAAAACCAATTAAAACTATATGATAATTCTTATTCATATATAAAACATTTTAATTAAACTCCTCAAAATTGATAAATACAATTTATGAAAGTCCCATAATCATAATTAATATTATTATGGCTTTAATTGAATAAATCGAATCCTTAATTGGATATGCGATTAAATCTCCGAAACTATTTATAAATCAATATAATAATTATATAAAATATGGGGGTGTCACATCCTTAGTGGTGGCGGAACTTCTCCTCTATCAATGACACCTTGAACGTCGTCTTTTAGACGTAGGCAGTCATCTGTATGGTGTCCGAACATCCGATGATATTTGCCTTCTATAAACATTGCACCTTCTCTTCATTTGGATACACAGAACCGAAATATCATCTGTCTCAAAAGGGTTATTCTCGTCATCTTGGCAGTAGAACAGTTTGCTTTCAAAACCATCGCACTGTAGTACACCAGAGCTTTGGTTGCCGTATATCCCTGGAGGTTGGTTGCCGGAAAATCCCTAGCGTAATTGACAACCTTTTTGGCCCGGAAACCCTAATTTGACCTCCTTTTCGGCCCATTCCCTATAAATACCCCTCTAAACTCCGTTTTTTGGGGACACAACTCATTATTACGGGATTCAATTCAAGAAAACCCTAATCTCTCTCTCTCCTCTATCCCATTCAAACCTAGTGACATCAATGAAACCCTAATCAAGAACAAGTCTCATCCCAAGATCAAGTCCAATATCAAGAGCAATTGACATTCAATTCTAGTAAAATCAAGGTTTAACCTGACGGCTCATCTTTTCAACTCTTAAATCTATTTTCAAAGCATGTTTTATTTATATTATGATCATGGTTAATATTCTTTGCATGTCTTAGTTGTTTTATTTAGTTCATCATATGTAGATTGTCTTTACTTATTGTTTTCATGATTATCATGCATAGGTTAGTTTAATTATTATCCTTACATGAGTTTCATACTTTTTAGTTTATTTTCTAGTTTTCTTATATTTATCATGTTTATTGTAAATATCATATTTTGCATGTTTTCCATGATTAGTCAATTCAATTAGTATACTAACATGTAATTAAAGTTTATATATTTAATTTACTTCCATTGAAGTTACTAACAAGTTTGTTCATGAAAATTAGCAATTGGCGCGTTAAGCTAGCACGGTAAGGTTGGGGAACATATTTCTATTATTTTGGTTATGTTCTATTAATCAAATCATGCAATTGGGTAATCATGTGCAAAGCGATAACTTTTAATAAGTTTGTTTGTTCAACCTATCTAGTTAATGTAGGATCTTGAACAACCGGATTGTTGGAAACCTTGTTATGTGAATTAAGAATCAACATGGACAGGATTAGTAGAGGCCGTTATTACGGGTGATTTATATGAGATTCGTTTTGTCTTTTTCAAACCTACACCCCCGAACTCAATCTTTGGCCTTTGGGTTATATGAGTCATAATTCCCAATAGGAATTGGGTGCACTTCGATGGTTTCCAATTGCTTCCTTAAAATTGGTGGCGACTTCATCTGTTCAATAATCCCTATATCAATAAATCTCTTCTATTTAAGAACCTATAGAACATTATTATTATTTCAATTAGGCGCCGAAAGGCGAGGGTTCTTACAGTGACGACTTCACTGAGGATTTAATAAAAGGGTGTAATTCGAAAGCTTGTCCATGTTGATTGTTAATTATTATTTCTTGGTTCAAGAACATTATGTGTTTATTATTGCTTTGCATTCATGTCATCCATTTTCATGCGTTATCTTCGCAAGATGTCGAAAGACATCACCACACCATAAACAGGAATTACCCTCTGGAGCATTGTCTATGACTTAGGCCAGTGACCCACTAGGTCCAAATTTCCTTTGCACATAGTCGTGTTCCACCCCATGACATTCATATGTTTCCATTCGAGATATGTGAAACGGTACGTCTAGTTTTACTATGCATCCCATAGATGACGAAACGCATCCGGTCGTGGGTTCCCTTACCAAAGCCATAGATTCACCCAATATTACATTCTTTCACATGTCCATTCTTGCATGATTGTTTGCCAATTCGTGTGAGCGCAATCTTTTTGCGTTATTTGGTATCCCTTATTGTGTAGATATCTTTCTAAGATCGAGTGTAGAATCTTTTCTTTTTAGGAAGTAGAATCCATGTATGATTCCTATGATGCTACTAACCATATTAGGGAGATTTGTTTTCCAAGAAAATAGAGTCCTAGTAGGTAACGTGTTTCGATTAAAGATCCTTCCAATAAAAAAAGAGTCTCACTTTCCATAATCAGTAAAGAGTAATATTTTCCTTTCTTCGAGTCTTTTCCATATTTTCAATCGAGTCTTATTTAAGTCAAGAGTAATTTTCTTTTTTCCATAACAAGTCAAGAGTCTTTCCCCTTCCCCAAGTCTTATTCATAAAAGAGTCTCGTTTCCATAATCGAGTCAATAGTATGTATATTTTCCTTTTTGAGTCAAGAGTCTTTCTATTAATCAAGTCAAAAATGGAGGATCAATAAATAAAGCACGTTACTTACCTTAGAGGATTTTCGAGTTGAATCTCCTTGAGAAGTTACCATGTTGAGGGATTATTCTAGATTCAATTTCCCACCTTTCTTGCTTGGTTGGACGTGATCTACGTGCTATATGCTAGTTGGAACTTTCCATATCGTGTTCTTCCCCTTATTTCAAAACTCTCATATCTTAGGGGTCCTCATTCAGGAAGGAGATCTTTTTATTTTTGAAACCTCTTTATCAAATTCTTTTCTTTCCATTTTCGAAATCTCTTCCTCGTTTTCAAAAATTTCACCTTTTCTTATATTTTCCAAAAATCTCCTTCCTTATTTCTTCTCATCCACTTTTCCATGTCCCGCAAAAAAAAAAAAAAAAAAAAAAAAAAAAGGAAATTCAAAAATATTCAAAAAAAAATCAAAAAACTTTAAGGGACTAGAATTGTGGATAAACCTCTTCCTTTTTCTATTCTTTTTTCAATTTCTTTTTCCTTTTCCCTTTTCTGATTCATCCTTTGATCCAGGATAGGAAAGTCAAGCTCAAAGTGGGAGTGTTCGAGTAACAACGGTAGGCTTGTTAGGAAACTGTTTCAATCACCACCTTCAAGTCCACCTGAACATTATACTTCAAGTTTTGGCCCGATATCTACCATGCCAGGAGATGATGATCTCAAAGCCATTCTCGAGCAATTGAAACTTATGGACACTCGTCTCCAAGCCAAAGATATCGAAATCAAGAAACTTAGGGAGGATGTTAAGTCTAAACCCCACACTGATGATGAGGAAAAGGATGAGATCCCTCTTCCCTCTAAGCTCGATAAAAGACTTGAAAAGCTCGAGCAACTCATGCGCAAGAATTCTACATATAGCACCTACTATATGGATGAAGAAGAGGAGCACGAGGCCGACCTCCACTCCAAACTACCCAAGAAGGTCACATTACTTGATATCCCCAAATTCAAGGGAGTGGAAGACCCACATGGTCACTTAAGGAGTTTTACCACATGTATGGCGATCAAAGGGATTGATTCAACTCTTTATCCAAAGATATTTCCAATGACACTTGAAGGCCCAACTTCTAAATGGTTCAAAACCTTAGGCCCACTCAAAGCTAAATCTTGGACTTCTATCAAAGAAGAATTTGTGATGCAATACTCCTACAACAATGAACTCTCCATGACTCTAAGGGAGTTGGAAGTGACCAAACAAAGTGAAAAGGAACATTTTATTCCTTTCTTGACTCGATGGAGGGAGAAGGCAGCCCAACTCATCAATTGCCCCTCTGAAGAGGACCAAGTAAGGATTGTGGTCCGCAACCTTCAACCCAAATACCAAGAACTCCTAATGTTCCAACCCATTGAGATATTTGATAGACTTTACAAGGTTGGGATCCAAATTGAGGAACATCTTCAATCCACAAAGAGTAAGAGCAACTACTCCAACTACTCCAAAGACAAAAAGGGTAATGGCTTCAAAAGGCCCCGAGGTTAACTCTTTAAATGAAGACAGTTCCAACAAACTTCGAAGGATATTCATCCCATTGGGCATGAGGTTAAGCAAAACATTCGAGAAACTCCAACAAATTGGGCATCTTCACCCTACAGGTCCAACTTCAGATCCATCTCCACAGAATCGAAGCAAATCGTGGGATTCCGAAGCTTTTTGCAAATTCCATCGAGGTCGAGGTCATAACACTAATGAATGCTGGTTTCTAAAGCATAAGATCCAAGATCTCATAGATAATGGGACCATCCCGGCCCCAGATATAAAGAAACCCAATAACAATAGTAATCCATTAGGCCATAACCACTAGGCCTAGAGGTCTCCACTCTAGAGGCCCATTTTTGATGTTCAAGCCAAGAGCGTCAAGAGAAGCATCAAGATGTCAAGCGCCTTCAAGATTAGTCTTCTCTTAGGATTTTGTTTTGTTTTTTCGAATTCAATAAGATTAGCATGAGTCGGAGAGTCCCTCCCACTTCTTTCTTTCCAAATTCGAGTTCAAGTCTACTTAGGAGTTATCAAGTCTTAGCCGTGTGTTTCTTTCGTTCGATTCAATAAAGTCAATTACTTTTCTCTATTGTGTTATATCTTCTATCCATGGAACACTCAAATTCAATGATGAATCCAAGTTGCAATAATTCATTAATGCTAACGGAAAAGATGATCAATTGAAATCAAAGGACAAAAAGAATAATAAAAGCATGTGTCCACAAGTCAAGTCGAGGAAAAGAGGCATTCATTTATCAACCTTTATCAATCCTTTTCAAGCCACATTCAAAATCCGCTTGCAACCAAGTTGGGCCTCAAACACATAGCCATTCATTTCATACCCACATATTCCTTAACCTGGGGGGGTTTGATAGTGTGCAATCCGTTTTGTCACCATCCATGAGAGATGTGGAATTCCAAGAGTCAGAAGATTTGAGAAAAAAAAGAGAATGAGAAATAATAATAAAAAAAGAAAAATGTTCAAAGTAAAAAAGCAAAAGAGAAAATCAAAGTCAAAGAAAAGAAATGAAATTCAAGTTCAATCCACTTAAATGTGCACACTGGGGGCTTTGAGGGGACTTTGAGCCTTAATAAACCTTTCTTTGGTAACCCAAACCCAAGACTTGCATTACAACCCAAAAGTCCTCTTAGAGATTTAACACTCAAAACATGTGCAACCCGCTAAGTTGAAAACCCGTTAGGGCGACCTAGGCAAAAGTTAGGGTACAAAGTCAAGAAAAAAGCCCGCTAGGCCCATTCATTCAATGGCCTTGGCAAAATTTAGGGCAAGCTCGCTGGATCGATCATCCAAGACAATGATTCAGGCAAAAACTAAGGGCATAATAAAAAATAAAAATCCACAAACTACGTCTGGCCTGATTCCGCAAGGAGACGTAGGCAGCTTCTCTCGAGGCTCGGTTATATTCTAAATTCAATCATAAAAAATTCCCTTTATACATTCTCTAAGCAACTTGGTTTTCTAAGAATCACCTCAAGTGTTCCGTGGTTCATTCATTAGAGCCTAGAACTTGGACTCAATTATTGAACCCATGTCTTTCTATCCATCACCTCCACGATCAATGTGCTTCCTTTATCAACCCTTCACATTCTAGTCCACAATTCAAATTGTTTTATCTTTTTCGATCCTTAGCTTTCCTTCAATCACCCATCATGTCTATACTCTTTGGCTCGTGCAAAGTCTTTCAATACTCGAATAATCAAACTCCGCGCTCAAGGCTCGACATCAATCCAACAAGTGTTCCTCCAAATCCTGATATGGTAGATCATTCAAGAAGTACCACCCATTCAAGGTGAAGGCTCTATGGAGGCCATCCTATTCAATT
Source organism: Tetragonia tetragonoides (assembly GCA_038025085.1). Lineage (NCBI taxonomy): Eukaryota > Viridiplantae > Streptophyta > Magnoliopsida > Caryophyllales > Aizoaceae > Tetragonia > Tetragonia tetragonoides. The sequence continues at coordinate 25,622,016 of CM076149.1, forward strand.
CGATCAAAGAAATTGTTTTTACTTTGGACCCGTAAGTCTTTTCCAAAATCGATTTTCAGAATCTTTTCTATTTTTCAATCTGCTTTCTATGCTGGGGGCTTTGAGTCTCATTTCAAGTTCAAGTCAATCTTCTATGTGTGTCTATTGGTCGAATATGTGTATGCATTGCCATGTTTATGTGTATGCATTGCCATGTTTGTGTGTGTCTTTGCATTTTCATTTACAGGAATACTTAACTCAAGTCAACCCCTCATGTCAATTTGGCGACCCCGACAGCCATCTTCAATATTCAAGTCAATGTTCAATCATTGAAGTCAATTTGGCGATCCTGAATGCCGTATTCAATTCCAATGTCAATTTGGCGATTCTGACAGCCGTGTTCAATTTGATCAAGTCAATCCGGTGATCCTGACAGCCGTACCCATCCATTTCAAGTCAATTTGTCAAATCTGACAGCTAACATCAAATTCAAGTCAATCTGACAATCCTGACTGCCATATTCAATTTCAAGTCAATCCGGCGATCCTGACTGCCGTATTCAATTTCAAGTCAATCCGGGGACCCCGACCGTCGTCTCAATTTCAATTTGGCGATCCTGACCGCCGTCTTCAATTCAAGTCAACTTGGCAATCCTGACAGCCATCAACATCGCCATCTTCATTGAAGGTTCCCATATGTGCTTGCATTGCATGTTTTCAAAATGTGCGTACTTTACCCCTCGCTCTACTCGAACTCGGCCAAAGTGGGGCCTTCTATAAACACCTAAATCGGTTCCCCCTTTTCGAATGCCCAATGATGATAACCAATAATGAACATAATGAATTGAATGTCAATGCTCGAAATACTTGTGCTTATTTGTGTCCCATTATCCATATTTATCCTGGACCCTTCTCATTCCCATACCATCTAATAGCCCTTTTCATAAGCTTTCCAATGCCATCTCATTTGTCCCAAACGGACACCGGAGTCAAAAGTTATGATTTAATGAAGTTACAGGCTAAAAACGATGTTCTAATACCCGCATATCACGGTTCAAGACTGATTTTTAGCCATTCACGGATTTATTGGAGTATTCGCCCACTAGACTTGTATTCCTCTTTGACTTAGCTTTCCAATGATATATTATGGGCCAAAATCCCATTAGAAACGGAAAAGATATGATCCGATGATTGATTAATCCATTGAAACAGACACCTCTCTAGTGTTTGGGCCATAACTCATAAGATGCTCGGGCAATTTGCCCACAATATGTCAAAAAAAAGCCATTTGAACAAGGAATGGGCCGAAAAGGAGGTCAAATTAGGGTTCCTGGGCCAAAAACGGTGCCCAGCCAAACCTAGTGACATCAATCAAACCCTAATCAAGACTAAGTCTCATCCCAAGATCAAGTCCAATATCAAAAGCAATTGACATTCAATTCTAGTATAATCAAGGTTCAACCTGAGGGCTCATCTTTTCAACTCTCAAATCTATTTTCAAAGCATGATTTATTTATATTATGATCATGGTTAATATTCTTTGCATGTTTTAGTTGTTTTATTTAGTTCATCATATGTAGATTGTCTTTACTTATTGTTTTCATGATTATCATGCATAGGTTAGTTTAATTATTATCCTTACATGATTTTCATACTTTTTAGTTTATTTTCTAGTTTTATTATATTTATCATGTTTATTGTAAATATCATATTTTGCATGTTTTCCATGATGAGTCAATTCAATTAGCATACTAACATGTAATTAAAGTTGATATCTTTTATTTTACTTCCATTGAAGTTACTAACAAGTTTGTTCATGAAAATTAGCAATTGGCGCGTTAAGCTAGCACAGTAAGGTTGGGGAACATATTTCTATTATTTTGGTTATGTTCTATTAATCAAATCATGCAATTGGGTAATCATGTGCAAAGCGATAACTTTTAATAATTTGGTTTGTTCAACCTATCTAGTTAATTTAGGATCTTGGACGACTGGATTGTTTGAAACCTTGTAATGTGAATTAAGAATCAGCATGGACAGGATTATTAGAGGTCGTTATTACGGGCGATTTAGATGATATTCGTTTTGTCTTTTTCGTACCTACACCCCCGAACTCAATCTTTGGCCTTTGGGCTATATGAGTCATAATTCCCAATAGGAATTGGGTGCACTTCGATGGTTTCCAATTGTTTCCTTAAAATTGGTGGCGACTTCATCTGTTCCATAATCCCTATATCAATCAATCTCTTCTATTTAAGAACCTATAACACATTATTATTATTTCAATTAGGTTCCAAAAGGCCAGGGTTCTTACACATAGATGGTATAACAATAAATATATTAAGGGGAATTCCAATTGGTGCCCTTGTGGTTACGGATTTTTCATGTGGTGCCCAAAACTTCATTCCAAATCCAACAACTACTCTTGTACTTCTTAAACCATTCACTCCGTGCCATTATTAGTTGTTTTCTGTCACAACTCCGTTAATTTTGCCATTTTTCCAATCTTTTTTTTTTGTTGTAACTAAAAATAAAACAGAACTATGTTGCAACCTCTATAGATCTACATCTTCCCACAACCAACCACCCCACCTATCCCCCGTTCACCCCTTACAATGCCACCTCCTCTTGAGCTCCTTTATTTGCTTCATTTTTTTTTTTCTCTTTCTTCACTTCTACCAATCGATCAAATTTTGACGAGGGTGAGCTGACTCGGTTGTATAGAGTCTTGAGGTACAAATCGGCAAGTTGGATCGGTGGTGACATGGAAAGAGTTGAGTCGTCTTTTTGCGTCGTTTCGATGTGGATGAGATGGTGAAATTGATGATTAACGGCTTCCCATGGTTGGAGTTTTCAGTGACAAATTTTGTATCTTTTGATGGTGAGTGGTGGTTGAGTTTTGTTGCCGGTGGAGGTGGAGTAGAGATAAAAAGTGAGATGGTGTGTGGTGTAGAGTGAGAAAGGAGAGAGAAAAGGGAGAAAGATGGGAAAAGGGCCTGTGGCTGTGACCTGTGAGTGAAAGTGAGATGAGGTCCAAAAATGGTGTGAGAAAAAGTGGCGTGAACTGGATGGGGAAGAATAGAGGTGAGAGAAAGGGTTGGATGAATTTTACTCTTTTTTTTTTATATCTATTAAATGAATGTCTTTGAAAGAAAAAATTAACAATAAAAAAAATTGATTACAACCCCAACATCAACTAACGGTAAAGTTAACAGAAAATCATAAATAATGGCACGGAGTGAGCAGTTCAAGAAGTAGAAGGATACTTGTGGATTCGAAAAAAAGTTTTGGGCACCACTTGGAAAAGCCATAATTACAAGGGCACAAATTGGAATTCCCCATATATTGATTATTATGGTGGAGATTTGTATTAAATATTTAATGAAGGGTTTAGATTTCATAGTTGTGGTCAGTCCCAGAATTTTCAGGTGTATCCAAAACATCGGGATTGACTATACAAATATTTAAAAGTACGAGTTGAAATAGAAAAAGAAATAGGTATCATCTTAAAAAGCTACTTCCTTCGTCCTAAATAAAAAAAAAATAAAATACTCAATTTTCTTTCTTGTTTGTTCCAAGTTAAAATACCTACTTCCTTTTACATATATAAATTGGTAGTGAATTATCCTTATAACATTATGGAGCTCACCAAAGGCTTTAAGTGTTTTTATTGGTAAAGGTTACATATGTGATGGTTTGTTTAAGTCGAATCTCATGCCTTCTAGTGCTATTAAAAGTTCTAGTATTTCTTCTTTATCTATTGCAAATATGTTGAATGTTGTAATACTTGGCATAGTAGACTTGGACATGTGAATTTAAATTCTATTAGACGCATGATAAATCTTGAACTTGTTCCTAAATCTTCTATTGACATGAAACAAAAATGTCAAGTATGTGTTCAAGCTAAGCAACCTAGAAAGCTTTTTAAGAAATCTATTTGATTAGCCATAAAAGTGAGTTGTTTGATAAATTTAAAGTGTATAAGGCGGAGGTAGAAAATCATTTAGAAAAGAAGATCAAAACTCTACAATCCGATAGAGGTGGAGAATATGCTCCAACCGAAATGGGTGAGTTTTGTGAGTTGCATGGTGTTGTTCATGAAATTGCTCCTCCTTATGGTCCTCAATCTAATGGTGTATCCGAACATAAAAATAGACCTTACTTAATATGCTTAATGCTATGCTTAGTGATTCCGGTTTGCCTGATAATTTGTGGGGTGAAGCTTTATTTACTCCTTGTCATGTTCTAAATAGAATTCCAATATAAAAATTGTGACAAGACCCCTTATGAATTATGGAAAAATAGAAAAAAAATTTGAAATATCTCAAAGTGTGGGGGTGTCTTGGAAAGGTTAATATTCCTATCAATAAGAAAAGGAAAATTGGGCCTACAACAGTTGATTGTGTATTTATTGGATACTCAATGCATATCACTACATATAGATTTTTTGTTATAAATTCTGAAATTGCTAGTATTTATAATAATACTATTATGGAGTCTCGAGATGCTGTTTTCTTTGAGAATATTTTTCCATTAAAGAATAAATTGGCTAATTATGTTGGTGAGTCGTCTAGTTCTAATCTGGATATTAGTAGTAGTAATGTTGACCAAGATGTTGATCCTCAACCCAAAGGCCTAGAGTAGCTAAGGATTTTGGTCTCGATATTTGTGCCTTTTTACTTGAGGATGAACTAGAACATATAGTGAGGCAATGAGGTTTATAGATGCTCCTTTTTGGAAGGAAGCCATTAATGATGAAATGAATTCCCTTAAAACCAAAGCAGCTTTGATATGTGTCTCGACAGTAATAGTTGAAAGCAATTTATAGCTCACATGCAAACACTTAGCCGTTTAAGTGGTTGATTTTGTCTCCCAAGTTAATAGGACAAGGCCTTAGAAAAAGGTAGAAGGTGGGCGCATGGAATCTTCAGCAACAGCAACTTTTTTACTCAATCCACTTCAACTAAATGTGATAGAAGACCAATATTATAGGAGTGATAGTAGGCATTTGAGAAAGTCAAAAAACTCATTGTAACACATGACAACCTGAACATAACGGCAGAATAATAAAAATACATTTATTTTAAAATTTAAATTACTAACAAACATTTTTCAACATTCCCCCACTAACAAATATTTTTCAAAATTTAAAAAAATTTAAAATCTGTTTACAAATTTAAATTATCAAAATAAGTATAATTTTCTTTTGTAAGAGCATATAATACTGTAATTTCGATATAAGGAAGAGACATGGAGACTGAACTATCTTGAGCCATTGCCCCTTTAAACCAGACTTTGGATCATAACCCGTACAATAAAGATGTTCATCAAGGTTCTAATCAGTGGCTGCACGTTACGGCCTTGCGCAAGCATCTTGTTTCGTGAGTGTCACGTAGAGACTAGCCCTTATCCCACAGTGGCGGCCCCACCACTACACTCACTAGGTGAACCCTCCAAGGGTGATCCATGACTACCACCCCCACAATTACTGTGTAGGGTCCATTAAGAGGTATTTTAGTTTAAATTTAACATTTTATATACCTCAACCTTGGTATTGCCACAGTTTACAATGCACCTCGCCATAGGAATAAGAACCGGATCAACTCCGTATGAAAAATATCATTGTGCACTTTGTCAACAAACAACTTCGTTATTACCCATTGAACTCCATTCTTGGGATCGCCATTCATTGGAGACGGGTGTCCGTTGTTGTGACTAGTTGTTGGGCTTCAACCCCGTTCCCCTCGGCGACTCAAATACTTGTTGACGCGTCAAACCTTTTGTAAGCGGATCCGCAATATTATTTTCAGACCTGAAAGTCAAGAGAAATAACACCATGAGATATCAAATTTCTAATAGACTTGTGTCTCACTCTCAATTGTCTTCTTTTTTCATTGAAATTTTTACTAGTAACTTTAGTTATGGCAACTTGGCTATCACAATGCATAGAAATAGGAGGTATATATTTAATCAACATAGGCAAATCACATAATAGATTTTTAAGAAATTCAGCCTCAGTACTAGCAGTATCTAATGCAATCACCTCAGCTTCCATAGTAGAGCGAGAAATAATAATTTGTTTTACTAATTGACAAGATACTGCACCTCTAGCTAATGTAAAAACATAACCAGTAGTTGATTTTATTTCATCCGAATCGGAAATCCAATTTGCATCACAATAACCTTCATTCACATTAGGAAAACGAGTATAATGAATGCTATAATTAACAGTACCCTTATGGTATCTAAATACTGTTTCCATTGCGGTCCAATGAGAAGAACCATGATTATGAGTATATCTTCCTAATCTACCCACCAATCATTTGAGTTAAAAATAAAATTTAACTATGGGCTACTAACATGGTACCTGTGAGATGGGGAGCCCGAATTAACACCAACAGTGACAACATTAGCCTGGTTCTTAGTAGTTGTTTTTGGGGCAGAACTAGTTGCATTCTGTTTGGATTGACGCTGACGATGGAAGCAATTTTTGGCAAAATGATTGGTTCTCCCACAAAACAAAGCAAAAGGACTCATTCCCATGATCTTTACCATTAGGCCTATTGTTGTTGTTAAAAGTATTGTTATTATGCTTAGGAGGAAAATATTTTTTTTACCAAACTTATTTTTGTTAGGTCCAAACTTCTTAAAATGTTTTGACTTAGGCTTACTAGCATTTTCAACAAGGTGGGCCTTAGCTTGAAACTCAGGTTTTTGCAACTTAATTTGAGAAAGACGGTGTCTTTCTTCGATACGCAAACAAATTAGCAAATTTTCAAGAGTATGCTTCAGGCTTTTGTCTTAGACTCCTAGCAAAATCAAACTAGGAAGTAGGCAATTTTGCAATCAAGATAGTTACAAGCATAATATCAGGCAACACAATATCCTTCAACTTCATGTCATAAACAATATTCTCAAACTAATGAATTTGGTCTAACATAGACTTTTCATCAAGCATTTGAAACTCAATAATATTGTCACATGAATAACGTTTTAAACCTTTCTCAGTAGAACCATATTTAAGTTCAAGTGCTTCCTATTGGAAATGAAGCTTTGCTTCATGAAGCTTGGTATGCTTCAAAGAAATATTCCCCAAATGCTTGTCCATAAAACCTGTTGTCCCACATTGGTAGAGAAAGGAAAGAGAGGAGACATTATATATTGGTGTGGACTTTTAGTCTTTGAACTAGGAGTCAAGGGAAGACTCTCCCTTCACACACGCGCGCGCTCCGCCGTCTGGTCGGGCCAGGCCGGACCGAGCCGGGCTCGGGCGAGGGTGTGGGTTAGGTTGTGCCCTTTTTATTATCCGGTCTTTCTTTTTGACCGTTTAATTCCATCGTTTGATTCTTTTGACTAAACAGATTTCGTAACCGTTACAATATCAATTCCCCATATTTTTCTCCCATAATATCCGCCCCTTTGATTGATTTTGGTTACATAATTTTTGCCTTCTATAAACATTGCACCTTCTCTTCATTTGGATACACAGAACCGAAATATCATCTGTCTCAAAAGGGTTATTCTCGTCATCTTGGCAGTAGAACAGTTTGCTTTCAAAACCATCGCACTGTAGTACACCAGAGCTTTGGTTGCCGTGTATCCCTGGAGGTTGGTTGCCGGAAAATCCCTAGCGTACGTGTGGGGGAAATTTCGACTTTAGGGCAGTGATTCATCACGCCACGACCGTTTGTGACAGATAAGTTGTTCCGTCTTTAAGCTTTGGTTATAACATTCTAAAGTCAACGTTTTTTTTAATCATGGCTAGTGACGGAATTGTTGGTAATGTTAATGTCAATGATATTACTGGTGATGTTGTTGTGAATGAATCTATGCCTATTGTGACTCCTAATCCTGCTGCCATCATACCATCCACGTTAGTTCATAATAACACTGTCGTACCTTATGTGAGTGAAAGTATGATAACTGCTGGTTCAACCCCTATGTTCCCAAATTTTTTTCGTTCCTGACATGTCTAAATTAGATTCGTTTGATGGGAAGAAATATAATATGTGGTATGATAAGATGAAAATTTTTTGGGGCAAATTGGTGTTGAGCATGGTTTAGTCATTGATAAGGCTCATGTTAATTCCACTAGAGACTTTGAGAAGGATAATAGGACTTGTCGTGGTATGTTGTTTCATTATATGACCAGTTCGTTATACCAGATTTATAGTTAATTGAAATTGGCTGAGGAAATTTGGGATGCCCTTAAATTGAAGTATGGTACTGATGATTTTGGGAAAGGAAAATATGCTTGTAGTAAGTGGCTTAAGTTTGAGTTAGTTGATAGTAAACCCATACTGGATCAAGTTCATGAGTATGAAAATTTGGTGACTGAAATACTTGCTGAAGGGATGAAAATTTGTGAGGTTTTTCAAGCTAACTGTTTGCTTGATAAATTGCCAAAGTCTTGGGAGAATTATGTTCATTCGATGAGGCACAAACAGAAAACCTTTACTCTCTCCAGGAGGTTTGTATCTCACATCAAGATCGAGGAAGAGAATAGGATCCAGGCCAAAGGAAAATCAACCGAACATTCCTCCTCGAATGCTAACCTTGTTGAACAAAATAATTTTGCAGGTAAATATGACAGAAACAAGGGACCCAAAGGCAAAGGAAGTAACGAGCTACATGGTAAGAATCAGCCCCAAAGCTTCAAGAAGTCTTTCAAGGGCAATTGTTACAACTGTGGTAAGTATGGACATCCCGCTAATGAGTGTAGGAGTGTTGCTGCTGTTGCTGTCAACAAACCCAACGAGAACAAAGCCCAAGCAAACCTGACCGAGGATGTTATTGTTTACATGGTGTTCGAGATCAACCTTGTTGGTAATACTGTTGAATGGATCTTGGACACCGGGGCAAAAAGACATTGATGTACCAAGCGAGACATGTTCGTGGAGTATGTCAATGGTGCTGAACGAGAGTGCGTTTTCATGGGTAACTCTAGCACTACTTCTATTGTCGGTAAAGGGAAGGTTCTTTTAAAGCTTACTTCTGGTAAAACTATTGCTCTAACCAATACTTTGCATGTCCCTGATATTCGTAGGAACTTAACTTCTGGTTCATTGTTGAACAAAGCTGGGATTAAGTTAGCTTTTGAATCTGACACACTTGTACTCATTAGAAATGGTGAATTTGTTGGGAAGGGATTTTGTAATGGGGGGTTGTTTGTTTTGGATGTTGTGACAGAGAATAATGCACCTACCTCTTTTGTTGTTTACATCGCTGAGTCTATTTCATTATGGCATGCTAGACTATGTCATGTGAATGTGGCATCAATTAAAAGGCTAAAACAATTTAGTCTTATTTCTACATTTAGCAATACTGATTTTGATAAACGTGAAGTATGAGTAGAAGCTAAACATCTCAAAAAGCCTTACAATAAGAATGTGACTAGAACTTCTACTTTACTTGAACTTCTACTTTACTTGAACTTGTGCATAGTGACCTTGGTGATTTTCATAGCGATGTTAGTAGAGGTGGTAAAAAGTATTATATTACTTTTATTGATGATTATTCTAGATTTACCAAGGTGTATTTGTCAAGTTCTAAGGATGAGGTTGAGGATAAATTTCTTACTTATAAAGCTGAGGTAGAAAATCAACTAGATCGTAAAATAAAAAGGCTTATGTCTAATATAGGTGGAGAATATGATTCAACACTTCTAAAGGTTCTTTGTGAGGCAAATGGGATAATACATGAAATTACAGCTGCTTATGATGATCCTCCACAAAACGGCATTGCCGAGAAGAAAAATAGGACCCTCAAGGAAATGATGAATGTTATGCTTATTAGTTCGGGTATGCCTAATAACATGTGGGGGGAAGCTTTACTTTCTGCTTGCTTTGTGCTTAAGCGTGTTCCCCACAAGAAACTTGAGAAAACTCCGTATGAGTTGTGGAAAGGTTTTGGACCTAACTTGAGTTACCTGAAAGTGTGGGGGTGTCTTGCGAAAGTCGGGATTCGTGACTTTAAAAGGAGCAAGATTGGACGCAAAACCTTTGATGCTATATTTATTGGATATGCTAATAATAGTGCTGCATATAGATTTATTCTAAAAGATGTTTCTGGTTTTGGTGCTATTAAAGAGTCCCGTGATGCTGAAATTTTTGAGCATATATTTCCCATGAAATTAAATGAACAACGTGTCTTACCTGTTGGATCTTCATTATCTTCACATGCCAATGAATCATCTAGTATAGAAGTTCAAGAGCCTAGAAGGGGTAAACGAATTAGGACTGAGAAAAGTTTTGGCCCTGATTATGTTACTACTTTCTTAGCTGAAATTGATGTGCTAGATGAAAGTTTTGTGCATGCTTATATTATTGAAGATGGCCCTAGGAATTATGGGGAGGTCATGAGATCAGTTGACTCCAGTTTTTGGCAAGAGACCATAAATAACGAGTTAGAATCAATTATGAGTAACAATGCTTGGATTTTATCTGACCTTCCTCGGGGTTGTAAGGCACTTGGTAGTAAATGAGTGTTTCGAAAGAAATACCGACCTGATGGGACTATAGACAAATATAAGGCTAGACTTGTGATTGAAGAAAATTTTTAAAAGAAAGGACTTGATTATTTTGATCGTGTTCTCCTGTTACTAATGTTGCTACTATTTGAGTTTTAATAGCACTTGCATCCATTCATAATCTGGTTGTGCATCAATGGATGTCAAAACTGCTATTTTGAATGGTGATCTTAATGAGGAGATATACATGAGACAGCCCGAAGGTTGTGTAGTTACAGGACAAGAACATAAGGTATGCAAACTTGTTAAGTCTTTGTACGGACTTAAACAAGCACCCAAACAATGGTATGACAAATTTCATAGTACTATAATTTATGATTGTTTCAAGGTGAATGATTCTGATGCTTGTGTTTATTCTAAATATGATGAGCATGGTAATGACATGCTCATTTTTGGTACAACTCTTTCTTGAAATCATGTTTTGAAATGAAAGACATGGGTGAAGCTGATGTAATTCTTGGCATTAAAATTACTAGAACTTCTGTGGGTTTAAGTTTGGATCAATCTCATTACGTTGAGAAGATTTTAAAGAAGTTTAAACAATTTGATTCTACTCCTGTCAAAGCCCCATATGATTCTAGTATCAATTTGAAAAGGATTAGAGGTGATAGTGTATCACAAGAAGAGTATGCTTAGATAATTGGAAGTGTTATGTTTTTAGTGAATTATACTAGACCAGATATAGCGTATGCTGTAAACAGGTTAAGTAGCTATACTCATAACCCCAATTGTGATCATTGGAATGCTTTGATTAGATTATTGAGATATTTGAAAGGTACTATTAATTGGGGTTTGCACTACAAGAATTCTCCATGTGTTTTGGAAGCGTATTGTGATGCTAACTGGGTGTCCGATAATGATGAAATTCATTCTACTAGTAGCTATGTTTTAACTCTCGCTAGTGTTGCTATATCTTGGAGATCTTCCAAACAAACTTGTATTGCTAAATCTACAATGTAGTCTGAATTTATTGCTTTAGAAATGGCAGGCCACGAAGCTGAATAGCTAAGAAACCTACTTGCAGATAATCCATTGCGGGGGAGACCAACTCCATCAGTTTCCATGCATTGTGATTGTCAAGTGGCTATCAGTGTAGCTTGCAACCATTCCTACAATGGAAAGAGAAGGCATATACGCCTTAGGCATGAAATTGTTAAGAATCTGATGAGAGATAATGTGATATCACTTGAGTATGTAAAGTCAGAGAGGAATCTTGTGGATCCTCTCACCCAAAGGACTTTGTAGAAAGATAGTGCCTGAGTCAGCACTAAGAATGGGGCTTAAGCCTAGTAAGAGTGAATTGTGATGGATACCCAACCTGGAATATGTCCAGGTTCAATGAGGTCAAACGAAATCACAAAATAACTCCAGTCATGTACTACAAACTGCATTTATCTATAAAATGATGTAGTATTATTTCGTATACTGTTGTAAGGACCCGGGATTTTTACGGCGACGGAGTGCGTCCTTACAGAAAATTTGTCAGTTGGGGGCTTACATAAGTTCAAGGGACCATCGAGTTAGAAAAGCTTTTGAAAAGATTTGAATTGAATAAAAACCATGAAAGAGGTCACAAATCTGCTAGCGACGTTTTATCGAAGGGACAAACCGAAGGGACAAACCGAAGGGACAACCAAATAGCGCGATAAGTGAACTAATCATGTTTTAGAAAGGCTCCCGCTTATATAAAACATATAAGTACCCAAGAATAAAGGGTTCGGGGGCAAAGATACGAGGTGGGAAGGTGTTAGGCACCCAACTCGCCAGTTTATGATGACCTCTACTAACTCAAGTTTGCTTAATAATTTAAAGACATAATTCCCAGGCAAAACCGTATTAACAACTTAGACTTAGACTATTAATTGGCTCATCACAAGCATCACAATATTTATTTTACCCTTATTTAGACATGCATTTGATTGACAAGTTGAGCAGCACAACGACTATACAGACATTATTTAGGAATCGATAAAAACGTGACCTAGCATGATATCTACATTATGACTACTAGAAAATAAACAAATATGCAAGCAATTTAATTTCAGCCCTCAGAAATTTGTACCTGAACTGTAGGCTATATTTGACTAGAATAGTAAAAATAAATCACAAATTTTAGAAGAAAGAGGGGGAAGCTCAGTGTTAATACTCCTGAGAATAGAGGTTGGCAACTATAGGCTGTGTGTTTTAAACTGAGGGTGAAGGGTTGTTTATATAGGCGAGGGAAGTAGGGTTGGACGGGTGAAAATTAAGCTAAAAACGAGACGGGCCCGAAGGGAAGTTAAGGCTGCTAGCGGCCCTCGGAACTTGGTTACCGCCGATAGCGGCCCTGGGATTTTTCCCTGGGCCGCTGACGGCTGTCAGCAGCCAGATGGATGACGTCATAATGACATCATCCAACCTATTTTTCTTTTTCGTAGGATTTTGAATGTGCATAAAAATACAAAAGGACCGTTTTACCCTTAAACGGTAAAAGACGGTTTTCCCCTTAAATCGCAACTTGGCGACCAGGAGTCGGAATGAGGCATGAGACGTGTCGTTGGAAAGCTCTTGAACGGGGCTTGCGAATGAAATGTAATGAAGGAGTGTTTAGAGGAAAAACCTGAGATCTTATCTTAACTATTAAAGCAAAATAGCAGTTCAAGCTTAAAAATTACTCCTTTCATCATCGGGCTTTTGCGGAGAAATCTGAAGACGCTTTTTTGGCGTCTACAGATGCCCCCACTTTGATCGAGCTTGAGTAAAAGCGAAGATCAAAGTACTCCGAAGGCGACATGCAGGATGCTGATGTGCGTACGGTGTGTGAGAGTGTACAGTATGTATGTATATGAAGACAAAGCGGAGTTGGTACATGCTCGTGGCGCGCTAAGATTTCATCCCTGTGAACAGAAGAGAAAACCAAGGTTATAGTAGCAGGATAGAACATCGCTCGTAGATGGTCTAAATGTCTGCTGGAGACTTGTATTCAGAGTGAATGAAAAAAATAGTGATACTTTGAGAATGATCAATGTGGAGTGCTTCGACAAACAGTGACTAAACACCGCTCGGTGGATGTTGAAATTCCGTCCCTGTATAAGAAACGAAAAAGTCAACGGGACAACGCGATTAAAAATAATCGGGCGTGAAGTGGTTAGAACATATGAAAAGTTTAAATGCAATAGTTTAAGTAGTCATTGACTGAAACGTATAAAAAAAATAATGGATAGTATAACCGCAACAGTTTAAGCAATCATTGACTGAAACAAAATAAGTAACCTCGCAGAATGATAGTTTATGCCCAATAGCTTACGCGATCATTGACTAACCCCAAAATTTGTAACTTCACAGAAGGACAGTTTAACCGCAATAGCTTAAACGATCATCGACTAACCCCAAAAATTTGTAAACTCGCAGAGGGACAGTTTAACCGCAATAGCTTAAGCGATCATTGACTGACCCCAAATTTCTAATTTCCCTGAAGGATAGTTTAACCGCACTACCTTAAGCGATCAGTGTCTGGCCCAAAATTTGTAGTGTTGTGTTGCTTAGCAAGTGCTGATAAAAATTTTCGGGCTCATATATAACTTGGGCGCTCCGGGCGGTGAGATTCGTCGTAGTGTAGATCCGAGTTTCAGTATTTGGGACCTGCAAAAATAAACGGGTTAGTTTTACCTGAAAATAGTTGGTACCGCAAAATGGCCAACTGTCGAATTTGAATTTGTGGGACAGAGCGCTTCGCTCCCGCGCGCTTGGTTTTGATGTTGCCGCAAAATGAACTGTAATAACGAACTTCCGACTGGGAAAGAGGGGCCATGGATCAGTCGTAGGGCCCGTGCTGCAGGCCTGCAGGGCCGCTAGCGGCCCAGGCCAGCGCCGCTAGCGGCGTTGGGCCTCAGGTTGAGGCCGCTAGGGGCTCTGGCCATGGCCACTAGCGGCTCTGGCCATGGCCACTAGCGGCTCTGGCTAGCGCCACTAGCGGCTCTGGCCAGCGCCACTAGCGGCGCTGGGCTTGAGCCAATGAAAGCGCTTCGACGCTATTTTTTTTTTCTTTTTCGCATTTTGAGTCTTCTTCTTGGCCGATTGACATTGTCGAGCAAGCTCACAAGTTCTTCTATTGTTGAGTGCTTCACTCCACTTGAGGTAAGTCGATTCTTGTCCGTTTTCTTCGGTTTTTGTCTTGAACTTGCTTATTTTTCCGCCTAGTTGTTAAATTTTGGGCTATATTGTTGAATCGGTGCTTGTTTCTTGTGAATCTGAGACTTTGTTTTCACACTTGTAGAGAGAGAAAACTCCATTGTGCTTCCATGGCTCCCGTAGACAAAGGGAAGAGCCCTATCAGTGATGAGGAGTTTGACCGGAGCCTCTTTCGCACCGGGTTGCCTTCTACCCGAGGGCCTCTAACCGGTCACGCGGATGGGGCTCGACAGTACCAAGATGCTTTTATGCGGTTGGACTGGCGCCCGCCTGGCGTGTGGGACCGTCGTGTTCTGTTGCCGGATAGACGGAGTCATTTACCTGACCCGGAGCTGGTACGCTCCCTGACTCACTCTTTGTTGTTTTTTTTGTGTTCAGTATATTTGAACTGAAAATTGGAACTGTTAGTGCCTCGGCACACGAATAAATTAGGCTTTGTACTGGGTTGGTGGTCAGCTGTATATAACTTGTGTGGAAATTATTTTAGCTGTATTTGTGGTAAATGGGGTGTTGAGAAAGTTTGTTTGTTGGCTAGGTTGTCGGGGTTTTGCTGCAGGCTCATGGGACTACTTTCCACTAGGCTATGATGTTAGGGACCTTTTCGGAGGGGGCCAGGAGCTTGGTACTAGGCTCGGGTCTTGATGAGTTTCTAACTGTTATCCCTGCTTGTCACTCGGGGGAATCTAGGATTATTGCCCGGGAGTTATTGGAGAGATTTTGGGATTCCACGAATACTTTTCATACCCCTGTTGGAGAGATGTTCCCTCTGGGTTCGCGCTGGGTTGGTTGAGATGCCCACCCATTTACTTCTCTCGAGCATTTCCGGGCCACTTTTGATAGCCATGCCGCCTCTAGGGTATGTTGTTGTTGATCTGTGCATCTTTTTTTTTTTTTTTGGTTCATCTTGTGTGGATGAACTTTGAACTTGTAATCTGCAGGTGTTATGGTCCGCTTTTGACGATGTTCTTGGGGTTTCTCCCCATATTACCCTAGAGTCTTTTAGGGTATCTTCTCTTCGGGTGGTCTTTGAGGGGCCATTCAGCTTTGTATGTTATTTGGGGGATCGCTTGACCCTGTTGGTCTATCCCTCTCTGGGTACTCATTTGGTTCTGGAGGATCCTCCTTTAACCATGTTTACCTGCGTGGTCTTAGTGTGCGGGACCTGGGGGTCGTGATTTGTGGTAGGGCGGCCACGGAATTTCTCGTGCCGGAGGTTGCTCGTCTGGATCGTACTGCTATGTACCGGGCCTATTGTTTGGACTGCTTGATGTCGGACCTCACTTCCAAGGTAATAAACTTATCTACATCCTTGAGCTTCATGCTTAGTATGCTGACTATTTGCATATCACAGGCGGATCGTCTCGCTCCCCCGGTCTCTAGGAGATCTCATCCTAGAGCTTCTCGGGGTCAGCCCCCTGTAGACGCCAAAAAAGCGTCTTCGGATTTCTCCGCAAAAGCCCGATAATGAAAGGAGTAATTTTTAAGCTTAAACTGCTATTTTTTCTTTAATAGTTAAAATAAGGTCTCAGGTTTTCCTCCAAACACTCTTTTATTTCATTGCATTCAAAAGCCCCGTTCAAGAGCTTTCCACTGACACGTCTCTTGCCTCATTCCGACCCCTGGTCGCCAAGTTGCGATATAGGGGTAAAATCATCTTTTACCATTCAAGGGCAAAACAGTCTTTTCATATTTTTCGGATCATTAAAAATTCCCCAGAAAATAAAGACAGGCTGGATGACGTCATTATGACGTCATCTAGCTAGCTGCTGACAGCCGTCAGCGGCCCTGGAGGATGTCCCAGAGCCGCTAGCGGCGCTGCCTTTTCCTTCGGGCCCGGCTCATTTTTCAAGCCCGTCTCATTTTCAGCTCCATTTTCGACCGTACAACCCTACTTTTCCACGCCTATATAAACAACCCTCCACCCTCAGTTCAAAACACACAGCCTACAGTTGGCAACCTCTATTCTCAGGAGTATTAACACTGAGCTTCCCCTCTTTCTTCTAAAAAGCTTGAGATCTATTTTTACTATTCTTGTTAAATATAGCCTACATTTCAGGTACAAATTCCTGAGGGCTCAAATTAAATTAATCGCTTAACTGTTTATTTTCTAAGTAGTCATGACGTAGATATCATGCTAGAATAACGTTTTTATTGCTTCCTAAATGTTGTTTGTATAGTCGTTGTGCTGCTCAACTTGTCAATCGAATGCATGTCTAAATAAGAGTTAAAATAAATGTTGTCATGCTTGAACCAATTAATAGTCTAAGTCTAGGTTGTTAATCCGGTTTGCATGGCAATTATGTCTTTAAATTATTAAGCAAACTTGAGTTAGTAGAGGCCGTCATAATACGGGCGAGTTGGGTGCCTAACACCTTCCCACCTCGTACCTTCGCCCCCGAAACTATTATTCTTGGGTACTCATATGTTTTATATAAGCGGGTGTCTTTCTAAAGACATGATTAGTTCACTTTTCGTGCTATTGGGTTGTCCCTTCGGTTTTGTCCCTTCGGTTTGTCCCTTCGATAAAACGCCAATAGCAGATTCGTGACCTCTTTCATGGTTTTTATTTAACTCAAGTCTTTTCAAAAGTTTTTCTAACTCGATGGTCCCTTGAACTTATCTAAGCCCCCAACTGAAAAATTTTCTATAAGGACGAACTCCGGGGAGAAACAAAAGGATTGGTATGAAAAATCCTGGGTCCTTACAGTGGCGACTTCACTGGGGACATACTTAAGAGGGTGAGACTCGAAAGTCAAGTTTGCTTAATTGTTTAAATAACATGTTTCATATATTTTGCATCATTTGCATCATTTGCATGTGCTTTTGCACAACCTTTTGACCCTTATCGACCCTCGAGGAAGTTTGTGTCGCAACTCGTAGACAACGCGTGTATCTAAAGGAATATACAGTTGTCCTATCGTGCAAATCGACACTTCCTCACCCATGACTCATTAATCCTTTGTTGATGAAAAGAATTACAATCGATGTGTCTACCATCCGCCGAACGGAAATTGTAATTTGTTCTCGTAACCTCACAGGAGCCAAAAGTCTTTAACCCACATTTATGCATCCGCTTGCTTGTTGTGCATGTGTCGTTGTACTGCCCGTCTGAGCACATGTTTGCCTGTAAACTGCGTTGTCATAATGCTTGCTTGAATGCATGAAATACGTGATTATGTGCCAACATGTACCTACGTGCTAGGAGTCTTTTCTTTTATTTTAGCTAGTTCCTAGTGCCCAAAGATGGTGCGAGAATTCAAATTCAATGAACACTCATCATTTTTCCCGATGATTTATTCTGAAAGTCATGAACAATTTCTAGAGGGTCAGTCTTCCAATTTCCCCTTCCCCTTTTTCTTATTTCTGTATTTTCCTTTTTTCTTTTGATGTAATTCAGATTCGGTCCCAAAAAAAAAATCAAAATTAAAAAACAAAAAAAGACGGCAAAACAAAAAAAAATACCGAAATCAATCCAAAAAAAAAATATAAAAAGAAAGGACCGAAATTTCCTTTTTTATATTATTTTATCCCATTTTTCATTTCCTTGAGTCTGGGAAAATGAAATTAGGATAATCATCTTTTTCTATTTTTCTCATTTTCGTTCATTCACTTTATTTTCCTTGGATATTAGGGAAATATTTGGGCATTTAGGCTTAAGGACTTTTCTTCTAGGACAATGTGTTTTCTATATGTGGGTCAATTTTTCATTAGATGAGAATCTCATGTTCTTTGTTACTAATTGCTCCGTGCTTCCTGTTCAGATAGACTCCGAGGAGAAAGATTGGGCCTGATCCGTTCTGCTTCGTGATCATCCTTGATTCAAGCCCCTTACTCATATCATGATTAGAACAGTCCAAGAGTACTTGGTTGAGATGACCGACTGAGTGGATCGGTTGGAAGCTGACATCACTAACATCAAGTCACGACAGTTGTGGGACACACCCATGTTCGTCCCTTCGTCCGAAAATCGCAAATCCGTGACCCCAGGAAAGCTTAACCCCGCCCCTCAGGGGCCAGAAAAGAAACGTAAAAGTGATACATCTTCTTCCAATGTCTCGCCCAAGGAAGGCCGTGTACCCCGGAAATTCACTCCATTTGGGGTAACCCTTAACACTGCTCTTGAGAGGTTGGTAGACAAGGACATGCTCCGACCCATAGGTCCCATCCCAAAACCAAGTATTAAGGGTCGCCACTGGAAGGAGGACCATTACTGCAAATACCATCAAGGAAAAGGGAATGACACGAATGACTGTTGGGCCCTTCGACACATTATCCAAGATAAGATAGATGATGGCACACTACCATCGCCCAAAGATGAAGAAACTGGGAGTTTTGGCGACCTTCTAGAGGCTGTCAATCACATCGCAATAGAAGAGCCCCAAGATTACTCTCACCTCATCCATGATGAGGAGACTACTTTAAGTTCTCAAAAGTCTTATGAAGAAGAACCTGCCATAGAAAGCTATGAAATAATGGATGACAGAAATCAGATACGAGGAAGTCTAGCTCGTATAATCAAGGAAATACAAGAGATGAGAGAGAAGGTCGACATCCTAGAAGAGCGCACTTCCAAACGCAGAAATGTGGTCATATTGACCAAAGAAGAAACTTGGTGGCACCAAGACCTTCTGTATCACAAGATGTCCAAATATGGGTATGTTCGCCCAAGGACCCCTACGTCAAAGATTATGCCAAGAGACAATAATCCCTTTTTAAGCTGCACCTATTGCGCGGCTGAGGGACATCACATCAACCAATGCAGGCGTTTCAAAGGGCAAGTCGTACGTTTCATTGATCAGGGGACAATGTGGCCACCCTACACTTGGACGGTCAACTGGTGTCGTCATTGTCATGAAAAGTATACCCCTCTCTTTGCACCAATGGAAGCACTTATGAACGCGCTAGTATGGAGAGGTGACATTCAGCATTACATCCCCATGGAGGAGACAAGATCAGAGCCAGGAGAAAACCGCCCCTATTGCAAGTACCATCGGCTGTTCGGACACCACACAGATGACTGCCTTCATCTAAAAGACGACATCCAAGGTGTCATCGATAGAGGAGAAGTTCCGCCACCGCTAAGGGAGGGCAACATAGAAGAAGAGCCCTGGAACTGATTGGTTACCTGTAGGAGCTAGAGGAATCGAATCTGAGTCTTCAAGTCCTGTCGAGTTAGGGTCTTAGCTAAATCTTTAGGTTGAGTCTGGAACAGGGGGTGTTCCCCTTCTATTTTCCTTGTAGGTCTAGTTTCTTTTTGACGGGTATTAGAGACCCTCTTCTCTATGTCATGTGTGTTTATCTATTCTTGCAAATCAATAAAAACTCCTCTTGCTCATTTCTCTCTTTGTTTAACTATTGTCATATCCGATGAATACAAAGTTACACAAATCATTAACTAAACCAATTTGAGTAATGTAAGTAAACTTCACAAAGCAAGAATACAGGTTTTCACTTTTACAGGAATTTGAGTAGCTGAACTCCCTCAACGATGCCACTCCCAAAGAAAAAGAAGCGAGCCAGCCTTTTGCAACAACCTCGACGAAGAAATGATCTTGGCTCCAATCGAAGAAGACCCTTGGTACCAAGACGTCTACAACTACATCATCAAATGAATGTACCCTCAGGATGCCCCACTAAGAGCTCAACGGGCCATCCGTCTCTTAGCGGCACAATACATAGAATACAAGGGGGTTCTGTACAAGTAATCTCACAACGGGGTAAACCTCAGATGTGTGAACGCCGAAGAAGCTGCAGAAATCATGGACGAGGCACACAATTGGGTGTGTGGACCCCACATGAATGGTCGAATGCTCTCCAAAAAGGTCCTACGACTGGGGTATTACTGGACTACTATGGAAAGGGATTGTTACGACTATGTCAAGAAATGTAAGAAGTGTCAAATATATGCCAACCTACAGCATATGCCGCCCTCAATGCATCACAACTTCACCTCTCCTTGGCCATTTTCTGCATGGGGAATAGACATCATAGGAAAGATCACCCCAAAGGGCTCGGGAGGACACGAATACATCCTAGTAGCCATAGACTATTTTACCAAGTGGGTTGAAGCCCAGTCCTATGCCATCCTTACCTCCAAACAAGTGTCCAAATTCATAAGGAACAACATCATTTGCCGATACGGTGTTCTACATGAAATCATAAGTGACCACGGATCCCATTTCAAAGCCGAAACAGCCACCCTCCTTAAAAGCTACAAAATCCAGCACCACAAATCATTCCCTTACCGTCCCCAAACCAATGGCGCAGTAGAGGCCGCCATAAAAAACCTCAAGATTATCATCGAAAAGATGATAGAGAACTACAAAGATTGGCCCATCAAACTCTCATTCGCCATTTCGGGGTATAGGACATCCATAAGATCCTCTACGGGAGCAACACCTTAATCCCTAGTCTATGGAATGGAAGTAGTTTTACCCATAGAAGTCCAACTACCATCCATGCGCATAGCCTTAGAAGGAGACATCCCCGAAACCCAATGGTTACAAGCTCGGTATGAAGAGCTCATGTTCACAGATGAAAGACGACTACGGGCCCTAGACCATTCCCACATATATCAACAACGCATGGCGAGAGCATTCAACAAAAATGTTCGACCTCGAAACTTAAAGGAAGGGGACTTGATTTGGAAAGAACTACGAGCCCCAGTAACCGACCTTAGAGGCAAGTTTCGACCAAATTGGTCCGGACCATTTATCATCAAAGACATCTTATCAAGAGGCGCCGTCAGACTCATGGATATTGATGGCATCGAGTTCAGCCAGCTCACCAACATGGATCAATTGAAAAAGTGTTACGTCTAAAAAAAAAACCTTAAAAAAAGAAAAAGAAAGAAAAAAGACGAACACTAATTGAACGAACTACGCTGGCCTGATTCCACACTGGATACGTAGGTAACCCTTTCAAAGTGGCCCGGCCAAAATCAGTCAACAAATTCCATTCAACTCATTCAAAAAGGATAATATTTATTCAAAACTGAATGAATATGCTTACATTGCAAGAATTAAAACTTTCTAAGAAAATAATGCAACTATGAGGGTTTAAGCTAAACAAATTCCTATAATTATTTTCTTTTAAAAACAAAACTTGCTTTCCTAGAAAACTACTTCAATCCTTCTTCCCTTTAGAAGGCATCATTGAAGACTTCTTCTTTGAAGGACCCTGGCCTGAGGAAGACCTGTGATCGCTTCCTTAAGCTGGGGGCTTGCCTCTCTTTAGTACATGGTTGGCTCCCATACGAGACATTTCCTTCCTTTTCTTGCCTCCTGTCTGTGAGTCATACCTAGGCTTTAGTTGGTCCCACTCCTCATGACGAAGGACTCGTCTCGCTTCCCCATCACTACAGGACAGCCAGTTCAGATACAGAAACCTGGGTTGGGACAATCATCCGAGGTACAGCCCAACGATGCCGGATACGCCAATACTTTCCCCACTCTGCAACCAATTAAGTGGTTAAGGCTACGACATTTGGTCTCATAGTCTCCTGACGAGGAATCACCTGTCTCAAACCATATTGCGACATGACCCTACAGGGAAAGAAGAAAGTAGTCTTATACAAACCTAGTATGGTAGTATGGAGGATTAAGTCATCACAAGCCACTAAAGAAGTCAAGCTCCACCAAGGCACATGCCAACGAACGATAGGTACCGCCTTGAAAAAGGCATCCCATTCAGCAAGGGACTTTTCAGAATATAGCCTTTTCCTTACCAGAAAGCTAGCAGCAGTATAAGTCTTCTTTGACCAAGTCCGAGGAACACGGATAATCAGATTATCCGGCGACTCTGTCAACCTCAGATCCTCGCATAACCAGATTTGAAGCAGCAGGGGGCTGCCCGAAAAAGCTTGGTTAGGAGATGTTTTCAACCTGTCGAGCCCACTAAAGGTTTCTCCTATGACCAGATGTAAGGGAGAATGGCCTTCAACCATTTGATTAACTACTCGCAGCAACGAGGCTCTACCCATGTTGGAAGACTCTACATTGACAAACAACAGGCGGTTTAACAAGCACAGTACGAAAGCCTGTCGACGATAACCTTTATCAGAGGAAATAGCGAATTTTTCGCAAAGTTGAACCAGGTCCACATCAGCACCAAGCACCATGGTTTTAGCTTCTGCAGATGAGAAACCCAAGGATTTTCTTTATAGATCCCTAAAACCATCCCTCACATAAGGCACATCTGGGGGAAGAACATCAGGAATATTAGTGATCGCAGCAAATTCCTCAACCAAAGGGCATAATTCAGAATTACCAAACCTGAAAACATGCAAGTCGGGATCCCAATAATTCAAGGCAGATCAAAGAAGGGGCCACAGTATTTTCGTTGGTTTTAAGTCTAGCAGGGTAGAAACATGAAACGGAGCTAGTTCAAGTTTATCTTCTATGGTAAGATTTTTACACCAAGCATCAAACAGATCTTCAAAGGATTTCACCATGGCAGAAAATTGGAGAAGTTTGGGAGAGCTAAAGGGATGTAAAAAAAGTGGTACAACATCAAGCACCCCGAATATCCTATTTATAGGCAAGAAAGCGGGCCGAAAAAACAAAAAAAAATCCACAAAAAGGGGCTGTTAGCAGGACTCGTCAGCGCCGCTAGCAGCCCAGCTGAGCGCCGCTGGCGGCCCAGACCCTGGCCCAGTCCGAATTTCTTTTTGCTCCAGTTCACATTTTCTGATCCAGACAACCCGATTTGAGTCCAGTTTTTAGCACCCGCGCGGAATCGCAAAGCCCGAGACTCTTTTAGATTTATCTTTTTTATTTTTTTTATTTCCTATTTTTTTTAGGGGGTATACTATGTGTAAAATTTTGCGTTTTACGTTTTTTTTTTTTACTTCTTTCTTTTACTATCCCCTGAATTTGTAGCTTTGTTCTACTGCACAACACATTGCATAAAGTAGATCAGACGGGCATAATTGAGTCATCATAACATGTTCATGCATATCAAAAAAAATGTGTGTGTGTTACACCCAAAACAGGAGTTCGAAATTCAAAGACCAATGTTTACAAAGCGGCCCAACATCGTTCAACTGGAATCGTCACTGCCGGCCTCATCATCAACAGACGACCCTCGACCGTAGTTTCCGGTCGAATAAGGGAAAGAAGAACTATATATGGGCCTACTGTTCTCGGGCCTCATGTCCCGTCCATGATACGCTGGAGCCCGCATAGGGGTACCTGCCGGAAACCCCGAGGAAAATAAGCTCGCTGTGGCCTGGCTAACAAAATCCATAGCGGCATCCTGATGAGAAGGCCCAGCAGATGACATATCCCACCCAGGGGAGTTCGCCCAATCTCCAGCCGAAGGCGTAGCAGCAGGCAACCTATCAAAGGAAGGCCGGAAATCAACAGGAGAGGACATGTCCGGAATGTATGGGACAGAAGGTCCGGGCGCCTCATCAACAGGAGGCCCGGTCACCACCACAGGAGGAGAACGAGCAATGGATGGTCTACTCCTTGAAGAAGCCCTCGCTGCAGAAGACTGGCGTGGTCCTGCTGAAGATGAGGACTGAGACATCTGCAGATGAACAAAGATGTTAAGTTAAGCACTTCACTTAGCTAAAACAAAGGAAGAAGAAAATTTACTTACATCAATAGACTTGGACCGAGAACTCTTCCCCATGCCCATCGCCCGACTATAGCCTTTCTTCAACAGGTGAATAAGCATGAAGACGTGAGAAGTCTGCTCCCGGTTCAACTATAAAAGAGAGAGAGAGAGTGGCAAAATAGAGTTAAAAACTCCAAACAAACACAAGTATAAGAGAGAGACAGAACAGATGACTAACCCCCATGCAACCATCGGGCAAGGGTAGACCCTCCATCGCCTCTCCGTCAGCAACATTGAGAGGGAGCTCCTCCACTATGCGCCCCCCACTCTCTCCAAGATACCTCACCTCGTTGGTTGGCAAGGTCACACTTGGGGGCTGACCTCGGGAAGCTCTAGAACGAGACCTCCTAGGGCCCGGAAGAGCTAGACGATCCGCCTACAAAACACAAAAGTCAGTATATGGGACAAACAATTTAAAAATACAGACAAATTTCTTACCTCAGAAATAAGGTCCTGCATCAGGCGATCCAAGCAATAGGCCAAATACATGGCCGCCTCGTCCAAACCAACGACCTCTGGCACGATAAACTCCTGCGCCGCTCTACCTCGGATCACAACCCCCAGGTCCCGCACACTCAAACCGCGCAAGTAAAACATGGTCAAAGGAGGATCCTCCGAAACCAGATGAGCACCCAAGGAGGGATAGACCAACCGAGTCAAGCGGTCTCCCAGATACCATACAAAGCTGAATGGCCCCTTAAAGACTACTCGTAGAGAAGATACCCTGAAAGACTCTAGGGTAATATGGGGAGGAACCCCAGGAATCTCATCAAAGGCGAACCACGACACCTGCAGATTACTAAGGCAAAGTTCATTCATACAAACTGAACAAAAAGAACGCACAGATTAACAAGCAACGTACTGTGGACACAACATGGCTCTCAAAGGAAGCCCGGAAATGCTCCAGGGAAGTGAACGGATGGGCATCCCTACCGACCCACCGTGAACCTAAAGGAAACATCCTCAAGCCAGGACGATGAGGACCGAAGGCTGGAAAATACTCAAAGAACCACAGCTGCCACACAAGCAAGCACACAAACACAGATGATTACCCTAGTTGAGGACATAGGCAAAAAAAGGAGGAATAAACAAAAAAGAGAGGGTGTCTACCTCTAGTATCCTCCATGGGCCCGTGATAGATGTCCTCTTGCTCGTCTCCTTAGGCCTACAGGCCCGACGGCACCACTTCAACAAAGAAGCGTAAGCGGCCCCCCAAGGTTGTACTCACGCACCTTGGTCAAATCCTCCAAACATGTCAAGAAACCGACTTGACACACGCTCTTCTTCTGAGCAAAGATCGTCGACCCCAGCAAGCAAGCCAGGAAATTACGAGCCCTCTGCTCTTCGGTGAGCCCCTGCGCAGATGCGGCCTCCCACAACTGCGCCAAAGAAACCCAATCCTGGTCAAAATGGGCGTATATAGGCCAGTAAAGATCTGATAAGGTGTCACTCTGTCGCCAATAGCCCGCGTCATACAGAATACGACGCCCTCTAAAAGATAACCCGGTCAGCACAGCAAACTGATAAGGGGTAGGAAACATCTCTCCCACAGGTGTATGGAAAGTGTTTGTAGAATCCCAAAACCTCTCCAGTAAACCCCGGGCGACAATCCTAGAATCCCCAGAGTGACAGACAGGGATAACAGTCAAAAAATCAGCGAGATCAGAGTCCAATACCAAATTCCTGGCCCTCTCCGAAAAGGTACCCAACAGCATAGACCAATGGGAAGTGGTCCCATGAGCCTGCAGCATAACCCCAACACCCTAGCCAAGCCAACAAAATTTTCTCAAATACCCAATACAGCTAAAATAAATTTCATACAAATTATATACAGCTAACCACCAATCCAGTACACATCCCAATTTGTTTGTGTGCCGAAGCACTAACAGTTCCAAATTTTCATTTCAAATATACTGAACACAAAAAAAAAAGTTGAGTTAGAAAAGGTACCAGCTCCGGGTCAGATAAATGACTCTGTCTAGTCGGCAACAGAACACTGCGGTTCCAAACGCCAGGCGGGCGCCAGTCTAACCGCATGAACGAATCCTGGTACAGTTGAGCCCCATCCGCGTGATGGGTCGGAGGCCTTCAGGTAGAAGGCATCCCGGTGCGAAAAACGCTCTGGTCATACTCCTCATCGCACATAGGACGCTTTCCTTTCTCTATGCATGAGAGTCATGAGAACACAATAGAGTTTTCTCTCTCTACAAGTGGGAAAATAAAAGTCTCAGATTCGCAAGCTACAAGCACATATTCAACAATGCAACCCAAAATTCAGCAACTAGGCGGAAAAGTAAGCAAGTTCAAGACAAAAACCGAAGAGAACGGACAAGAACTGACTTACCTCAAGTGGAGTGAAGCACTTAACAATGGAGGAACTTCAACCAAGACTCTCGACATTGGCTCGGAGAGGAAGAAGCAAAAAAAACGCGAAAGAGGAGAGAGAAAGCGCCGAAGCGCCTTTATTCGGCTCAAGCCCAGAGCCGCTAGCGGCTTCAATCTGAGGCCCAGCGCCGCTAGCGGCCCTGCAAACCTGCAGCACGGGCCCCACAAGCTGACCCTAGGCCCCTTTTCCAGTCCAGAGTTCGTTGTTATAGTTCATCTCCCGACAATATCAGTATCAAACGCGCGGGAGCAAAGCACTCTGGCCCACAAATTCAAATTCCACAGTTGACCCATTTTACGGTACCAACCATTTACAGGTAAAATTAACCCGTTTATTTTTGCAGGTCCTAGAAACAGAAACATGGATCTACACGGCGACTCTCGACCCGAGCGCCCAAGTTATATATATTTTTTTTACAGGTCCTAGAAAATGAAACGTGGATCTACACGGCGACTCTCAACCCGAGCGCCCAAGTTATTTATTTTTGCAGGTCCTAGAAACTGAAACGTGGATCTACACGGCGACTCTCGACCCGAGCGCCCAAGTTATTTATTTTTGCAGGTCCTAGAAACAGAAATATGAATCTACACGGTGACTCTCGACCCGAGCGCCCAAGTTATTTATTTTTGCAGGTCTTAGAAACAGAAACATGGATCTACATGGCGACTCTCGACCCGAGCGCCTAAGATATTTTAAATGCTTTAGTCAATGATCGCTTAAAGCGGTTATACTGTCCATTTGTTTTTTTTAAATGCTTCAGTCAATGATCGCTTAAAGCGGTTATACTGTTCATTTGTTTTTTATATGGTTTCAGTCAATGATTGTTTAACCTATTGCAGTTAAACTGTTCATATGTTCTAACCATTTTGCAACCGTTATTTTTTATCGCGTTGTCTCGTTGACTTTCTCGTTTCTTATACAAGGACGGAATCTCGACATCCGCCGAGTGGTGTTTAGTCACTGTTTGTCAAAGCACTCTATGTTGATCATTCTCAAAGTATTACTAACTTTTTCATTCACTCTGAATACAGGTCCCCAACAGACGTTTAGACTATCTACGAACGGTGTTGTATCCTGCTACTATTAACCTTTCATTTTCTATTGTGTTCACAGGGATTAAATCTTAGCACACTACGAGCATGTTCCAACACAGGTTTGTCTTCATATGCATGCATACTGTACACTCTCACACACCGTTTGCACATCAGCATCCTGCATGTCGCCTTCGGAGTACTTTGATCTTCGCTTTTACTCAAACTCGATCAAAGTGGGGGCTTCTATAGAGGCCAAAAAAGCGTCTTCGGATTTCTCCGCAAAAGCCCGATGATGAAAGGAGTAATTTTTAAGCTTGAACTGCTATTTTTGCTTTAATAGTTAAAATAAGATCTCAGGTTTTCCTCCAACCACTCTTTTATTTCATTCCATTTAACAGTCCCGTTCAAGATCTTTTCAACGACACGTCTCATGCGTCATTCCAACCCCCGGTCGCCAAGTTGCGATATAGGGGTAAATTTGTCTTTTACCATTCAAGGGCAAAACAGTCTTTTCATATTTTTCGAATCATTAAAAATTCCGAGGAATATAAAGACAGGCTGGATGACGTCTTTAGGACGTCATCCAGCTGGCTGCTGCCAGCCGTCAGCGGCCCCAGAGGATGTCCCAGGGCCGCTAGCGGCCTAGGCCAGCGCCGCTACCGGCGCTGACCAAGGTCGCTAGCGGCCTTGTCCAGTGCCGCTACCGGCGTTGCCTTTTCCTTCGGGCCCGGCTCATTTTTCAAGCCCGTCTTATTTTCAGCTCCATTTTCGACCGTACAACCCTACTTTTCCACGCCTATATAAACAACCCTCCACTCTCAGTTCAAAACACACAGCCTACAGTTGGCAACCTCTATTCTCAGGAGTATTAACACTGAGCTTCCCCCTCTTTCTTCTAAAAAGCTTGAGATCTATTTTTACTATTCTTGTCAAATATAGCCTACAGTTCAGGTACAAATTCCTGAGGGCGCAAATTAAATTAATTGCTTAACTATTTATTTTCTAAGTAGTCATAATGTTGATATCATGCTAGAATAACGTTTTTATTACTTCCTAAATATTGTCTGTATAGTCGTTGTGCTGCTCAACTTGTCAATCGAATGCATGTCTAAATAAGGGTTAAAATACAATGTTGTGATTCTTGAACCAATTAATAGTCTAAGTCTAGGTTGTTAATCCGGTTTTGCATGGGAATTATGTCTTTAAATTATTAAGCAAACTTGAGTTAGTAGAGGCCGTCATAATACGGGCGAGTTGGATGCCTAACACCTTCCCACCTCGTACCTTCGCCCCCGAACCTATTATTCTTGGGTACTCTTATGTTTTATATGAGCGGGAGTCTTTCTAAAAACATGATTAGTTCACTTTTCGCGCTATTGGGTTGTCCCTTCGGTTTGTCCCTTCGATAAAACCCCTATAGCCGATTCATGACCTCTTTCATGGTTTTTTATTTAATTCAAGTCTTTTCAAAAGTTTTTCTAACTCGATGGTCCCTTGAACTTATCTAAGCCCCCCAACTGACAAATTTTCTATAAGGACGCACTTCGGGGAGAAACAAAAGGATTGGTATGAAAAATCCCGGGTCCTTACACCCCCAAGTGTGACCTTGCCGACAAATGAGGTGAAGTATATCAGATAGAGTGGGGGACGTGTAGTGGAGGAGTTCCCCCTTCATATGGCTGACGGGGAGACGGTGGAGGTCTTGCCCTTGCCTGAAGGTTGTACGGGGGTAAGCTCTCTTTATTTTTTTCCCCTGTTTTGTATTTGTGTTTGGTTTTGGGTACTGACTTTATTTTATGGCTTTCTACTCTTTTTGAGCTGAACTGGGAGTAGACTTCTCAGGTCTTAAAGCTCATTCATTTGTTGAAGAAGGGCTATGGTCGAATGATGGGCAAGGGGAAGAGTTCTCGGTCTAGGACCATTAATGTGAGTAGATTCTCTTTCTCTCTCCTTTCTTTAGTTAGGTGGAGTGTTTAACCTAAAATATTTTGACTTTGATCGTTGCAGATGTCCCAATCTTCGTCTTCACTGGGACCTCGCCATTCTTCTGCTGCGCAGGTTTCTTCGGCGAGCCGACCATCTATGGCTCGTGCTCCCCCCGTGGTAGTGAACAGGCCTCCTGTTGTTGAGGCGCCCTGACCTTTTGTTCTACAAGTTCCTGAGATGTTATGTCCTACTGATTTCCGGCCTTCTCTTGATAGGCTTCCTATTGCTACGCCCTTATCTGGAGGTTGGGCAAACGCCCCTGGATGGGATGTGTCATATGCTGGGCCCTCACATCAGGATGTAGCTATGGATTTCGCGAGTCAGGCCACGGCGAACTTCTTTGCTTTGGGGTTTTCAGCAGGTACCCCCATGCGTGCACCGGCGTATGACGGTCGGGACATGAGGCCTGACAACAGTAGGCCCATTTACAGCTCTTCTCTTCATTACTCGACCGGGAACTATGGTCAGGGGTTGTCTGTTGATGATGATGTTGACAGCAATGATTCCGGCTGAGCAGTGCTGGACCTTCTGTAAACATTGACCTTGGAATTTCGAGCTCCTTTTTTTTTGTTATGCAGCATTTTTTTTATGACATGCGTGATATGCTATGGTGACTCAATTATGCCCGCCTAATCTAATTATGCAACGTGTTACGCAATAGGATAAGACCATAGTTTAGGGAATAAATGAGGAAAAGAGGTAAAATTTACAAAGAAAAAAGCAAAAATTACACATATTATACCAAGACCATAGTTTAGGGACTAAATGAAAAAAAGGTAAAATTTACAAAGAAAAAAGAAAAAATTACACATATTATACCCCCTTAAAAAAAAGAAATAATATTAAAAATAAATGTGAAAAAATGAAATAGATCTAAGAGAGTCTCGGGCTTTTTAATTTTGCGCGGGTCATCAAAACTGGCCTGAAATTAGATCGCCTGGGTCAAAATACGGGCTGGAGCAAAAAGAAAATCGGACTGGGACAGGGTCTGGGCCGCTAGCGGCGGTGACCAGTGCTGCTGACGGTTTTGCTTCGGGCTTTTTTGTGGATTTTTGACTTCTTCAGCCCGCGTTTCTGCCTATAAATAGGATTTTTGAGATGCTTGATGTCGTACCACTTTTCTTTATACTTTATCTCTCCCAAACTTTCCCAAGTTTCTGCCATGGTGAAATCCTTTGAAACTTTGTTCGATGCTTGGTGCAAAAATCTGATTGTAGAAGATAAACATGAACTAGCTCCATTTCATGTTTCCACCCTGATGACTTTGAAACCAACAAAAATATTGTGGCCCCTTCTTCGCTCCGCTTTGAATTATTGGGACCCTGACCTGCATGTTTTTCGTTTTGGCAATTCTGAATTATGCCCTATAGTCGATGAATTTGCTGCAATCACCAATATGCTTGATGTTCTCCCCCCATTCATACCTTGCGTGAGAGATGGTTTTAGGCATCAATACAAGAAATCCTTGGGGTTGTCTACCGCAGAGGCT
Source organism: Tetragonia tetragonoides (assembly GCA_038025085.1). Classification (NCBI taxonomy): domain Eukaryota; kingdom Viridiplantae; phylum Streptophyta; class Magnoliopsida; order Caryophyllales; family Aizoaceae; genus Tetragonia; species Tetragonia tetragonoides. The sequence goes on from CM076149.1 coordinate 25,653,208, forward strand.
AAAAATATGGTGCTTGGTGTTGATGTGGATTTGGTCCAACTTTGCGAAAAGTTTGCCGTTTCTTCTGAAAGGGATGCCATATTTAGGCATTGCCGTCGACAGGCTTTTGTACTATGCTTATTAAACAGCCTATTGTTTGTTAATGTTGAATCCTCCAATTTGGGTAGAGCCTCGTTGTTGCGAGTGGTTAATCAAATGGTTGAAGGACATTCCCCTTTGCATCTCGTCGTAGGGGAAACCATTATTGGGCTCGACAGGTTGAAAATATCTCCTTACCAAGCTTTTTCTGGCAGCCCCCTCCTGCTTCAAATCTGGTTATGTGAGCATCTGAGGTTGATAGAGTCGCTTGATTATTCGTGTTCCTTGGACTTGGTCCAAGAAGACCTACACTGCTGCTAGTTTCCTGGTTAGGAAAAGGCTATATTCTGTAAAATCCCTTGCTGAATGGGATACCTTTTTCCATGCCGGACCTATCATTCGTTGGCTAGTGCCATAGTAGAGCTTAACTTCCTTAGTGGCCTGCGATAGTTTGGTCCTTTATACTACCATATTGGGTTTGTACACGACTACCTTCTTCTTTCCTTCTAGGATCATGAGGCAATATGGTTTGAAACAGGTTATCCCTCGTTTGGAAACTACGAGGCCAAATATCGTAGGTTTGAGTACTGAGTTTGCCGCAGAGTGGGGAAAATATTGGCGTAGCCGGGACCGCTGGACTATACCTCGGGTGATTACCCCAACCCAAGTTTCCGAGACTTACCTGAATTGGCTTCTTGCAGTGATGGAGAAGCGAGACGAGCCCTTCGTCCTGAGGAGTGGGACCAACTAAAGCCTAGATATGACTCAGAAACAGGAGGCAGCAAAAGAAAGGGAATGTCTCAAATGGGACACTATCATGTACTGAAGGGAGACAAGCCCCCAGCTCAAGAAAGCGATCACAGGTCGTCCTCAAGCCAGGGTCTGTCAAAAGAACTCTTCAACGATGCCTTCTAAAGGGAAGAAGGATTAAAGTAGTTTTCTAGGAAAGCAAGTCTAGTTTAAAAAAATAACAACAGGAATTTGTTTAGCTTAAACCCTCACAGTTGCATTATTTTTTTTTTCTTAGGAAGTTTTAGTTCTTGCAATGTAAGCTTATTCGTTCAACTTGAATAAAGATCATCCCTTTTGGATGTGTTGGATTGATTTTGATTTTGATTTTTGGTCGGGCCCCTTAAATGGGTTACCTAAGTATCCAGTGTGGATCCAGGCCAGCGTAGTTCGTTCAAGTTATGCATGTCCCTTTTTTTTCGAATATATTTATTTTTTTGATTTTTTTTTTAGACGTAACACTTCTTTAGTTGGTCCATGTTGGTGAGCTGACTGAACTCAATGCAATCAACATCCATGAGCCGGATTGTGCCTCCTGATACAACGTCTATGATGATGAATGGGCCGGACTAGTTTGGTCTAAATTTGCCTCTGCGGTCGGTAACTGGCGCTCGTAATTCTTTCCAAACTAAGTCCCCTTCCTTTAAATTCTGAGGTCTGTTGAATGCTCTCGTCATGCGTTGTTGATACATGTGGGAATGGTCTAGGGCTCGTAGGCGCCTTTCATCCGTGAACATGTGTTCCTCGAAGTGGGCCTGTAGCCTTTGGGTTTCGGGAATTTCACCTTCTAAGGCTATACGCTTGGAGGGAAGTTGGATTTCTATGGGTAGAACTGCTTCCATTCCATAGACTAAGGAATAAGGTGTTGCCTTCGTAGAGGATCTTATGGATGTCCTATACCCCGAAAGGGCGATTGGGAGTTTTATGGGCCAATCTTCGTAGTTTTCTATCATCTTTTCAATGATAGTCTTGAGGTTCTTGTTGGCGGCCTCTACTGCGCCATTGATTTGGGGACGGTAAGGAGATGATTTGTACTGCTGGATTTTGTAACTTTTGAGGAGGGTGGCTGTTTCGGCTTTGAAGTGGGATCCATGCATGGTAACTTATGATTTCATGTGGAACGCCATATCGGCAAATGATGTTGTTCCTTATGAATTTGGTCACTATTTTGGAGGTAAGGATGGCATAGGACTGAGCTTCAACCCACTTGGTGAAATAGTCTATGGCTACTAGGATGTATTCATGTCCTTCCGAGCCTTTCGGGGCAATTTTTCCAATGATATCTATTCCCCATGCAGAAAATGGCCAAGGGAAGGTGAAATTGTGGAGCATCGAGGGTGGCATATGTTGTAGGTTGGCATATATCTGACATTTTTTACATTTCTTGACGTAGTTGTAGCAATCCCTTTCCATAGTAGTCCAGTAGTACCCTAGCCGTAGAATCTTCCTGGAGAGAATTTGACCATTCATGTGTGGTCCGCACAACCCATTATGTACCTCGTCCATAATCTCTGCAGCTTCTTCGGAGTTCACACATCTGAGGTTAACCCCGTTGTGAGATTTCTTGTACAGAACCCCCTTGTACTCTATGTATTGCCCCGCTAAGAGACGGATGGCCCGTTGAGCTCTTACGGGTGCATCTTGAAGGTATATTCCTTTGGTGATGTAGTTGAAGACGTCTTGGTACCAAGGATCTTCTTCGATCGGTGCCAAAGTCATTTCCTTGTCGATGTTGTTGCAAAAAGCTGGCTCGCTTCTTCTTTGTATACAGACAGGCATCGTTGAGGGAGTTCAGCCACTCGAATCCCTGAAAAAGAGTGAAAATCTGCATTCTTGCTTTGCGAAGATTACCTACATTGCTTAAATTGATTAGTTAATGAGTTGTGCAACTTTGTATTCATTGGATTTATCAATAGCTAAACAAACAAAGAAATGAGCAAGAGGACTTTTATTGATTTGCAAAAAAAAAAAGGATAAACACACCTGACTTTAGAGAAGAGGGTCTCTAATACCCGTCAAAAAGAAACTAGAATTAGAAGGAAAATACGAAGGGGAACACCCCCTATTAAAGACTGGACCTAAAGATTTAGCTAAGATCCTAACTCATCACAACTTGGGGACTTCGACTCCTCTAGCTCCTGTGGGTGACCAATCAGTTCCAGGGTTCTTCATCTATGTTTCCATCCCTTTGTAACACCCCCGAATTTACAACGATTTCCAGGAAACTATCGACGTCATTATCGATGAAGCGACACCGCCAAACCATTACAAACCCAAGTGTAGTTACTGCAACATTTATCACTAAGGAGCAAATGCTAAGCAGAAAGAAAGACTAGGCATCAAAATGAGCTTCTAAGGAACTAATCAATCTAAATCAGTTAATATCAGAGTTGTCTATATAGTGAGCTAAAACCATTAAACCAAATTTATTACAACTGACCATCAAGGGAAAAAACCAATAAAAATAATTAATCCCACGATCTAATCCGAACATAAATAGTTTTATCAAATGACGTAAACTCTAACCTTCTAAGTTGTACGTCCTCAATCAATCTAAACCTGCACTTTGGTTTCCGTGACGGAAACAAACATACAGAAGAAAAGAAAAGAAACAAAAGAGAAAGAAATATCAGATAAATTGAATAAACGTCATCCGTACCCAGTAAAAACATTTCGCAAACCTTACCTTAGGTTTTAGAAGAATCATTGAAATTCATTTGCATACGCACATAAGCAGGTAATCAAGCATACGCATAACGACATTCTTTTACATACAATTCTTGTATAGTGACCATACGAAATACGACACAGACAATCCGTCAAGATTAGAGAGATGTAAGAGAGCTTATAAAGCAGCGATTACCCATACTATCTATCGAAGAAACAATCACGCCATGGACTTAATGGCTCTAGTGTGCACACTACCTTTAGTACAATTACACGATCCTAGAGGACTTAATAAATGGGGAATGATCCGTCCCAGACACACTGTGAGGTGTCCATAAGTAACTTGGGAATCACTCATCCCTTAAACTACACAATTAGGTGCAATCCCGATAGCTCGACTACTCCTAGGGATCCATTATCAGTCTTACTCTCATTTAATTCAATACACATAATTTGCATTGGTTGACATAAGTGGACTACGAGACCACGACTTACTAATTCATTTCATGCTTTAGACAATGAATAGTAAATAACGACGATAATGATAGTTCAATACGATGAGAATTAAATATGCTTTAATTCAATAACGACGATAATTCAATAATGAAGACAAGAAATGTCTAGCCAAATTTCAGCAGCACTTCGGCAGGGTAACATGATATCCAAAAATTCACAAATCATCCAAGGCATTCAATCAATAATAGATAGGTGCTCACTAGCACTCAAGAATACCCATACCAATTAGAACTTATTTAATATCATAATAATACTAATAATTCACCATTCAACAATTGTCCAATAATCATCATATGGACTAATTAATTCCCAAAACATGATAACATCGACATGCTAATTATAAATCATATTTACAGTGGTAAACATGCTTAAGAAATCTCATGATAATGATGATATAATTTAATCATACTTTGCATATTAAATTCACAACAAATTCCCAATTAGCACATAACACATCAAAATAGTTTTGATGGGGCTTTGGAAGAATTTAGGCATGAGCGCTTACCACTAATACGCTACCAAACAGTAAGTATGCTCCAAGCAATCGACAATATCACGCTTGCTCGTTAGGTCCTAATTAAAAACAATTACCGAATCAGTATTAATTAAATATGAAAATACAAATAGTAAGGAAATATCAGTATGATATTTTTAATAAATTTCTTTATTTATTTCAACCAAACTAGGCTTTTGAAAATCCGAATTCCAATTCCAAATGAGTACAGAAAAATAAAAACATTAAGTCAAAAATACTGAAAATCGAATTAATAATTACGAAAAATATAAAAACGAAACCCTAACTTCAAAACTAGGTCTAGGCCACGAGTACCCATGCATGGGACCAATAACCCGACCCATCACCACCACCACCACCCACTGGCCACCATGGCCGGTGGTGGTGGTCGCCGGAGCGCCAGCAAGGAGAGGAGAGAGAAAACGCGAAAGAGAGAGAAAAGAGAGTGCGAGCGAGAGAGAAACAAATAAAGAGAGAGAGAATACAACAGGGACACGGGGCCACGACGCCTGGGTGGTTCGATGGTGGTCCGGTTGTCCCACGATCGCAGAACAGGGGGCGCGGGAGACTCGAAGGCGGGAGAGAGAGAGAGAAAGAGAGAGAGAGAGAGAGAGAGAGAGAGAGAGAGAGAGAGAGAGAGAGAGAGAGAGAGAGAGAGAGAGAGAGAGAGGGAGCCATTACCGCCGGCGAGGGAGGACGGATTTCCGGCGAGTGAGCGGCTGAGAGAGTAGAGAGAGAGCTTGGGTGAAGGAGAGAGAGAAAAGCCGTGAGGGAGAGAGAGAGAGAGAGAACGGGTGAGAGAGAGAGAGAGAGAGAGTGTGTGTGAGGGTTTGCCTCAGTTTGCAAAACTGATCAATTGACTCAAACCTTTTCCTTATATAGGCCCTCAGTCAACCAAGTCAAAGACTACTAGGTTAAGGAATTTATTTGATAATTTTCAGAATTAAAAAGCGAATTAAAACTAACTAAAACCAATTAAAACTATATGAATAATTCTTATTCATATATAAAATATTTTAATTAAACTCCTCAAAATTGATAAATACAATTTATGAAAGTCCCATAATAATAATATGGCTTTAATTGAATAAATCGAGTCCTTAATTGAATATACGATTAAATCTCCGAAACTATTTATAAATCAATATAATAATTATAGAAAATATTGGGGTATCACATTCTACCCCCCTTAAAAGAAGTTTCGTCCCAAAACTTGAGATATGAAGTAATCACTTCCCAAAACAAAACGAGTTTACCCATGCGAAGGTGTAAAACAATTTCTGGGACACTAAAATATGCAAGATGAGCAAGTACGATCGTGATTCCAAGTTGGTTAACATGCACCATGCAATGCTTAAACATGAAATTCGTGCAAAGCGATAAACAAAACACGCAAAAAGACGAAAATTTTGAGGCGTGACATTCTACCCTCCTTAAACGGAGTTTCGTCCCGAAACTCAAGTGGGACTAGTACCTTCTAGGAAGAGGTCTGGATACTTCTCGCGCATCATGGATTCAGCTTCCCATGTAGCTTCCTCTTCACCTTGTCGAGACCAAACGACATAGACGATAGGAATAGTGTTTGTTCGAGTTGAGCGCTCTTTGCGGTCCACTATCTTGATAGGACGCTCTTCGTAAGTCAGACTTTCATCGAGGTCGATCGTTTCAGGTTGAACGACATGAGTTGGATCATGTAAGTATCTCTTCAATTGAGAGACATGAAACACACTATGGACTTTTGCAAGTTCCACAGGTAAGCTAGTCGATAAGCAACCTCACCATTCCTTTCCAGGATCTCGTAAGGACAAATGTAACGAGGACTCAATTTCCCCTTACGACCAAAACGCATGAACGCCTTTGGTAGGAGATACTCGTAAAAGTACCTTGCTTCCCACCTCAAACTCTTCGGGTCTACGACCTCTATTAGCGTACGATTTCTGGCAATCGTGAGCACTACGCATCTTCGCTTGAATAACTTTGACCACATGGACAGTCTGCTGGATCATCTCAGGACCCAAAACTGCAGTTTCACTAATATCGTTCCAACAAACGGGCGATCTACACTTCCTACCATATAAGGCTTCATATGGCGCTCGATCAATGCTTGAATGATAGCTATTGTTGTAAGAAAACTCGATCAACGGAATATGTGTATCCCACGAGACTTGATACTCGAGAGCACACGCTCGTAACATATCCTCCAAAGTCTGAATTGTCCTTTCCGTCTGACCATCAGTCGCAGGATGAAATGCGGTACCGAACTTCAATTTGCTTCCAAAAGTTTCTTGCAATTTCTGCCAAAAGTGTGATAGAAATCTCGAGTCTCTATCTGAAACAATATCTTCTGCAACACCATGAAGTCTAATGACTTCCTGGACGTAAGCATCCGCTAGCTTCTCCATTTCCCAAATGTCATTCATTGGGATGAATCTCGCAACTTTCGTTAGACGATCCACAACGACCCAAATGGCGTTCTTCTTCTTTTGTGCCAATGGTAAACCCATGACAAAGTCCATTGAAATTGAATTCCATTTCCATGTAGGAACTTCAAGCGATTGTATCATTCCACCAGGTCTCTTGTGTTCGATCTTGACTCTCTGGCACGCCAGACACTTAGCAACGAACTCAGCGACAACTTGCTTCATACCTCTCCACCAAAACATTTGGTGAAGATCATTGTGTAGCTTGTCTCCACCAGGATGTACAGAATAAGGTGTATTGTGAGCTTCACCCAAAATCTGACTCTTGATCTCCAAGTCATTCAGCACACACACACGATCACGGAATCTCATGACACCATCTTGACCAATAGAAAAGTCCTCAGATCAACCCACGTCCATGTGGTGTAGAATCCGTTGAAGATCTTCATCTACACTTTGTTTATCCTTGATCTCGTCGAGCAGGGTTGGTCGAACTGACATATGCGCTAAGGTACATTGAACGTCACTTTTTAGCACAATCTCCACGTCTAGACTTTGCAAGTCACGAATAATCTCCTTCGGAAGTACCAAAGTAGTGTTCAACGAATGACGAGTCTTTGTACTCAAAGCGTCAGCCACCACGTTAGCTTTCCCTTCGTGATACTGAATATCGATGTCGTACTCCGTTAACAACTCTAGCCATCTTCTTTGTCGCATATTCAACTCCTTTTGCATGAATATGTACTTGAGACTCTTGTGGTCCGTAAACAGCTTGATAGCAGAACCATAAAGATAATGTCTCGAACTCTTCAGAGAAAATACGACAACAGCGAGTTCTAAATCGTGAGTAGGGTAGTTATCCTCGTGCTTCTTCAGTTGTCTTGAGGCATAAGCCACTACCTTACCATGTTGCATCCAAACATAGCCTAAGCCATGCTTAGACACGTCACTATAGACTTCATATCCTTCAGTTTCCGATGGCAAAGTCAAAATCGGCGCGCTCATAAGACGTTTCTTCAACTCTTGAAAAGCAGCTTCACACTTTTTAGACCACACGAACTTCGTCGTCTTCTTCATCAAGTTTGTCATAGGCTGCGCTATCTTCGAAAATCCATCCACGAACCTATGATAGTAACCAGCTAACCCAAGAAAATTTCTAACCTCGATCACGCTCTTCGGTGCGGACCAGCCAATAACAGCTCTAATATTTTCCGGGTCAACAGCAACTCCACTCTTAGACACCATGTGTCCTAAGAAGGAAACAGTTTCTAACTAAAACTCGCACTTTCACAACTTCGCATACAGTTGATATCGTTTTGAAATCTCCAAAACGGTACGCAAATGTTGCTCGTTCTTAGCAGCATTCTTCGAGTAGACCAAAATATCATCAATACAGACAACTACGAACTGATCGAGATAAGGCTGGAATGTACGGTTCATCAAGTCCATAAACATTGCAGGTGCGTTCGTCAACCCAAAAGGCATAACTGTGAACTCATAGTGTCCATACCTCGTCCTAAACGCGGTCTTTGGAATGTCAAGCTCGAAAATCCTAAGTTGATGGTATCCTGAACGTAAGTCGATCTTTGAGAAGACAGTCGCTCCACGGAGTTGGTCGAATAGGTCGTCAATCCTCGGCAGTGGATAACGATTCTTGATCGTAATCTTATTCAGTTCGCGGTAGTCTATACAGAGTCTCATACTACCGTCCTTCTTACGCATGAACAGGACAAGAGCACCCCAAGGCGATACACTAGGACGTATGTATACCTTCCACTAGTTCCTCAAGTTGTGTCTTCAGTTCCTTCATCTCTGAAGGAGCCATACGTTAAGGAGCTTTCGAGATTGGAGTAGAACCTGGAGCTAATTCGATCGTAAAGTCGATAATGCATTGCGGAGGCATTCTGGGAATCTCGTCTGGAAAGACGTCGGCGTACTCCGAAACAACTGGGATAGGTTTCAAAACTTTAGCTTCTCGTCTTGTATCCACCACATGACATAGGTAAATTTGTTCACCTTTATTCGTGCACTCCTTTGTTTTTATGGTCGCCACTACCTTCAACTTTGGCTTGACCATGACTCTTTTGTAGGTAATCCTCCTACCATGCGGTCCACGTAACAACACACGCTGTTCATAACACGCTAACTTAGCCCTATATCTGGCTAACCAATCCATTCCCAAAATCACGTCAAAGTCCTTCACATCCATCTGAATCAAATCCGCAGGCAAATCGGAACCATCTATCCTAATCGGACACTTTTCATACAACGCTTTACAATTTACAATCGTGCCATCTGGCATCCTGATATTCGCACTATACACACAACTAGGCTATAAACCTATCTTTAATGCAAAGCTCTTAGAAAGAACAGAATGCGTTGCACCACTATCAAACAAAACAAAAGTAGGTTGAGAGTTAACGATAAAAGAACCAGCGATCACAGTCGGGTTTGCCTCAGCTTCATTGCGGTTCAGCACATAGACCCTTCCATTTAACCCTCTATTGTTGTTGTTGTTGTTGTTGTTGTTGTTGTTCTGCGCGGGGTTGGCAGGTGCGGGAAGTTGTGCTTGATTATTCGCAGCAGGAGCAACAATATTGTTGAGGTTGTTATTGTTGTAACCCCCATTTTCACGGTAGTTAACACCATCTCCGCGATTACCATTTCCATTTCCATTTCCACCACGATTGAAGTTATTATCGCGGTTCTGACCATTGCCGTTCCTTCCACAACTCCAGCATTCAGAAGCTTTGTGGCCAGGCTTTTTGCATTCGTAGCATTGAAGCACATCGCCACGACAGTTCTTACCAGGATGCGTCTTGTTGCAGCGACTACAAGACGTATTCCTCCTAGCTAAGATCGTAGCTCTATGATTGTTCGAGTCACGATTCCTGTTCCCGTTGTGGTTCTGACCACCTTGGTTGTTGTGATTGCCGTTGTTGGCCTTGTCCTCATATCTGCGCCACTTGACTGTGAAGAATTCCCTTCGTCACGTTTATGCTTTTCGAGCAACGAATCACGACGATCCACAGCATGCTCTTGGTTCAATGCTTTCTCGTGCGATCCTTGGAACGTCAGCGAGTTTCCCATAACAAAATGCTGAATATCCCACTTAAACCCATCCTCGAACCTCTCGACACGCTCAGCTTCGGTCGTCATCAAGTTAGGTGCAAAAGCAGCAAGCTCATTGAACTTTGTTGCGTATTCAGCTACAAACAGCTTCCCTTGATAAATGTTCCCGTTGCTTTTGGCGACGGACAACTCTTGGGTAAAACCTTTCACGAATAGACTCTTTGAATTTAGTCCACCCGAAGTTCTCAGTAGCTAACAACTCAGTTGCCACATCGCTCCACCACTTATTAGCCTCACCCTTCAGGTAGTACGTGGCGGTGTTGACATTCATGTTGTCGGGCCGAATAGTCGCCCTAAACAGCTTTTCGAACTCTATGATCCAGTTCTCAAGCATGGTGGGCTCAGAGCCACCATCAAACGTCGGAGGTTTGAGTGCATCGAAATCCCTAAAGTTGCACGTCTCAGGGTTCTGCGTGTTGCGATCTTACTCTTGTTGCTCTAACTGGCGCGTGATGTGTTCCACGACATTGGTAAGACCTACTTCTAATCTCGCGAGTCGGTCTTGGGTTGCCATTATAACAAATCTGAGACATAAAAGAGCAATGGTTGATCACCATTTCAGCGAAGTTGGCACGTTCGACCCAAATTGAGGTCTAATCGAAAGATAAAGGTTATAATTGAAACCAATCTCTTGACATTTAGCAAATAGCATATAAGTTCCAATGATCGACCTTACATTGTAGGTCTAAGCAACATACTTGCTTTGAATGTTCTCGGTTGTCATGCATAATAGTTCGATGTGCAATAACAAAGTAGACACATTGGTCTCACACGATTGATAAGCATTAACATTAACAATTCACACATCGAGGCCCCACACTATTTTAGTAGGCCAATAAAAAATGACAGTTGATTGCATACAATTCATGCTTAGCCCTTGGCTCACAATTAATATGATCATGTTCAATGAAAATTTCGCCATAACTCCGACATGGATTTCCCATCATGTCTAGGCAATACGAGATAGCATTATGAAGCTATGAGTGAACATGCAATTATGTGATAAAAGGGTCATATAAAACAAATTGTCAACGATGTTATATAATCAAATGAAATAGTCTTGTAACGAGACAAGTTGCAAGTAAATAATAGTCATAAATATTTGTTGCCTATGCAACTACACCAACATCAAAATTTCACCACGCAGGGCCATCACAATAATGTAAAAGTTCCAATAAAACTCAAGTAAAACTACTAAAGCAATATTTTAGTTCTACTTGGCGGTCGCACACATCTTCTTCGCGCTAGTGGACTCATCATGATCGTCCTTCCTCCTAGGCTTCACCTCCTTGTAGGGCGTGTAGGGATAAGAATAACCACCGAACTTCTAGGGCATGAAACCTTCCTAAATTCATCGGCGTGTTTGCGCTTCTTTGTCCAGCAAGTCTCGCACATGTCCTTTGGCGCAGGAACTAGCACACGATTTACTTTCCACTTGAACTCGGACATGCAGAACTCAGCTGCGACGCCTCTAAAGCAGAGAGACCATCTCGTACCTTCACCATACTTCTTCTCGTGAAGATGACCACTCTTAGAGACCACGTCGTCGTACTTCTCCTTGAGTCCCATCCAAGGATGGATGTTAGGTAGACCAGTTAGCAGTAGCTCTTCGCATAAGCCTTCATGTAGACTCGTGCGATTCTCGTACTGATAACGCTCGATCGTAGTATAAGCACGTCGTATATAGATACGTATATCCTCGAGCTAAGCATCAGTACGTCCTCAACCAATCTAAATCTGCACTTTGGTTTCCGTGACGGAAACAAAAATACAGAAGAAAAGAAACGAAACAAAAGAGAAACAAAAATCAGATAAACTGAATAAACGTCATCCGTACCCAGTAAAAACATTTCGCAAACCTTACCTGAGGTTTTGGAAGAATCATTGAAATTCATTTGCATACGCACATAAGCAGGTAATCAAGCATACGCATAACAACATTCTTTTACATACAATTCTTGTATAGTGACCATACGAAATACGACACAGACAATCCGTCTTGATTAGAGAGATGTAAGAGAGCTTATAAAGCAGCGATTACCCATACTGTTTATCAAAGATACAATCACGCGATGGACTTAATGACTCTAGTATGCACACTACCTCTAGTACAATTAGACGAGCCTAGAGGACTTAATAAATGGGGAATGATCCGTCCCAGACACATTGCGAGGTGTCCATAAGTAACTTGGCAATCACTCATCCCTTGAACTACACCATTTGGTGCAATCCCGATAACTCGACTACTCCTAGGGAACCATTAGGAGTCTTACTATCATTTAATTCAAGTTGCATTGGTTGACATAAGTGGTACTACGAGACCACGACTTACTAATTCATTTCATGTTCTAGACAATGAATAGTAAATAACGACGATAATGATAGTTCAATACGATGAGAATTAAATATGTTTTAATTCAATAACGACGATAATTCCATAATGAAGACAAGTAATGTCTAGCCAAATTTCGGCAGGGTAACATGAAATCCAAAAATTCACAAATCATCCAAGACATTCAATCAATAATAGATAGGTGCTCACTTCACTCAATAGTACCCATACCAATTAGCACTTATTTAATAGCATAATAATACTAATAATTCACCATTCAACAATTGTCCAATAATCATCATGTCGACTAATTAATTCCCAAAACATGAAAACATCGACATGCTAATTATAAATCATATTTACAGCGGTAAACATGCTTAAGAAATCTCATCATAACGTCGATATAATTTAATCATGCTTTGCGTATTAAATTCACCACAAATTCCCAATTAGCACATAACACATCAAAATAGTTTTGATGAGGCTTTGGAAGAAGGTAGGCATGAGCGTTTACCAATAATACGCTACCAAACAGTAAGTATGCTCCAACCAATCGACAATATCACACTTGGTCGTTAGAACCTAATTAAATATAATTATCGAATCAGTAATAATTAAATATGAAAATACAAAAAGTAACAAAATCTCAGTCTGATATTTTTATTAAATTTCTTGATTTATTTCAACCAATGTAGGCTTTTGAAAATCCGAATTCCGATTCCAAATGAGTACAGAAAAAAAAAATATTAAATCAAAAATACTGAAAATTGAATTAATAATTACGAAAAATATAAAAACGAAACCCTAACTTCAAAACTAGGTCTAGGTCACGGGTACCCATTCATGGGACCCATAACCCAACCCATCACCACCACCACCACCCACTGGCCACCGGAGCGCCGGCGAGGAGAAGAGAGAGAAAACGCGAAAGAGAGAGAAAAGAGAGTGCGAGCAAGAGAGAAAGAAAGAAAGAGAGAGAGAGAAGATAGCAGGGCCACGGGGTCACGCTGGTCACCACCCAGGCGCCGACCTGGTGGTCCGGTGGTCCCGCGAACGCAAAACAGGGGGCGGGGGAGACGCGAAGGCGAGAGAAAGAGAAAAAGAAAGAGATAAATGGAGAGAGAGAGAGAGAGAGAGAGAGAGAGAGAGAGAGAGAGAGAGAGAGAGAGAGCCATTACCGCCGGCGAGGGAGGTCGAATTTCCGGCGAGTGAGCGGCTGGGAGAGGAGAGAGAGAGCTCGGGTGAAGGAGAGAGAGAAAAGCCGTGAGGGAGAGAGAGAGAACGAGTGAGAGAGAGAGTGTGTGTGTGTGTGTATGTGAGGGTTTGGCTCAGTTTGCAAAACTAATCAATTGACTCACCCTTTTCCTTATACGGGCCCTCAGTCAACCAAGTCAAAGGCTACTAGGTTAAGGAATTTATTTGATAATTTTCTGAATTAAAAAGCTAATTAAAACTAATTAAAACCAATTAAAACTATATGATAATTCTTATTCATATATAAAACATTTTAATTAAACTCCTCAAAATTGATAAATACAATTTATGAAAGTCCCATAATCATAATTAATATTATTATGGCTTTAATTGAATAAATCGAATCCTTAATTGGATATGCGATTAAATCTCCGAAACTATTTATAAATCAATATAATAATTATATAAAATATGGGGGTGTCACATCCTTAGTGGTGGCGGAACTTCTCCTCTATCAATGACACCTTGAACGTCGTCTTTTAGACGTAGGCAGTCATCTGTATGGTGTCCGAACATCCGATGATATTTGCAATACGATCGGTTTTCTCCCGGCTCTGATCTTGCTTCTTCCAAAGGGATATAGGGGTGAATATCACCACTCCATACTAGCGCATTCATAACAGCTTCCATTGGTGCAATGAGAGGGGTGTACTTTTCGTGACTATGACGGCTCTAGTTGACAGTCCACGTGTATGGCGGCCACATCGTCCCTTGGTCAATGAAGCGCACGACTAGCCCTTTAAAATGCCTGCATTGGTTGATGTGATGTCCTTCAGCTGCGCAATAGGTGCTGCTTAGAAATGGGTTTCCATCCCTTGGCAGTAGCTTTGATGTGGGGGTCCTTGGACGAACGTACCCATACTTAGACATCTTGTGATATAGGAGATCTTGGCGCCATCAAGTTTCTTCTTTGGTCAAGATGACTGTGTTCCTGCGCTTGGCGGTGCGTTCTTCTAGAATATCAACCTTCTCTCTCACCTCTTGTACTTCTTTGAATATACGAGCCATACTTTCTTGTATTTGATTTTTGTCATCCACTATTTTATAGCTTTCTATGGCAGATTCTTCTTCATAGGATTTTTGAGAAATCAAATTGGTATCCTCATCGTGGATGAGGTGAGAGTAATGTTTGGGCTCCTCAATTGCAATGTGATTGATAGTACCTAGGAGGTTGCCAAAACTCCCTCTTTCTTCGGTTTTAGGCAATGGTAGTGTGTCATTGTTTGTTTTGTCCTAGATGATGTATTTAAGGGCCCAACAGTCATTTGTGTCATGCCCTTTCCCTTGGTGGTACTTGCAGTAATCGCCTTCTTTCCAGTTGTGACCCTTAGTACTCTGTTCTGGAGTGGGACCTATGCGTCGGAGCATGTCTTTGCCTACTAATCTCTCGTAGGCGGTATTGAGGGTTACTCCAAATGGAGTGAAATCACTGCTTGGCTTATTCCAGGGTACGTAGTATTCCCCGGATGATATATTGGAAGAAGATGCATCAATTTTACGTTTCTTTTCAGGCCCTTGGGGACCGGGATCAGGCTTCCCTAGAATCACGGATTTACGATTTTCAGACGAAGGAACGAACATGGGTGTGTCCCACAACTACCGTGACTTGATGTTGGTGATGTCAGCTTCCAACCGATCCATTCGGTCAGTCATCTCAACCAGATACTCTTGGACTCTTCTAATCATGATGTGATCAAAGTGGCTTGAATCAGGGTGTAATTAGGAAGTGGAACGGACCGGGCCCAATCTTTATCTTTAAGGTTTATCCTGAATAGGAAGCACGGAGCACTTAGTAACAAGGAAAAGCCATGAGACTCTCACCTAAAGAAGAAATGACCCACATATAGAAAACACATTGTCCTAAGAAGAGAAAAAGTCCTTAAGCCTAGATGCCAAAAAAAGTTTCTAATATCCAAGGAAAATAAAGTCAATGAACGAAAATAAGAAAAAATAGAAAAAAGATGGACTATCCTAATTTTATTTTTCTAACCTCAAAGAAAATGAGAAAATGGGGTAGAATAAAATAGAAACATTTCGGTCGCCCTTTTTTTTAAAATTTTTTTTTTCATTTTTTTTTCGATTTTTCGGCATTTTTGTATTCGATTTTGCCGATTTTTTTAAAATTTTTTAGACCGAATCTGAGTTACATGAAAAGAAAAAGGAAATACATAAATAAGAAAAGGGAAAGGGGAAATTAAAAGACTGATTCTTTTTTTTTTTAGCTAAAAAGATCCTAGAAAATTATTCATGACTTTTAGAACATATCATTGGGAAAATGGTGAGTGTTCATTGAATTGGAATTCCCGCACCATCTTCGGGCACTAAAAACTAGCTAAAGAAAAAAAATTAAAAAGAAATGACTCCTAGCACGTAAGTACATGTTGGCACCTAATCACGTACTCATGCAAGCAAAGTAACAACGCAGTTTATAGGCAAACATGTGATCAGACGGGCATTACAACGTCACATGCACAACAAGCAAGCGGATGCACAAATGTGGGTTAAAAGGCTTTTATGAAGACATCTTGACATTTACGAAATTTTTATAAGACAGTCTTTCTGTAACTTTTAGTGAGACGGGGGGTACTTTTCGATGAAATAAGGGTCACTACTCACCATAAGTGACCCTTACAATCCGAAATAGTGACCCCATTTTTATATGAGTTGGTCTCACACAAAATTTATTGCTTGAAATTATATGTTGATTTTATGTTAGCTATTAGTAATTTAGTATGGAATGCTCCCCTCATGAAGAAAAAATAAAATTTGGAGAAGTTATCATGTTATTCTTTTTCCGGATTTCCTTTTCATGGAGGAAGTAGTTTGTAGAGGAAGGTTCCTCCAACGCAAAATTACCCAGCCTTAAAGGAGGCGAAGAATCTTAATCAATCTCATTGAAATTTTCATATACCCCAACCAAGCAAATTGAGAAACCAATGGAAGATTTGAGTTTGACATAAAAACAATGTTAGAGATTTTTCGCCACACTCCATACTCATTTGACCACAGCGGAAGCACAATAAATAAAATACTGATAAATATGAATTTGTTGCATATTTTGTGATGATTTATACCCCATATTGTTTGATTTAGTGTGTGTTCCATGGCCTTTTAGTTTGAATTTGGTTTCTCTTGTTCCTCTTTACGTTTTTGGTGTATTGTGTGCACATGTGTTCATTTTAGACCCAAATCTCGAGAGATACAAGGACATTTATAAGATAAGAAAAATCAAGGACAAAGTTTG
Source organism: Tetragonia tetragonoides (assembly GCA_038025085.1). Taxonomy (NCBI): domain Eukaryota; kingdom Viridiplantae; phylum Streptophyta; class Magnoliopsida; order Caryophyllales; family Aizoaceae; genus Tetragonia; species Tetragonia tetragonoides. Next base: position 25,670,154 of record CM076149.1, read on the forward strand.
GATACCTCTTCGGTATTTGGTTCATAAAGTCTTCACACAAGCTTCAAATCAAGTGATTTAAAATGCGTTAGAAAACTAACAAACTGAGCTACAACTTTTGTGTTTTACATTTTTGTCAATTTCAAGCGCAAGACTGTCAAAAATACGCCAGAAGACAAAAACAGCCAAACAACGAAAAAACTTGCCTCTCCCAATTTGCAGTTTCACTTCGCTCCAAGATCGCCAACCTTCTGTCACTGAAAAGCCTGAAAAACAGACAGAACAGGTGAAAAATGGCCTAGGCCGTTTTTGGTCATTTTGGCCGTTTTTGCCCAATTTTGTGCCTCCTCGCGCACGCGACCCTTGGGCTATAAATACCCCATTTTGTACGGGATCCCCTCATCTCATCTCATCCTTAACTTAACTTTTCTAGGGTTTTCATTAGTGTTCCTCAAATAGTGAGTTTAGAGTAATTAGTGAGTGTAAAACTTTGGGTAATTAGAGTTAATCTACTCTTTAATCCTCTCTTAACTATTGGTTGTAAGTTTTCTCTCTCCTCTCTCTTTTTATCAATATTGCATGTTCGAACCTTTGTTTTTGAATGTTAATGGTTATTGGTATTATGATGTTGATTATGCTTAATCCCATAATTAGTGAGTAGTTACCTAACTAGGATTGGGGTTTGAGCCCCATTATGTCTTGACTATGCATGATTTCCTTTTTCCCCTTGGTTTTGTTGGTAAAACTTGGTGTTGCTATTTAGCATGCAAGGTGTTCGATGAAATGCTTGAGAGAGCATTTTGTCTTAATTATTGTTTATTGAGTCTTACATTGAGAAGTGTGGCTTAATATTGAACTCTTGATATCAAATTAGTCAATGCATCACGAAAGTAGTTGGGTTGATTAGTGGTTTGTTAATCATCTTATGCTTGTCATCTTATATGCCTAATTACGACAAAAGTAGGAGTTGAGCATGTTAGATGTCTATTATCCCTTGAGAGAGGGTGATAGTTGGTTTGTTTGTGGATGATAACCCATTGAGTCTCTATCATAACCTAATGGGATAGTTGTTTCACATTGCTAAATATAGTGGGGCGAAACCCCAATTCTAGTGTTTTAGTCCATCGAATTTAACCATCATTATTGCATATTTAGATTGTTTTCATTAGTTGATAAACTAGATAATTAAACAAAAACCAATTTAAAACCCCAATTTTCTTAGCTTTCCCAATTATAGGGCGTTTTAGTAATCAAAACCCTTACTCCTTTGGACACGGTATCTTTTATATTACGCGATATTTCCGTATACTTGCAGAGAGTATCAAGGTTTTGGTGCCGTTGCCGGGGAGCAAGGCTTGTTTCGATATTGAAATACTCTTGAATGAGATAGACTAGGCACTTTTCTTTTCTTTTCTTTCTTTTTTTGGTTTAAATTTTTCATTTTTATTTTCTTCTTCATTTGTGTGATGGAAATTTCATGGCATCAAGAGGTGTATGGTGATTATTATTCGAATTCATGTGATTATGGTAATGAAAATTATAACCCACATGGCTACATGAATGTGAATAGAAATGATGTGCATAATGTCTCTTATGATTGTTATGGTTACTTTGGAGATGAGGATAATGTGCATCAACTTGGTCATGAAAATGCTAGTTATGCCGATACCCTTTACCCAAGTAAGCAAAACGATCAGTGCTTTGTTTGACTACACTCTTGCTAATTGGGATCTTCCCGATCTCTATAGAGAAGATCATACTCCCCAACCCAAGTCAAGCTTGGAGACTCTTTTGGAACAATTGGTTGTTCAAACACAAAAGAGCAATGAGAAGTTACAAGAAACTCTAGCCTGGGAGAGCTTATTGGGTGATCGAGTTTCGTGAATCTTTTAGTGTATATGCACATACACATTTTTGTACCAAGGACATGATTAAGATTTGCGGAAGCCGCCACCAAATTTTGAGGTAATTTGAAAACCTTGGAGATCAAGTCTATAGTCTAGAAAGACGTCAACTCAACTCCTATGCACCCCAATCCCTATTGGGGAAACTGACTTCATTAATGAGTTCGGGAGCGTAGGTATGAGCTAGGAAGGTGTTAGGCACCCAACTCGCCCGTTAACAATAACGGTCTTTACTAATCGATTCAGTATAATTATTAATGCTATGGTTCCAAACAAGGTTCAATTTGTCCAAATTCTTTGTTTTAACTAATGGATTTGAACAAACATTATTAATGTGACCAATTTTAATAATTTATCAAGTTATATGCTTTTATTGTTAAACCGATAAACATGCTAAAACCTGCAATTTAGTGGACAAATACATAATTCATCCACCAATCCAAAAAAATAAGCATAATTCATTCATAATAAAGCAATAAAGAACAACATTTAAAACCATCATTTATCCATACACTTAGGCTTAATACAAGTCCTTTTGCTCAAAACGTGCCATGCATGTACATATCACATAAACCAAAATCGTTAGTAATAACAAGCAAAATAAATATTATTGAAAACCCTCAGGTCGGATTACTTGGAAGCTCACAATGAACTTATTGGGTTGTATTGCTTGAATTCATGCTCTCGATGAAGTATGAAGGTGTATTTTGTGGTGATAGGACTAATCCTAAAGAAGGAGTAGAATTTGAATTTATGGATTATAATATGAGAGAGAATGTTCAACCTTGAGAGAGAAACTGCCAACCAACTGAGCCCCCTTGCTTGACCAACCTTGGCAGAGAGAAGCTACCAGGGTTTGGCACGGAAATCGAATAGGCCTTGAATTTTGCTGTACGCGAAAAAGGGTCCAGGCGGCCAAACCCCTAGGACAAGCGGCCAAACCAGTAGGCCAAGCGGCTGACCGCTTGGTAAAGCGGCTTAGCCGCAAGGCAAGCAGTCAAATCGCTTAGCCTAGCGGCACAGCCGCTTGTCCTAGCGGCCACTGCTTTAGCCCAAGCGTGGCCGCTTGGACCTGGTGCGGTGTGCCTGCATAGGCGCCTGACATGATTTTTGTGCGCGGGAGGCTTTTCCAAGGGGGTCCACGCGGGATTGACTGAGCTCCCTTGTTTGACCAAGGGTTGACTCATGGGTTTGGGTTCCCTTTCGGACCCTTAGGTTCAAATAGGCCTATCTCTCAGTTTTGGACTCCAACTGAATTTAGTCCAACTGGTTTGGATCACTTGTACAAAAGGCTTCCACTGGTTAATTCAAATGAACTGGGCTAATCATCAGAGCAATTATTCTTGTAACCCAAGTTCGAGCAAAATCCAAGCCTTTCATCATCAGGTTTTTACGGGGACTTATCATAGACACAATTTTTGGTGTCTACAGAAGCCCCTACTTTGGCCGCGCTCGAATAGAGCGAAGGTCAAAGTATTCCTGTGCCAATACCTGCAATAAAGCAGGAAAACTGAGTGAGGTGACAATCAGTTATGGATAAACAATCATTTTTAGAGCAATAAATTTCTCGGTTTATTTGACCGAGAGCTTGACCTTATGCTGTAGGTCAGACAATAAATGTTCTTCGATTTCCAGTCGAAGGGGAACCCTATGCTGTAGGTTACATAATAAACGTCCTCCGATTTTCAGTCGAAGGGGACCCTATGCTGCAGGTTACACAATAAACGTCCTCCGATTTTCAGTCGAAGGGGAACTTATGCTGTAGGTTACACAATAAAAATATTTCATTAGAAATAAGATAAGAGATAAAAATCTTTCGATCCTTGGTCGAAAGGTGACCCTATGCTGCAGGTTACACAATAAACGTCCTCCGATTTTCAGTCGAAGGGGAATCCTATGCTGTAGGTTAAACAATAAAAATATTTTGTTAGAGATATTATAAAAAATAAGAAATCTTTAAATTTTCAGTCGAAAGGTGACCCTATGCTGTAGGCCAAACAATAAACGTCCTTCGATTTTCAGTCGAAGGGGAACCCTATGCTGTAGGTTACACAATAAAAATATTTCCTTAGAAATAAAAATAAGAGATAAGAAATCTTTCGATGTTCAGTCGAAAGGTGACCTTATGCTGTAGGTAAACAATAAACGTCCTTCAATTTTCGGTCGAAGGGGAACCCTATGCTGTAGGTTACACAATAAAAATATTTCGTTAGAAATAAAATAAGATATAAGAAATCTTTCGATTTTCAGTCAAAAGGTAACCCTATGCTGTAGGTCAAACAATAAACGTCCTTGGATTTTCAGTCGAAGGGGACCCCTATACTGTAGGTTACACAATAAAAATATTTCGTTAGAAATAATATAAGTAGTAAAAGGTTGCAAAATGTTGCTCAAATCTTAGGTCGGGTTTGAGCCCATGCCATTTGGCCAAGTATAAATGTGCAAACCTGTGGGTTTAAAGTAGTCATGTTTTTCATAACGGACATTTGGCCAAGTATAAATGTGCAAACCTGTGGGTTTAAAGTAGTCATGTTTTACATAACGGACTTTGGCGCGCAAATAACTACTATGGACCTCGTGTGGGGCCCACTGATTTTGAACCAATGGCCCAAAGATACGTCAAAGGTGAGAGAGTGGGCGAGGCGGTCAAACCGCCATGTCAAGCGGTTGAACCGCTACGTGGAGCGGCTTGGCCCTTCGCTGGAGCGGCTGTGCCGCTTGCTTGAGCGGCTATGCCGCTTGGCTTGCGGTCTGACCGTCCACGTGGTGGTTTGACCGGCCCCTAGGTCATTTTCACGGCTATGCATAACAAGGAGAAGGGGAGGCCAAAATTGGGCATCTTCCCCATGTCGAGCTCTCTCTTTCTCTCTCCTCCATTTTTACTCAAGTCTTCAACCTCCATCAAAGCCCCTAGCTCTAAATCTTGAGGTTTTCTTGCTCAAATTCTTAGTAGCACTTGATTTTGCTAGTTGTTCTTGTGTTTTTGGGTGTCAAAACTCAAAATTGTGTGAATTTGTGAGTTTTGTGAGTTTCACTCAAATTTCAAAAAGTCCATCTTTTTTTGTTCTTCATCCATGGCTCCTAAACTTAGAGGAGGTAGGAAAAGGAAGGGGCAAGAGATTGTCGTTCATGAGGCCCCGAATGTTTTCACTCGGGTTTTCGTTTCCGGTATACCCCATCACCAGGTGGGTGAGAGCGGGTGTCCAGGACGAGTTCACTCGTAGTGATTTTCATCCTACCAATCATTGGGAGCCCAGCGATCTTGTTTTCAAGAAGAAGGAGCAATTGGTTACCGTTGTTACCAAATGTCGGGTATGTCATTTTTTTGTTCTTGCTCTTTTACACTTAAAAAATCATGTGTAGGCAAATATAAAATTCTTAGGTTGAGAACTGTAGTGTAGCTAAATGTGGAAAAACCAATTTGCATGAAATTGTTTGTCTGGTTATTTTGCGAATTCCCGTAGGACTCTTGTATCACATATCCTTGTGAAGAATGAATTTGTGTGAAATTCATCTTTAATTTGTGGAAACTAAATTTGTGTGAAATTTATCCTCGTTGCAATTACGTATTTATTCTGTGAAAATAAACTTGAATGAAGTTTATTTTTGTTGTGGTGGTAAATGGTTTTGCGAGTATATTTGTGGAGAATAAACTTGTGTGAAATTTGCTTTCTTTAAAATTTACTCTTGTCATATTGGTTTAGCTAAAATGCAAAATTTTACGATTTGTAAAAATTTAGGACTAAACCGGAGATTGGTAATTGTTATTAGGATCACCTAGCTAATTTTCTTTGCACTTTTTTTTTGTGCTGTTTTAGGATGTCAACACTGCCATGCTGGGTTGCGGTAGCCTTTATGGTATCGAGAAAGCCCGTAGGTACGTGACTCCTTCGGTTGACGCTATTGCGGTGCGTTGTGGCTTCGGTCACTTTTTCGTGTCTATGGCTTCTGCCAAGCGCTCCGACCGCCTATTGGTTACAGGCCTTGCGGAGCGGTACTGGGATACTACCAGTACCTTTCATTTTCGTATGAGTGAGATCATGATCACCCTTTTCGAGTTTGGTCTTATTTCTGGGCTCCCTTGCACCGGTACTCCTGTTACTTATGGAGATGTGAGCAGGGAAGTCATGGTGGAGATGTTTGGCCTTTTTGGGACCAACTGGGATGGTAGGGAGTATGATCGGACTGACGTCATGGTCCAGTTCTTGACCAACCCGAGGAAGTTGAAGAAGATCACAGCGGAGCAGCACGCCCGCCTTTTCTTGGCCCTTGTGCTAGCTTGTTCCGTCTTTTCGGATAAAGCTAGTAGGTATCATGTTCGCTATTTCCCGTGTTTGCGTGATTTGGATAGAGGTGCGGAGTACAACTGGGATCTTCCAGCATACTCTTGTCTTCTACGGTGTTTGAGGCAGTCTAATCGCCTCAGTGGAGAGGAGGGCGCATCTCGCGTCTCCTTAGTCAGTTATTGGAAGGTTATGGAGGTAATTTCCTTTTACCTTTCTTATACTTTGTGTTTCGGCTCTTTATTAATAACTTGTGCCTAATCCATGTACTTTGCATGTCTTAGATTTGGTTTTATGAGCATTTCTCCGACCATGCCCCTCTTCTCGAGACATGGGATTTGTTCTTTCCAGCGATGCAGACCTGGAGGGGATGGGCTTCTTGCCCACTTACTACACTGCACGCCCTTAGGGAGGCGATATATCCCTTGACCGCTCAGGATGTAAGCAATTCTCCTTTGTACTTCTTTGGTCCTTTTATCCTTTTGTATGCTTATTCTTTTGCTTTTGCAAGTCGACTGGTTCCCCTGGACGGATTATCTACCTGGCCTCTTGGGTAGATTCTTGGGTGCTCGGGTGTACGACCAGAGGAGGACCCTCATTGAGGGTCCTTTCTGTTTTGAGTGGTTCTTGGGGGAAAGACTGATTAGGCAGACTTTCCCCGATCTTCCGGCTCTGAGGGTTCCTTTGGATCCTCCGGATTCTATGATTTATGTTCGTCACCTTGCCGTGAAGCAAGTCAGGGAGGCCACCGTTGGGGCGAATGCCTTTGAGTATTTGCTTCCAGTTGATCGTGAGGTGGATCTTATGGTGACTTATACTGATTTCGTTGAGGCGCGGTTATGCCCCAACTTTTCTATCGATCCGGTAAGTAATGTACTTTTGTTTCTTAATTTCGTTTGGAAATTGAGAAATGTGTCTGACATTCTTAAGTCTTTGTAGAGTGCTTCGAGCTCTTCGGTGAGTTATACCGGAGCGGACGGGTCTCCTCAGGTTATACAGGTTTCTGAGTTTCGTGGCCCTGATGAGGAGGCTGAGGATTGCCTCTACCTGCTGGCTGTAGGGAGGTAAGTGAGAATTCATTGTTATTTGCAATGTATCCTTTGTATTTATGCTGATTCTTTTTCTTATGGTGCACAGTTGGATGCTGTTGAGACACAGAAGGTCTTTAGGGGCATGCATGCCCTTATGACTTGGATATCCAGATTCGCGTCTCGGAGTGTATGCACGAGTCGTAGGTCCGACGTCGAGAGGTATGTTCATTTCAAATAACAATGCTTGATTTGAATTTTTGGTATTTTTTCTGACCTTGAGCTCATTTTCGCAGCCTGTTCCAGTGGTGAGGCCTCCTAGGCCTTCAGTTGTTCGTACTCCGGAGTTGATGTGTACACCACAGTGTCCTCCTCCCAGACAGGAGAGTGTAGAGGTGCGTTAGGGGACGCCTCGTGCTAGAGTGGATACGGGGAACTCGCCCCAAGTGCCTTCTCTTCCGCAGTGGCCTGCACCGCCTCCCTATATGGGGTATCCGGGCTATCATATGCCCATGTATCCTCCAATCCCTCCAAGGGGTTCTTGGAGTCAGGAGAGTACTTGCTATGGTGGCTATCCTGGCAAGTCGAGGCCACCTCGTCATTCATTGGATCCCGCTTACTTGATGGGTTCATTATTGGCCTTCGACCCTAGAGCTTGGGCGATGTCTCAGCCTGGTCCTTCAGGTGCTCCACCATCGAGTGGACCCGGAGAGTCATCTCAGGTGGGTCCGAGTACTGGCGAAGATGGCCAATGATATTTGTTGTAGTGTATTTCAAACTTTCGGGCTTGTACTAAACCTGTTAAAACAAATTGCATTTTATTCACGCACAAACATACCACACAACTGCCCATATGCGAACTTCAATCAACTAATTTTCGAGTGGGAAATCCCAAATCACGATATTCAAGAATTTAGGATTCCCGAGAATTTAGCACATTTGGGGTAACGCTTCCCCGAAAATAAAAAATAAAGAAAAGTAAAAGTAGAAAAAGATAATTAAAGGGGAAAATATTAGTAAAGGAATTCAGAAAATAAAAGGAATAAAAGTGGAACATGATAATCAAAATAAAAAGAAGGAAAGAAAATAAAGAGGGAATAAATAGAAAAGTGACAAGAGCCAAAATTAAGGTAAGGGAAATATAAGGGGAGTCTTCCAAAATCTGTCCAAGTGGGAATTAGGAAGGTAGAGCTCTGTCCAGAGTAGGGTCGGTTGAACCGAGGTCTCTCGCGAAAAGTGTACACCAGGCGCCTATACAGGGTGACCGCTAGAGCACCTAGCGGCTGTGCTAGAGCTCTAGCGGTTGCCGCTTGTCCCAGCGGTCAAGCCGCTTGCTGGAGCTGTTTGGCCGCTTGTCCCAGCGGCTTAGCCGTCCAGGCTAGCTTTAAGGCCGCCTGACCTTTTTTCGTCGTTTGTCTGAATTTCATTAAATTTTCGATGAAAATCAAACCGTAGCCTCTATATAGTTGGGTTTCTTTCTCTTATCTTCTCACCCCTTGCTTTAAGCCCTTAGAGAGAGAAATCCTTAATCTTAACAATGGTGAATTTTATTGATGCTTTTGATGCTTGGTTGTCTTCCATGACTGTAGAGGAGAGGTTAGAACTCACCTCTTTTCAACTCAATCTGTTCTTTCCCCTTAAACAAGTCAAGATTCTATGGGACTTTCTTCATGCTTCAGTCGAGTTTTGGGACCCGAAATTCCATGTCTTCCGCTTTGGTGCTCAGGAGTTGTGCCCCTTGTTGGAGGAATTCTCCGACATAATCGGCTTTTCAACCGAAAGTGCTCCTGTAGTTCCCTACTTGGGGAATGTTTTAATGGGTGATTTCCAAAGGTACCTTGGGTTGTCTCCCCGTCAAGCGGGTCAAGTGCTTCATGGTGAGGACGTCGACCTTGCCCAGCTTGTGACTTTCTTCACTTCCAAGGCCAAAGGTGCGATGGACATGAGGTACAAGAAGCATGCCTTTGTATTTTGCCTCCTCCATTGTTATTTGTTTGTGGGTGGTGATGAAGATGCTCTTATTCCCTCCGAAAAGAAGTTTACCATCAATAGGGGCAAAGCTTGCCTTCTTAGGGTGACCGAGCAAATACAATGGGATAGCTCTCCTTTGCACTTGATTGTGGGAGAAACAATCCTTGCTTTAGATAGGCTCAAGAGAAATCCTCAAGAGTCCTTCACCGGGAGCCCTTTACTACTTCAAGTAAGTATTGTGATAAAGTCTTAATCTTTATGGACTTAATTTTATTTGGTGAAATTCTTATCTTGTATTGACTTGAATTTTTCTCTTTGTCGTTTTTGTGTAGATATGACTCCAAGAGAGGCTTCACTTGCTTGAGGCTCCAGTAGATACTAGGAAGTTCCTCCCTAAACACTTTTCGGCGAGGCGTTGAAAGTTCTCCGAGTCCTCTCGGGAGGAGTGGATAGCATATCTCTATTCCAACATCCAACCGGCTTGGTTCATCCCGTGGTGGCGTACCACCAAGATTATAGGGTGTAGTGAGAATGTGCCCTTTACGAGGATTATTGGTTTGTACACTTTACCGAACCGCCTCCTCAGCCAATATGGCTTAAGGCAAAGGATCCTGAACGTGAGTTGTGAACCTCCTTGTCAAAGGCCCTTAACATCCTCCTTTGTGTCTAATTGGGAACAGCACTGGAATCGTCGCCAAGTGTGGACTAAGCCGGTCTACCCGCACTTAAACGGGTTGTCTAGCTTTTACGAGGAGTGGATTTGGAGTGGTGACCATCAGGTCAACCAAAGACACCTAGAGGAAGAAAAGGAGTTATTCAAGACCCACAAATATGATGAGCCTAGTGGTGTAAGGAGAAGTCCAATTGATAGGCCCGCTAAACCTTCCAAGCCCCAAACTAAGGGTAAGGGAAAAGGCAAGGCAAAAGCCCAATCGAAGAAAAAGGAAGAATTCGGCCCATTCGGCCAAGCAAGTAATTCCAAGTAGGCCCAATGATCACGAGGCCTCTTCTACCTATGGTAGGGAAAGATGGGCTCCAAAAGAAAGAATGGAACTTGACGAGCCTAGCGAACCCATCCAAGAGCCCGAAGTCAAAGACAAGGAGGAGTAGTCCACCCCTAATTGTCTAGCAAGTCTTGTCCTTTTTGCTTAGTAGTATAATTCAAATAACGGGTTTGCAAGCCCGAGTAGATGTAGCTTAGAATTGCCCTTTTATTTACTTATTATTATTATTATTATTATTATTATTATTATTATTATTATTATTATTATTATTATTATTATTATTATTATTATTATTATTATTATTATTATTATTATTATTATTATTATTATTATTATTATTATTATTATTATTATTATTATTATTATTATTATTATTATTATTTTTATATTTAGAGCATGTAATGGACTATAGCCATATTAATGAAAGACTTGCTTATTTTTGCATTAATCGAATGGATCAAAACTTCCTTTAGAGATTTATTTTGTTAAAGTGGTCGGGCCAAAGTTATATAGGTTACCTACATATTCATGCGGAATCAGGCCAATGTTTTTTTGTTGTAGGTCCTACGTGGACGTGTTCACCGATTTTGACTTGGATTTGGTGCCTTAGTGGACTCTCTCAAAGATTTAACATTTATGCATAGAATCGCTTGAGTTGGTCCATATTTGTGAGTTGGGTGAACTCGTTGCCGTCTATGTCCATTAGCTTTACTGCTCCACCGGATAATATTGTCTTAATAAGGTATGGGCCGGCCCAATTAGGCTTGAACTTTCCCCGAGGATCGGCCACAATCGGTCTCACCTCTTTTAGGACTAAGTCTCCTTCTTTTAGTCCACTAGCCTTGATTCATTGATCAAAATGCCTTGCCATATTTCCTTGGTAGACGTGACCATAATGTAGGGCATTAGTCGTCTTTCATCTAGCAGAATCAATTGATCATACCGGGCTTGGACCCACTCTACTTCAGGTAATTCACTTTCCAAAGCTATCCTCAAAGAGGGAATTTCTACCTCGACTGGGAGTACCTCCTCCATTCCGTATACTAAAGAATAAGGTGTTGCTCCCGTTGAGGACCGAATGGTGGTGCTATATCCCCATAAGGCGAATTGTAGCTTGTCGGGCCAATCTTCGTAGTTTTCCGTCATCTTAGCTATCATTTGTTTAACGTTTTTGTTTGCGGATTCTACGGCTCCATTTGTTTGTGGCCTGTAAGTGAAGACTGGCGATGTTGAATTTTAAATTTAGTGAAAAGCTCGGCAACATCCTTTTTGAATTGAGACCCGTGATCACTTATGATTTCGTGGGGTACCCCATATCTGGTAATGATGTTGTCATGTATGAGCTTTGGCACGTGTTTGGACGCTATCCTTGTTTACGAACGAGCTTCAACGCATTTGTTAAAGTAGTCTATCACGACTAATATGTATTCATGGCCTCCTTTTCCTGTAGGGGTGATTTTTCCAATGATGTCAATACCCCATGCAGAGAACGACCATGGTGAAGTGAATGTATGTAGAGGGGTAGGAGGTCTATGATGTAAATTAGCGTGAAATTGGCAGCGTGTGCACTTTTTCATTTATTCGATGCAATCTTTTTCCATCGTAGTCCAATAGTATCCTTGCCTTAGGATTTTCTTCACCAAGGTGAGTCCATTCATGTGGGGACCACATACGCCATTATGTATATCGCTCGTGACTTTGATGACCTCACGTTCTTTTAAGCACAGAAGACTTAACCCTTGTGGTGTCTTTTTTTAAAGTTTGCCTTGCACATGTATGTATTGTGCTGCTAGTCTTCTTAAAGCTCTTTGTGCCCTAGGTGTGGACTGTGGAGGATAAACGCCTTTGGCGAGTAAATTGAGAATGTCGGTAAACCATTCTTCCACTTATTCCTTGTTGAGGCATACTTCAAGTGCATTACAAAAGGCGGGCTCAGTGCGCCTTTGAATGTGAATGGGCATGGAGATTACATCATCTGGGATATTTATCATAGAAGCCATCTTTGCTAAGGCATCTGCGAACTGGTTGTCATCTCTAGGAAGGTATGTGAAACGGGCATAAGTGAAATATTTGGCTATATTTTCAAGATGTTCCTGGTAAGGTACTAGGGATTCGCTTTTCACTTTCCATTTTTTGGAAACTTGGTTTATAATGAGAGTTAAATCTCCATATACCTTTAGATCCTTAATTTGTAGTTCTATTGCCACTTCTAGACCAATGATGCATGCTTCATATTCGGCGCCGTAGTTGGTTACCTCATGATCTATCTTGACGGCTATGGGAGTATGTGCGCCTTCGGGGCTGACTAATAATACTCTTACGCCATAATCTTTTTGGTTTGATGCTCCGTCAACGTATAATTGCCAAGTGTTCTCCTCGACACTCATTATTCCTTCGTCAAGAAAGTCATGTGTAGCATCTTCACTTGCAATTGGATTTTCAGCGAGATGCTCAGAAATGGCATGTCCTTTGATCGCCTTTTGGTGTTCAAAAGTTAGATCGAATTCTGAAAGCATGACAGTCCATCTTGCTATTCTTCCACTAAGAATGGGTTTTTCAAACAAGTACTTTAATGGATTCATCATTGCCTTTATATGAATGGAGTGTTGTAGCATGTAGTGTCGAAGCATCTTGGTTGCAGTGACCAATGTGAGACACGTTTTCTCTAGGGTCGAGTATCGTATTTCGTATTCTAGGAATTTCTTGCTAAGGTAGTATATTGCCTTTTCATCATTCTCCACCTTTTGGGCCAACATAGCACCCATCGCGATTTCTGTGACTGTTAGGTATAGCATAAGTGGTTTTTCCGGAATGGGCGGAACCAATACGGGTGGATTAGTTAAGTATTCCTTAATCTTGTCGAAGGCTTTCTGGCATTGATCATCCCAGGTAGATTTAGTGTCCCTTTTGAGCTTCTTGAAGATGGGCTCGCATGTAATAGTCAATTTGGATATGAATCGACTTATATATTGGAGACGTCCTAGGAATCCTCTTATCTATTATCTCCTTTTCATTTTTGGGAGATGGCATATCCCTTATAGCTTTGATTTCAATACCTCTTGTGCTTATGACGGATCCTAAGAGCTTGCCCGAAGTTACTCCAAACGCGCACTTTTGAGGGTCCAATCTCATGTTGTTATTCAAAATCCTATCAAAGAATTTCTTTAGAGAGGGTATATGCCCTTCTCTCTCCTTTGATTTAATGATCATATCATCTGCGTACACCTCGGCTTCCTTGTGTATCATGTCATGTAGAAGGGAAGTTGAAGTTCTTTGGTATGTTGCCCCGCGTTCTTCAACCCGAAAGGCATGACGGTATAGCAATAGGTCCCCTATTGGGTAATGAAAGTGGTTTTCACCATATCTTCTTCGCCATTTGTATTTGGTTATACCCTGCATAGCCATCCATGAATGATAAGAGGGCATGTCCTGCGGTATTATCCACCAATACATCTATATGAGGCAAGGGAAACTCGTCCTTTGGACTTGCCTTGTTCAGATCTCTAAAGTCAACACACATCCTTACTTTGCCTTTTTTATGGGAACGGGCATTACATTAGCAACCCTTTCTGGATATTAAGCAACCCTGATAAAACCTTCTGTGAGCTGTTTTTGCACCTCTTTTTTGATTTTCAGTGCCCACTCAGGCTCCATTCTCCGAAGTTTCTGCTTTACCGGCTTTGAATCCAGATTGAGCGGTATTGTATGCTGTGCTATCTCGCGACTTATTCCCAGAATATCTTTGTAGGACCAAGCGAAAACGTCTATGTATTCTTTTAAGAGATTTATAAAATTTTCATGCTCTAATAGTGCTTTAGTTACTTCTTTGGGCAATTCTTGTTCATCTTTTGAATTATTAGCTACTAAGTAATCTAGGAAGTAAGCAGAATCAGTAATTATTTCATTAATAGAGGGAATTGAAACATCAACTGAGCCATTACTATTGGCTTTAAAATCTTTCGACTTGCAAACAGAATAAACATAGATTTGGGTAGACCACCCGACTCTACTATATTAGACTCATCTTCGGAATCAGACTCGGTCTGGTCGGAATCAGTGCCGGAGTCAGGATTGGATTCTTCGGAGATCGTGGTCTTGATCTTCTTTCCGTTGGCTCCTGTCCAGCTTATAGTACGTTTCTGGTTTGTGAGTTGACCCTCGTTTGGAGTGATCAACTTCGTTGGGTCAAAGTTTTCGTCCTGAATTGCATTATTGACATTGTGGAGCTCTTCATCTTTTGAATGGCGATGCTCTTGTCGAAATAATAGACCCAAAGCATTATTGGGTGTGTTCTCTACCCAATCAAAGTTCATCCTCCTTCTTACAGGTAAAAGAGGGATGACGGTGATCCTTCCTTTGTTAGGAATGTCGGATAATGCCTTATATCATGCGAACAACCCCCTCATTGACGAGGTCTTGTATTTTGCGCTCCAGGTGCACACATTCGTCTGTATGATGTCCCCTTCCTCGGTGATAGATGCAAAAAGAGGTATGGATCTAGTTCTTACTCTTGCTTCCTGGGTCTGGGTCAGGTGTCGACCCAATGGGCTCTAGAATACCCTTCCAAGACGTGTCCTTAAAGATTTGAGTTGGGGTTGAAAGGACGGGGGTGTATACCCTTTTGGGCATTGGGTTATGGTACTCTCTCTCGAGATTGGCGGTGTTTTTGCAGCTGTATGGTTGAACTACTATGAGATCTTGAATTCTGTGCTTCAACGCCCAACACTATTCAGTGTCTTGGCCTCTTCCCTTGTGGTCATTGCAAAACTTACGTGGGTGTCAGGCGATCCCCGGAGAGACAAGATCGGGAGTTGGTCCCAGTAGTTGTACGATTCCAATACTTATGAGTATCTCAAGAGTGTGAGTTAGATGGAGAGGTAGCGGAAAGAAGTTTCTTTTGGTCATATCCCTCAAGGATGGGACATGACTAAGTGGGAGACTCACTCTTTGGTGGAGGATAGATGCGGAATGCGCTTCTGCGTCCTCTCTTTCTTTCCTCTTCATCTCGATGTTAGTGACTTCTTCGTCTATTTGTTTTACACCAACAGTGATTTCCTTGACCAACTCCTCCAATAATTTCTTGGGGGTGTTGTTGGTTGTGTGAATGTCATCTCCTCATCACTATCCCAAATTCTGGCCACCTCTAGATGGAGGGAGTCAATCTTAAATGGTGGGACGCGATGTCCAATTGTCACAATCAGGCGAGAGGGGTCTTCTTCTTCTTCTTCATTTGTAATGACGAAAACCGTGCCTAGAGGATTGGTGTTGTTATTTGGAGTGAGAACATTCTTTGGCTTGGGAATGGTGCCATTGTCAAAAAGATCTGGATTTTATTCTTGAGTGTCCAACACTTCTCGGTGTCATGTCCTATGGAATTTGCAATAAAGATTAGGGTTCCATGACGAACTCCTCTTTTCGACGTCGGGATCCGGAGTGGGGCCCACGACATTGAGGTAGTCATTCTTGACAAGCTTTTCTAAAGCTTTAGCATAGGTCATACCCAATGGGGTGTATTGCCTTTGCGGTTTGTCATAGACAGCATTGATTTACTTAACCTTGTTGGAAGAGTTTCCCGAATTGGGGTTCTTCTAGTAGCTTGAGTTATAAGCACCTTTGTTGAAGAAGTCCTTGTTTTTCTACTTTTTGAGTGCTTGATCGTCCTCTATGAGCAATCCCACACTATTGAGTTGTGCGTATGAAGTAACTGCTTGGTACTTGAGAGGATTCAAGTAAGGAGGTTGTAAGTTCTTAATGAGTTTTCGAATTTGCTCTTCCACGGATGGACGGTCGAGCATTTCGGCCACTTTAGTTCTCCATTTCTTGACAGAATCAGTGAAGCTTTCATTTTCACCTTGTTTGATTGCTTCCAACTCTCTCATGGTGGTTGGTTGGATGACATTGTTGGCATACCTAGTGAGGAATGAACTGGACACTTTGTTCCATTCCTAAACTTGATTTGGCTCGAGCTTGAAAAAACATGCCCTAACAGTGGGGTCCAAGGTTTGTGAGAAAAGATGAATATAGAGGTCAAGACCTACTCCTCTTAGGCCCATTGCAGTGGTGAAAGCGCTTATGTGATCTTTTGGATCATTGGTCCCTTTGAAGATGGGGACTTCAGGCAGAGAGAACTTTTGTGGGAGCTTCCCCTTGATATGAGAGGAGTATCCTTCAGCATTGATCATGTAGTCACTTATGATCTTGTTTTGAGTTAGAGCTAACTCAAGGTTCTTAATTTGAGAACTTAGCTCTTCTACCTTGTCATCTCGAGGTCGAGGATCATCCCGATTAAGAGGGTCGGCTTCTTTGACTTTTCTCTCTATCCATGTGACACGGTTTTCCATAGTTTCCAACATTTTCATCATTTCAGTCAACATCTCATTGGTGCCCTTAGGTGGTGGAGGGGCATATCATCTTCGGCCATTTCAGTCAACTTAGAACAAGATGGACGATACGGAGGGGGAGTAAGAAGTACTGCGTCAGGCCTAGCTTTGCTCGAAGGGGGAGATTCCAATACGAGCTTCCTAACCAAACGTTGATTACTATGGTCGCGTTCCCAACTTTTCGGACCGACTGCTTTCTTCCCAATCATGGACAGCGGATAAGACTCAGAAAAGGAAAGACTAACAAGTTCCACGAAAGAAAAGTTTTAAAAAAAAGATGGGAAGTTTCTATAAAGAATATCCTATCAACATAGTTACCCTTGGGGACTAAGTAATGGGTTTAGGTCAAAAGATCTCGACTCAATATAGGATAAAGCAAAATATATTATACTCTTGACTAGGGGTGTAACTGAGTTGAGCCGACTCGGTGAGCCCTCGGGCTCGGCTCGGTCAAAGGTCGGCTCGAGCTTGGGTCAAACCGAGCTCGAGCCGAGCCTGAGCCTGCTCGAATGCTTTCCGAGCCGAGCACGAGCCTACTATGACTCGACTCTGTCGACTCGGTTGGCTCGATTTTGTTGATTTTCCTCTCTAATTTAGAGATTATTTTTTTTAATTTTTTTTTTTCATTTGAGAACGTATGCAAGGGATCACTTATATTTAAATTCATTTCAATTATTTTAAATCAAAATTTTCTAATATTTGTAATGATGAGTTTGAATTTGAGCAGATCCGAGCCAAACCGAGCCGAGCTGAGCCGAGTCGAGCCGAGTCGCGAGCCTAAATCGAGCCGAGCCCGAGATTTGATTTTTTGGGCTAGGCGAGCTTCGAGTCGAGCCCGAGCCGAGCCTAAACAAACCGAGCCGAGCCGAGCCCGAGCCAGGCCTGGCTCGGGCTCGGCTCGGTTTGTTTAGGCTCGGCTCGGGCTCGACTCGATCTGGCTCGGGCTCGATTCGGCTCGTTTACACCCTCTTGACTAAAAGGAGAGAGGAGAGATATTATCTCGACTCAATATGGGATAAAGCAAAAGATATTATACTCTTGACTAAAAGGAGAGGGGAGAGATATTATCTCGACTCCATATGGGATAAAGAAAAGATATTATACTCTTGACTAAAAGGAGGGGGGAGAGATATTATCTCGACTCAACATGGAATAAAGCAAAAGATATTATACTCTTGACTAAAAGCAGAGGGGAGAGATATTATCTCGACTCAATATGGGATAAAGTGAAAGATATTATACTCTTGACTAAAAGGAGAGGGGAGACATATTATCGAGATCTTTTGGCCTAGAGTCACTACCAAAATAGGGGGAAATAATATAGCAACCAAATCTTTCCGAAGGTAAACGAGCATCATATAGAACATTTAGGGATATTATTTCCTAAAAATAAAAATTCTAGACTCGATCTTAAGACAAAATCTAGACTCAAAAAAGGAAAAGATCCTAATTGAGGTCTAACCTAATATTCTATGACGACCAAAAAGACTACGCAAAAGATTGCATTCACATATGGGCAAACAGAAAACAATGCAATATGACATGATTATGCAAATCTAGCATGGACATGAGACTGAGTTTCAACCTAAAACATCGGTTCTAGTTCATGCAATGGGGTAGGCTTAAGGGTTTTGGTCAAAAGTTACTCATGATCAAGAATGTACTACAATCCGGGGGATGCACGACAATGTAAGGAATTCTAGTTATCCTACTCCTCGAGTGGACGAATGCGTAGGAAGGTACATGAAGTGGGGGGATCCATGTTGCTTGGCAAAGAAGAATCGATTGGGTTCTCTGCAAGGCACTTCACCACACTCCATTGGCTAAAAACTGGTTTGAACTTGTAAAAACATGCTCGGAAGTCGCGCAAACGCATGCACATGAATGCAATGAATGCAAATTAATTGGTGAATGACAAGTTACAAAATAATCATAAGAACACTCAAGACAGTGAACCATGCAAAAATAATAATAATGAATTGATTTTCAAGTTACACCCTCTTAATCATGTCCCCAGTGAAGTCGCCACTATAGGCTACCGTATATTACTCCTCTCTTTTCCGCGTGCCTTACCTCGCTCCTCCTTTCGGGGGTCGGGTTTCCGGACAGCCTGGGAGAGCGCGTTGGGTGACCGAGTTTCGTGAATCTTTTAGTGTTTATGCACATAGAGATTTTTGTACCAAGAACATGATTAAGATTGTCGAAAGTCGCCACCAAATTTTGAGGTAATTTGGAAACCTTGGAGATCAAGTCGATAGTCTAGAAAGACGTCAACTCAACTCCTGTGCACCCTAATCCCTATTAGGGAAACTTACTTCATTAATGAGTTCGGGGGCGTAGGTACGAGCTAGGAAGGTGTTAGGCACCCAACTCGGCCGTAAACAACAACGACCTTTACTAATCGATTCAATATAATTATTAATGCTACGGTTCCAAACAAGGTTCAATTTGTCCAAATTCCTAGATTTAACTAATGGGTTTGAACAAACATTATTAATGTGACCACTCTTAACAATTTATCATGTTACATGCTTTTATTGCTAAAACGATATGCTAAAACCTGCAATTTAATGGACAGATACATAATTCATCCACCAATCCACAAAAATAGCATAATTTATTCATAATAAAGCAATAAAGGATAACATTAAAAACCATCATTCATCCATAAACTTAGGCTTAATACAAGCCCTTTTGCTCAAAACGCGCCATGCATGTACATATCACATAAACCAAAATCGTCAGTAATAACAAGCAAAATAAATATCATTGAAAACCCTCAGGTTGGATTACCTGGATGCTCACAATGAACTTATTGGGTTGTATTCCTTGAATTCATGCTCTTGAATGAAGTATCAAGGTTTATTTTCTGGTGCTAGGGCTAATCCTAAAGAAGGAGTAGAATCAGAATTCAGGGTTTATAATATGAGAGAGAATGTTCAACCTCGAGAGAGAAACTGCCAACCAACTCTCAAATTCCCAACCCCTTCAACTGAATTCTAAGGTTTGTTTATATAGAAGAGGGGGAAGGGTTTGAAACGGAAATTAAATGGGCCTCAAATTTTGTCGTCCGCGAGAAAGGGTCCAGGCGGCCAAACCGCCAGGACAAGCGACCAGACCGGCAGGCCTAGCGGAAGGCAAGCAGTCAAACCGCTTAGCCTAGCGGCACAGCCGCTTGTGCTAGCGGCCACCGCTTGAGCCCAAGCGTGGCCGCTTGGCCCTGGTGCGATGTGCCTGCATAGGCGCCTGGCATGATTTTCGTGCGGGAGAGGCTTTTCCAAGAGGGTCCTTGCGAGATTGGCTGAGCTCCCTTGTTTGACCAAGGGTTGACTCATGGGTTTCGGTTCCCTTTCGGGCCCTTAGGTTCAAAGGGCCTATCTCTCAGTTTTGGACTCCAACTGAATTGAGGTCAACAGGTTTGGATCACCTGTACAAAAGGCTTCCACTGGTTAATTCAAATGAACTGGGCTAATCATGAGAGCAAATATTGTCGTAACTCAAGTTCGAACAAAATCCAATTCTTTCATCATCGGGTTTTTAAGGGGACTTATCATAGACACAATATTTGGTGTCTACAATGACCTTGGATATTCCGATTCATTGTGAAACGAGTATATTGATATGATCCCCTCTCCAATTTCAAGTCTTTTCAATGATCCCCCTCCCAAAAAATCCCTTGAATATGCTTTTGTGAAACCCGATGGCGTGATTGTGATCTATGATTCTTGTACTCATCGGGTTGATGGTCATATCATGCGTTACAAGCCAAAAAGGGTTTATGGGGATGCTTCTAAGTCAATTCAATGGGAAGGTTCTCCTTTTAATTCCTTCGGCTTTTCGAGGGATCTTAACAAGTTGGGAAAATATTTGATTTATATTGTGATGATAATGGCTTCTCACTTATTCCTTGATGAGATGCGCTCGAGCTATTTTGACAAATTGCTACGAACCTTGGCATGATATGATGATTGTTCGAAGTAAAGGACAAATGACAAAGAGGCATTGTCATAATCGGATCAACAATGACTTAATGCACACTCCCAAGTCTCCCCACAACCGAGCATTTTGAACATCCAATCATTTTATGAGTATCATGCCCCTCCCCTCCTTTCTCTTTACTTGTTTACATTGAGTACAATGTAATGTTTAAGCATGGGGGAGAGTATTGATGGCATGTGGAGGTTGTGGCTAGCTTTTGTTGGATGTGTGGTTGGTGAATTGATGGTGTTGTGATGGTTTGATGTGTTGTGGATGTGGTGATTACTCTTGTTGAATGTTTTCATATAGGAGCATGCTAGGTTGCATTTTAATTTTAACCTCATTTAGTTGCATGACTCTGTAGAAATTCAAATTGCATTGAGCATGTTTAGGCTTGCATATCATCTAGGTTGCATTTAAAATAAAAACAAAAATCAAAAAAATACCAAAAGAAGAAGAAGGATGATCCCTTTATGATAACTAGTGATGTCATTGGTAGGCATTTAACTTTGGTAGAGAGAGCTTGAGGCCTTTCGAGACACAATCCTAAGAGTTTGACATAACTTCTTGTTCGACTTTTGTTCTCTTGGTCCTTTGTATGTAAACAATCCTCAATCACTTGATAACCTCACTTAATTCCTGAAGTAATTTGTATGATAGACATTTAAAATCGGTGAGGTTTCGAGCCTTGAAAACCGATGCATCTCTTTCGGTTTCTTGTCTTTCATGAGTGTTTTGATTCACTTCGGTTGGTAGTCTTCTAGAACTTGCCTTAACTCTTGATTGAAATTGCACTCGGCACCCATGTTGCATTGATAGGATGAAGGCATTCATTTGAGCATTATTTTAAACTACATTGAGCTAAATGGCCTTCCACTTTACATGTTTTTCCCCTTTGATACCCCTTTTGAGCTTTTAGTCCTTCATTTGATAACCACATTACAGGCCAATTACTAAATATTTCTCCCTTCTCGAGCCTTGGTTAGTGGAGTTTGGTAGTTGATTTGGAGTTTGGTAGTTGTTATGAAGTTATGAATAAGAAAGAGGGGGGTTTGATAGTGAAAAAGGAGTAACTTGGTTGATCATTAGTTTCACAAATTGGTAGTTTGAACGTTGGTTCAATTATTAATCTTGAAAAAAAAAGGAAAACAAATGGTGAAAAGAAGGGTTGAATAAGTGTTCTTACATGATGCTGAGCTTAAATGTTACATTATTGGAAGGAGTAGTCTTTGAGTAGTGGAGTTAATGTTTGTGATTAGTGGTGTTATTTTTGCATCCCTTGGCCTTTCGGAGAGGTCCGTAGGGGTGTTGTTCTCTCCACTACGCTTTTTGTCTCTAAGTCCACATACCTAAACTCATACCCTATCCTATTCCAAGCCTACATTACAACCCTAAAAGTCATTTTGATCATTGCATATGGAGTCATCTAGCAGTAGAGATCCTAGAGGATAGGCAAGCTTATGGTATGATACTACCAATGTTTAAATCTTGAGTGAGAATTGATTGTTTCCCCTAAACACATATGAGTTTGAGTGATCCACACTCCCTAAAGTGAGGGTCTTTCGGACTAATTTGCTTCACGTTTTGAGTGGGATTATCAAGTTGGTTGAGCGCTTTCATACTTCGTAACTACTTGAATTATCGCCGAATCTTGGAGCTTATGTGATCTTTTAGTGTACTTGTTTCCTCGATAGATTTTCATGCTCTTGATATCCTTGTTTGGTGTCTACCTAGGTACCTCAAGTTTAGAGGGTAATCTCTCTATCCTCTTGTGCTAGCTCATAAACTTGAATGTTTTGTTGAATGGTATTTGCTTGAGGACAAGCAAAATATAAGCATGGAGGAGTTGATAAACATGAATTTGTTGCATATTTTGTGATGATTTATACCCCATATTGTTTGATTTAGTGTGTGTTCTATGGTCTTTTAGTTTGAATTTGGTTTCTCTTGTTCCCCTTTACGTTTTTGGTGTATCGTGTGCACATGTTTTCACTTTAGACCCAATTCTCGAGAGATACAAGGACATTTATAAGATGAGAAAAATCAAGGACAAAGTTTGGACACCTCTTCAGTATTTTTTTTATAAGGTCTCCATACGAGCTTCAAATCAAGTGATTCAATATGCCTTAGAAAGCTAAGAAACAGAGCTACAACTTTCGTGTTTTACATTTTTGTCAATTCGAAGCGCAAGACTGTCCAAAGTGCGCCAGAAGACAAAAACGGCCAAACCAGGAAAACACGGCCTAGGTCGTTTTTCTCCCAATTTGAAATTTCACTTCGCCCCAAGATCGCCAACCTTCTGTCACTGAAAAGCCTGAAAAACGGACGGAACATGTGAATAACGGCCTGGTCATTTTGGCCGTTTTTCGCCCAGTTTTGTGCCTTCTAGCGCACGCGACCCTTGGGCTATAAATACCCCATTTTGTATGGGATCCTCTCATCGCATCTCAACCTTAGCTTAACATGTCTAGGATTTTCATTAGTGTTCCTCAAATAATGAGTTTAGAGTAATTAGTGAGTGTAAAACTTTGGGTAATTATAGTTAATCTACTCTTTAATCCTCTCTTAACTATTGGTTGTAAGTTTTCTCTCTCCTCTCTCTTTCTATCAATATTGCAAGTTTGAACCTTTGTTTTTGAATGTTAATGGTTATTGGTATTATGATGTTGATTATGCTTAATCCCATGATTAGTGAGTAGTTACCTAATTAGGATTGGAGATTGAGCCCCATTCTGTCTTGACTATGCATGATTCCCCTTTTTCCCTTGGTTTTGTTGGTAAAACTTGGTGTTGATATTTAGTATGCAAGGTGTTCGATGAAATGCTTGACAGAGCATTTTGTCTTAATTCTTGTTTATTGAGTCTTACATTGAGAAGTGTGGCTTAATATTGAACCCTTGATGTCAAATTAGTCAATGCATCACGAAAGTAGTTGGGTTGATCAGTGGTTTGTTAATCATCTTATATGGCTAATTACCACGAAAGTAGGAGTTGAGCATGTTAGATGTTTATTATCCCTTGAGAGAGGGTGATAGTTGGTTTGTTTGTGGATGATAACCCATTGAGTCTCTATCGCAACTTAAGGGGATAGTTGTTTTACATTGTTAAGTATAGTGGGGTGGAAACCCCAATTCTAGCGTTTTAGTCCATCGAATTTAACCATCATTATTGCATATTTAGATTGTTTTTATTAGTTGATAAACTAGATAATTAAACAAAAATCAATTGAAAACGCCAATTTGCTTAGCTTTCCCAATTACAGGGCGTTTAGTAATCAAAACCCTTGCTTCTTGTGGACACGATATCTTTTGTATTACGCGATATTTTCTTATACTTGCGGAGAGTATCAAATATACAAGACAAATAAACACACACAATATTCAATGTGCAAAACCCTTTCAACTAGGGAAAAATGATGAACCACTACTAGTCCACTAACATTGACAAAGAGTGAGTACAACGACATATATCAACACACTAACATCTTAGTCTCCTCTATCTAATGTATTGAAATAATCTACCCAACTCAATCCTCACTTTTGCCCTTCATACAATTGGACACTCACCTCAATTACTATTACCCCATATATGGCTTTATGTACGGAAAAGCCACAAAACCATCCCCTCCTCATAACCTAGCTTTTGAGGTTAAAGGTAGAAACCCTTTAAATCTGGGATTTCTACACACCCGCACACTCTTCCACTCTTCAACTGCAACTAGGGAGCGCTCTCTCTTACTTTGTGGCAAAGCCAACTTCTTTAATTTACTACTACCTATATTTATAGGCCTCTACTAAGTCTCCTACCACAACCACAATTAGGAAATCTCCTCCTTTCCAAATTACCACTCCCACATAATATAGTACACCACCGTAATTATTATTCTCCCAATAAACTCCCAAAGTGCTTCCAACTCTTCAGCGTAATTCCTAAGACTCCTTCTGCGAACAACTTCCCAAAACTAAATCATCAACCAAAACCTTCCATTTAGAATCCCTGCCAAACTCATGTACGTATAATTTCAAACAATCCACTAACTTTCACTCAAGTGACTCACAAGATAACAATACACCAATTTCACTAAAACAATAATATTGGCGTGGAACAAAAAATCCTAACAAATAATTACTATTTGTCGACGATGGTGCACGGATCATCCACGTTTGGTTTCCCTTTTTCTTCTTTCTCTCTTTTTAAATTATATTATATATTGTTAGTAGTCCAAATTACGACTGTCTTCACTGTTTGAACAAAAGAGGCTTGATAGACTTTATATTATGACACATCCATCATACTTTTTCATGGATATACTAATAAGACATTCTATGAAACCAATCATTTTCTCCCCCTTTAAACTACAGGATACTCTTTTTTAATGTCAAGTATTACCTGCCAGCATCTTTGCTTGGAATTTAAGCTCTCTATTTAATGGAGTCCATTAAGTGTCTACCCCTTTGCCGGTTTCATAGCAGTAGTCTTCACACCCTTAAATGTATTAATTTATCCAATTTCTTTGTACTTTCCTTTTCTTGATCATTGTGGTTTGTAAGGTTGTGGTGTAAAACAAAGAAAAAAACAAGAGAGAGTACTAAAATTTCGAGTATGGAAAAACAACCTTATCTTGACAAGGTTGGACTGAAGAGACTTCATTAATTCTCATCCATGACATTCAGGGTTCGCGAACCGTCCCTAAGCTTGCAGGTATGTTTTTGTACCTCTTTCCCCCTTCTCCTAATGCTCTTGGCGCATGAATTAAGAAATATCATAAATTCTAAGACTTAAAGTTTCTTGCTAACTTCAATCATGTTTCATCACGACGATGCATGGGTGTATAGTAAATCAAAATGAATTCTCTATCCCCTTTTATGTACCAGTCTGTGCCCCAATAATCACATCCTGGTCATTCGTAATTTTATCATGCGTCCCAATTTAATAGTAAAATAAATTTAAAAGTTTATGTGTCAAATAATATATAAATAGGTGATGCACGAGATATCACACAAAGTGGGAAAAAAGATCCTTAATGTAATAAAACATTGAACTTCGTGTAGGATTTTAAGTTTTCGATCTTCAGAAACTTGGTGGATGTTGAAGTAAAAGAGGATAAGGGAATTGGAAGAGGAGAAGCTCGTAATACATGAAATTAAGCTAAATATATCCTAATACACTTTCTACTGACAAAAAAATAAGTTGGACTAATTAATTAAAATGTTACAAAATTTTACACTTCCGTGACACGATGGTTTCTAACATATCTTTAGTGACATATTACGCAGGGTATATTCTTTTCAATTAGCTTTCAATTTTACATAATTTTGCCCAGTTATCCCCAATTTTCAGTTACAAAATACAGTTTTTTTGAGATTTTCAGTGTCTCCCAATTTACTCCAATTTTTTGAAGTAGATATTTTCTGTAATTTGAACCTAGTAAACATAATACTTAAATGTGCAGCATGTTTATGTCAAATAAGAGAAATTAATAATGTATTAATGCTGTAATTAAATCACATAGATAATAATAATAATAATAATAATAATAATAATAATAATAATAATAATAATAATAATAATAATAATAATAATAATAATAATAATAATAATAATAATAATAATAATAATAATAATAATAATAATAATAATAAAATCGTAAAGGTAATAGTAATAATAATAATATTATTAATTTTAATTTTAATTTTAGTTTTAATTTTAATTAATGATAATATTATTATTAATAATAAGAACAACAATAACACAATAACTTAAATAGGGCGGTCTTACCATATCTTTCAATGAAACGATGATCAGCCTTTTGTGAAATAATGATGATCACTCTAACAACAACAACAACAATATTGATAATAATACGGTTTTACCAGTAACTTTTTGGTGAAATAATGGTAATTTTTTAGTGCAGTGGTTACTATAATATATGAATAATAAGAATGATAATTTCCTAGTTATTGATTTGGACTTTTTTTTTCATCTTGAAACTAGATTACACATAGTAATAATAACAATAATAATAACAATAACAATAATAATAATAGGAATAATGATGATGATGATGATGATGATGATGATGATGATGATGATGATGAAAATATTATAATTATAATTATCATTATCATTATCATTATAATAATAATAATAATAATATTATTATTATTATTATTATTATTATTATTATTATTATTATTATTATTATTATTATTATAAAGAAAATACAAAAAATACGAATATTCAGCTTTGTTTGGTTTGTTAATTGCGCTCAATTCCCCCAGTTTCTTCCAATTTTCAGTTGCACTTTTCAACTTTTACCAATTTGTCCCAATTACCAGTCATTAGTTACCAGTTGAAAAGAACAAGCCATTAATGTTCAAAACGCACTCTGACAACTACAATGACATTAATTTATTAAATTGGTCATGTCGATATTTTTCTTTTCCCAGAAGTTGGAGTTTCAAAGTAATCTATATCTATGTAATTATAAGTCGTCACTTGTGCAATGCTACGTACCTATACATGTCATGTAATTGTCACCTCACAAAAATTGAGAAAATCATAAAACACACCATTATTACTAGATGGTAGTAATAAAGACAAAAAAAAAATATAAACCTTGTAAAATCAATTAGTATTAAAAATAAGCTAAGATTTAAACTAACCTCCAACCATTAAAAATAATTAATAAGCTTATATTAAACTAAATCTTATTGGTTATATTAAGTTTTGAGTTCATTTTACAAAAACTTTTATATAATGATTTTCTTGATACACTTCAAATGCTAATGGAATGCCACACAACATATACTTATACATGAAAAACTACAACCAAAAAAGAGAAAAAATACTGAAAGGTTATACGAAAAGAAAAAGATAGAGGTTGAAGGGGCTACAAATTAGTGAAAAAATGTATTAATATTGTTACTAAAGTTAGCACAAAAATATAAAATAGTTAAAGCCTACAAAATAAAAACTAGTCAAACATAATTAATGATATAGTAATTAACGCTGATGAAACAAATAAGATTAAACTTGTTGATAAAACAGTTAAGAAAATTCTCCTTCCTCCTCCTCTTTCTCTCTTCACCACTACAGGGTACATGCCACTACTACTCCTCTTCTCACCACCACCACCATTACTACTCTCCGCACCACCCAAGTCCCCACACCTCCACCAGCCTCGACAGTGGAAACAATATTGGCGGCCCCACTCTCGGTATGATACTGGTCCAACACTTTACGAGTACCACCTAGCATCAAATTGAGCAAAGTAGATAAATTTCTAGTTGTAGACATTCAAGCAATCAAGAGATACTTTGATAAAATAGTGCTTAAATAAGTATCAGTCATCAAAAGAAGCCTTCCGAGATCCAATTTGCACACATGCTAAAGAGATGACACTGTCTACAATATATATCTTGATTTTCTCTGTCAAAAGTCAAGCTTCTCTTGTCCCTACCTTTAAAATTAGAATAGTGGTATCAAAATGAAAGAGTTTTCGACTCTAAACTCATTGACGACGCAAAAACGCTGCCTTTGCTAGCCTCAAAATTGACAGAATAAAGGTTTTCACAAGGTGAATTGAAGAAGTGGAGAACTTGGAGGAGGACATAGAGAGGGGAAACCCCAACTTCGAGAATTTTGGTTGCTTTAGAGCCTTAGAGGAGAAAGAAAGTGGGTTGAATGAGAGGTTTATGGGTTATTGAAGAAACTGAGGAGAGAGATTGATGGGGCAAATTTGAGGGTGGGGTTGAGATTTGGGAGTGCAAATGAGGGTCTTAAAGTGGGATTTGATGATAATGATGGTGGTGGTGGTGGCGGTGGTGAAGGGAGTAAAGGTGGTAGTAAAGGTAGAGAGAGAAGGAGGAAGGAGAGGGGAGATTTCATTATTCTTTTATGTTTTTGTAGGGAGAATTTTAATTATTTTGATTAATATAATTATGGATGAATTTAGGTTGAATCAATGCTAATCGAGTAACAAACTTAGGCAATGTGATTTCGGGACCAATATTATGACAAAAATAATATTTTAGATATTTTTGTATAAGTTGCAACTTGAGATTAATATTGTCAGACGGTGAAACTTGGGATTATTGGCATTAAATTTCCTTTATCTATTTTTCCTTTGTTCCCTCAGAACAAAAAAGTATCTATATATAGACTAATGAAGTTTGTATTGTTACGCATTAGAAAATCAATTAAATCATATGAATGATCTAAGAGATTTAAAAAAATAAGATGCTATAACTATTTAGTTTATGAAATAAAACTCACATAATACATTTATGTGTATTATATTACGGGGCACACACTAGGATATATTTATTTTATTAATATAAAACTATAAAATATTATTTAGGACACAAGCTTACTTCTCCGTTAATAGATTTCGAGAATAAAAAAAATTAGGGGAATTCCAATTGGTGCCCTCGTGTTTATGACTTTTTCAATTAGTGCCCAAAATTTTGTATCAAATCCAAGCGGTACCCCTTTATTTTTGTAAATGTGCACTCCGTGCCCTTTTTTACGATTTCCTGTTACAAGTCTATTACTTCCCCATTACCCCCTCACCTTTTTCTACACCAAACCCATGAAAACCACCACAACCTGAAGACATCAGAATTTCTGACCACCACTACCACAGTCCACAACCACCCATCCCGTAGCCACCTTTGACGACAACCCTCACCACTTTCTCTCCCCTCTAGCCGCCCACCTTTTATCTTCCCTCACCTCCAATTTAATCCAGCTTTTTGGAAGCTTTTGTTGGTGGTTTGACCAGAGAAGCTTTCGCAAAAGATAAGCCCAATATTTGTAATCTTTGCCCATATTTAGGCGTTAAAATTTCCATTTTATTTCCTTTTCCCCTTTGAATTCGGTTTTAGTATTGCACTAGATGGTACTTGGAAAGCTGTACTATAAGGCTTGAGCACACTTGTGTAGACACCAAAAATTGTATCTATAACAAGTCCCCGTAAAAACCTGATGATGAAAGGATTGGATTTTGCTCGAACTTGGGTTGCGAGAATTATTGCTCCAATGATTAGCCCAGTTCATTTGAATCAACCATTGGAAACTTTTTGTACAGGTGATCCAAACCAGTTGGACTCAATTCAATTAGAGTCCAAAACTGAGATATAAGCCTCTTTGAACCTAAGGGCCCGAAAGAAAACCCAAACCCATAAGTTAACCCTTGGTCAAACAAGGGAACTCAGTCAATCCCGCGTGGACCCCCTCGGAAAAGCCTCTCCCGCACAAAAATCATGCCAGGCGCCTATGCAGGCACACCGCTTCAGGTCCAAGCGGTGGCCGCTAGGACAAGCGGCTGTGCCGCTAGGCCAAGTGGTTAGACCGCTTGGCCTGCCGACTTGGCCGCTTGTCCTATCGGTTTGGCTGCCTGGACCTTTTCTCGTGGACGACAAAATTCGAGGCCCATTCGATTTCCGTGCCAAAACCCTGGCAACTCCCCCTCTTCTATATAAACAAACCTTAGGGTTCAGTTGAAGAGGTTGGGATTTTGAGAGTTTGGTTGGCAGTTGGAGACTAGAGGTATGACAATCTCTCTGAAAGGTTGGCAGTTGAAGACTAGAGGTTCTCTCTAAGAGGTGGTGAACTTTAAGTTCTCACTCTCTCATATTAAAAATCCTAAATTCTGATTCTACTCCTTCTTTAGGATTAGCCCTAGCACCACAAAATAAACCTTCATACTTCATCAAGAGCATGAATTCAAGCAAAATAACTCAATAAGTTCTTTGTGAGCATCTAGGTAATCCATCCTGAGGGTTTTCAATAAAAATTTTTTTGCTTGTATTACTAACGTTTTTTGTTTATGTGATATGTACATGCATTGCGCGTTTTGAGCAAAAGGGCTTGTATTAAGCCTAAGTTTATGGATGAATGAATACATATTTATTATTTATTGCTCTTTATTGAATTATGCTTTGTCTGTGAATTGGTGGGTGAATTACATTGTTTGCCTTCTCACTCGCAGGTTTTTAGCATATTTATCGTTTCCTAGCAATAAAAGCATGTAACTTGATAAATTGTTAAAACTGGTCACATTAATAATGATTGTTCAAACCCATTAGTTAAAATACTAGGAGTTTGGACAAATTGAACCTTGTTTGGAACCGTAGCATTAATAATTATGTTGAATCGATTAGTAAAGGCCGTTTTTGTTAACGGGCGAGTTGGGTGCCTAACACCTTCCTAACTCGTACCTACTCCCCCGAACTCATTAATGAAGTCAATTTCCCCAATAGGGATTGGGGTGCACAGGAGTTGAGTTGACGTCTTTCTAGACTATCGACTTGATCTCCAAGGTTTCCAAATTACCTCAAAATTTGGTGGCGACTTCCTGACAATCTTAATCATGTCCTCCGTACAAAAATCTCAATGTGCATATACACCAAAAAATTCACGAAACTCGATCACCCAACGCGCTCTCCTAGGCTGTCCGGAAAACCCGACCCAACGAAAGGAGGGCCGAAGGTAAGGCACGCGGAAAAGAGCGGAGAAAAATACGGCAGCCTACAATGGCGACTTCACTAGGGTCATGATTAAGAGGGTGTAACTTGAAAATCGATTCATTATAATTAATTTTGCTTGGTTCACTACCTTGAGTGTTCTTATTATTATTTTGTGACTTGTCATTCATCTATTAATTTGCATTCATGTGCATGCGCTTGCGCGACTTCCGAGCTTGTTTTTACAAGTTCAAACCAGTTTTACGCCAAAGGAGTGTGGTGAATTGCCTTGGTGAGAATCTACTCGATTCTTCTTTGTCAAGCAACATGGATCCCCCCACCTCATGTAACTTCCTACGCATTCGTCCACTCGACGAGTAGGATAACTATAATGCCTCACATTGTCGTGCATCCTGCGGATTGTAGTACATTCTTGATCACGAGTACCTTTTGACCAAAACCCTTAAGCCTACCCCATTGCATGAACTAGAACCAATGTTTTAGGTTGAAACTTAGTCCCATGTCCATGCTAGATCTACATAATCATGTCATATTGCGTTGTTTGCTGTTTGCCCATATGTGAACGCTATCTTTGCGTAGTCTTTTTGCTTATCATAGAATATTAGGTTAGACCCTAATTAGGATCTTTTCCTTTTTTGAGTCTAGATTTTGTCATAAGTTCGAGTCTAGAATCATTATTTTTAGGAAATAATATCCCTGAATGTTCTATATGATGCTCGTTACCTTAGGAAAGATTTGGTCGCTATATTCTTTCCCTTTATTTAGATAATGAGTCTAGGTCAAAAGATCTCGATAATATCTCTCCCCTTTCCTTTTTTGTCAAGAGTATAATATCTTTTGCTTTATCACATATTGAGTCGAGATAATATCTCTCCCCTCTCCTTTTAGTCAAGAGTATAATATCTTTTGCTTTATCCATATTGAGTCGAGATAATATCTCTCCCTTCTCCTTTTAATCAAGAGTATAATATCTTTTGCTTTATCCCATATTTAGTCGAGATAATATCTCTCCCCTCTTCTTTTAGTCAAGAGTATAATATCTTTTGCTTTATCCCATATTGAGTCGAGATAATATCTCTCCCCTCTCCTTTTAGTCAAGAGTATAATATCTTTTGCTCTATCTCATATTGAGTCGGGATAATATCTCTCCCCTCTCCTTTTAGTCAAGAGTATAATATCTTTTGCTTTATCCCATATTGAGTCAAGATCTTTTGACCTACACCCATTACTTAGTTCCCAAGGGTAACTATGTTGATAGAATGTCCTAGATAGAAACTTCCCATATTTGGTTTATTAAAACTTTTCTTTCGTGGAACTTGTTAGTCTTTCCTTTTATAAGTCTTATCCGCTGACCAGGATTGGGAAGAAAACAGTCGGTCCAAAAAGTTGGCAACGCGATCATAGTAATCAACGTCTGGTTAGGAAGCTCGTATTGGAATCTCCCCCTTCGAGCAAGGCTCAGCCCGATGCAGTATTTGTTACTCCTCCTCCGTATCGACCATCTTGTTCTAAGTTGACTGAAATGGCCGAAGATGATATGCCCTTTCCACCACCTAAGACTACTGATGAGATGTTGACTGAAATGATAAAAATGTTGGCAACTATGGGAAATCGTGTGATATGGATAGAGAGCAAGGTCAAAGAAGCCGACCCTCTTAACCAGGATGATCCTCCCTCTCGAGATGACAAGATAGAAGAGCTAAGTGCTCAAATTAAGAACCTTGAGTTAGCTCTAACTCAAAACAAGATCATAAGTTACTACATGATCAATGCTGAAGGATACTCCTCTCGCATCAAGGGGAAGCTCCCACAAAAGTTCTCTATGCCAGAAGTCCCCCCTCTTCAAAGGGACCGATGATCCAAAAGATCACATAAGGGCTTTCACCACTGCAATGGGCCTAAGAGGAGTAGACCCTAACCTCTATATTTATCTTTTCTCATAAACCTTAGACCCCACTGTTAGGGCATGGTTTCTCAAGGTCGAGCCCAATCAGGTTCAGGAATGGAACAAAGTGTCTAGTTTATTCCTCACTAGGTATGCTGACAATGTCATCCAACCAACCACCATGAGAGAGTTGGAAGCAATCAAGCAAGGTGAAAATGAAAGCTTCACCGATTTTGTTAAGGAATGGAGAACTAAAGTGGCCGAAATGCTCGACCGTCCATCCGAGGAAGAGCAAATTCGAAAACTCATCAAGAACTTACAACCTCCTTACTTGAATCCTCTCAAATACCAAGCAATTACTTCATACGCACAACTCAATAGTGTGGGATTGCTCATAGAGGATGATCAAGCACTCAAAAAGGAGAAAAACAAGGACTTCTTCAACAAGGGCATTTATAACTCAAGCTACAAGAAGAACCCCAATTCGGGAAACTCTTCCAACAAGGTTAATGAAATTAATCCTGTCTACGACAAACCGCAAAGGCAATACAACCCATTGGGTATGACCTATGCCAAAGCTTTGGAAAAGCTTGTCAAGAATGACTACCTCAATGTCGTGGGCCCCACTCCGGATCTCGACGTCGAGAAGAGGAGCCCGTCATGGAACCCTAATCTTTATTGCAAATTCCATAGAGGAAAAGGACATAACACCGAGAAGTGTTGGACACTCAAGAATAAAATCCAGGATCTTTTTGACAATGGGACTATTCCCAAGCCAAAGAATGTTCCCACTCCAAATAACAACACCAATCCTCTAGGCGTTGTTTTAGTCAATACAAATGAAAAAGTGCAAGAAGAACCCTCTCGCCTGATTATGCCGATTGGATATCGCATCCCACCATTTAAGATTGGCTCCCCCCATCTAGAGGTAGCCGGACTTTTGGAAAGCGATAGCGACGAAGAAGATGCTACCCTCCAGATTTCTAAAGTATGGTATGACTCTAAAGACGATGAATCTCCTAAAGTTGAACACCTCAGAGGTCAGGAAGGCACTACATACCTCCCCATCTCCAAAATAAGGATCCACTACAAAACACAACTTCAGTTTTACCGCAAGTGAGAGATTCTCCTCTGGTCCAAAACAAGGACTAAAATCCTCCGAACGAGGATGATGGCACCGCACTGCTTAAACAGCTTCAAAAGACTAAGGCCGATATCTCTACGTGGCAATTCCTGAGTACTTCCCAAGTACACAGGAATGCTTTACTAAAGGCGCTTAATCAAACCATGGTTTTCCCCAAAATACTCCAGATGACCTGGTCAACCTTCTCACAAAAGGAAATTCCTCACAAGAATTTGCATTCACTAATGTAGATCTTCAACCTGAAGGAACTCATCACAATAAGGCACTCTACCTAACTTCCTTATGTGAGAAAAAACAAGCCCCAATGACTTTAGTAGACAACGGATTCGCTGTCAACGTTTGTCCTCTAAGGACCGCTCAATGTTTGGGCATAAACGTCAACAATCTCGCACACGCTGCACAAGGGTTGAGAGCCTATGACAACTCCAAACGAAACGTTCTAGGCATATTCTCAATCAACCTTAACACCGGACCCATTGAGAAAAGTGTGAAATTCCATGTCATTGACATCCCAACTTCCTTCAATTTAGTCCTAGGGCGCCCCTGGCCCCATGGACTAAACGCGATAGCTTCAACATTACACCAAAAGGTCAAAATGATGGTCGGAGGGGTAGTTTTAGAGGTTAGAGTTGATTCTATGATTGCTAGCATTGAAGACGTTCCAGTTCTTAAAGTCGAGTGCACTGCGCAAGACGAAGAATTCTAGGGCTTTATGACAGAAGGAGTCGCCGTACTCGAGCAAGATATAGCTCCTTTTGCACCATATTCCCACCTAGGAATTAATGCCATTTAAAGAAACTAGGGGCACTTCCCTGGTACATCTCTAAGCAAAGATGTCTCCAAACCACTTCCAGTTTGGTCATCCAAAAACGGAAACAATCTTTTGGGGTTGGGCTATAACCCCACCAAGCAGGAGTTACGGGAACACATCACTAAAGAAAAGGCGAAGAAAAAGGCCATTAAGGAAAATAAAGTCTATGACATCCCCATGGCACCATACCCGCACACAATAAACGGGCAATTCGTCCAGTCCGGAGATCCATTCCCTTATTATGGCTTTCCTGAACCCTATGTTCTCCCGGTTTACGGAATCCAAGTTCCCGGATTCGAAGTCTTTCAAGACTGCTATGTACTGGAAGAAACTCTTTTGCCTGTAAGAGGGACGCTAAAATTTTGTTGGGTAGAGGACACACCCATCAATGCTTTGGGTCTATTATTTGGACAAGAGCATCGCCATCCAAAAGATGAAGAGCTCCACAATGTCAATAATGCAATTCAGGATGCAAACTTTGACCCAACTAAGTTGATTACTCCAAACGAGGGTCAACTCACAAAGCAGAAACGTACTATAAGTTGGACAGGAGCCAATGGGAAGAAGATCAAGATCGCGATCTCCGAAGAATCCAAGCCGGAGTCCGACACTGATTCCGACCGGACCGAGTCCGATTCCGAAGACGAGTCTAATATAGTAGAGTCGGGTGGTCTACCCAAATCTATGTTTATCTTTGTTTGCAAGTCGAAAGATGTTAAAGCCAATAGTAATGGCTCAGTTGATGTTTCAGTTTCCCCTATCAATGAAATAATAAGTAATTCTGCATACTTCTTGGACTACTTAGTAGCTAATAATTCAAAAGATGAACAAGAATTGCCCAAAGAAGTAAGTAAAGCACTATTAGAGCATGAACAAAAGACTTCAGTTGTGGAAGAAAAAGAATTAATCAATCTTGCAAACGATCAAGAGTCGCACCAAGTGCGCATTGGCTTATCGTTAACTTCCAAAGAGCGAGAAAGCTTTATAAATCTCTTAAAGGAATACATAGACGTTTTCGCTTGGTCCTACAAAGATATGCTGGGAATAAGTCGCGAAATAGCATAGCATACAATACAGCTCAATCCAGATTCAAAGTCAGTAAAGCGGAAACTTCGGAGAACGAAGCCTGAGTGGCCACTGAAAATCAAAGAAGAGGTGCAAAAACAGCTCGCAACAGGTTTTATCAGGGTTCCCCAATATCCAGAATGGGTTGCTAACATAGTGCCCATTCGAAAAAAGGATGGCAAAGTAAGGATGTGCGTTGACTTTAGAGATCTGAACAAGGCAAGTCCAAAGGACGACTTTCCCCTGCCACATATAGATGTATTGGTGGATAATACTGCAGGACATGCCCTATTATCATTGATGGATGGCTATGCAGGGTATAACCAAATACAAATGGCCGAAGAAGATATGGAGAAAACCACTTTCATTACCCAATGGGGGACTTATTGTTACACTGTCATGCCTTTCGGATTGAAGAACGCGGGAGCAACATACCAAAGAACCGAAACTTCCCTTCTACATGATATGATACACAAGGAAGCCGAGGTATATATGGACGATATGATCATTTAATCGAAGGAGAGAGAAGGGCATATACCCTCTCTAAAGAAATTCTTTGATAGGCTTCGGAATTACAACATTAGATCGAAGCTATAAGGGATATGCCATCTCCCAAAAATGAAAAGGAGATAAGAGGATTTCTAGGACGTCTCCAATATATAAGTCGATTCATATCCAAATTGACTATTACATGCGAGCGCATCTTGAAGAAGCTCAAAAAGGACACTAAATCTACCTGGGATGATCAATGCCAACAAGCCTTCGACAAGATTAAGGAATACTTAGCTAAACCACCCGTATTGGTTCCACCCATTCCGGCAAAACCACTTATGCTATACCTAACAGTCACAGAAACCGCCATGGGTGCTATGTTGGCCCAAAAAGTGGAGAATGTTGAAAAGGAAATATACTACCTTAGCAAGAAATTCCTAGAATACGAAACACGATACTCCACCCTAGAGAAAAACGTGTCTCGCATTGGTCACTGCAACTGAGAAGCTTCGACACTACATGCTACAACATTCCGTTCATATAAAGTCAAGGATGAATCCATTAAAGTACTTGTTCGAAAAACCCATTCTTAGTGCAAGAATAGCAAGATGGACTGTCATGCTTTCAGAATTCGATCTAACTTTTGAACACCAAAAGGCGATCAAAGGACATGCCATTTCTGAACATCTCACTGAAAACCCAGTTTTCAGTGAGGATTGCACACATGACTTTCCAGATGAAGGAATAATGAGTGTCGAGGAGAACACTTGGCAATTATACTTTGACGGAGCATCAAACCAAAAAGGTTATGGCGTAGGAGTATTATTAGTCAGCCTCGAAGGCGCACATACTCCCATAGTCATCAAGTTAGATCATGAGGTACCCAATACCGGCGCCGAATATGAAGCATGCATCATTGGTCTAGAAGCGGCAATAGAGCTACAAATCAAGAATCTAAAGGTATATGGCGACTCAACTCTCATCATAAACCAAGTTTCCAAAAAATGGAAAGTGAAAAGCAAATCCCTGGCACCTCACCAGAAATACCTTGAAAAGATAGCCAAATATTTCACTTATGTCCGTTTCGCATACCTTCCTAGAGACGACAACTAGTTCGCAAATGCCTTAGCAAAGACGGCTTCTATGATTGATATCCCAGATGATGTAATCTCCATGCACATTCACATTCAAAGGCGCACTGAGCCCGCCTTTCGTAATGCACTTGAAGTATGCCTAAATGAGGAAGAAGAGGAGGAATGGTTTACCGATATTCTCAATTTACTCGCCAATGGCATTTATCCTCCACAGTCCACACCTAGGGCACAAAGAGCCTTAAGAAGACTAGTCGCACAATATATACATGTGCAAGGCAAACTTTATAAAGAGACACCACAAGGGTTAAGTCTTCTATGCCTTAAAGAACGTGAGGTCATCAAAGTCATGAGCGATATACATAATGGCGTATGTGGTCCCCACATGAATGAACTCACCTTGATCAAGAAAATCCTAAGACAAGGACACTATTGGACTACGATGGAAAAAGATTGCATCGAATACGTGAGAAAGTGCACATGCTGCCAATTTCACGCTAATTTACAACATAGACCTCCTACTCCCCTACATACATTCACTTCACCATGGCCATTCTCTGCATGGGGTATTGACATCATTGGAAAAATCACCCCTACAGGAAAAGGAGGCCATGAATACATATTAGTCGCAATATACTACTTTACCAAATGGGTTGAAGCTCGTTCGTAAGAAATGATAGCGTCCAAACACGTGGCAAAGTTCATACATGACAACATCATTAGCAGATATGGGGTACCCCACGAAATCATAAGTGATCAGGGTCTCAATTCAAAACGGAAGTTGCCGAGCTTTTCACTAACTTTAAAATTCAACATCGCCAGTCTTCACCTTACAGGCCGCAAACGAATGGAGCCGTAGAATCCGCAAACAAAAAGGTGAAACAAATGGTAGCTAAGATGACGGAAAACTACGAAGATTGGCCAGACAAGCTACAATTCGCCTTATGGGGATGTAGAACCAACATTCGTTCCTCAACGGGAGCAACACCTTATTCTTTAGTATACGGAATGGTGGCGGTACTCCCAGTCGAGGTAGAAATTCCCTCTTTGAGGATATGTTTGGAAAGTGAACTACCCGAAGTAGAGTGGGTTCAAGCCCGGTATGACCAATTAATCTTTCTAGATGAAAGACGACTAAATGCCCTACATTATGGTCACGTCTACCCACCAAGGATGGCAAGGCATTTTGATCAACGATTCAAGGCTAGAGGACTAAAAGAAGGAGACTTACTCATAAAAGAGGTGAGACCAATTCTAGCCGATCCTCGGAGAAAGTTCAAGCCTAATTGGGCCGGCCCATACCTTATTGAAACAATATTATCCGGTGGAGCAGTAAAGCTAATGGACTTAGACGGTAACGAGTTCACCCAACTCACAAATATGGACCAACTTAAGCGGTTCTATGCATAAATGTTAAATCTTTGAGACAGCCCACTAAGGCACCAAATCAAAGTCAAAATCGGTCAACTTGTCCACGTGGGACCCATGGCCGGAAAAGAAAAAACGAAAGTTTGTTTTACGAACTACATTGGCCTGATTCCGCATGGATTTGTAGGTAACCCATATAACTTGGGCCCGGCCACTTCAACAAAATAAATCTCTAAAAGGGAGTTTTGAACCATTCGATTAATGCAAAAATAAGAAAGTCTTTCATTAATATGGCTAAAGTCCATTACATGCTCTAATATAAAAAAAAAATATAAAGTGTGAAAAAAAAAACACAATAATAATAACTAAACAAAGGGCAATTCTAAGCTACATATACTTGGGCATGCAAACCCGTTAATTGAATTATACTACAAAGCAAAAGATAAGACTTGCTAGAGAATTAGAGGTGGACTACTCCTCCTTGTGTTTGACTTCGGGCTCTTGGACGGGTTCACTAGGTTCATCAAGTTCCATTCGTTCTTTTGGATCCCATCTTTCCCCAGCATAGCTAGAAGAGGCCTCGTGATCATTGGTCCTATCTGGAATTACTTGCTTGCCGAATGGGCCGGATTCTTCCTTTTCTTGGGTTGGGCCTTTGCCTTACCTTTTCCCTTACCCTTAGTTTGGAGCTTGAAAGGTTTAGCGGGCCTATCAATTGGAGTGATCCTTATACCGTTTGGATCATCATATTTGCGGGCTTTGAACAACTCATTTTTTGCCTCCAGGAGCCTTTGGTTGACTTGATGGTCACCGCTCCAATCCACTCCTCGTAAAAGCTAGACAACCCGTTTGAGTGCGGGTAGACCGACTTAGTCCACACTTGGTGACGGTTCCAGTGCCGTTCCCAATTAGACACCAAGGAGGATCACAACTCACGTTCGGGATCCTTTGTCTTAAGCCATATTGGCGGAGGAGGCGATTCGGCAAGAAGAACGTCAAAGTATACAAACCAATAATCCTTGTAAAGGGTACGTTCTCACTACACCCTACGATATTGGTGGTACGCCACCACGGGATGAACCAAGCCGGTTGGATGTTGGAATAGAGATAGGCTATCCACTCCTCCCGAGAGGACTCGGAGAACATTCGGCGCCTCGCCGGAAAGTGTTTAGGGAGGAACTTCCTGGTATCTATTGGAGCCTCAAGCAAGTGAAGCCTCTCTTGGAGCCATATCTACATAAAAACAACAAAAAGAAAATTTCAAGTCAATATAAGATAAGAATTTCACCAAATAATGTTAAATCCACAAAGATTAAGACATTATCATAATACTTACCTGAAGGAGTAAAGGGCTCCTAGTGAAGGACTCTTGAGGATTGCTCTTGAGCCTATCTAAAACTAGGATTGTCTCTCCCACAACCAAGTGCATCAGAGAGATATCCCATTGTATTTGCTCAGTCACCCTAAGAAGGCAAGCTTTGCCCCTATTGATGGTAAGCTTCTTTTCGGATGGAATAAGAGCGTGTTCATTACCACCAACAAAGAAATAATGATGGAGAAGGCAAAATACAAAGGCATGTTTCTTGTACCTCATATCCATCGTACCTTGGTCCTTGGAAGTGAAGAATGTCACAAGCTTGGCAAGGTCGACGTCCTCACCATGAAGCACTTGACCCACTTGACGGGAAGACAGCCCAAGGCACCTTTGGAAATCACCCACAAAGGCATTCCCCAAGTAGGGAACGGCGGGAGGACTTTCGGTTGGAAAGCCAATTATGTCGGAAAATTCCTCCACTAAGGGGCACATCTCCTGAGCACCGAAGTGGAAGACATGGAATTTTGGGTCCCAAAACTCGTCTGAAGCATGAGGAAAGTCCCATAGAATATTAACTTGTTTAAGGTGAAAGAAGGCATTGAGATGTAAAGGGATGAGTTCTAACCTCTCCTCTATAGTCATGGAAACCAACCAAGCATCGAAAGCATCATCAAAGTTCACCATTGCTAAGATTAAGGATTTTCTCTCAAGGAATTCTCTCTCTAAAGGCTTGAAGCAAGTGGTGAGAAGAGAAGAGAAAGAGACCCAACTATATAGAAGCTCCAGTTTGATTCTCGTCGAAAATTTAAGGAAATTCAGACAAACGACGAAAATAGGTCAGGCGGCCTTGAAGCTAGCTTGGACGGCTAAGCCGCTGGGACAAGCGGCCAAACCGCTCCAGCAAGCGGCTTGACCGCTAGGACAAGCGGCCAAACCGCAAGCCCAAGCGGCTATGCCGCTTGTCCACGTGGCAGCCGCTAGAGCTCTAGCACAGCCGCTAGGAGCTCTAGCGATCATCCTGTATAGGCGCCTGGCATACTCTTTTCGCGAGAGACCTCGGTTTAACCAACCCCACGATTGACAGAGCTCTACCTTCCTAATTCCCACTTGGACAGATTTTGGAAGACTCCCCTTATATTTTCCTTACCTTAATTTTGGCTCTTACCACTTTTCTATTTATTCCTTCTTTATTTTCTTTCCTTCTTTTTATTTTGATTATCAAGTTCCACTTTTATTCCTTTTATATTCTGAATTCCTTTATTAATATTTTCCCCTTTAATTATCTGTTTCTTTTACTTTTCTTTTCTTTATTTTTTATTTTAGGGGAAAGGGGTATCCCAAAATGTGCTAAATTCTCGGGAATGCTAAATTCCCGAATGTCGTGATTTCTTATTTTCCACTCTGAAATTAGCTGATTAAATTCACATATGGGCATTTGCGTGGTATGTTTGTGCGTGAATGAAATGCAATCATTTGTAGCAGGTTTAATACAAGCCCGAAAGTTCAAAATGCACTACAACAAATATCACTGGCCATCTTCACCAGTACTCGGACACGCCTGAGACGACACTCCGGATCCACTTGATGATGGAGCACCTGAAGGACCGGGCTGAGACATCGCCCAAGCTCTAGGATCGAAAGCACATAATGAACCCGCTAAGTAAGTAGGATAGCCTCCATACCCCGTACTCTCCTGACTCCAAGAACCCCTTGGAGGGAGTGGAGGATACATGGGCATATGATAGCGCGAATACCCCATGTAGGGAGGCGGTGCAGGCCACTGCGGAAGAGAAAGCATTTGGGGCGAGCTCCCACTATCCACTCTAGCCCGAGGCGTCTCCTGACGCACCTCCACACTCTCCTATCTAGAAGGAGGACCCTGCGGTGTAGACATCGACTCCAGAGTACGAACAACTGAAGGCCTAGGAGGCCTCACCGCAGGAATAGACTGTGAAAATAAGCTCAAGGTTAGGAAATACCAAAAATTCAAATCAAGCATTATTACTTGAAATGAACATACCTCTCGAACGTCGGACCGACGGCTCGTGCATACACTCCAAGACATGAATTTGGAAATCAGGCTCTTAGGGCATGCATGCCCCTAAAGACCTTCCGTGTCTTAGCAGCATCCAACTGCGCACATAAGAAGAAGAATCTGTATAATTACAAAGGAAACATTGCAAATAACAATGAATTCTCACTTACCCCCCTACAGCCAGCAGGTAGAGGCAATCCCTCAACCTCCTCATCAGGGCCACAAAACTCAGGAACCTGTATAACCTGAGGAGACCCGTCCGCTCCGGTATAACTCATGACAAAGTAGGAGGAGTAGGACGCGGAGCAGAAATAGCCGAAGAGCTAAAAGCACTCTGCAAAGATTTAAGAATGTCAGATACATTTCTAAATTTCCAAACGAAATTAAGAAACAAAAGTACACTACTTACCGGATCGGTAGAGAAGTTGGCACATAACCGCGCCTTAACAAAATCAGTATAAGCCACCATGAGATCCACCTCAAGATCAGCTGAAAGCAAATACTCAAGGGCATTCGCCCAACGGTGGCCGCCCTCACCTGCTGCACGGTAAGGTGAAGAACATAAAGCACAGAATCCAGAGGATCCAAAGGAACCCTCGGAGCTGGAAGGTCGGGGAAAGTCTGCCTAATC
The DNA here is from genome assembly GCA_038025085.1 of Tetragonia tetragonoides. NCBI lineage: Eukaryota > Viridiplantae > Streptophyta > Magnoliopsida > Caryophyllales > Aizoaceae > Tetragonia > Tetragonia tetragonoides. The sequence goes on from CM076149.1 coordinate 25,713,008, forward strand.
AGTCTCTCCCCCAAGAACCACTCAAAATAGAAAGGACTTTCAATTAGGATCCTCCTCTGGTCGTACACCCGAGAACCCAAGAATCTATCTGAAAGGACCGGTAGATAATCCGTCCAGGGAAATCAGTCGACCTGCAAAACCAAGAATAAGCATACAAAAGGATAAAAGGACCAAATAAGCACAAAGGATAGTTGCTTACATCCTCAGCGGTCAAGGGATACGCCTCCCTAAGGGCGTGCAGTGTAGTAAATGGGCAAGAAGCCTGTCCCCTCCTGGTCTGTATCGCTGGAAAGGATAAATCCCCTGTCTCGAGAAGAGGGACAAGGTCGGGGAAATGCTCAAAAAAACAAATCTAAGACATGAAAAGTACATGGATTAGGCACAAGTTATTAATAAAGAGCCGAAGCACAAAGTACAAGAAGGGTAAAGGAAATTACCTCCATTACCTTCGGTAAACGTCAAAAAAGCGTCTTCAGATTTCTCCGCAAAAGCCCGATGATGAAAGGAGTAATTTTTAAGCTTGAACTGCTATTTTTGCTTTAATGGTTAAGATAAGGTCTCAGGGTTTTCCCTCTAAACACTCCTTTATTTCCACTTCATTTAAAAGTCCCTTTCAAAAGCTTTCCATTGCTTCCTTCCGTGTCCAAATACGATTCCACACCTAAGAGTTATGGCCAAACAAAGTTTAGGGTCAAAACAGATGTAGCCGAATACCGTGGACCGTGTTTCCAGCCCAATTTGGGAGTTCATTTGGTTGAATTAATTTGTGAGCCTTATATTTTTGGATTCCTTATTCAAATATTTTTCCAATGACATATCATGAGCCCACACCACATTCCCAACCAAGGAGTTACGAGCCCCACACTGATGCGTACTCCAAAACTGAACTCTCCCTACTCTTTCGGGTATATCTATATATTCACAAAACCTTTGGACCTGAAACAAAATCTATATGAAACTAGACGCAATAATATTTCCAACGCACCTTGAATCATCCAATTCGGAGCCCAAACGAGTGAGATACGGCCCATACAAAATCCAGCTGAAAAGCTGTCAGCGGCCCAGGCTAGCGCCGCCAGGGCCGCTAGCGGCGCGAACCAGGGCAACTAGCGGCGCTGCCTTTTCCTTCGGTCCCGGCTCATTTTTCAAGCCCGTGTCATTTTTCAGGTCAAACTCGACCGTACAACCCTACTTTTCCACGCCTATATAAACAACCCTTCACCCTTAGTTCAAATCACACAGTCTACAGTTGACACCCTCTATTCTCAGTAGTATTGACTCTGAGCTTCTCCCTCTTTCTTCCATAAACAATTCTATTCTATTCTCGGGAGTATTGACATCGAGATTCCCCCTCTTTCTTCCAAACTTGAGATCTATTTTTACTATTCTTGTCAAATATTGCCTACAGTTCAGGTACAAATTTCTGAGGGCTCAAATTAAATTAATTTCTTAACTGTTTATTTTTCTAAGTAGTCATAATGTAGATATCATGCTAGAATAACGTTTTATTGCTTCCTAAATATTGTCTATATAGTCGTTGTGCTGCTCAACTTGTCAAATCGAATGCATGTCTAAATAAGGGTTAAAAATAAATGTTGTGATGCTTGTGATGAACCAATTAATAGTCTATGTCTAGGTTGTTAATCCGGGTTGTGTGGGAATTATGTCTTTAAATTATTAAGCAAACTTGAGTTAGTAGAGGCCGTAATAAACGGGCGAGTTGGGTGCCTAACACCTTCCCACCTCGTACCTTCGCCCCCGAACCCTTTATTCTTGGGTACTCATATGTTTTATATGAGCGGGAGTCTTTCTAAAAACATGATCAGTTCACTTTTCGCGCTATTGGGTTGTCCCTTCGGTTTGTCCCTTCGATAAAACGCCGATAGCAGATTTGTGACCACTTTCATGGTTTTTATTCAATTCAATTCTTTTCAAATGCTTTTCTAACTCGATGGTCCCTTGAACTTATCTAAGCCCCCAACTGACAAAATTTTCTATAAGGACGCACTCCGTGGAAACACGTAGGAAAATCGCGGGTCCTTACAGTGGCGACTCAACTGGGGATTTATTTAAGAGGGTGAGACTCGAAAGTCAAGTTTGCTTAATTTTTTAATTACATGTTCCATATTTTTGCATCATTTGCATCATTTGCATGTGCCTTGGCACAACCTTTTGACCCTTATCGACCCTCGAGGAAGTTTGTGCCGCAACTCGTAGACAACGCGTATATCTAAAGGAATATATAGTTGTCCTATCGTGCAAATCGACGCTTCCTCACCCATGACTCATCAATCCTTTGTTGATGAAAAGAATTACAATCGATGTGTCGACCATCCGCCGAACGGAAATTGTAATTTGTCGTGGTAACCTCACAGGAACCAAAAACCTCTAGCCCACATTCTTGCATTCGCTTGCTTGTTGTGCATGTGTCGTTGTAATGCCCGTCTGATCACATGTTTGCCTGTAAACTGCGTTGTTGTAATGCTTCTGAATGCATGAATACCGTGACTATGTGCCAACATGTACTTACGTGCTAGGAGTTCTTTCCTATTTTTTTTTAGCTAGTTCCTAATGCCCAAAAATTGTGCGAGAATTCAATTCTATGAGCACTCGTTTCCCCAAGGATATATTTTCATATAGCGTCGAAGTCATGAACAATTTTCTAGGACCTTTTAGCAAAAAAAAAAAAAAAAAAAAGAGTCAGTCTCTCCAATTCCCCTCTCCCACTTTTTTTTTTTTTTTTTGGATGTAATTCAGATTCGGCAAAAATAAAATGCTAAAAAAAAAAAAAATCCGAAAATCCAAAAAAAAAAAAATGCCGAAATTTCTTTTTTTTTTATTATCCCATTTTCCATTTTCTTTGGGTAAAAAATAAAGCCGAAAAAAATGAAAAAAAATTGCAAAATTTCTTTTTTATTTTATTTTATCCCATTTTCCATTTTCTTTGAGTCTAGAAAAATAAAAATAAAATAAAATGGGATGGTCCGTCTTTTCTTTTTTTTCATTTTCATTCATCGACTTCATTTTTTCCTTTGATATGAGGGAAAATAATCGGGCATTTAGGCTTAGGTTGTCCTTTTCCATTTCTTTGCATTGCATTGCATTGTACCTATTAGACGCTCCATGCTAGAATTCATAATTAGTCGTCATGCTTGCATTGTCGTCATTTTGCATTTGCATTTGTACAAAAGTTCAAGTCATGCATTCATCTTTGTCTCCATTTGTTCACTACGTCTCATACACTAGAAGTTTAGACAAGTTATTCATTAAGTTCTCTAGGGTCATTCCAGGAAGCATCCATACATTGTTATACATGTCTAGATCAGTCCACCATGCATATTGCATATTGTTGTCGTAACTCTGTCATTGCATTGTCATAATCATGCATTCGAGTTCATATAGACGTTCATAGGCACATTCACCTTAGGAGCTATCGAGGGTCTTCTAAAAATCATATGTCTTTGTTTTCAAGTCCTTTCTTTGACGTCTTTCTAAGTTGAGACTTGTGTTCAGGATTGGGGGCTCGAGGAAGAATTACGGTGACAAAGGTTGGACTCGATCGTCCGGCAGATTGGTTCGTGTACAAGCTACCTCCAAGACACCACCACATTCCAAAAGGCCGTCACCCCATAATCCATCACCACCACAAAGCTCGCCACCACTCAATACATCCCTTACCTCACCAATCACACCCCCAAACTTCACCATGGTCAAAACCACTGACGAGAGGTTTGATGAGCTCATGAGTGAGTTGGAAAGGCTGTGACTCAAGGTTGAAGATATCGACAGGCTAAGAGAAGAAGAGTCAAGGATCCCTTCTGATTTCGATTCTGAGGAAGAAGGTTCAGATGCCATGCTGGCTAAGATCACCTCTGTACTCGAGAGTAGCGGCGTGATCTCCAACTATAGTGCCAACGTAGGAAAGTTTTACACTAAGATCAACGGCAAGCTTCCAGCCAAGTTCTCCATGCCCGAGGTTCCGGCGTTCACTGGCACTGATAATCCACAAGACCACCTCAAGGCCTTCACCACTGCCATGGGTTTAAGAGGAGTTGACAAAAATATCTACATTCACTTGTTCCCACAGACTCTTGATGCCCTAACTCGTCGTTGGTTCTACACCTTGAATTTGGAGAACTACCCAACTTGGTCCGATTTTACCACAGTCTTCCTTGCACGCTACAAGAAAAATGTTGCTCTACCTATGACCCTTTGAGAGTTAGAGATCACCAAACAAGAAGAAGATGAGGGATTCACTGCCTTCCTTAGGCGTTGGAAACTAAAGGTAGCCGAACTGGTTGAGTGACCTTCGCAAGCTGATCAAATCTGCCAACTCATCAGGAACCTGCAACCTGCTTACAAGGAACCCCTCAAGTATCAAGCAATTGACTCCTACAACCGGCTTTATGTTGTGGGCATCCTAATTGAAGATAACCTTCTTAGGAATTCCACTTAAGTCGTGAACAACGCGAGTACCTACAGGGGGCTGTCCTTCGTGTCCCTGTGAACAGCCTATGCTCGAGAAGTTGAAGAGAGTCGAAGTTTTCTAGTGTGCAAGTCTAGTTGAATCCCGTCAAGTTTAATGATGTCTAGTTGTCTTTTCAATTCGTCCATAGAGTTTAGCTTACTTCTCATGTAATGCTTTTCTTCGATTCAATAAAGATTGCATTTTGATTCCCATCATTGTTCTTTGTTCAATTCTATGACGAACTTAAGTTGCCTATGACGGAATAAAAAAAAATCAAAAAAAAATTAAAAAGAAAGCCTTTATTGTGGAAAACATTAAGCAACAACTCCCTAATGATCATCCCCATAGAGGACCTACAGTTGAACCGTCCGTGCCGAGGACATGAGGCATTCATATGGCACCTCACATCAATATCCTTTACTACCCTATACATCATTACCACTTGTAACCCTTTGAGCCTTAAACACATAGCCTTTCATTTCTTAACCACATCATCCTTACCCAGGGAATGGGTGTGTGCGACATGGGAATAGAAGCAACCTTCTAGGCAAGGTGGACCGACCTAAAAAAATAGTCACCGAGAGAAATGCAAAAAAAAAGAAGAGAGAACTCGAAAGTTCAAGAGCAAAAACAAAAAAAAACAAAAGAGAAAAAAATTCGAGAGCGATTAAAGAGCCAAAAGAGTGCAAACACTTCAAGCACAACTAAATAGTGGCCTTACCTAAACATAGGTCTCTTAGCCACCTCGCCTAGATCAAAAACTTCTATACCATCTAGCATACTTTGGGGAGGGATTTACATTGGGTTTCTTTGAGCCTTTATCCTTTTTTTGACACTTTAACCCAGCCTGACTTTACAACCCCAAAGCCCTCCAAGAGGTATGACCGTTCAATTGTATAGTCCTGAACTACGTTGGCCTGATTCCATAAACTGGATACGTAGGAAACCTCAAAGAGGTCCGGCCACGATAACCACTTTGTCACATGATCATAAAGGAGTTTTCCTATTCTACCATTCTCATCTAAGGCAAAAAAATGAGCACGGTAGGTTGAAAACCCGAAAGGGCGGCCTAGGCAAAAGTTAGGGCAACAAAAAAAATATATATAAAACAAATTCAACATCTTGAGGCAACTTAAATTTCCGAGGATTTAGAACATTGTTTCTCCTGTAGGAGCTCCTTGGTCAGTTGTCTAGAGGTCATACTTATCACCTTTCTCATAGGCTTGCACATAGACTTCCCAACTGGGGGCTGTTTTTGAATGAGTCGCTTCTTTGTCTGCTACGTTCCAGGTTGTCTATTTCGTCCCCATACCTTAAGTTAGGATGTTTTGTACCGCCACATCAACACCCATAGCTCCTCGAGTAGGTCATAACCATCAAGAACCACACATCAAACTGGGGGCTGATTCTCCCTTGACTGCACCCAGTTTTGTCCCCTTGTCTCATACTCTATCAAGATCACCACAAGAATGAAATTCTTGAGCACAAAAACTTTTCCCATATGAAGACCCTCTTCAGACCCTATAGGAGAGTAGTGCATGGTAGGCTAGGCTGCATGGAGCTGTGAGTCAATAGAGTCTACCTGCTCTCCATCGAAACCTAGGTTGCATAAGTACTAGAGTCGCCTTCAATAGGCTAGGTTGCATAAGTACCTTCTCTCTATCAATAGGCTAGGTTGCATAAGTACTAGAGTCGCCTTCAAAGGCATGCATGTGTACATAATTTCTCAGTGTCTTGAGTCCCTACGTCTTTACATGTCAATCCTCCTGTTACCCGTGCATATTATTATGTCATGTGTTGTGCATCTTGTCATGGTCAGTCGGGCATGTCCGTTGCATCTTTTCCCTATGTGCATATTTCCACTACAGGTTTGAGTCTACCTGCTCTCCATCGAAACCAGCAAGCCTAGAACTCATGATCAAGTCCAGAAGCGACCTTTCGACTACAACCAAGAATGGAGATAACCCTCCAACAACAACCAAGCGCAAGGGCCCCACAAACTGACCCAAGGCCCCTTTCTCCTGTTCAGAGTTCGTTATTACAGTTCATCTCGCGGCAACATCAGTACCAAACGCGCAGGAGCAAAGCCCTCAGGCCCACAAATTCAAATTCAACAGTTGGCTCATTTTACGGTACCAATCATTTACAAGTAAAATTAACCCAGTTATTTTTGCAGGTCCTAGAAACGGAAACATGGGATCTACACGGCGACTCTCGACCCGAGCGCCCAAGTTATTTATTTTTGCAGGTCCTAGAAATGGAAACATGGATCTACACGGCGACTCTCGACCTGAGCGCCCAAGTTATTTATTTTTGCAGGTCCTAGAAATGGAAACATGGATCTACATGGCGACTCTCGACCCGAGCGCCCAAGTTATTTATTTTTGCAGGTCCTAGAAACAAAAACGTGGATCTACACGGCGACTCTCGACCCGAGCGCCCGAATTATTTATTTGTGCAGCTCCTAGAAACAGAAACATAGATCTACAAGGCGACTCTCGACCTAAGCGCCTAAGATATTTTAAAATGCTTCAGTCAATGATCGCTTAAAGCGGTTATACTGTCCATTTGTTTTTTAAATGCTTCAGTCAATGATCGCTTAAAGCGGTTATACTGTCCATTTGTTTTTTAAATGCTTCAGTCAATGATCGCTTAAAGCGGTTATACTGTCCATTTGTTTTTTATATGTTTCAGTAAATGATTGTTTAACCTATTGCATTTAAACTGTTCATATGTTTTAACCATTTTACAGCCGTCATTTCGATCGCGCTGTCTCTTCGACCTTTTCGTTTCTTATGCAGGGACGGAATCTCGGCATCCATCAAGTGGTGTTTAGTCACTGTTTGCTCGATAAAGCATTTATACTATCCACTCTCATGTTACTAACCATTTTTGCAGCCGTTATTTTTAATCGCGCTGTCTTGTTGACTTTTTTGTTTCTCGAAGAGGGACGAAATCTCGACATCCGCCGAGCGGTGTTTAGTCACTGTTTGTCGAAGCACTCTATGTTGATCATTCTCAAAGTATTACTCACTTTTTCATTCACTCTGAATACAGGTCCCCAGCAGACGTTTAGGCCAGCTATCCTACTACCATAACCTTTATTTTCTCTTGTGTTCACAGGGATGAAATCTTAGCACGCTACGAGCATGTTCCAACACAGGTTTGTCTTCATATGCATGCGTACTGTACACTCTCACACACCGTTGCACATCAGCATCCTGCATGTTGCCTTCGGAGTACTTTGATCTTCGCTTTTACTCAAGCTCGATCAAATTGGGGGCTTATGTAGACTCCAAAAAAGCGTCTTCAGATTTCTCCGCAAAAGCCCGATGATAAAGGAGTAGTTTTTAAGCTTGAACTGCTATTTTTGCTTTAATGGTTAAGATAAGGTCTCAGGTTTTTCCCTCTAAACACTCCTTCATTTCCACTTCATTTAAAAACCCCTTTCAAGAGCTTTCCATTGCTTCCTTCCGTGTCCAAATATGATTCCACACCTAAGAGTTATGGCCAAACAAAGTTTGGGGTCAAAACAGATGTAGCCGAATACTGTGGACCGTATTTCCAGCCTAATTTGGGAGTTCATTTGGTTGAATTAATTTGTAAGCCTTATATTTTTGGATTCCTTATTCAAATAGCTTTCCAATGACATATCATTAGCCCACACCACATTCCCAACCAAGGAGTTACGAGCCCAACACTGATGCGTACTCCAAAACCGACCTCTCCTTACTCTTTCGGGTCTATATCGAGATCTATAAAACATTTGGACCTGAAAACAAAGCCATACAACACTAGACCCAATATGCTTTCCAAGGAATCTTGAATCACCCAATTTGGAGCCCAAACAAGTGAGATGTGGCCCGGACAAAATCCAGCTAAAAAGCTGTCAGCGGCCTAGGTCAGCGCCTATAAAAATAACCATTCACCCTCAGTTCAAATCACACAGTCTACAGTTGAAACCCTCTATTCTCAGTAGTATTGACTCTGAGCTTCTCCCTCTTTCTTCCATAAACAATTCTATTCTATTCTCGGGAGTATTGACACCGAGCTTCCCCCGCTTTCTTCCAAACTTGAGATCTATTTTTACTATTCTTGTTAAATATAGCCTACAGCTCAGGTACAAATTCCTGTGGGCTCAAATTAAATTAATTTCTTAACTGTTTATTTTTCTAAGTAGTCATAATGTAGATATCATGCTAGAATAACGTTTTATTACTCAACTTGTCAAATCGAATGCATGTCTAAATTAGGGTTAAAAATAAATGTTGTGATGCTTGTGATGAACCAATTAATAGTCTAGGTTGTTAATCCGGTTTGTGTGGGAATTATGTCTTTAAATTATTAAGCAAACTTGAGTTAGTAGAGGCCGTCATAAACGGGCGAGTTGGGTGCCTAACACCTTCCCACCTCGTACATTCGCCCCCGAACCCTTTATTCTTGGGTACTTATATGTTTTATATGAGCGGGAGTCTTTCTAAAAACATGATCAGTGTATTTTTCGCGCTATTGGGTTGTCCCTTTGGTTTGTCCCTTCGATAAAACGCCGATAGCAAATTTGTGACCTCTTTCATGGTTTTTATGCAATTCAATTCTTTTCAAATGCTTTTCTAACTCGATGGTCCCTTGAACTTATCTAAACCCCCAACTGACAAATTTTCTATAAGGACGCACTCCGTGGAAACACGTAGGAAAATCCCGGGTCCTTACACCTTCCAATAACCGACTAAGGAGACGCGAGATGCGCCTTCCTCTCCACTGAGGCGACTAGACTGCCTCAAACACCGTAGAAGACAAGAGTGTGCGGGGAGACCCCAGTTGTACTCCGCAACTCTGTTCAAATCCCGCAGGCACGGAAAATAGCGAACATGGTACCTACTAGCCTTGTCCAAGAAGACGTAACAAGCTGGAACAAGGACCAAGAAAAGGAGGGTGTGCTGCTCCGCTGTGATCTTCTTCAACTTCCTCGGGTTGGTTAAAAACTGGACCATGACGTCGGTCCGACCATACTCCCTACCATCCCAGTTGGTCCCAAAAAGACCAAACATCTCCACCATAACCTCCCGGCTCACATCTCCATAAGTAACAAGAGTACCGGTGCAAGGGAGCTCGGAAATGAGACCGAACTCGAAAGGGGTGATCATGATCTCACCCATAGGAAAATGAAAGGTACTGGTATTATCCCAGTGCCGCTCCGCAAGGCCTCTAACTAATAGGCAATCGGAGCGCTCGACTGAAGTCATGGCCGCTAAAAAGTGACTGAAGGGCACAACGCGCCACAATAGCGTCCACCGAAGGAGTCACGTACCTACTAGCTTTCTCGATGCCCGAGAGGCTACCGTAACCCCACATGGCTGCGTCGATATTCTAAAAAGGCACAAATAATTGCAAAGGAAATTAGCTAGGTGATCCTAGTAACAACTACCAGTCTCCGGTTTAGTCCTAAATTTTTACAAATCGTAAAATTTAGCATTTTGGCTAAACGAATATGACAAGAGTAAATTTAAAGGGAGCAAATTTCACACAAGTTTGTTCTTTTCACAGAAATATATAATTGCAACTAGAATAAATTTCATACAAATTTAGTTTCCACAAATTAAAGATGAACTTCACACAAGTTCATTCTTCACATGCATATAAATACAAGAATCCTACGGGAATTCGCAAATTAACCAGAAAAACAATTTCAAGCAAATTGGATTTCCACATTTAACTACACTACAGTTCTCAAGCTAGAAATTCTACGTTCACCTACACATGATTTTCTAAGTGTAAAAGAGCAAGAACAAAGAAAAGTAACATACCCGACATTTGGTACCAACGGTAACCACATGCTCCTTCTTCTTAAAAACTAGATCGCTGGGCTCCCAACGATCGGTAGGATGAAAATCACTACGAGTGAACTCGTCCTGGACTAACCGGCTCTCACCCACCCGGTGATGAGGTATACCGGAAACGAAAACCCGAGTGAAAACATTTGGGGCCTCATAAGCAACAATCTCTTGCCCCTTCCTTTTCCTACCTCCTCTAAGTTTGGGAGCCATGGATGAAGAATAAAAAAAAGACGGAGTTTTTTTAAAATTTGAGTGAAACTCACAAAACTCACAAATTCACACAATTTTGAGTTTTGACACTCAGAAACACAAGAACAACTAGCAAAATCAAGTTCTACTAAGAACTTGAGCAAGAAAACCTCAAGCTTTGGTGCTAGGGGCTTTTATTGAGGTTGAAAAGCTTGAGCAAAAATGGAGGAGAGAGAAGAAGAGAGCACGAAATGGGAGGATGACCCATTTCGGCCACCCCCCTTCTCCTTCTATGGAAAAACCGCACAAATGACCTAGTGGCCGGTCAAACCGCCACGTGGACGGTCAGACCGCCCAGCTGGCAGTCAGACTGCAAGCCAAGCGGCATAGCCCCTCCAGCAAGCGGCATAGCCGCTCCAGCCAGCGGCTAGACCGCTCCACGTCGCGGTTTGACCGCTTGACGTGGCGGTTTGATCGCTTGGCCCACTCTCTCACTTCTGGCGTATTTTTGGCCCATTGGTTCAAAATCAGTGGGCCCCACACGAGGTCCATAACAGTTATTTGCGCGCCAAAGTCCGTTATAAAAAACAGGACTACTTTAAACCCACAAGTTTGCACATTTATACTGGCCAAATGGCATAGGCTCAAACCCGACCTAAGGTCTGAGCAACATTTTACTACCCATTACTACTTATATTATTTCTAACAAAATATTTTTATTGTGTAACCTACAGCATTGTAGTATCCCGAAAATCTAAACTCAATTGTTAAACTAAAATAGTAATTAATTAGTATAAAAATTTTCGCTTAGTTTGATAAGTAGGATAAACATGACTAATGCATGCACTTACGTAAAAATTTTCTAAATATATGTTAAACTCGTTTAAAACTAAAACCTATTTGATTAGTTGACTAAACTAATTGATTTACGTGTTTAATTTATGTTTACGGTTTGCTTAGGCATGATTAGGCTTTTGTTTGTGTTGATGACCGAATTAGAGAATGTTAAGCTAAGATTAGCAAATTTTCACTTTTGCCTAATTAAGTTACTATTCACCTATGACACCTAAGTTGCTTACTTGTCAGCAAACCAAGCTATCTCTTTACACTTGTCATATAAAGGCCATGACACCTTGCATTACTATGCTTAGTAAGCTAAAATGGCAAAACATGCCATGTTCTATTGTTTGCTAAGGCAACCTAACTAAGAAAACTACCAAATGAAATTATATATGGGAGAAAGAGAGAGTTACGGTTAAGGGGAAAAAGAAGAAGAAAAATAAGAAAAGGCCTTAGCCTTTATAAAACTAAACAAAAGCAAAACTAAAGATCAAAAGTTCTTACATATTCTCTTACTCAAGATTTGTACCATATTTGCAAGAAATCCAAAAGCCTTCTAAAAGCTTACAAAGAGCATCTTTGCTCATCTTTTTCTATTCCCAAAACCGAACACAATCACCAACAATTATACTCTCATATTTTCTCATCATCTTTTCAATCCAAAATCACAAATCTTTTCTAAGTAAACAAAGAGCAAAATGAAGTAAAGAGAGTAGAAGGGGAGGCCGTAAGTTAGAGAAGGAAAAAGAGAAGAAAACTTGGTAAGAACACCTAAACTAATCCATGCATAAACTCATTCATATTGTTTCCTTTTGTTTCTAATAATCATTTCTTCCTATTCTAAACTCTAACTTTTCCATTATTTATTCTCTTCACTCTTTGTTATCATCACCTAAGCTCCACCATCACCCGAACGTGAAGCTCCCGGACCTTCAAAAACCTCCAAGAGATATCATCAAGGTTTAATTCTTTTAACCATTATTACTTATAAACTAAAGTTATTATTATCACCTAAAGCTATAACTAAATAATAAAACTCTAGCAAGTATAAATATGACTATAATCGATAATATGAAGAAAAAAGTTTAAAGATCTAAGATCTAGTTAATCTTGACTTAAAAACTCGAAAACTATTGTTGCATGTCCATATACAACCTTATGTAAACTTAATCTTGACTTATTATGGCCAAAATCATTTATTCATTATTTATCTCCAATTTTCCTAATTTCGAACCTAATATCTTTCGAAAGATAAAAGGGTAAATAAAAGAGGAATTAACAAGTAAAATGATAATAAGAATTTAAGAATTAAAATAGTAATTTTCGATAATAAAAGGCCCAAGACCGAAAAGAAATAAAAGAAGAAGAAATAAAAGAGTGATTATTGATCTTTGAAATTGTTTGTTTAATTAAATTACGGGACTTGTGCTAGTAGTGTGTGATCAAGGAAGCTAGGAGAGAAAGTGTATATTTTTGAAGCTTGTGAAAGGTATACTCATGTCCATTAAAATCCTTTTTTCAATCTTAATGAATTAAAGAAGATAATCATGAATTTCCTATAATTATATATATATATATATATATATATATATATATATATATATATATATATATATATATATATGATTATGAGTATGATTATGAAGATATATATATATGATTGCATGTGGTTATTTTTGTGATATGGCCGAATGGATATTAAGTTGCATGTTAATATTGGTATGATTATTATACAAGGATTAAAGCTTATTACTTAAGTTAAATAATTGTGAGTATATATATATATATATATATATGATAGAATGGTTTGTGAGTTTGATGTTAAGTTTGTGAATGATTGTTTATAAAGTATTATAATTATGAATATGTGATTGAGATATAACCGAATGAGTTTTAGAATGGTTGATTATATTTAGTTGATTGATTGCATATTAAATCCTTTTTTCAATCTTAATAAATTAAAGAAGATAATTATGAATTTTCTACATATATATATATATATATATATATATATATATATATATGAGATTGCATGTGGTTATTTTCGTGATATAGCCGAATGGATATTAAGTTGCATGTTAATATTGGTATGATTATTATACAAGGATTAAAGCTTATTACTTAAGTTAAATAATTATATATATATATATATATATATATATATATATATATATATATATATATATATATATAGAATGGTTTGTGAGTTTGATGTTAAGTTTGTGAATGATTGTTTATAAAGTATTATAATTATGAATATGTGATTGAGATATAACCGAATGAGTTTGAGAATGGTTGATTATATTTAGTTGATTGATTGCATATTAAATCGTGACTATGTTTGAGTATGTTTATGCATCAATTAAGCTTATGACCAAATTGATGTTGAGTGATAATAAGCCTATGGAATTCTATACATGCATATTTGAAGTGTTGCACCCGACTTTGAGAATTATTGTAAGAAAGGAACAAGTTTGGGAAGTTTACGATTAATGTTAGTAATTCATGTTATTAAGATGAATGTGACCGACTTAGATATAAGCATGTCTACTAATTTATTTGTCGTGTTGCTCCCAAACTTGGTACCCTTGGGAAATTGAAGAGCATGCCAGTGTGCACACTTTAATAAAATATTGTAGGATTAAACCCATTATTGATTAAGCTGTAAGGATTAACTAATCCTGAGTTTCTTGCTTATCAAGGTTTAATCTGAGTTTGTATGGCATAAACCCGAGATGATATGATTATTGCCAAAAAGGTCAAGTGAATGAATTATGATTTGTAGGGTCATCCATTGAACCCGAGTGTAGGACTCCTAGAGTTTGAGTTGTGTTATGCTCTTCCTCACTACCTAACATAGGTGTCTAAATCCTTACATGTTATGATTTCCTCACTACCTAACATAGGTTTCTAAATCCTTACATGTTATAATTTACTCACAATCTAACATAGGAGTTTAATTTTGCATGTTATGACTTGAGTGACTTTATGGTTTATTAGACCTCAAAGGTCATTTTCTGAGTAATTATGAGTTTGTGTGTGATTTTTGGTTGCTTAATGCTCTTTGCATATGAATATTGTACGTATGCATGGCTTTGTACGTAAAAGATTATATTAACTATATTTATAAGGATAGACAATCTCTTTAAGATACTATTATGAGTATTATTATTATTGTCTCAAGTGATGATTGTTATTACTAAATGTATTTTAAGTATAATGTATTTTACAAAATGGGGTGAGTATTTCTTAGCTTTCGCTAATTTTCTTTTGTTTTTGTGTCATCTCTTCTTGTGTGGATTATTATATCTTTTTAACAGATTTTGGGTAAGGGAGATAGTGAAGATGGAAGGAACCCTTTTGTGCATGCTTACTGCATGTCTTTGCTGTTGTTTGACCCCATGGATTCCGCAAACGGAGGAGAACCCCGTATAACTTAGAAGTATAACTAAGGATGTAGTATTTGAACAATATAACTATGTAATTCCGCTGTTATAATATAATATAATTCAGTTTGTTGTTGTACTCTTTATCGATCTTCGCCATGTGCTTGTCTTGTTACAAGTACGACAGTAATGTCTTGGATTGGATTTAGGGTCCATAAGCATGGTTAATTAGTGTTATACAAACCACAGCGTTACAAGATGGTATCAAAGCATATAAAATACTTAAAGAAGATTAGGAAAGCTATAACTTAAATGTGACTTGACCGAGAGAGAGATGGGTAGACATTAGGATGGGAATTGTTTGTACTTGTTTGTGTTTGACATGCGTGTGCTTATGTGTAGTTGTTTGATCTTATTTGACTCACTATTTGTTATCTGTTTATCTTATGTGATAGATGCAGCAACCTCAACCTTATGTGCTCGTGAACCCTCTGAATATCCCTAACCCTCCACCTCATCCTGGGACTTTACGCAAGCATCCTGAAGAAACCATAGCTGAGTATGTGCAACGTTTTAACCTTGCTTGTCGAGTCTTTGCTCCTTACACTAGTGAAGCCGCTGATTTTCCTGGTTGGCAAGTGTATAATCTCTTAAGGACTTTTCCTTCAGTTGAACCCTGGTTAAGTGTGAAGTTAAACTATATGAGTATTATGACTGATGGTATTCATTATAATTGGGATCACTATATGTGTGGGGATGATTGGTATTTGACCTTAGGTTATATGTCTGGTGTTTTGCAACAAGCTTATCCTGAGTGGATGTGTTGTGAGAATAGTGTACTCTTGATTCCCGAGACCATAGTGTAGTATAGGAGGGGACGTATGCTTCGTTATCACCATTGGCCTCGTAACACCTAACCTTCTGTTATTGCTCGACCGTCAGCAACTCCACCACCACCACCTTGGCAGACCGCGTATCGATCTCCAACAGATGTGCCTACAGCCACTTCTCCGGAGCAGCCAGTGCCACTTAACGTGATACCGCCAAGGGGACTTGCAAATGGATTCTTGGTGCAATATGATAGGGGAAGTTCTTCGGGTGGAAGTTAGATGTCAAGTGATCATGCATGAGTGAAGCTATGTGGTATTTAGTTGTTTATGAACTTGTTTTGTGTGGTAGTTTGAACAATTTGCTATTTGTTGTTGTAATATTTAGCCTATGACTGAGACTTTAGCTAGATAGGTCATATGGTATGTTGTGATGTTGTGATGTTAGCCTTAACTTGTTTTGTTTTGTAGGTTAACCGGATGTATTGCTACTTGAACTTGTTTTATTTGATTATCTATGACTGTGATGCATGATTTAAGAAGTAATTGTTGGCATAAGTAGATAGAAAGACACTAGAGATCATGTTTAGGAGGAACTCACATTACCTAAGAAGTTATATGCCTTGGTTAACTATTGTTATTCCTATAGTTGAAAATGTCTGGAAGGGAAGAACCAACTACACCTGTAGACCCTAACGATGACCAAGGACAAGATGAACGTCTAGAATCACTAGAGACCCTGTGCCCATTCTTTGTCAATGCAATTAAGCAAAAAATGGAAGATAAGGAGAAAGAGAAAGCCAAGGCCGAAGCTAAGGCTAAAGAGCCACAAGCTGTTATTTGTAGAACTTAGCTGCCCATTCACCACCTACTTTTGAGGGAGGATCTGACCCATTAGATTTAGAAAACTGGATTAGGAACATGGAGAAACTATTTGAGGCTATAGGTTGTCCTGAGAGTCTGAAAGTGAAAAGTGGATAATATAACCTTAGAGGAGAAGCAGGCGATTGGTGGCAAGTGTCTAAGGAAGCTTACTTAGAGGATAAGGAATTTAATTGGGAGAAATTCGTGATAAGGATTAGAGAGAGAGTTTATCCTAGAGCTTTGAGAAGGAGAAAACAACAAGAATTTGAGGATTTGACCCAAGGAAATATGAGTGTTACCGCATATGCTGCGAAATTTCATGAGTTGTCTCGATTTGCTGAGAATTGAGAGATTTGAGGATTGACTTATTTGGCATATCCGAGAGTTAGTAGCAGGATCGTCTAGTACTTTTCAAGAGGCTTATGATAAGGCTATTAACATTGAGAGAATTCGTGATAGGAGAGCCGCAATAATTGGGAAACGTCGTTACATAGAGGAAAAGAGTGAAGGATATAATGGAAGTAACTGGAGAAAGAAGTTTAGGAATGATACATTAGCTAAGAGTGTTAGTTCTTTTCGCCCTAGTAGTCAAGGAGACAATAAGAGAAATGGAGGATCACAGTTCTTTTCTAGGAATGGAAATGGAAATAGTGTTTGTCGTAGATGCGGGAGATTTCATTCTGGTCGTCCGTGCCCCGCTAATTAAGGAATTTGTTTTATATGTCGTCAGCCCGGGCATAGAGCGAACGTGTGTCCTAATAGGAGGCAATTTCCCTCTGGGAATGATTTTACCCGTAGTAGCATTTCATCAGCTAACCCCAACCGTGGCAACAGTGATAACTAGACACGAGGAAACCTGAACCCAACGCCGCGTGTGACCTTTGCACGACCTATCGTTAGTCAAGCAGTCAATAGCAACAAGGAAAGGATACATACTATGAGTCAGTGTGACGTAGACGCAAACCCGAATGTTCTGACCGGTACTTTTCTTATTTCATCTTACCCAGCTTATGTGTTATTTGATACTGGTGCAACTCATTCATTCATAGCTACATCATTCATGACTAAACATGGGTTAACACCAAATTACTCATGTGAAATGGATATTACCACACCTCATGGTATTGTCGTATCGTGTCAAAACATGATAAATGATTATCCAATTGTGATAGTAGAATCGTCATTACCTGGGGATTAGATTCAGTTTGATTTTTCAGATTTTGATGCTATCTTAGGAATGGATTGGTTAAATAAGTATCGTGCGAGAATTGAGTTGCATTTTCAAAAAGTTTCGCTTAAGACCCCTCGAGGAAATAGAGTTTCATATAGAGGAGTGATAACTGAACCTAGAGTTAAGATTGTCTCTACAATAAACATTAAATCACAAATTAGGAAAGGTTATCCAGTTGTATCTGAGTTTCTTGATGTTTTTCCTGATGAAATTTCCGGTATGCCGCCTAAGAGAACCATAGATTTCACTATCGATCTTATTCCTGGAACTACACCTGTATCTAAAGCACCTTATAGGATGGCCCCAACAGAAATGAAAGAATTGAAGAAGCACTTAGAGGATTATTGGAGAAAGGATATATTCGACCTAGTGTTTCGCCTTGGGGAGCTCCAGTCTTATTTGTAAAGAAGAAATATGGTAGTTTAAGGTTGCGTATTGATTACCGAGAGTTGAACAAGGTTACTATTAAGAACAAATACCCGTTGCCTAGAATAGATGATTTGTTTGACCAACTAAAAGGAGCAGGAGTATATTCTAAGATTGATTTGAGATCAGGATATCCCCAGTTAAGAATTAAGGAGGAAGATATACCTAAGACCGCGTTTGGGACTCGTTATGGGCATTATGAGTTTACTCTTATGCCTTTTGGGTTAACTAATGCTCCAGCCGCATTTATGGATCTTATGCATCGTGTTTTTCATCCTTACCTTGATCAGTTTGTTGTAGTTTTCATAGGTGATATTTTAGTGTATTCTCGGAACAAGGATGATCATGTTAAGCATTTGAGAGTTGTATTACAGACCCTTAGAGATCATCAGTTGTATGCTAAGCTTTCTAAGTGTGAATTTTGGTTGGAAGAAGTAGCATTTTTGGGACATGTTATCACTAAGGATGGAATTTCTGTAGACCCTAGTAAAATTAAGGCCGTTAAGGAGTGGATTACACCTACTAACGTGGGTGAAGTCCGCAGCTTTTTGGGATTAGCCGGTTATTATAGGAGATTTGTAGAGAATTTTTCTAAGTTAGCTCAACCTTTAACTAATTTTCTTAGAAAGACCACGAAATTTGTTTGGAGTGAGAAGTGTGAACTAGCTTTTCAGGAGTTAAAGAAGAGATTAACAACCGCACCTGTTTTAGCTTTACCAACGGAAGGAGAGGAATATGAAGTTTATAGTGATGCATCTAAGAATGGATTAGGATGTGTATTGATGCAGAATGGGAGAGTGATTGCTTATGCTTCACGGCAGTTGAAACCATATGAGATTAATTATCCTACCCATGACCTAGAGTTAGCCGCAGTTGTATTTGCTCTTAAGATTTGGAGACATTATTTGTATGGAGTTAAGTGTAGAGTTTTCACTGATCATAAGAGTCTTAAGTACATTTTTACCCAAAGAGAGTTGAATTTGAGACAGAGAA
Organism: Tetragonia tetragonoides; assembly: GCA_038025085.1. Taxonomy (NCBI): domain Eukaryota; kingdom Viridiplantae; phylum Streptophyta; class Magnoliopsida; order Caryophyllales; family Aizoaceae; genus Tetragonia; species Tetragonia tetragonoides. The sequence continues at coordinate 25,732,066 of CM076149.1, forward strand.
GATGGTTAGAATTACTTAAGGATTATGATTTGGAGATTAAGTATCACGAAGGGAAAGAAAATGTAGTAGCAGATGCGCTTAGTAGGAAGACTAAACATTCCGTAGGAATACTTTAGAAATTAAGAGAGGAGATGGAAAAATTAAATTTGGAGATTGTTAAGTCAGGTGTACCAAATGGAGTTATTAATAGTCTTACTGTTTGACCTACCTTGTTTGATGAGATTCGTGAATTGCAAGTTAATGATCGGAAGATTCAGAAGATTAGAGAAGATTTAAGGTTAGGAAAAGCCGAAGGATTTGAGGAAAATGAGGATGGAAGTTTAAGATTTAAAGGACGTTGGTGTGTGCCTAATAACGATGAGTTAAGAATGAGAATTTTGGAGGAAGCACACAATACACCTTATTCAGTTCACCTTGGAGGAAATAAGTTGTATAAGGATTTGAAGAAGTATTTCTGGTGGAAAGGAATGAAATCTGATGTAGCTCAATTTGTAGCCAGATGTCTTACTTGTCAGAAAGTGAAAAGTGATTTTCAGAGACATGGAGGATTATTACAGCCTTTAGAGATTCCAAGTTGGAAATAAGAGTCAATTTCTATAGATTTTGTTAATCGATTACCAACTACTGCTAAAGGAATGAATGCTATTTGGGTAATAGTAGATAGGTTAACTAAAGTAGCGAGATTTATAGCCATTAAGGATACTTGGAGTATGAATCAGTTAGATGAAGCTTATGTTAAGGATATTGTGAGATTACATAGAGTACCACAGGACATTATTTCTGATAGAGATTCGAGGTTTTTATCGCATTTTTGGAAGACATTACAAGATGCATTTGGGACTAAGTTGAAGTTTAGTACTGCGTTTCACCCTGCAACAGATGGACAGACTGAGAGAACCATTCGTACTCTTCAGGATATGTTAAGGTCTTGTACTTTAGAGTTTAAAGGAACTTGGGAGAAGCATCTACCGTTGATTGAGTTTTCATATAACAACAGTTATCATGCTAGTATTGACCAAGCACTTTATGAGGCATTGTATGGAAGGAAATGTAGGAGTCCGTTGTGTTGGAATGATATTAGTGAGACTCTGATATCAGGACCAGAGATGATTCAGGAGACTTGGATCATATTCGGATGATTAGAGATAAGTTAAAAGCCGCTCAGGTCCGGCAGAAAAGTTATAGTGATAAGAGAAGGAGACCACTTGAATTTCAGATTGGAGATAAGGTTATGTTGAATATTTCATCGATGAAAGGGATTAAGAGATTTGGTAGGAAAGGAAAGTTAAGTCCTAACTATATTGGACCCTATGAGATTTTAGATCGAGTAGGAGAAGTTGCTTATAGATTAGCTTTACCACCTGAACTTTGTAAGATTCACGACGTATTTCACGTATCCCAACTTCGAAAGTATCTTCCAGATTAAACTCACGTGATCAGACCTGAACCAATCAATTTAGATGAGGATCTAACTTTTGAAGAGAAGTCAGTAGCTATTCTAGACCGTAAGGATAGGGTACTTCGGAATAATGTTACACCGTTAGTGAAAGTACTTTGGCGTAGTCAGACCGTAGAAGAAGCTACATGGGAATCTGAAGCCGATATGCAGACCTAATACCCCTACCTTTTCGAACATGGTTAGTCGTTGTTTTAAATTTCGGGACGAAATTTCTTTAAGTTGGGTAAATTGTAGTATCCCGAAAATTTAAACTCAATTATTAAACTAAAATAGTAATTAATTAACATAAAATTTTCGCTTAGTTTGATAAGTAGGATTAACATGACTAATGCATGCACTTACGTAAATAATTTCTAAACTATATGTTAAACTCGTTTAAAACTAAAACCTATTTGATTAGTTGACTAAACTATTTGATTTACGTGTTTAATTTATGTTTACGGTTTGCTTCGGCATGATTAGGCTTTTGTTTGTGTTGATGACCGAATTAGAGAATGTTAAGCTAGGATTAGCAAATTTTCATTTTTGCCTCATTAAGTTACTATTCACCTATGACACCTAAGTTGCTTACTTGTCAACAAACCAAGCTATCTCTTTACACTTGTCAAATAAAGGCCATGACACCTTGTATTACTATGCTTAGTAAGCTAAAATGGCAAAACATGCCATGTTCTATTGTTTGCTAAGGCAACCTAACTAAAAAAACTACCAAATGAAATTATACACTAGTACAGAAAGGATCATGTGTGACGGTTCAAAAGACCAATGTGTGACAGTTATCGACCGTCATTTATGCAGGGGTCACACATTCTCGCAACTATGTGCGACGGTTCATCGACCGCCACACAAAAAGAATGTGTGACGGTTATTATCAAGAACCGCCACACAAAAAGAATGTGTGACGGTTATTATCAAGAACCGTCACACATTCTTCGAGTATGTGTGACGGTTGAAGTGAACAGTCGTCACACATTCCTACTTTGTGTGACGGTTCAAGTCAACAGCCGTCACACATTCTTTGATTATGGGTGACGGTTGTTGACATGAACCGTCACACACTCTGTTTTTTTTTTTTTTTTTAGCAAAAAATTTAAATCCCCATTAAATCAGCCTATGTGGGATTCGAATCCACGTCTTTTGTGCAATAACACAATTGCTCTACCATCTGAGCTAATAGGCTTCAAATTGTCACTTAAATACATAAAAGGGACCAAAGCATAGCCAGGAACATCAATTACAGCAACTCACAGCAGCATTTACAGCAAACAGCAAAAATAGCAGCATTAAAGCAAAAACAGCAGCATTGCAGCAAAATTACAGCAGCATTTTACAGCAAGCAGCAGCAGCATTTTACAGCAAGCGGAAACTTATAGCAAGCAGCAACATCAGGTTATAAGACTAGATTTCATTTCATGTCCGGAATCATGAGTTCCAGTTGAGTTACTTCAGATTAGTGGTACATTTGAATAAAGAGAGAATTATAAAACCAGTACTTGATTTCCAGCTTATAGGTCTATTGCAATTAGAACAAATTTTACAAGCATCATACAATAAGGCAACCAAAAACTGACCTTGGTTAAATAACAGTCTATATAACTCAGCAATCCCGGATGCGCATTTGTGCTCAGATTTCATTGCTGCCAGAATCCTCCCAACTTCTCCGTTGATAATTTTCTTCGACACCTGGGCCAGAACATCAGGATCTAAGGTGTTATTTAGGAATGTAGTGCAGGATACATACCAGGGTTCACAAACAAGATGTTTGAAACTCTTTCTGTAACTAGTCATAAAAAGCGTCAATAAATATGCCTCCGAAGAGATTATTAGGTTATAACCACTCAACAGATCAAACGCTCCTGTCATTGCTTGCACACAGGTAACCACTTCTGCCCAACTCAAAATGACCAATAAACAACATAGATTAGCAAAGCCTACTTGTCTCTTCCAGTCCTAAACGAAAAGAAAAGAAAAAGAAGGGTGCAGGGAGAACCAAATCAAGTCCACTTCAGAGCTTTTTAACACATGCATCTCCAATGGCTATTTTGCACACTAATGTAACCACACAGAGGAAGCTTCACATAATAGGTACAACATTTTTTTGGGGGAAAGGAGAAGAAGTAAAAGCTGAGATGTAACAAGATCTGCAGCAATTGTTACATTTCTAATGCAGACCTCTTACTTTTCTACTGCACATATGCTAAAAAACGAACAACAAATCGGCTGCAATCAAGCCAGCAGCAGCACCAACTGCAGTAGCAGCCAACAGCATTTTACAGCAACAGCAAAAAATAGCAAACAGCATGCAGCAGCAATTACAGCATGCAGCAGCAGCAGCAATTACAGCAAAAACAGCAGCAGCAACAATTACAACAAAAAACAGCAGCAATTACAGCAACCAAATTTCAACAAACAGCAGCAGGAATTACAGCAAAAACCAGCAGCAATTACAGCATGCAGCAGCAGCATTTTACAGCAAAGAAGCTTACAGCAAGCAGCCACCACAAGTCTGCTGCATTTTACTCTATTCTCAGCAATTTTTTTTGGAAAATGGTAAATCTATTTCCATCATCCAAGGGATATCAAGGTGATACCCTCAGCGCAAAAAGAATACAGTCTCAGGCCTGCCAAGACGGCACCCTGTACACCCACAAACACAGGACAGACATGTAAACCTAAGGCATGCCCAGGGGCAACCAGTACAACCATTACCTACAGACCCAGCAAACCATCCACACCTATTCTGCCGTTTTCATTCCCAGTAGCATTATACAATCTCATATATACACATGCTTTGATTAGACGAAGTAACTGCTGGGGACTCCTCTTCCCGCTGAAGATACGCTGATTTCTCTCCATCCATAGGAAGTAAACAGTGGCACACAAAGCAGCCCTTCGAGCTTTTTTGTCATTTTGCTTCCCCTTCACATATCTCGTGAACCATTTTAGTTCTTGTTTGATGCTCTTTGGTCTCCTTTTAATGTTCAGCCATTCAAGCACAGAAGCCCAAACTTCCTGTGAGAACTCACATTGAAAAAACAGGTGGTCATTCATCTCTGCTTCTTTTCTGCATAAGCAGCACCGATTGGGGATAATCACACCAGCTTGACCAGATTTTCCACTGTGGCAAGTTTGCTGCTAGCCGCCATTTGTGTTATGAATCTATGACGTGGCAGCGCCATGGGTTCCCAGATGGTTTTATATGCTTTGATATTTGGCCTTACCTCCCTAAAGAAATCATACGCCACCCTGACCTGGAACTTCCCTGACCCATTCAGTTAACTCTATTCTCAGCATTATGACAAGGAAAATTCAAGGTTACGTATGCAATTTTCAGGTCAGAATTTAGCAGCAATTTGCAGTACAATAATATGGCAAAATCATCATTTTAGCTCACATAAACTATACCAAACTGAATCATCATTTTAGTATCATCAAGGAAAGAAGCAAAAACTGTCACACATATCTAATATGCAGAAATACTATACTTGCTCTCAAAAACTATACTTCTAACATTTTTTAGCAATATTTGCTCTCAAATACTATACTTCTACTATTAGAATTTCCATTCTCTCAACAATACAGTTTTAAAGTCTTGCATCACATGGGCTACAACTTCTCAAATCAATTATATGGTTCATTATTTCATAACAGAATACAGTCAAATTTCTGTGAGTTTGATCTAGAACAAACTTGAGAATAATCACTCTGACATGGAGGAGGCAGAAAAACACTCGCAAGTAAATAAATGCTGCATGGTAGTAGTGTTACAAATACCTCTTCTAGAAGTGTCCATATACTGAAGAGCCCGCCTGATTCCTCATCGTCATCATAATCGAAGTCGTCGAAGTGATCATCTTCATCTCCAAATCCACTGACACCATTATCACCGCCACCAACATCCTTACCATTGTTGCCACTGTTGCCAGAGTTGTCAAAATTGCCAATCAAAGGCTGAAAGGTACCAATCAGTCAACAAATCAACTGATCAGTGATCATACAAACATTGCACAACTTGAATACTAGCACCAAATCGAGGGGAGGTGAAAAAAGAAATTTGTATCAATAAAGCTGCAGAAACTGCAAAGAGGGACAAGTTGTCCTCGTACACGATTACAATTTACAATATAGATTAGCATAATTTCTTTTGACATCAGAAATCAAGTATCTCCTAAAGAAGCTAAATAAGTCACTTGATCTCAAACAAGCTCAGGTGACAGAGCACCTAGCAAAAACACTTGTGTTCCGGTCCAACCAGATACACCACAGAACCGCCAAAAAACCATAATATGCCATAGTAATTTCTTCTCATCATCCCTCCCAAAACCCATCAAGCGGACCTCCAGAGTACAAAGCTATAGCAAAGCAACAATTCTGATCTATGTAGCTAGAAAATAGATTAAAAGATAGATAGATGATGCAATCAATACATTATCTAGCAATAATTCAGTAAAACATCAAAATTTTAATAAGCTTCTAATCAACAAAGTGAAAATAATGACAAAATACACCACACTGCCTTCTTTTCGCCGCAACTTTCTATCAAATTCAGAGCTGCAACTTTCACTCAATTCACATAACATTAGGAAAATGAAAATACCAATTTAAAAAGTCAAATGGAGAATTTGATCAAAACTGGACAACAAACCCTAGAACACGAAAGTAAAGAGATTATACCCAATATTCAAATGCATTAGATGTTTGTCTTATCCATGTAGCTATCAATTTGCTTCATTTCACGCACAATTCCTTGCTTTTGCTGAAATTCAGATATTGTGAGATTGCAGATTGATAAATCGCCAATATTAGGAAGAAGGAAAAGAAAAAAACGAAGCATCAGAAAATCCAAATTCATTGATAAAATTGTGATATTCAAGATTTGGAAATCGCTAATTTGTATTTCATTAAAGGGTTAAAACACAAATTAGTTCTAATTGAACCTAAATCCTTCAGATAATCCATTGATACGCGAAAATGTGAGCAACAATCAAGCCCAATAAGAAGTTTTGGCGAAAACCCACAAAAATTTGAGCAATAAAACCCTAAGTCGAAAAGAAATACATACCTTCGATGTGGGGTATTAGGGATCGACGGAAAACCCAGGTAACCAACTCAGATTTAGTACGCAAACACCCAAAAATTTCGAAACACCTCAACCATAAACTTAGGGTTTCATGTTAAACGCTTCAATGGAGGAAATAGATGGGGAATGAGATAATTGCTTTGTATTCAGCCAATCGCTAGCCGCAGGTGACAAACACATTCGAGGAAAGAGGAGATCAGATTGATGAGGAGATGTGATTTTTTTTTTTTTTTGTGCGAGTAGAATTGAGTTCTTGAGAGAGAGAGAGAGAGAGAGAGAGAAGCGATAGGAAAGATCGAGGTTAGGGCTGTAGACTTTCAGCTCAAAAAGGAGGTTTTTTTTTTTTTTAAGAATGTGCGACGGTCCATTTTAATGACCGCCACATATTAATGGACTATGTGTGACGGTCACTTAAATAACCGTCGCCCATTTTTATACGCGTATTAATATTTTCATTTTTAATTTATGTGTGACGGCTGTAGAACTGTCGCACATTCACATAGTTTATTTACAAAAATGTCACCGCCTCACTATGTGCAGTGGTTGGCATAATCAATCGTCACATATTAGGCGATGCAGATAGAGGTTTTTGTACTAGTGATATAAGGGAGAAAGAGAGAGTTACGGTTAAGGAGAAAAAGAAGAAGAAAAATAAGAAAAGGCCTTAGTCTTTATAAAACTAAACAAAAGCAAAATTAAAGATCAAAAGTTCTTATATATTCTCTTACTCAAGATTTGTACCATATTTGCAAGCAATCCAAAAGCCTTCTAAAAGCTTACAAAGACCACCTTTGCCAATCTTTTTCTCTTCCCAAAACCGAACACAATCACCAACAAATATACTCTCATATTCTCATATTTTCTCATCATTTTTTCAATCCAAAATCAGAAATCTTTTCTAAGTAAACAAAGAGCAAAATGAAATAAAGAGAGTAGAAGGGGAGGCCGTAAGTTAGAAAAGGAAAAAGAGAAGAAAACTTGGTAAGAACACCTAAACTAATCCATGCATAAACTCATTCATATTATTTTCTTTTGTTTCTAATAATCATTTCTTCCTTTTCTAAACTCTGACTATTCCATTATTTATTTTCTTCACCATTTGTTATCATCACCTAAGCTCCACCATCACCCGAACGTGAAGCTCCCGGACCTTCAAGAACCTCTAAGAGATATCATCAAGGTTTAATTCTTGGTACCATTATTACTTATAAACTTAAGTTATTATTATCACCTAAAGGTATAACTAAATAATAAAATCCTAGCAAGTATAAATATGACTATAATCGACAATATGAAGAAAAAGGTTTAAAGATCTAAGATCTAGTTAATCTTGACTTAGCTTAAAAACTCGAAAACTATTGTTGCATGTCCATATACCACCTTACGTAAACTTGATCTTGACTTAGTATGGCCAAAACCATTTATTCATTATTTATCTCCAATTTTCCTAATTTCGAACCTAATATCTTTTGAAAGATAAAAGGGTAAATAAAAGAGGAATTAACAAGTAAAATGATAATAAGAATTTAAGAATTAAAAGAGTAATTTTCGGTAATAAAAAGGCCCGGGGACGAAAAGAAATAAAAGAGTGATTATTGATCTTTGAAATTGCTTGTTTAACTAAATTAGGGGACTTGTGCTAGTAGTGTGTGATCAAGGAAGCTAGGAGAGGAAATGTGTATTTTTGAAGCTTGTGAAAGGTATATTCATGTCCTTTAAAACCCCTCTTTCGATCTTAATGTATTAAATAAGATAATCATGAATTTCCTATAATTATATGCTACTTTTATATATATATATATATATATATATATATATATATATATATATATATATATATATATATATATATATATATATATTATTATTATGAGTATGATTATGAAGTTATATATATGATTGCATGTGGTTATTTTCGTGATATGGCCGAATGGATATTAAGTTGCATGTTAATATTGGTATGATTATTATATAAGGATTAAAGCTTATATACTCACAATTATTTAACTTAAGTAATAATTCCATAGGCTTATATATATATGACTGAATGGTTTGTGAGTTTGATGTTATGTTTGTGAATGCTTGTTTATAAAGTATTATAATTATGAATATGTGATTGAGATATAATCGAATGAGTTTGAGAATGGTTGATTATAATTACTTGATTGATTGCATATTACATCGTGACTATGTTTGAGTATGTTTATGGATCAATTAAGTTTATGACCAAATTGATGTTGAGTGATAATAAGCCTATGGAATTATATACATGCATATTCGAAGTGTTGCACATGACATTGAGAATTATTGTAAGAAAGGAACAAGTTTGGGAAGTTTATGATTAATGTTAGTATAATCATGTTATTAAGATGAATGTGACCGACTTAGACATAAGCATGACTACTAGTTTATTTGTATTGTTGCTCCCAAACTTGGTACCCTTTGGAAATTGAAGAGCATGCCAGTGTGCACAGTTTAATAAAATATTGTAGGATTAAACCCATTATTGATTAAGCTGTAGGGATTAACTAATCCTGAGTTTCTTGCTTATCATGGTTTAACCTGAGTTTGTAGGGTATAAACCCGAGATGATATGATTATTGCCAAAAAGGCCAAGTGAATGAATTATGATTTGTAGGGTCATCCATTGAACCCGAGTGTAGGACTCCTAGAGTATGAGTTGTGCTATGCTCTTCCTCAGTACTTAACATAGGTGTCTAAATCCTTACATGTTATCCTCACTACCTAACATAGGTGTCTAAATCCTTATATGTTATGGTTTACTCACTATCTAACATAAGAGTTTAATTTTGCATGTTATGACTTCAGTGACTTTATGGTTTATTAGACCTCAAAGGTCATTTTCTGAGTAATTATGAGTTTGTGTATGATTTTGGTTGCTTAATGCTCTTTGCATATGAATATTGTACGTATGCATGGCTTTGTACGTAAAGGTTTATATTAACTATATTTATAAGGACAGACAATCTCTTTAACATACTATTATGAGTATTATTATTATTATTATCTCAAGTGATGATTGTTATTGCTAAATGTATTTTAAGTATAAACAAAATGTATTTTACAAAATGGGGTGAGTATTGCTTAGCTTTCGCTAATTTTCTTTTGTTTTTGTGTCATCTCTTCTTGCCTGGATTATTATATCTTTTTAACATATTTTGGGCAAGGGAGATAGTGAAGATGGAAGGAACCCTGTTGTGCATGCTTACTGCATGTCTTTGCAGTTTTTTGACCCCGTGGATTCCGCAAACGGAGGAGAACCCCGTGTAACTTAGAAGTATAACTAAGGATGTAGTCTTTGAACAATATAACTATGTAATTCGGTTGTTATAATATAATATAATTCAGTTTGTTGTCGTACTCTTTATCGATCTTCGCCTTGTGCTTGTCTTGTTACAAGTACGACAGTAATGTCTTGGATTTGATTTAGGGCCCATAAGCATGATTAAATTAGTGTTATCCAATCTGGGGCGTTAAAAGCATAGGGTTCCCCTTCGACTGAAAATCGAAAGACGTTTATTGCTTGACCTACAGCATAGGGTCACCTTTCGACCGAAAATCGAAAGATTTCTTATCTCTTATATTATTTCTAACGAAATATTTTTATTGTGTAAGCGACAGCATAGGGTTCCCCTTCGGATGAAAATCGAAGGACGTTTATTGTTTGACCTACAGCATGGGGTCACCTTTCGACCGAAAATCAAAAGATTTCTTATCTCTTATATTATTTCTAACGAAATTTTTTTATTGTGTAACCTACAGCATAGGGTTCCCCTTCGACTGAAAATCGAATGACGTTTATTGTTTGACATACAACATAGGGTCACCTTTCGACTGAAAATCGAAAGATCTTTTATCTCTTATCTTATTTCTAATGAAATATTTTTATTGTGTAACCTACAGCATAAGGTCCCCTTCGACTGAAAATCGGAGGACATTTATTGTGTAACCTACAGCATAAGGTCCCCTTCGACTGAAAATCGAAGGACGTTTATTGTGTAACCTACAACATAGGGTCCCCTTCGACTGAAAATCGAAGGACGTTTATTGTCTGACCTACAACATAGGGTCAAACTCTCGATCAAATAAACTGGGGAATTAATGATTGTTTATCTTTAACTGATTGTCACCTCACTCAGTTTTCCTGTTTTATTGCAGGTATTAGCACAGGAATACATTGACCTTCGCTCTATTCGAGCTCGGCGAAAGTAAGAGCTTCTGTAGACACCAAAAATTGTGTCTATAATAAGTCCCCGTAAAAACCAGCTGATGAAAGGATTGGATTTTGCTCGAACTTGGGTTGCGAGAATGATTGCTCTTATGATTAGCCCAGTTCATTTGAATTAACCAGTGGAAGCCTTTTGTACAGGTGATCCAAACTAGTTGGGCTCAATTCAATTGGAGTCCAAAACTGAGAGATAGGCCTCTTTGAACCTAAGGGCCCGAAAGGGAACCCAAACCCATGAGTCAACCCTTGGTCAAACAAGGAAACTCAGTCAATCCCGCGTGGCCCCCTCGGAAAAGCCTCCCCCGCACAAAAATCATGCCAGGCGCTTATGCAGGCACACCGCTCCAGGTCCAAGCGGCCACGCTGGGGGTCAAGCGGTGGCCGCTAGGACAAGCGGCTGTGCCGCTAGGCGAAGCGGTTAGACCGCTTGCCTTGCGGCTAAGCCGCTTGCCAAGCGGCTTGACCGCTTGGCCTGCCCGCTTGACCGCTTGTCCTAATGGTTTGGCCGCTGGACCTTTTCTCGCGGACGGCAAAATTCGAGGCCCATTCAATTTCCGTGCCAAACCCTGGCATCTCCCCCTGTTCTATATAAACAAACCTTAGGGTTCAGTTGAAGAGGTTGGGATTTTGAGAGTTTGGTTGGCAGTTGGAGACTAGAGGTTGGACATTCTCTCTGAAAGGTTGGCAGTTGGAGACTAAAGGTTGGACATTCTCTCTGAAAGGTTGGCAGTTGGAGACTAGAGGTTGGACATTCTCTCTAAGAGGTGGTGAATTTGAAGTTCTCTCTCTCTCATATTAAAAACCCTAAATTCTGATTGTACTCCTTCTTTAGGATTAGCCCTAGCTCCACAAAATAAACCTTCATACTTCATCAAGAGCATGAATTCAAGCAAAATAACCCAATAAGTTCATTCTGAGGATCCAGGTAATCCATGCATCCTGAGGGTTTTCAATAATTTTTATTTGCTTGTTATTACTAACGTTTTTGGTTTATGTTATGTACATGCATGGCGCGTTTTGAGAAAACGGGCTTGTATTAAACCTAAGTTCATGGATGAATGAATACATATTTATTATTTATTGCTCTTTATTGAATTATGCTTTGTCTGTGAATTGGTGGGTAAATTACCTTGTTTGCCTTCTAACTCGCAGGTTTTAGCATATTTATCGTTTTCTAGAAATAAAAGCATGTAACTTGATAAATTGTTAAAAGTGGACACATTAATAATGATTGTTCAAACCCATTAGTTAAAAAATCAGGAATTTGGACAAATTGAACCTTGTTGGAACTGTAGCATTAATAATTATATTGAATCGATTAGTAAAGGCCGTTGTTGTTATCGGGCGAGTTGGGTGCCTAACACCTTCCTAGCTCGTAACTACGCCCCCGAACTCATTAATGAAGTCAGTTTTCCCAATAGGGATTGGGGTGCACAGGAGTTGAGTTGACGTCTTTCTAGACTATCGACTTTACCTCCAAGGTTTCCAGATTACCTCAAAATTTGGTGGCGACTTTCGACAATCTTAATCATGTCCTCGGTACAAAAATCTCAAGGTGCATATACACTAAATGATTCACGAAATACGATCACCCAACGCGCTCTGCCAGGCTGTCCGGAAAACCCGACCCCTCGAAAGGAGGGCCGAAGGCAAGGCACGCGGAAAAGAAAAGAGGGGAGAAAAATACGGCAACCTACAAGTTGGCTTATCTTCTATTCATCCTTTGTTATCTTTTCTCTTTTTTTTTTTTTGGAAAGTAAATTCGAGATTTTATTTATTCCTTCCAAAAATGGGGTATAACAATGTAGCTCATGATTCACCAACACTCCAATAAACTCATCCAGGTTCTACTAGCAACAGGCTGCTAGGTGCAAATGGCACTGGGTCTCTCCTATAATTTGCCTACCTTCTAGGAAGGCCAACAGATTACAAGAAGCCTCAGTAGACTTTTGCAAACCAAATAAATCTGGAATAAACAAAATACAAAGCTCACAACATCTCAACAATCACAGAAACTAGCAAAAGAAATTAAAAGTGGAAATAAAAAATTCCCTAATCTTGGTGTCTTTTGCAGCAGCTGCACGAACATGTAGTGAGGAAATAATCATTTTCATGGTATTGTCAATCGAGGTCTTTTTGCCTTGAAAAATTCTTTGGTTTCTTTCCTGCCAAACAGGCCAGATCACTCCAGTAGCGCAAGCTAGCATCACCCTGTGTTTGAGTTGTCTGCCCTTGAAGTGATCACATATCTGCTTATACAGATTGGGCCACTGCCATTGTATTGGGTCAGGCTGCAACCAAGTAAAAACTCTTCTCCATAGTTGTGAGGCAAACCCACATTCAAAGAACAGATGCTGGGAGGACTCTGCATGCATTTGTAGCACATAAACAACAGTAACTTGGTCCTTGAAAACCAAGCTTATACAAGTTATGCCATATTGGTAATCTCTCCTGGATGCACAACCACATTGTGACTTCCATTTTGGCATGGCAAGGGGGTTCCAAACCAGATTTCTCCAGTACTTCTTCTACAGGTCAGGTAGTAGCTAATTATAAAATGCACTGATTTTGTATTTTGGCATATGACCAATAATATTCTGCAGATCTTTTATTCCATCAAAAGTTTTCTGGAACAACCATGAAGCTTGCAAAGGCTTAGTCATGCTCTAGAAATTTTTGTTTTTGACATAGTATGCATTCAACCATCTGATCCATAGCTTTTCCTTGTTGTTCTGTATATCCCATATGAGCTTACCTAAGGCTACTTTGTTCCAGATTCTGAAGTTGAAAATACCCACATCTCCCTTTGCAGCTGGAGTGCATAAGTCATCCCAAACTACCAGGGATCTTCTACTTGAGATCCCTTGGCTCTGATGTACCAATCACAGAAATCTTCTGCAGAGCTGTTCAATATTGTGAATTACAGCTGCGGGGACATAAAAAAATTGTGTCCAGAAGTTTTGCATGGAGAAAAGCACTGATTTGATCAGTTGGTGTCGTCCTGCATATGAGAGGAACCTTGAGGTTCATGACTGAATTCTTTCAGTGATTCTCTGCACTAAAGGGTCAAATTGGGATATCTGCAGTCTCTTGGAGATTAAGGGAACACCCAAATATCTGAAAGGTAATTCTCCCTCATGCATGCCATATTCTCAATTATGATCTGTTTCTCTGTGTTATCAACACCCCCAAAGTAAATCTCTGACTTACTCTCATTAGCTTGTAGACCAGAACATATTGACAATAGTTTGAATTTCTCAAATAACCAGGTAATAGATTGTTGATCACCCCTGAAGAATAAGAGTAGATCATCTGCAAATTCACAATGAACAAGAGAGAATTTTTTGCATCTGGAATGGTGCTTGAATTCCTTTACACCTTGCAGCTCTTTTAAGCATCTTGACAAATAATCCATTGCTAAGACAAAGAGATATGGAGACAAAGGATCTCCTTGTCTGAGCCCTCTCTTAGAAGGGAAATGTTACATGGGAGATACATTGAACAAAATGGAAATACTCATAGTTGAGATGCACATCATTATCCATTTCACAAATTTAACAGGAAAATGCATGCCAAGCAAAACTTGTTCAAGGAAAACCCATTCAAGGGAGTCATAGGCCTTTCTAAGGTCAATCTTCATCACACACCTAGGAGATATACCCTTCCTCCCATAATGTTTGACAATCTCATGTGCCAGAATAATATTATCTCCTATGTATCTTCCCTTAATAAATACTGATTACTCTAGTAAGACAATATCATTTAGCACATTACTCAATCTGTTAGCAAGTGTTTTAGATAAAATCTTATAAAGCACATTGCAACACGCTATTGGCCTATAGTCACTCACATAAGTAGGGCTTGCTTTCTTTGGGACTAGTGTGACTAAAGTACAGTTAATAGCTTTTAGAATATTACCAGATTCAAGAGTATTAGTAATAGCTTTTGTTACCTCCTCTCCCAGAATGTCCCAAGACTTCTTGTAGAATGCAGTAGTAAATCCATTAGGGCCAGGAGCTTTGTCATCAGTAATTTCCCAAAGAGCTCTCTTGATTTCTTCAGCTGTAAAATTCTCACACAATGAAACATGTTGTTCCACTGTGAGAACATGTCCTGCTGTCATGATATCAGTATCAATGGCCTTCATTTCAGTTGTATTTGAGCCCATCATGCTCATGAAAAAGGACTGGAATTCTGCTTTGACAGCTGCAGGGTCAATTAGCTTCACATTACTATTGTTGTAAATAGAAGCTATCCTAAAGTGGGTTCTTCTGCTCTCATGTGCTAGGAGTTCCTGGGCTTGGAGTAATCCAGCTTGTGCCTCTTCAACCTTCTTATCCAGATGGGGAAGGTACAAGTGAGAAATTTTGATTACTTGCTTCAGGTTCTTGTGTTTCTGCCATATTTTGTACATTGCTGATCCATGCCCCTCAAATACCCATCCTTTCTCAATCACCTCTTTGTATCCAGGTTGTAGAGTCCATAGATTAAAAAATCTAAAGGGTTTCCTCCCCTGTTGAGGCTCAGGTGCTATATCAATTGATGCAGGTGAGTGATCAGAAATAAAAGGAACAAGGAAATCAGCTTCAATACTAGGATAGGTAGAAAGTCATTCATAGTTTCCCAGGACCCTATCAATATTGCTGTAAACTCTTGTGTTTTCTTGGTGTCTGTTACACCAAGTAAATTTCATCCCTTTTGCCCTAATATCCTTAAGGCAAATGTTATAACATAGATCTTGAAGCTCTACAGTACCTGAAAACTGATTCCCATTCTGTAATCTCTCTGAGATGTTTAATGTGGCATTAAAATCACCTCCAACGAGCCAAGGTTCAGTGATGGTACTCCCAATACTCGTAATAGTATCCCAACATGCGCTTCTAAGTTGTGCATCAATTTTAGCATATACAATAGTCATCAAGAAACTAATACCATTATGAAATGAAATTTTGGTATGCACTAGCTGGTCAGTTGCAAATAGAATCTGAACAGTCAACAAAGAGGGGTCCTAGGCAATCCATACTCTACCATTGGGAGCTTCATTATGGTTGCAAAAATGCATCCAGTTACTAAACAGTTTGTTGCCTACTTTATCAAATTTATTGAGCTTAATTTTAGTCTCAAGAAGTGCTCCAAAACAGGCTTTATTTTTATTTAAATACTTCTTAATATCTTGCAATTTAGAAGGCTTGTTCATCCCTTTAATATTCCACACAAGAAAATTCATGGATGGTTAGATGGGTGGGGAGCTACCTTATCACCAGGGCTCTCTCCAAGAAGCAAGTCGTCACCAGTAGCTTCATTCTCAGTTGCTGTGTCCAGGATCTCAGGCACATTTTTCTCAAGTTGCAGAGCTGTGAAAGAGTTGTGCAGAACAACAATGGCACTGGGTAAGTGCTCATTTTGTTTCTGTTGTTGTATGCTCTGCCATCGTCTTTCCTCAAGAGAAATATTGTGTTCATGCAGCTCAGCCATAGTTGCAGATAGTTCAGGTTCAACTTCTATCTTAGTTTCACTAGCAAGTGGTACAGCAGGTGCAGGATTTTCAGTAGCAACAGTGGCTTTAGGTTTCCATTCTTGCCTACGCCTTCTTATCCTTCTTCTAGATGGTTGCTCAGGTTGGGGATGTGTGGGATTACATTTATCTTCCATATGCCCAAATTTCCTGCATTTTTGACAAAATGCAGGTTTCCATTCATACACCAATTTCTACCGTATCATAGTACCCTCATCATCCTCAAATCAAACTTCATCCTTATATGGCACTGTTATGTCAACTTTAATCAACAAGCTGGCATAGGACACTCTCTCCAATTCAGCAGTCACCTTGTCAACATAAAGTGGTTTTCCAATGCAACTGCCTAGCCTACTCAATGAGTCCATGGACCAGCATGTTAGAGGCAAGTCAGGGAACTAGATCCACAAGGGAATAGCTCTATGCTTTGATTGATCCATAACAAAATCAGCAGTCCATTCTTGCAGTATGAAGGGTTTAGCATTAAACGCATAAGGTCCTGTAGACAGTACTTCTTCTCTATCTTCAATATTGGCAAATTTGAAAATAAAATAACCCTTGTCATAGAGGTAACCTTTAGGTAATTCTACAAATTTCCAATACGAAGCAACATAGTTCTCCATTTGGCTAAAATAAGGTGCATCACCTAGCACAAAACCTATAATTGCGGCATCCCATTTCTTAGTTGCAGATTCAATCTCAGCTTTTTGACTTTTAGCCACAATTTTCCCCTCTTTTAGAGTGGGGGGAATATATTTCAGTTTGTATGAATCATTTGCAATTTGATTATAAGCCACTCTACTAGCATTAAGAGTTTCAGTAGAAGGATTTACCCCAGTATCAGGCGTAGCAACCTCAGGTCGTGGCCCAGGAGTAGCTTGAAATGGAGGCGAAGGCACCGGAGTAGAAGTCAGACCCGTGAATGGAGGGAGAGTACCAAAAACGGGCTGAGTAATTCCTACCGCCGACGTACTGGCCTCAGATGTCGCTGGGGAGATTCCAGATCATGGTGTTGGAACCATTAGCAGTTGACGGGCTGCTCGTGGATGATGATTCTCAGCTGAATCCACAAAACCAGGGAGAGCGCGTGACAAAGAGCTATAGTTACCTAGATCTTCTGGTTCTGAATTTTCTTCCAATGTCAATTCTTGATTCTCAGGGATTGATGGTATCGAACCCAGAAACTCGTTAAGTGTAATAGTAGAGCCTCGCAAAGCTTTTTGCTTCCCCATCAATGGCTGTGGCGCACATAGCTATCGCAGCATATCCTTCACCACCAGAGCATTTCTAGAGAGAGAAAAAGTTTTTATTCTCGGTCGTTTGTTTTGTTTTCTCCTATAATAACATTGTTTACATCTTTCTCATATAATTTTCCCATATATTATTACCAACAGACTTTTCCACCCAACTCTGCATGTGGTTCTCTAGATCAATTCTCACCTTCAATTCCCAAGTACAGAAGCAATCAATTAAATTGGTTGTTGGCAACATCAGGGCTGCCCCCATTGATATTTTGCTAGGATGCAAAGTCGTCTGTTGCGTCTGAAGAGGAAGAAGAATGAGAGCTAGGTTGGTGAGAGGCCATAGGAGCCTAATGGAAAATAATATATGAACGAAGCCCATCATCAAACAACGACAGTCACTAATGGAAAAATCTAAGTAAGAGTAGGGAGTGCATCTTTAAAAAATTCAAGGAGTACCACTTGGATTTGATACAATGTTATGGGCACTAATTGGAAAAGCCATAATCAAGAGGGTACCAATTGAAACTCCCCAAAAAATTAAGAAAATAAAACAACTAGAAAAAAGAAAAGTGTAAATTAATATTAAAAAAATGCTAAAAGTAAATTATGCAAGGGAAAATAAAAGATCAAGCTCCCTTATTTTGAATTCTATTTTATTAATACCATCATAGTTGCTATACCGTATTATAGATACCAGTATATCACCGAATTCTTTTAAATACTAATATGACAACGGGGTTCAATGCATATTTTATGCATTGATCAATAAAAAGGATATACTTTTTTGGTAGTTGTATTAAAATAACTCAATACAAGATTGATCTTCAAGACCAATATGAATGAATGGATAATCTTGTTATATAACCTTTCTTCTTTGCTTGGATTCCTACTCGACAAAAAGGGTAACAAAATATATGTACATATTATAACTCTCAATTAGGATGTCTTTTGTTTGTGAAAATATTTTCGAAAAAAAGTATAGTAGTTTAACTTCGAACAAAAATCTAAAATATTGATTTTTTTATGGCTTAAGGATGAGGTGTGTTTCTTTTTTAGAGAATTAGTTGTTTTTTTTTTTTTGGAAAGTTAATTATATTTCATTCCAAAAAATAATATGATCGTTACAGCTCATATCTCTCATTCTACAATCCAGACATGAGAGAAGAATCACGAAATCTACTAAGTCCACGCAGGGACAACCAAACTACTCAATAGGCAAACAAAGACATAATCAAGGATAATGATTTAAAGTAGTATAAAAAATGCTTCTCAACTGATCACATGATGAACTTTGAGCTGTGGTATGCAATTGGTTAACGATCTTCCTGCTCAGCTGCTTTATATTACTCTTCTCCTTCTGAAACACAAGCTTATTTCTTGCCTCCCAAATAGCATAGCTCACAGCTGTTATTAGAGCTTTCAAGAGTATTTTCTGTGGGCTTTTCCCCACAGCAGCCCTCTGCACCCACTCTAGGACTTGGCTCCAGGAAGAACAAGTAGCATGTACACCAGCCCAGTTAAGCATACATTGTAGCAGCTCACAGGAAAAAGGACAATTAAAGAACAGATGGGAATGAGATTCTGCTGCAGTGTCACACAGTAAGCATTTATCATATGAAATATCCCATATCCCCATATTCTACATCTATCTTTGGTAGGAAGTCTCCCCATACAGATTAACCAGAAGCAAAAAGCTTGTTTAGGCATGGCCAGCTTAGACCAACAGACTTTGGTCCAAGCTGCAGTAGGCAAGTCAGGAAGCAGACCTCTGTATGCTGTACTTATAGTATATTTCCCTACAACCAACACAACTGATTTAACACTCTCTCTATCATCGGAAACCTTTTTTATCATCCAAGAGATTTGACTAGGACTTGCCATGTCCCACAACACCTGATTTTTGATATAATAAGATGACACCCACCGAATCCACATGAATCCACAGTCTCTCCTTCATATTATGTATACCCCACACAAGTTTCACCACAACTGCAATATTCCAGATTTTCAAGTTAAAAAGACCTCACAAACATGCCCCCAAGCCACTAGAGCCCTTCTCGAGGGAGCATTAGAGCCAGTGTACAAGAACACCCTACACATCCTTTCAATGTGGCTTATAACAGTTTGTGGTAGAATAAAAACCTGGGACCAATAGGACTGCATTGAGAAGACTACACTCTTGATGAGTTGTAATCTCCCCGCATAACAAAGGAACCTGCAAGCCCAAGAACTCATACGATCCACAATTATATCAATCACTGGTTGGCACTGTGCAATAGTCAATCTCTTTGAGGAGAGGGGAACACCCAGTTATTTCACAGGTAAAGAGCCCTTAACAAACATAGTCCCCTAAATAATACTACCATGTTGCTCTTCAGATAAACCCCCAAAGAAGATCTCAGATTTATTGAGGTTAGCAGTCAAACCAGAAGCATCAAAGAACTGCTTGAAACAGGAGATCATATGATTAATAGAACCTACATCCCCTCTACAAAACATAAGGAGGTCATCTGCAAAAATACTGTAGCATAGTTTGAACTTAGCACATTTTGGGTGGTATTTAAACCCCATAGTAGTCTTCAACTGATCCAGACATCAAGACAAGTATTCCATACCAATGACAAAAAGATAAGGAGAGAGGGGATCACCTTGTCTTAACCCTTTCCTAGCTACAAATGGCTTAAGGAGTGTACCATTATAGCCAAGAGAATAACTAACACTTGAGATACAAAGCATGATGAGTCTGACAAATCTAGCAGGGGAATGGAGAGCATACAACATTTGCTCAAGAAAAGGCCACTCAATAGAGTCATATGCCTTCCTAAGGACAACTTTGAGAAGGCGCCTTGGAGAGATATGCTTCCTACCATAATGTTTTACAATTTCATGAGCCAACAAAATATTATCACTGATTCTTCTACCTTTCACAAAAGCAGATTGCTCAACATGAACAATAGAATCCAGAACCACACTCAATCTACAACAACAACATTACCCCAGTGTCTCTAAAGAGGCTCCCCCCTAGGAAGGGTAAGGGAGGGGGGGGGGTCGGTTGTACACAGCCTTACCCCTGTGAGAGACTAACAAAGAGGTTGTTTCCGTTTGACCAGAGAACCGAAGTGCGACGATCATCGGCAACTTCACAGTAAATAAGAAGTGCTGACAGTTTATGAGCCATTTTGCTTTAGTCCATTATATTCCAAAGCCAAAAAGTAGTGAAACTTTTGGCTCCAATAGAAATGGTGGACAGCTCAGAACCACACTCAATATGTTTGCTAGCATTTTAGAAGCTATTTTATATAAGACATTGCAACAAGAGATAGCACGGAACTCACTAACTTTTGAAGCATTTGGTACCTTAGGCACCAGTGCGACTGTAGTACAATTCAAGCTCTTAATCATTTTCTCCTTGTGAAGCATATCCAAGACTGCCTCACAAATATCATCCTGCACATTATCCCAAGCTTCCTTGTAGAACAACACAGTGAAACCATCAGGCCCTGGTGCTTTTTCCTCCCCTATATCCCACAAAGCTTCTTTTACTTCCTTTTTTATCAAAGACTCTGGAAAGGAAGAGTTGTTGATCAAGATTAATCACTGATGCATGATTTACAACCTCCACATTTACAGCAGGCAGGGAGTTGCACAATCACCCATGAGCCCCTGAAAGAACTGAACAAATTCCTGCAGTATGCAGTCAGGTTGTTCTATCTTTGTCCCTGATAGAAGTGAAAGAAATTAATTCAAAATATCTCTCAAAGGTTCACCAATTATTTGACTGTTGGCAGGTCTCTTTGTATGTTTTTTCCGGAAAGAGGAGGACTCAATGATTATTCATTCGCCGGAACCAGAAGTCAAAATTTTGGTAGATAGGGATCCCGTCAAAACTTCGTTTGAGGAATGGGCTACACCCTGTCATTTTTCAAGAACAATAGCTAAGGGTCCTGAAACTACCACTTGGATTTGGAACCTACATGTTGATGCTCACGATTTCGATAGCCATACCAGCGATTTGGAGGAGATCTCTCGATAAAATTTTAGTGCCCATTTTGGTCAACTCTCCATCATCTTTCTTTGGCTGAGTGGTATGTATTTCCACGGTGCTCGTTTTACCAATTATGAAGTATGGCTAAGCGATCCTACTCATATTAGGCCTAGTGCCCAAGTCTTTCGGCCAATAGTGGGCCAAGAAATATTGAATGGTGATGTAGGCGGAGGTTTTCGAGGAATACAAATAACCTCTGGTTTTTTTCAACTTTGGCGAGCATCTGGAATAACTAGTGAATTACAACTTTATTGTACCGCAATTGGCGCATTGGTCTTTGCAGCATTAATGCTTTATGCTGGTTGGTTCCATTCACAAAGCTTCTCCAAAATTGGCTTGGTTCCAAGATGTGGAATCCATGTTGAATCACCATTTAGCGGGGCAGTTGGCACTTGGGTCTCTTTCTTGGGCGGGACATCAAGTACATGTGTCTTTACCGATTAACCAATTTCTAAATGCTGGGGTAGAGACACCACTTCCTCATGAATTTATCTTAACTCGGGATCTTTTGGTTTAATTTGATCCCAGTTTAGCCGAGCGAGCAACCCCGTTTTTCACTTTGAATTGGTCAAAATATGCAGACTTTCTTACTTTTCGTGGAGGATTAGACCCAGTAACTGGGGGTCTGTGGCTGACCCATATTGCATACCATCATTTAGCTATTGCAATCTTTTCTTGATGGCGGGTCACATGTATAGAACGAACTTGGGTATCGGCCATAGTCTAAAAGATATTTTAGAGGCTCATAAAGGACCATTTACAGGCCAAGGGCATAAAGGCCTATACGAGATCCTAACAACATCATGGCATGCTCAATTATCTCTTAACCTAGCTATGTTAGGCTCTTTAACCATTGTTGTAGCTCACCATATGTATTCGATGCCCCCTTATCCATATCTAACTACTGACTATGGTACCCAACTTTCATTGTTTTACACATCACATGTGGATTGGTGGATTTCTTATAGTTGGTGCTACTGCGCATGCGGCTATTTTTATGGTAAGAAACTATGATCCAACTACTCGATACAACGATCTATTAGATCGTGTCCTTAGACATCGCGATGCAATTTAATGACATATCAACTAGGCATGTATATTTCTATGATTTCATAGTTTTTGTTTATATATTCATAATGATACCATGAGTGCTTTAGGGCCCCGTCAAGATATGTTTTCTGATACCGCTATATAATTACAACCCGTCTTCGCTCAATGGGTACAAAACACCCATGCTTTAGCGCCTAGTGCAACGGCTCCTGGTGCGACAACAAGTACCAGTTTGACTTGGGGGGGGGGGTGGCGATTTAGTAGCAGTGGGTGGCAAAGTAGCTTTGTTACCCATTCCATTAGGGACCGCGGAGATTTTGGTCCACCACATTCATGCTTTTACAATTCATGTGACAGTATTGATACTTCTTAAAGGCGTTCTATTTGCTCGTAGCTCTTGTTTGATACCGGATAAAGCAAATCTTGGGTTTCGTTTCCCTTGTGATGGACCTGGAAGAGGGGGAACATGTCAAGTATCCGCATGAGATCATGTATTCTTAGGGCTATTCTGGAAGTACAATCCAATTTCAGTAGTAATATTCCATTTCAGTTGGAAAATGCAGTCAGATGTTTGGGGTAGTATAAGTGATCAAGGGGTGGTAACTTATATCACGGGAGGAAACCTTGGACAAAGTTCGATTACTATTAATCGGTGGCTCCGTGATTTCTTATGGGCACTGTAAGGACCCAGGATTTTACTACGTTGTTTCCACGGAGTGCGTCCTTATAGAAAACTTGTCAATTGGGGGTTTACATAAGTTCAAGGGACCATCGAGTTTGAAAAGCCCTTGAAAAGATTTGAATTGAATAAAAATCATGAAAGAGGTCACGAATCTGCTATCGGCGTTCTATCGAAGGGACAAACCGAAGGGACAACCCAATAGCGCGAAAAGTGAACTAATCATGTTTTTAGAAAGACTCCTGCTTATATAGAACATATAAGTACCCAAGAATAAAGGGTTCGGGGGCGAAGGTATGAGGTCAGAAGGTGTTAGGCACCCAACTCGCCCGTATTATGACGGCCTCTACTAACTCAAGTTTGCTTAATAATTTAAAGACATAATTCCCATGCAAAACCGGATTAACAACCTAGACTTAGACTATTAATTGGTTCATCACAAGCATCACAACATTTACTTTAACCCTTATTTAGACATGCATTCGATTGACAAGTTGGGCAGCACAACGACAATACAGACAATATTTAGGAAGCAATAAAAACGTTATTCTAGCATGATATCTACATTATGACTACTTAGAAAATAAACAATTAAGCAAACAATTTAATTTGAGCCCTAAGGAATTTGTACCTGAACTGTAGGCTATATTTGACAAGAATAGTAAAAATAGATCTCAAGCTTTTTGGAAGAAAGAGGGGTAAGCTCAGTGTTAATACTCCTGAGAACAGAGGTTGCCAACTGTAGGCTGTGTGATTTGAACTGAGGGTGGAGGGTTGTTTATATAGGCGTGGAAAGTAGGGTTGAACGGGTGAAAATTGAGCTAAAAACGAGACGGGCCTGAAAAATGAGCCGGGCCCAAAGGGAAAGGCAGCGCTGCTAGCGCCGCTGGCCTGGGCCACTGACAACTTTTCAGCTGGATTTTGTCCGGGCCATATCTCACTTGTTTGTGCTCCAAATTGGGTGATTCAAGATGCGTTGGAAATCTTATTGGGTCAAATTTTGTATGGCTTTTGTTTCAGGCCCAAATGTTTTGTAGATCTCGAGATATGCCCGAAACTGTAAGGAGAGGTCAGTTTTGAAGTGCGCATGAGTGTTGGGCTCGTAACTCCTTAGTTGGGAATGTGGTGTGGGCTCATGATATATTATTGGAAAGCTATTTGAATAAGGAATCCAAAAATATAAGGCTCACAAATTAAATGAACCAAATGAACTCCCAAATGGGGCTGGAAACACTGTCCATGGTATTCGGCTATATCTGTTTTGACCCTAAACTTTGTTTGGCCATAACTCTTAGGTGTGGAATCGTATTTGGACACGGAAGGAAGCAATGGAAAGCTCTTTTAAGGAGCTTTTAAATGAAGTGGAAATGAAGTAGTGTTTGGAGGAAACACCTGAGACCTTATCTTAACTATTAAAGCAAAAATAGTAGTTCAAGCTTAAAACTTACTCCTTTCATCATCGGGCTTTTGCGGAGAAATCTGAAGACGCTTTTTTGGCGTCTACAGAAGCCCTCACTTTGATCGAGCTTGAGTAAAAGCCAAGATCAAAGTATTCCGAAGGCGACATACAGGATGCTGATGTGCAAACGGTGTGTGAGAGTGTACAGTATGCATGCATATGAAGACAAACCTGAGCTGGAACACGCTCGTATTGTGCTAAGATTTCATCTCTGTGAACACAAGAGAAAATAAAGGTTATGGTAGAAGGATAGATTGCCTAAACGTCTGTTGGGGACCTGTATTCAGAGTGAATGAAAAAGTTAGTGATACTTTGAGAATGATCAACATAGAGTGCTTCGACAAACAGTGACTAAACACCGCTCGGTGGATGTCGAGATTTCATCCCTCTTCGAGAAACAAAAAAGTCAACGAGACAGCGCGATTAAAAATAACGGCTGCAAAAATGGTTAGTAACATGAGAGTGAATAGTATAAATTCTTTATCGAGCAAACATTGACTAAGCACCACTCGGCGGATGCCGAGATTTCGTCCCTGCATAAGAAACGAAAAGGTCGACGAGACAGCGCGATCAAAATGACGGCTGTAAAATGGTTAGAACATATGAACAGTTTAACTGCAATAGGCTAGGCAATCATTGACTGAAACATATAAAAAACATATGGACAGTATAACCGCTGTAAGCGATCATTGACTGAAGCATATAAAATAATGGAAAGTATAACCGCTTTAAGCGATCATTGACTGAAGCATTTAAAATATTTTAGGCGCTCGGGTCGAGAGTCGCCACTTTGTAGATCCACGTTTCTGTTTCTGGGACCTGCAGTAATAAATAACTTAGGCGCTCGGGTCGAGAGTCGCCGTGTAGATCCATGTTTCTGTTTCTAGGACCTGCAAAAATAAATAACTTGGGCGCTCGGGTCGAGAGTCTCCATGTAGATCCATGTTTCCGTTTCTAGAACCTGCAAAAATAAATAATTTGGGCGCTCGGGTCGAGAGTCGCCATGTAGATCCATGTTTCTGTTTCTGGGACCTATAAAATAAACGGGTTAGTTTTACCTGTGAATGGTTGGTACCGTAAAATGGGCCAACTGTTGAATTTGAATTTGTAGGCATGAGGGATTTGCTCCCGCGCATTTGGTACTGATATTGCCGCAAGATGAACTGTAATAACGAACTCTAGACTTGAAAAAGGGGCCTTGGGACAGCAAAAAGGGCCCGCGCGCTTGGCTATTGTTGGAAGGTTCTCCATTCTTGGTTGTAGTCGAAAGGTTGCTTCTGGACTTGATCATGAGTTCCAGGCTTGCTAGTTTCGATGGAGAGCAGGTAGACTCAAACCTGCAGTGGACAAGACTGGGTGCAGTCAAGGGAGAATCAGCCCCCAGTTTGATGTGTGGTTCTTGATGGTTATGACCTACTCGAGGAGCTATGGGTGTTGATGCGGTGGTACAAAATATCCTAACTTCAGGTATGGGGATGAAATGACCAACTTGGACATAGCGGACAAAGAACTAACTCATTCTGAAAAAGCCCCCAGTTGGGAAGTCTATGTGCAAGCCTACGAGAAAGGTGATGAGTATGACCTCTAAATGACTCACCAAAGAGCGCTTACATGAGAAACAATGTTCTAAATCCTCAAAAATTTAAGTTGCCGCAAGATGTTGAATTTGTTTTATATATATATATTTTTTATTGCCCTAACTTTTGCCTAGGCCGCCCTTTCGGGTTTTCGACCTACCGGGCTCATTTTTTTTTGCCTTAGATTAGAATGGTGGAATAGGAAAACTCCTTTGTGATCATGTGACCAAGTGGTTGTCGTGGCCGAACCTCTTTGAGGTTTTCTACGTATCCAGTTTATGGAATCACGTCAACGTAGTTCAGGACCGTACAATTGAATGGTCGTACCTCTTGGAGGGCTTTAGGGTTGTAATGTCAGCCTGGGTTAAGGTGTCAAAGAAAGGATAAAGGCTCAAAGAAACCCAATGTAAATCCCCTCCCCAAAGTATGCTAGATGGTATAGAAGTTTGTGATCTAGGCAAGGTGGCTAAAAGACCTATGTTTAGGTAAGGCCACTATTTGGTTGTGCTTGAAGTGTTTGCACTCTTTTGGATCTTTGATCGCTCTCGAAGTTTTTTCTCTTTTAATTTTTTTTTTTATTTTGAACTTTCGAGTTCTCTATTTTTTTTTCGGTATTCCTCTCGGTGGCTCTTTTTGTAGGTCAGTCCACCTTGCCTAGAAGGTTGCTTCTATTCTCATGTCGCACACACCCATTCCCCGGGTAAGGATGGTGTGGTTAAGAAATGAAAGGCTATGTGTTTAAGGCTCAAAGGGTTGCAAATGGTAATGATGTATAGGGTAGTAAAGGATATTGATGTGAGGTGCCAAATGAATGCCTCCTGTCCTTGGCACAGACGGTTCAACTTAGGGAGTTGTTGGTTAATGTTTTCCACAATGAAGGCTTTCTTTTGAATTTTTTTTATTCCGTCATAGGCAACTTAAGTTCGTCATAGAATTGAACAAAGAACAATTATGGGAATCAAAATGCAATCTTTATTGAATCGACGAAAAGCATTACACGAAAAGTAAGCTAGACTCTATGGACGAATTGAAAAGACAACTAGACATCATTAAACTTGACTGGACTCAACTAGACTTGCACGCTAGAAAACTTCGACTCTCCTCAACTTCTCGAGCACAGGCTGTTCACACAGACATGAAGGATAGCCCTCTGTAGATACTCGCATTGTTCACGACTTAAGTGGAATTCTTAAGAAGGTTATCTTCAATTAGGATGCCCACAACATAGAGCCGGTTGTAGGAGTCAATTGCTTGATACTTGAGGGGTTCCTTGTAAGAAGGGTGCAGGTTCTTGATGAGTTGGCGGATTTGATCAGCTTGCAAAGGTCGCTCAACAAGTTCGGCTATCTTTAGCTTCCAACGCCTAAGGAAGGCAGTGAATCCCTCATCTTGTTCTTGTTTGGTGATCTCTAACTCTCAAAGGGTCATAGGTAGAGCAACATTTTCCTCGTAGCGTGCAAGGAAGACTGTGGTAAAATCGGACCAAGTTGGGTAGTTCTCCAAATTCAAGGTGTAGAACCAACGACGAGTTGGGGCGTCAAGAGTCTGTGGGAACAAGTGAATGTAGATATTTTTGTCAACTCCTCTTAAACCCATGGCAGTGGTGAAGGCCTTGAGGTGGTCTTGTGGATTATCAGTGCCAGTTAACGTCGGAACCTCGGGCATGGAGGACTTGGCTGGAAGCTTGCCCTTGATCTTAGTGTCAAACTTCACCATGGTCAAGCCGCTACTCTTGAGCACAGAGGTGATCTTAGCCAGCATGGCATCTGAACCTTCTTCCTCAGAATCGGAATCGAAAGGGATCCTTGACTCTTCTTCTCTTTTCCTGTCGATATCTTCAACATTGAGTTGCAGCCTTTCCAACTCACTCATGAGCTCATCAAGCCTCTTGTCAGTGGTTTTGACCATGGTGAAGTTTGGGGGTGTGATTGGTGAGGTAAGGGATGTATTGAGTGGTGGCGGGCTTTGTGGTGGTGATGGATTATGGGGTGATGGCCTTTTGGAATGTGGTGGTGTCTTGGAAGTAGCTTGTACACGAACCAATCTGCCGGACGATCAAGCCCAACCTTTGTCACCGTAATTCTTCCTCGAGCCCCCAATCCTGAACACAAGTCTCAACTTAGAAAGACGCCAAAGAAAGGACTTGAAAACAAAGACTCGCTACTTTTAGAAGACCCTCGATAACCCCTAAGGTGAACGAACCTAAGGACGTCTATACGAACTTGAATGCAAGATGACGACAATGCAATGACAGAGTTACGACAACAATATGCAAGATGCATGACGAACTGACCTTGACATGTATGACAATGAATGGATGCTTCCTAGAATGAAGCTAAAGCATTTAATGAATGACCTTTCTGGACTTCTAGTGCATGAGACGTAATGAACAAATGGAGACATTGATGAATGCAAGACTCAAATTTTTGCACAAATGCATATGCAAAATGACGACAATGCAAATATGACGACTAGTTATGAATCCTAGCATGGAGCGTCTAATACGTACGATGTAATGCAATGCAATGCAATGCAAAGAAATAGAAAATGACAACCTAAGCCTAAATGCCCGATTATTTCCCCTCATATCAAAGGAAAAAATGAAGTTGATGAACGAAAATGAAAAAAAATAGAAAAAGACGGATCCTATTTTATTTTTTTTGATTTTTCTAGACTCGAAGAAAATGGAATATGGGATAAAATAAAATAAAAAAGAAATTTGGCAATTTTTTTTTATTTTTCGAATTTTTTTCATTTTTTTTACTTAAAGAAAATGGAAAATGGGATAAATAAAAAAAAATTCGGCATTTTTTTTTTTATTTTCGGAATTTATCATTTTTTTTTCGGGTTTTTTTTTTTTTTTTGCCGAATCTGAATTACATCAAAAAAAAAAAAAACATAAAGAAAAGAAAAGAAAAATAAAAAAAAGTGGGAGAGGGGAATTGGAGAGACTAACTCGACGCTATATGAAAATATATCATTGGGGAAACGAGTGCTCATTAAATAGAATTCTCGCACCATTTTTGGGCATTAGGAATTAGCTAAAAATAAAAGAAATGACTCCTAGCACGTAAGTACATGTTGGTACATAGTCACGGTATTCATGCGTTCAAGCAAGCATTATAACAATGTAGTTTACAGGCAAACATGTGATCAGACGGGCATTACAACGACATATGCACAACAAGCAAGCGAATGCACGAATGTGGGTTAGAGGCTTTTGGCTCCTGTGAGGTTACCACGACAAATTACAACTTCCGTTCGGCGGATGGTCGACACATCGATTGTAATTATTTTCATCAACAAAGGATTGATGAGTCATGAGTGAGAAAACGTCGATTTGCACGATAGGACAACTGTATACTCCTTTAGATATACGCGTTGTCTACGAGTTGCGACACAACCTTCCTCGAGGGTCGATAAAGGTCAAAAGGTTGTGCCAAGGCACATGCAAATGATGCAAAATATATGGAACATGTTAGACAATTAAGCAAACTTGACTTTCGAGTCTCACTCTCTTAAATAACTCCCCAGTGAAGTCGCCACTGTAAGGACCAGGGATTTTCCTACGTTGTTTCCACGAAGTGCGTCCTTATAGAAAAATTGTCAATTGGGGGCTTAGATAAGTTCAAGGGACCATCGAGTTAGAAAAGCTCTTGAAAAGATTTGAATTGAATAAAAATCATGAAAGAGGTCACGAATCTGCTATCGGCGTTTTTTCGAAGGGACAAACCGAAGGGACAACTCAATAGCGCGAAAAGTGAACTAATCATGTTTTTAGAAAGACTCCCGCTTATATAGAACATATAAGTACCCAAGAATAAAGGGTTCGGGGCGAAGGTACGAGGTGGGAAGGTGTTAGGCACCCAACTCGCCCGTATTATGAAGGCCTCTACTAACTCAAGTTTGCTTAATAATTTAAAGACATAATTCCCATGCAAAACCGGATTAACAACCTAGACTTAGACTATTAATTGGTTCATCACAAGAATCACAACATTTATTTTAACCCTTATCTAGACATGCATTCGATTGACAAGTTGGGCAGCACAACGACTATACAGACAATATTTGGGAAGCAATAAAAACGTTATTCTAGCATGATATCTACATTATGGCTACTAAGAAAATAAATAATTAAGCAAACAATTTAATTTGAGCCCTCAGGAATTTGTACCTGAACTGTAGGCTATATTTGACAAGAATAGTAAAAATAGATCTCAAGCTTTTTGGAAGAAAGAGGGGGAAGCTTAGTGTTAATACTCCTGAGAATAGAGGTTGCCAACTGTAGGCTGTGTGATTTGAACTGAGGGTGGAGGGTTGTTTATATAGGCGTGTGAAGTAGGGTTGAACGGGTGAAAGTTGAGTTGAAAACGAGACGGGCCTGAAAAATGAGCCGGGCTTGGCGGGAAAGGCAGCGCCGCTACCGGCGCTGGCCTGGGCCACTGACAGCTTTTTAGCTGGATTTTTCCGGGCCATATCTCACTCGTTTGGGCTCGAAATTGGGTTATTCAAGATGAGTTGTAAATCTTACTGGGGATAGTATTGTATGACTTTGGTTTAAGGTCCAAATGTTTTGTGGATCTCGAGATATACCCGAAAGAGTAAGGAGAGCTCAGTTTTGGAGTGTGCATGAGTGTTGGGCTCGTAACTCCTTGGTTGGGAATGTGGTGTGGGCTCATGATATGTTATTGGAAAGCTATGTGAATAAGGAATCCAAAAATATAAGGCTCACATATTAATTCAATCAAATGAGCTCCCGAATGGGGCTGAAAACACGGCCCACGGTATTCGGCTACATCTATTTTGACCCTAAACTTTGTTTGGCCATAACTCTTAGGTGTGGAATCATATTTGGACACGGGAGGAAGCAATGGAAAGCTTTTGAAAGGGGATTTTAAATGAAGTGGAAATGAAGGAGTGTTTTGAAGAAAAACCTGAGACCTTATCTTAACTTTTAAGCAAAAATAGCAGTTCAAGCTTAAAACTTACTCCTTTCATCATCGGGCTTTTGCGGAGAAATCTGAAAACGCTTTTTTGGCGTCTATAGGCACAGGCATCTCAGGTGATTCATTCTTATGGTTCTTCATTATCTGCATATGGCCTCTTTTTCATAGGTGCTCATTTTGTATGGGATTTTAGTTTAATGTTTCTATTTAGCGGGCGTGGTTATTGGCATGAACTTATTGAATCCATCGTTTGGGCTCATATTAAATTAAAAGTTGCTCCTGCTACTCAGCCTAGAGCCTTGAGCAATGTACAAGGACGTGCTGTAGGAGTAACCTATTACCCTTTGGGTGGAAATGCCACAACATGGGCGTTCTTCTTAGCAAGAATTATTGCAGTAGGATAATGGCTAGGAGGATTTGAAAGGCATTATGGCATTAAGATTTCCAAGGTTTAGCTAAGGCTTACCTCCGGCTCCCACTACTCGTCGTATTTGGTTTGGTATTGCTACCGCACATGACTTCGAGAGGCATGATGATATTACCGAAGAACCTCTTTTATTAGAATATTTTTGCATCTCACTTTGGGCAATTAGCAATAATTTTCTATGGACTTCCAA
Organism: Tetragonia tetragonoides; assembly: GCA_038025085.1. Lineage (NCBI taxonomy): Eukaryota > Viridiplantae > Streptophyta > Magnoliopsida > Caryophyllales > Aizoaceae > Tetragonia > Tetragonia tetragonoides. Next base: position 25,763,989 of record CM076149.1, read on the forward strand.
AAATCTGTTTCATATAGCTTGGCAAGGAAATTTTGAGTCATGGGTACAGGACCCTTTACACGTAAGACCTATTGCTCATGCAATTTGGGATCCTCATTTTGGTCGACCGGTTGTGGAAGCCTTTACTAGGGGGGTGCTCTTGGCCCAGTGAATATCGTTTATTCTGGTGTGTATCAGTGGTGGTATACAATTGGTTTACGCACTAATGAGGATCTTTATACGGGAGCTCTTTTTCTATTATTTCTTTCAGTTCTATCCTTATTAGGGGTTGGTTACACCTACAACCGAAATGGAAACTAAGTGTTTCATGGTTCAAAAATGCTGAATCTCGTCTCAACCACCACTTGTCAGGACTCTTCGGATTAAGTTCCTTCACTTGGACAAGACATTTAGTTCATGTCGCTATTCCCGGATCCAGGGGAGAGTACGTTCGATGGAATAATTTCTTAGACGTATTACCACATCCTCAAGGATTAAGCCCCCTTTTTACAGGTCAGTGGAATCTTTATGCGCAAAATCCCGATTCAAGCAGTCATCTGATTGGTAATTCCTAAGGAGCAGGAACTGCCATTCTAACCCTTCTTGGGGGATTCCATCCACAAACGCAAAGATTATGGTTAACTGATATGGCTCATCATCATTTAGCTATTGCATTTATTTTTCTTGTTGCCGGTCATATGTATAGAACAAACTTTGGGATTGGGCACAGTATGAAAGATCTTTTAGAAGCACAGAATCCTCTAGGCGGACGATTGGGATGTGGGCATAAGGGTCTTTATGACACAATTAACAATTCGATTCATTTTCAATTAGGGCTTGTTCTAGCCTCTTTAGGGGTTATAACGTCCTTGGTAGCCCAACACATGTAGTCTTTACCTGCTTATGCGTTCATAGCACAAGACTTTACTACTCAAGATACATTATATACGCATCACCAATACATCGTAGGATTCATCATGACAGGAGCTTTTGCTCAGGGAGCTATATTTTTCCTTAGAGATTACAATCCGGAACAAAATGAGGACAATGTATTGGCAAGAATGTTAGACCATAAAGAAGCTATCATATCCCATTTAAGTTGGGCCAGCCTCTTTTTAGGGTTCCATACTTTAGGTCTTTATGTTCATAACGATGTCATGCTTGCTTCTGGTACTCCAGAAAAACAAATTTTGATCAAACCCATATTTGCTCAATGGATACAATCTGCTCATGGTAAAACTTCATATGGGTTCGATGTGCTTTTATCCTCAACAAGTGGCCCGGCATTCAATGCGGGTCGAAGTATATGGTTGCCTGGCTGGTTAAATGCTATTAATGAGAATAGTAATTCTCTATTCTTAACAATAGGGCCTGGAGACTTTTTGGTTCATCATGCTATTGCTCTAGGTTTACATACAACTACATTGATCTTAGTAAAGGGTGCTCTAGATGCACGCGGTTCCATGTTAATGCCAGATAAAAAGGATTTCGGTTATAGTTTTCCTTTCGATGGTCCAGGACGACGCGGTACTTGTGATATTTCGGCTTGGGACGCTTTTTATTTGGCCGTTTTTTGGATGTTAAATACCATCGGATGGGTTACCTTTTATTGGCATTGGAAGCATATCACATTATGGCAGGGTAATGTTTCACAGTTTAACGAATCTTCCACTTATTTGAGGGGATGGTTAAGAGATTATCTATGGTTACACTCTTCACAGCTTATCCATGGATATAACCCTTTTGGTGGGAATAGTTTATCGGTTTGGGCGTGGATGTTCTTATTTAGACATCTTGTTTGGGCTACAGGATTTATGTTCTTAATTTCGTGGCGTGGATATTGGCAATAATTGATTGGAACTTTAGCATGGGCTCATGAACGCACACCTTTGGCCAATTTGATTCGATGGAGAGATAAATCGGTGGCTCTTCTCCGTAGGTTATATATTCACATATGCGGCTTTCCTGATTGCCTCTACGTCGGGCAAATTTGGTTAATTTTTGTGTTATATCCGCGATAATCCCTATTTCTTTCGGGGGAAGGGAGCCCCCTTTCTTATACACTTTTACATTTAGGATCTGACTTGTATTATTGATACTAATAGGAACTGAAACATTATGGCAAGGAAAAGTTTGATTCAGAGGGAAAAGAAGAAGCAAAAATTGGAACAAAAGTATCATTTGATTAGTCGATCCTCAAAAAAAGAAATAAGAAAAGTTGCGTCGTTGAGTGAGAAATGGGAAATTCATGGAAAGTTACAATCTCTACGCGTCTTCATCGACGTTGTTTTTCGACCGGAAGGCCGAGAGCTAACTATCGAGACTTTGGGTTATCCGGACACATACTTTGTGAAATGGTTCTATGATCATCATCGATCATAGAGAGCCCCTTCACCATTCTATATAAATGGGTTATTATATTTGTACAGATATGGTAGAGGGTGCATTCTCTTTTTGTTTGTCCATTCGTTCCCAGTTCCTTTCTTCAGTGCGGGGTAGAGCAACTTGGTAGCTCGCAAGACTCATAACCTTGAGGTCACGAGTTCAAATCGTGTCTCAGCAAAATATTATTTTGTCAAAAAAGATTCGGTTTGAGCCTGTTAACTAGTAAGTTTATTATTTTTATCAATTAACTTTTTTATTTGTTTTGGGGTGAGAAAAAAAAACAAGAAGGATAGAATCACTACACACACTATCGCGTTCAACTATACCAAACGAAATTCTTTATCCTAGTAGAGAAATTACTTTACCTTCAGCGGATAGCGGGAATTGAACCCGCGTCTTCTCCTTGACCAAGAGAAATTTTACCATTCGACTATATCCACATTTTTTCCTACTCAAGAAGGAATATGTTCCCACATATCCATATATATAATATATGTCTGGATCATATTTGTGTAGAGTCGGCCCAGATACTCTCTTAAAGTCGATTTCAAATAATAAAAAAAATTCGTTTATTTCTTTTTTTATTTTTTAGTTGTATAAAATATATTTAATTAATTAAATAAGTAAAAGTTTGACCCCTCGCTCTCATTTTATTGTTTTCTTTATTTGTTTGTATTTTTGAGGACTTATTATATTGTTATATTTATATTAATTTTACTGTGTCTCACAACCCGAAAGAATTCGAATTCGGGGGAGGGGTCATTTTTGGATCTGGAACAAATAGGTTCAAGAGATGAGATAATTAAGGATACCCACCAGAAAGACTAAGCCAATCCAAAATGATGTACCGGAAAATACAATATTTTTGTTACTCTACCAATCTTTGGGAGAAGCAAATACAACGGGTACGCTAATCAGTAAAATTGATGAAGTAGCAATTAACGCAAAAACAACCAATATGAAAGCTATAGTCATACTTATAATCCTCCAAGTTACCAACAAACAAACAATACCATTTGATCCCTCTATCAGTTATTTTAATGTATCACGGAGGGATTTTTTTTACTATGGAATCCATTGATTCTATATAATATGACTTATTCCCCCTTTTTATCACTTTATTTAATGATGCAGCAGAGGGGAATTTTTTAATTAAAGGGGCACGGTAGATCATGCATATATCTAATGTACAGATAAATGGACCGACCTATCAACTTACACCTGATATTTTTCGACAACTCATGATGGTAGCACCTCATATGACCATGTTCCATTCATGGGAATAAGAATAAAATAGAAATTGTTTTTTGTTGGAGAGATAGTTGAGTGGTTGATAGCTACGGTCTTGAAAACCGGCATATTTCGTTATTCTGAACTACCGGGGGTTCGAATCCCTCTCTCTCCTTTTGCTCGTTCAATAGAATTGTTTTCTTTTTTATTGGTTTTGCCCGGCCCGGTAAAATAAAATAAAGGGAATGACTCGGCTATCTCACCTAGCCGAACCAGAAAAATTTAAATAGAAAAGAAAAAAAGGAATACTCTTTACGTATGACCAGATCCAAATATATAGGATGAAATCAATTGGCTTCCTACCTTAAAATATTGAATTTCTTGTCTCAATTAAGAGGCGTCATCGAAAGAACAGGTTCAAAATCACGATCAATTCCTTTTTCAAATCCTGCTGCAGCTGCACGAGCCCTTCCTACATGCCACAAATGACCTACGAATAAGAAGAATCCTAGAACAAAATGAGAAGTAGTTAACCAACTTCTAGGAGAGACATAATTGACTGCATTGATCTTGGTAGCTACGCCACCCATAGAATTCAAAGAACCTAAAGGACCATGAGTCATATATTCTGCGGAACGTCGTTCTTGCCAAGGTTGTATTTCTTTTTTCAGCCAACTCAAGTCCAAACCATTTGGGCCCCTTAGGGGTTCCAACCATGGGGCGCGCAAATCCCAAAACCGCATAGTTTCTCCTCCAAAAATAACTTCTCTAGTCGGAGAGCGCATTAGATACTTTCCTAAACCAGTAGGTCCTTGAGCGGATCCCACGTTAGCCCAAGGCGCTGGTCTCTAACTAAAAAAGTAAATGCTTGACCTTGAGAAGCTTCTAGTCCAGTGGGCCCGTAAACTCACTAGGATTAGCAGTATTGTTGAACCAAACAAAGCAACAAGCATGAAACCAAAGACAGATAAAGCACCTAAACTATAAGACAAATAAGCCTCTTCGGACCAGACAATTGCGCGGTGAGCCCATGCAAAAGGTTTCGTTAAGATATTCCAGATTCCACCAACTATACAAATGGAACCTATCCATACATGTCCCCCGATTATATCTTCCAAATCGTCCACACTAACAATCCATCCCTCTTCGCCAAAAGGCGATTTTAGTAAATAACCAAATATAATACTTGAGCTAAGGGTGATGTTGGTAATTTTTCTTACATCTTCCCCTCCTGGGGCCCAGGTATCATATATGCCCTCAAAATAAAGAGCCTTGAATCCTAGAAGAAAAGCGCCTATACCTAACAAGATTAAGTGAATACCCAAAATGGTGGTCATTTTATTTCTATCTTTCCACACATAACCGAAGAATGGAAAATATTCTTCAAGAGTCTCAGGACCCAGAAGTGCATGATAAATACCACCAAAGCCCAATATTGCCGAAGAAATTAAGTGAAGTACTCCAGATACAAAGTAAGGAAAGGTGTCTATAACTTCCCCCCACCTGGGCCTACCCCCCAACGTAGAGTTGCTAGGTGGGGAAGTAAAATTAATCCTTGTTCATACATCGGCTTTTCTAGTACGAAATGAGCCACTTCAAATAGGTTCATTGCTCCGGCCCACAATGCTAATAATCCGGCATGGGTTACATGAGCTCCAAGTAATTTACCAAATAAATTGATAAGTCGAGCATTCCCGGCCCACCAAGCAAAACCGGTGGTTTCCTAGTCACGACCGGCTAAAGTTAAAGTTCCATTAAAGAGCGTTTCCATGGGGTAGAACCTCCTCAGGGAATATAAGATTTTCATGAGGCTGATCTTGAGCCGCCATCCAAGCACGAATACCTTCGTTTAAGAGAATATTTTTGGTGTAGAAAGTCTCAAATTTAGGATCTTCAGCTGCACGGATTTCCTGGGAAACGAATTCATAGGCACGTAGGTTCAAAGCCAGACCGACTACCTGTAAGGACCCGGGATTTTTCCAACCTTGGTTTTCCACGGAGTGCGTCCTTATAGAAAATTTGTCAGTTGGGGGCTTACATAAGTTCAAGGGACCATCGAGTTAGAAAAGCATTTGAAAAGACTTGAATTGAATAAAAACCAAGAAAGAGGTCAAAAATCTGCTATCGGCGTTTTATCGAAGGGACAACCGAAGGGACAAAATCGAAGGGACAACCCAATAGCGCGAAAAGTGAACTAATCATGTTTTTAGCGAGGTGGGAAGGTGTTAGGCACCCAACTCGCCCGTATTATGACGGCCTCTACTAACTCAAGTTTGCTTAATAATTTAAGAACATAATTCCCATGCAAAATCGGATTAACAACCTACACTTAGACTATTAATTGGTTCATCACAAGCATCACAACATTTATTTTAACCCTTATTCGGACATGCATTCGATTTGACAAGTTGGACAGCACAACGACTATACAGACAATATGTAGGAAGCAATAAAAACGTTATTCTAGCATGATATCTACTTTATGACTACTTAGAAAAAGAAACAATTAGATAAACAATTTAATTTGAGCCCGCAGGATTTTGTACCTGAACTGTAGGCTATATTTGACAAAAATAGTAAAAATAGATCTCAAGCTTTTTAGAAGAAAGAGGGGGAAGCTCAGGAGTACTCAACTAAGTATAGAGGTTGCCAACTGTAGGCTGTGTGTTTTGAACTGAGGGTGGAGGGTTGTTTATATAGGCGTGGAGAACTAGGGTTGGATGAGTGAAAATGAGCTGAAAAATGAAACAGGCCTGAAAAATGAGCCGGGCCCGAGGAGAAAGGCAGCGCCGCTAGCGGCCCTGGCTTGGGCCGCCAGCGACCTTGGTTAGCGCCGCTAGCGGCGCTGGTCTAGGCCGCTAGCGGCCCTGGGACATTTTCCAGGGCCGCTGACGGCTGTCAGCAGCCAACAGGATGACGTCATAATGACGTCATCCACCCTGTCTTTATCTTCCGGGGTTTTTAATGATCCGAAAAATGGGAAAAGACTGTTTTACCCTTGAGTGGCGAAAGACGATTTTACCCCTATATCGCAACTTGGCAACCGAGGGTCAAAATGAGGCATGAGACGTGTCGTTGGAAACCTCTTGAATGGGGCTTTTGGATGGAATGAAAATAAAGGAGTGTTTGGAAAAAAGCCTAAGACCTTATTTTAAACTATTAAAGCAAAATAGCAGTTCAAGCTTAAAAATTACTCCTTTCATCATCGGGCTTTTGCGGAGAAACCTGAAGACGCTTTTTTGGCGTCTATTGAAGCCCCCACTTTGATCGAGTTTGAGTAAAAGCGAAGATCAAAGTACTCCGAAGGCGACATGCAGGATGCTGATGTGCGGCGGTGTGTGAGAGTGTACAGTATGCATGGATATGAAGACAAACCTGTGTTGGAACATGCTCGTAGTGTGCTAAGATTTCATCCTTGTGAACACAAAAGAAACTGAAAGGTTAATAGTAGCAGGATAGATGGCCTAAACATCTGCTGGGGACCTCTATTCAGAGTGAATGAAAAAGTTAGTGATACTTTGAGAATGATCAACATAGAGTGCTTCGACAAACAGTGACTAAACACCGCTCGGCGGATGTCGAGATTTCCTCACTCTTCGAGAAACGAAAAAGTCAACGAGACAGCGCGATTAAAAATAACGGCTGCAAAAATGGTTAGTAACATGAGAGTGAATAGTATAAATGCTTTATCGAGCAAACATTGACTAAGCACCACTCGGCGGATGCGGAGATTCCGTCCCTGCATAAGAAACGAAAAGGTCGACGAGACAGCGTGATCAAAATGACGGCTGTAAAATGGTTAAAACATATAAACAGTTTAAATGCAATAAGTTAAGCAATCATTGACTGAAACATATAAAAAACAATGGACAGGATAACCGCTTTAAGCGATCATTGACTGAAGCATAAAATTTGTAACCTTGCCCAAGGATAGTTTAATCGCAATAACTTTAGCGATCATTGACTAACCCTGAAAATTATAGTGTTGCCCAGGGACAGTTTAACCGCAATAACTGTAGCGATCATTGACTAACCCAGAAAATTGTAGCGTTGCCCAATGATAGTTTAACCGCAATAACTTTAGCGATCATTGACTAACCCCGAAAATTGTAGTATTGCCCAGGGATAGTTTAACCGCAATAACTTTAGCGATCATTGACTAATCCCGAAGATTGTAGTGTTGCCCAGGGATAGTTTAACCGCAATAACTTTAGCGATCATTGACTAACCCCGAAAATTGTAGTGTTGCTTAGGGATAGTTTAACCGCAATAACTTTAGCGATCATTGACTAACCCTGAAAATTGTAGTGTTGCCCAGGGATAGTTTAACCGCAATAACTTTAGCGATCATTGACTAACCCCGAAAATTGTAGTGTCGAGTTGCTTAACAAGTGCCGTTGAAAATTTCAGGCTTATGAATAAATTGGGCTCTCCGGGTCGTAAGAGTCGTCGCCATGTAGATCCTGCAAAATAAATGGGTTAGTTTTACCTGTAATTAGTTGGTACCGTAAAATGGGCCAACTGTCGAATTTTGAATTTGTGGGCCTGAGGGCTTTGCTTCCGCGCGTTTGGTACTGAAGCTGCCGTGAGACGAACTGTAATAACGAACTTTGGACTGGAAAAGGGGGCCTCAGGTCAGCTTGTAGGGCCCGTGCTACAGGTCCGCATGGCCGCTAGCGGCGCTGGGCTTCGGTTTGAAGCCGCTAGCGACGCTGGCCAACCAAGCCATTGTCGAGAGCTTTGGGTTGGAGGTCCTCCATTGTTGAGTGCTTCATTCCACTTGAGGTAAGTTGATTCTTGTCCGTTTTCTTCGGTTCTGTCTTGAACTTGCTTATTTTTCCGCCTAGTTGCTGAATTTTGAGTTGCATTGTTGAATGGATGCTTGTGGCTTGCGAATCTGAGACTTTTATTTTCCCACTTGTAGAGAAAGAAAGCTTCATTGTGTTCTTATGGCTCTCGTAGACGAGGGGAAACGTCCTATGTGCGACGAAGAGTATAACCGGAGCCTTTTCCGCACCGGGTTACCTTCTACCCGAAAGCCTCCAACTTGTCACGCGGATGGGGCTCGACTGTACCAGGATTCGTTCATGCGGCTAGATTGGCGCCCGCCTGGTTTTTGGAACCGCAGTGTTCTGTTGCCGACTAGACAGAGTCATTTGTCTGACCCAGAGATGGTACGTTTTGTGACTCAAATTTTTTCGTGTTCAGTATATTTGAACTGAAAATTGAAACTGTTAGTGCTTCTACACACGAACAAATTGGGATTTGTACTGGATTAGTGGCTAGCTATATATGATGTGTATGAAATTTATTTTAGTTGTATTTGTGGTGTATTGGGTACTTGAGAAAATTTTGTTGGCTTGGCCAGGGTGTTGGGGTGATGATGCAGGCTCATGGGACTACTTCCCATTGGTCTGTGCTGCTGGGTACTTTTTCGGAGAGGGCCAGGAGTTTGGTACTGGACTCAGGTCTTGCTGATTTCTTGACTATTATCCCTGCCTGTCACTCGGGGGATTCTAGGATTGTCGCCCGGGGTTTACTGGAGAGATTTTGGGATTCCACGAACACCTTCCATACACCTCTGGGAGAGATGTTTCCTACCCCTTATCAGTTTGTAGTGCTGACGGGGTTGTCTTTTAGAGGGCGTCGTATCCAGTATGACGCGGACTATTGGCGACAGAGTGACACTTTGTCGGATCTTTACGGGCCTGTATATGCCCATTTTGACCAGGATCGGGTTTCGTTGTCGCGGCTGTGGGAGGCCGCATCTGCGCAGGGGTTTACCGAAGAGCAGAGGGCTCACAATTTCCTGGCTTGCTTGCTGGGGTCAACGATCTTTGCTCAAAAGAAGGGCGTGTGTCAAGTCGGTTTCTTGACATGTTTGGAGGATTTGTACAATGTGCGTGAGTTCAACCTTAGTGGGGCTGCTTATGCTTCTTTGTTGAAGCGGTGTCGTCGGGCCTGTAGGCCTAAGGAGACGAGCGAGAGGACCTCTATCACGGGCCCGTGGAGGATCTTAGAGGTAGATTCTCTCTTTTTTTTGTTTATTCCTCTCCTTTTCCCTATATTTTCAACTTAGGGAAGTCATATTTGCTTGTGTGTTTATTTGTGAGGCAACTGTGGTTCTTTGAGTATTTTCCCGCCTTTGGTCCTCATCGTCCTGGCTTGAGGATGTTTCCTTTAGGCTCGCGATGGGTTGGTAGAGACACCCATCCGTTTACTTCTCTGGAGCATTTTCGAGCTACATTTGTGAGCCATGGTGTGTCCACGGTACGTTGCTTGTCGATCTGTACATTCTTTTTGTTCATTTTGTGTGAATGAATTTTGACTTGATAATCTGCAGGTGTCATGGTCTGCCTTTGACGAGATTCCTGGGGTTCCTCCCCATATTACCCTAGAGTCTTTCAGGGTATCCTCTCTACGAGTGGTCTTCGAGGGGTTATTCAGCTTTGTAATGTATTTGGGGGATCACTTGACTCGGTTGGTCTATCCCTCCTTGGGTACTCATCTGGTTCCGGAGGATCCTCCTCTGACCATGTTCTATCTGCGCGGCCTGAGTGTGCGGGACCTTGGGGTTGTGATCCGTGGTAGGGCAGCACAGGAGTTTATCGTGCCAGAGGTCGTTGGCTTGGACCAGACGACCATGTATCTGGCCTATTGCTTAGATCACCTGATGCCGGACCTTACTTCTGAGGTAAGAAGTTTGTTGTATTTTCAAATTGTTTGCCCAATATATTGACTTTTGTATCTTGTAGACGGATCGCCTAGCTCTTCCGGGCCCCAGGAGATCTTGTTCTAGAGCTTCTCGGGATCAGCCCCCAAGTGTGACCTTGCCAACTAACGAGGTGAGGTATCTAGGGGAGCGCGGAGGGCGCATAGTGGAGGAGCTCCCTCTCGATATTGCTGATGGAGAGTCGGTGGAGGGCCTACCCTTGCCCGATGGTTGTACGAGGGTGAGTCATCTCTCTCTCTTTTGTCTCTCTCCTATACTTGTGTTTGTTTTGAGTTTCTGAATCTATTTTGTGGTTCTCTCTTTTTCTTTTAGTTTAACCGGGAGCAGACTTCTCATGTCTTCAAGCTTATACACCTGTTGAAGAAAGGCAATGGTCAAGCAATGGGCAAGGGGAAGAGTTCTCGGTCCAAGACTATTGATGTAAGTAAATTCCCTTCTTCCTTTGTTTTAGCTAAGTGAAGTCCTTAACTTAACATCTTCGACCATCTGCAGATGTCTCAATCTTCATCTTCGGTAGGACCACGCCATTCATCTGCAGCGAGGGCTTCTTCAGCGAGCAGACCATCCATTGCTCGTTCTCCTCCTGTGGTGGTGATCAGGCCTCCTGTTGATGAGGTGCCCGAACCTTCTGTCCTATATATTCTGGAGATGTTCTCTCCTGTTGATTTCCGGCCATCCTTCGATGGGTTGCCTGCACCTATGCCCTCGTCTGGAGATTGGGCGAACGCCCCTGGGTGGGATATGTCATATGCTGGGCCTTCTCACCAGGATGCCGCTACAGATTTTCCTAGTCAGGCCGCAACGAGCTTATTTGCCTCGGGATTTTCGGCAGGTATCCCTATGCGGGCTCTAGCGTAAGATGGTCGGAACATGGGGCCTAAGAACAGTAGGCCCATATATAGCTCTTCTTTCCGTTACTCGTCCGGACACTACGGTCAAGGGCCGTACATTGCTGATGAAGCCGGTAGTGATGATTCTAGTTGAATGATGTTGGGCCGCTTTGTAAACATTGGTCTTTGAATCTTTGAACTCCTGTTTTGAATGTAATACTTACACACATTTATTTTGATATGCATGAACATGTTATAATGACTCAATTATGCCCTTCTGATCTACTTGATGCAATGTGTTGTGCAGTAAAACAAAGCTATAATTTTAGGGAAATATAAAAAAAATGCAAGTAAAACACAAAAGTTTCACATATTATACCCCCTAAAAAAATAAAAAAATAATAATAATAAAAAAGATAAATCTAAGAGAGTCTCGGGCTTTGTTATTCCGCGTGGGTGCTAAGAATTGGACTGAAATCGGGTCACTTGGATCAGAGATGTGGACCAAAGCAGAAAGGAAGCCGGGCTGGGGCCAGAGTCTGGGCCGCCAGCGGCGCTGACCAGTCTGCTGACTGCTTTTTTTTGCTTTTTCGGCCCGCGTGCTTGCCTATAAATAGGGTGCTTGGGGTGCTTGATGTTGTACCACTACTTTTTCATATCCCCTTTAACTTTCCTAAGCTTTTCCAATTCTCCGCCATGGTGTAATCCTTTGAAGATCTGTTCGATGCTTGGTGCAAAAATCTGACCGTAGAAGACAAATTCGAACTAGCCCCGTTCCATGTTTCTACTCTGGTAAACGTAAGACCAACTAAAATATGGTGGCCCCTTCTTCGTTCTACTTTGAATTATTGGGACCCTGACATGCATGTTTTCAGGTTTGGTAATTCTGAATTATGCCCTTTGGTGGAGGAATTTGCCGCGATCACTAATATTCCTGATGTTCTTCCCCCAGCTATGCCTTATGTGAGAGATGGTTTTAGGGATCTATACAGAAAATCCTTGGGCTTGTCATCTGCAGAAGCTAAAAACATGGTGCTTGGTGCTGACGTGGACTTGGTTCAAATTTGCGAAAAATTCGCAATTTCTTCTGAAAAAGATGCCATATTCAGGCGTTACCGTAGACAGGCTTTTGTAGTGTGCCTGTAACACCGTCTGTTGTTTGTTAATGCAGAATCTTCAAAAATGGGTAGAGCCTCGTTGCTGCGCGTGGTTAATCAAATGGTTGAAGGACATTCTCCTTTACATCTAGTGATAGGAGAAACCATTATTGGGCTTGACAGGTTGAAAACATCTCCCAACCAAGCTTTCTCGGGCATCCCCCTGCTGCTTCAAATCTGGTTATGCGAGCATTTGAGGTTGATAGAGTCGCCGGATAATCTGATTATCCGTGTTCCTTGGACATGGTCCAAGAAGACTTATACTGCTGCTAGCTTTCTGGTGAGGAAAAGGTTATATTTTGAAAAGTCCCTGGCTGAATGGGATGCCTTTTTCCAGGCGGGACCTGTCATTCGTTGGCACGTGTCCTGGTGGAGTTTGACTTCTTTAGTGGCTTGTGACGATCTGATCCCCCATACTACTATACTGGGTTTGTACAGGACTACTTTCTTCTTTCCTTGTAGGGTCATGAGGCAACATGGCTTGAGACAAGTGATTCCTCGTCAGGAGACTACGAGACCCAATGTAGTTTCCTTAACCACCGAATTTGCTGCTGAATGGGGAAAGTATTGGCGTAGCCGGCATCGCTGGGCTGTACCTCGGATGATCACTACAACCCAGGTTTCTGAGACCTATCTGAACTGGCTATCCTGCAGTGATGGGGAAGCGAGATGAGTCCTTCGTCATGAGGAGTGGGATCAACTAAAGCCTAGGTATGACTCACAAACAGGAGGCAAGAAAAGGAAGGAATTGTCTCGAATGGGAGACTACCACGTACTGAGGAGAGGCAAGCCCCCAACTCAAGGAAGCGATCACAGGTCGTCCTCAAGCCAGGGTCCTTCAAAGAAGAACTCTTCAACGGTCCCTTCTAAAGGGAAGAAGGATTGAAGTAGTTTTCTAAGAAAGCAAGTCTAGTTTTCAAAAGAAGATAATCATAGGAATTTGTTTAGCTTAAACCCTCATAGTTGCATTATTTTCTTAGGAAGTTTTAATTCTCGCAATGTAAGCTTATTCGTTCAGTTTGAATAAAGATTATACTTTTTTGGAATGAGTTGAATGGAATTTGTTGATTGATTTTGGCCGGGCCCCTTTGAAAGGGTTACCTACGTATCCAGTGTGGAATCAGGCCAGCGTAGTTCGTTCTATTAGAGTTCGTCATTTTCTTTTTCTTTTTCTTTTTTTTTTTAAGTTTTCGATTTTTTTTTTAGACGTAACACTTTTTCAGTTGATCCATGTTGGTGAGCTGGCTGAACTCGATGCCATCAATATTCATGAGTCTGACGGCGCCTCCTGATCAGATGTCTTTGATGATGAATGGTCCGGACCAATTCGGTCGAAACTTTCCTCTAGGGTCGGTTACTGGGGCTCGTAATTCTTTCCAAACCAAGTCCCCTTCCTTTAGGTTTCAGGGTCGAACCTTTTTGTTGAATGCTCTCGCCATGCGTTGCTGATACATGTGGGAATGGTCTAGGGCTCATAGCCATCTCTCATCTATGAACATAAGCTCTTCATAGCGAGTTTGTAACCATTGGGTTTCGGGGATATCTCCTTCTAAGGCTATGCGCATGGATGGTAGGTGGACTTCTATGGGCAAAACTGCTTCCATTCCATAGACTAGGGAGTAAGGTGTTGCTCCCGTAGAGGATCTTATGGATGTCCTATACCGCCAAAGGGAAAATGGGAGTTTGATGGGCCAATCCTTGTAGTTTTCTATAATCTTTTCAATGATAGTTTTAAGGTTTTTGTTGGCGGCTTCTACTGCACCATTGGTTAGGGGACGGTAAGGGGATGATTTGTGGTGCTGAATTTTGTAGCTTTTAAGGAGGGTGGCGGTTTCGGCTTTGAAATGGGATCAGTGGTCACTTATAATTTCATTGGGAACACCGTATCGGCAAATGATGTTGTTCCTTATGAATTTGGACACTTGTTTGGAGATAAGGATTGCATAGGACTGTGCTTCAACCCACTTGGTAAAATAGTCTATGGCTACTAGGATGTATTCATGCCCTACCGAGCCCTTTGGGGTGATCTTTCCAAATGATGTCTATTCCCCATGCAGAAAATGGCCAAGGAGAAGTGAAGTTGTGAAGCATCGAGGGTGGCATATGCTGCAGGTTGGCATATATTTGACACTTCTTACATTTCTTGACATAGTCGTAACAATCATTTTCCATAGTAGTCCAGTACTATCCCAGCCGTAGGACCTTTTTGGAGAGCATCCGACCATTGATGTGTGGCCCACACACCCCATTGTGTACTTTGTCCATGATATCTGCAGCTTCTTCGGCGTTCACGCATCTGAGGTTTATCCCGTTGTGAGATGTTTTGTACAGAACCCCCTTGTATTCTACGTATTGCGCCGCTAAGAGACGGATGGCCCGTTGAGCTCTTAGCAGGGCCTCCTGAGGGTATACTCCTTTGGTAATGTAGTTGTAGACGTCTTGGTACCAAGGGTCTTCTTCGATCGGAGCTAAGATCATTTCCGTGTCGAGGCTATTGCAAAAGGCTGGCTCGCTTCGTCTTCTTGAGGGATGGCATCGCTGAGGGAGTTCAGCTGCTCAAATTCCTGTAAAAGTGGAAACCTGTATTGTTGCTTTGCGAAGTTCACTTACATTACTCAAATTGATTAGTTAATGATTTGTGCAACTTTGTATTTATTGGATTTGTCAATAGTTAAACAAAGAGAGAAATGAGCAAGGGAAGTTTTTATTGATTTTGCAAGAAAAAAAAAAGCACTCATGACTTTAGAGAAGAGGGTCTCTAATACCCGTCAAAAAGAAACTAGACTTAGAAAAAAAATAGAAAGGGAACACCCCCTGTTCAAGACTCAACCTAAACATTTAACTAAGACCCTAACTTGACAGGACTTGAAGACTCAGACTCGATTCTCCTAGCTCTTGCAGATAACCAGTCAGTTCCAGGGCTCTTCTTCCACATTTCCCTCCCTTAGTGGTGGCGGAACTTCTCCTCTGTTGATAACACCTTGAATGTCGTCTTTCAGACGTAGGCAGTCATCTGTATGGTGTCCGAACAGACGATGATACTTGCAGTAGGGGCGGTTTTCTCCCGGCTCTGACCTTGCCATGAAACGCCTTATTAGCAGATTAATAGATCACATTGGAATGACATATACATCACACATCCTCGATCAAGTAAAGACTCTGGGTTTCCAGCAAGCCACGGCTACATCCATTTCATTAGGAATTGATGATCTTTTAAAAATAACTTCTAAAGGATGGCTAGTCCAAGATGCTGAACATCAAAGTTTGATTTTGGAAAAACACCATCATTATGGGAATGTACACGTGGTAGAAAAATTACACCAATCCATTGAGATATGGTACTCTACAAGTGGGCTATATTAAATTGGCATGCCCGGTAACCCACGTGTGGTATTTGAAACGGCTTCCTTGTTATATCGCGAATTGTTTAGATAAACCTCTTAGAGAATTAGAGGGCCTAGTATACTGCGATGTGTGATCTGATTGAAAATTTGATTTTACAGATTCAGAATGAGAAACTGTCATCCCATTCAATCCAATGGGGATGCCCTGGCTCTGACATGTCTCTTGGGAGGAGTAACATGAAGCTTAGAATTATGGGTGTATTCAATACTCCCCCCCCAAAAGGGAATTGATCCATGGTCGATTTCGTAGCAAAGAAATAGTAATTTCTATTTTTACCTCGTAAAAAAAACTTTTTATTTTTGTTTTTGTGGAATTTAAACATTCTCTTTCATTTAGAAAGAAATTATGTTCACATAAGCAACTTAAACAAATAGAAAATATGTTATGGTTACAAGAGTCTATCCATCGCATATAGGCTTTAAGGAGACCGTAGTATAACCGTCGAGGTGAAGTCGTAACCTAAAAGATCGAATAGAACAATACATAGACAAGTAAATTTCTTTTGAATTCAAAGATACTTCTTATTTTTCTTTATTTGAGGATTCATCATTCGAAGGAAGGTAGACTACTCAAGAATTTCCCATTTTTGTTGTAATTGAATAAAGAAAAACAAAGAAGAAAAGACGAATGAAGCAATGAAATGGTGCTTAGTCTTCAATGAAACTTGAGTAAGGAGTAGATCTTTTGTTTGGAGATTTTATTGAATTTATTTGAAAGCGGAAATTCCTTTCTTTATTTGGTTTTTGTAACTATTTGAGACGGGCGAGAGGAAACTTTCACGTCCGGTTTCTAAGGAGGGAGATCTTATAGGATTGGATCCTATCCCAATTTTTCAGTTGCTAGGCCCATAGCGAAGAAACTCACTTTTTTACGATTACGCAGTTTATTCGAATATGAAATCCAATCCTGGAAATACAGCATCCCACTTTTTTTTACTACCCAAGGGTTTCATACGTTTCGTAATAGAGAAATATCGACTAGAGCTTGTGCTATTCGAGAACAGTTAGCCGATCTGGATTTGCGAACTATTATAGATTATTCATTCCCAGAATGGAAAGACTTAGGGGAAGAAGGGCCTACATAGAACGAATGGGAGGGAAGACCGAAAAGTTGGAAGAAGAAAGGATTTTTTAGTTAGACGCATGGAATTAGCTAAGCATTTTATTCTAACAAATATAGAACCAGAATGGATGGTTTTGTGTTTATTACCAGTTCTTCCTCCAGAATTGAGACCAATCATTCAGATAGATGGAGGTAAATTAATGAGTTCGGATATTAATGAACTCTATAGAAGATTCATCTATCGGAACAATACTCTTACCGATCTATTAACAACAAGTAGATCTACGCCGGGAGAATTAGTAATGTGTCAGGAGAAACTGGTACAAGAAACCGTAGAAGCACTTCTTGATAATGGAATCCGCGGACAACCAATGAGTTGAGGGACGGTCATAATAAAGTTTACAAGTCATTTTCAGATGTAATTGAAGGCGAAGAGGGAAGATTTCGTGAGACTTTACTTGGTAAACGGGTCGATTATTCCAGTCGTTCCGTTATTGTTGTAGGCCCTTCACTTTCATTACATCGATGTGAATTAATAGAGCTCTTCCAAATATTTGTAATTCGTGGTCTACTTAGACAACATCTTGCTTCTAACATAGGAGTTGCTAAGAGTCAAATTCGGGAAAAAGAACCGATTGTATGGAAAATACTTCGGGAAGTTATCCAGGGGCATCCTGTATTGTTAAATAAAGAGACTACTCTATATAGATTAGGCATACAGGCATTCCAGCCCATTTTAGTGGAAGGGCGCGCTATTTGTTTACACGCATTAGTTTGTAAGGGATTTAATGCAGACTTTGATGGGGATCAAATGGCTGTTCATGTACCTTTATCTTTGGAGGCTCAAGTGGAAGCTCGTTTACTTATGTTTTCTGATATGAATCTTTTATCTCTAGCTATTGGGTTCCCATTTTTGTACCGACTCAAGATATGCTTATTGGACTCTATGTATTAACGAGTGGGAATCGTCGAGGTATTTGTGCAAATAGATATAATCCATGGAATCTCAAAAACAAACAAAATGAAAGAATTGACGATAATAACTATAAGTATAAAAAAGAACCCTTTTTTTGTAATTCTTATGATGCAGTTGGAGCTTATCGTCAGAAAAGAATCAATTTAGATAATGCTTTGTGGCTTTGGTGGCAACTCGATCAACGCGTTATTACTTCAAGAGAAGCTCCCATAGAAGTTCACTATGAATCTTTGGGTACCTATCATGCGATTTATGGGCACTATCTAATAGTAAGAAGTGTGAAAAAAGAAATTCTTTCTATATATAATCGAACCACTGTTGGTCATATTTCTCTTTATCCAGAAATGGAAGCTATACAAGGATTTGGTCGAGCCTGCTCATAGGGTTAATCATATCGTACCCAAGCTCAGTAATTCTATGATACCAGGGAAATTCGAATCTTTCGGGTTCAACCAGGATCACAATTTTTGAATTTCTAGGTGAATTAAGATCGAGAAAAGGAAGTTTTCTAATCACTAACTCAAACCCATTCATTGTCGAATCCTACTCAGCGGAATATGGAGGTACTTATTGCAGAACGGGCCAATTTGGTCTTTCACAATAAAGCGATAGATGGAACTGCCATGAATCGCCTTATTAGCAGATTAATATATCACTTTGGAATGGCATATACATCACACATCCTGGATAAAGTAAAGACTCTGGGTTTCCAGCAAGCCACGGCTACATCCATTTCATTAGGAATTGATGATCTTTTAACAATAACTTCTAAAGGATGGCTAGTCCAAGATGCTGAACAACAAAGTTTGATTTTGGAAAAACACCATCAGTATGGGAATGTACACGCGGTAGAAAAATTACGCCAATCCATTGAGATATGGTACTCTACAAGTGAATATTTGCGACAAGAAATGAATCCTAATTTTAGGATGTTCATTTAATTAAACCTGGTATTTTCTTGTTTCGTTTTACCACTGAAGAGTATATGTTGAAAATCTTTGAGCATGGTCATTTGTATTTCAACAATCGTCCTCTGATTTTGAAGCCATGGAGTATTGATATGGATATTAACACCATGGATGTTACAATTGTGCCTATTTGGATAAAATTGCCTCATCTTAAGTATAATTTGTGGTCTGTACCTGGATTAAGTAAGACTGGCAGTGCATTAGGGAAACCTTTGTGTACTGATGGGATAACAACGACTAAATCAAAATTGTAGTATGCTCGTTTATGTGTTGAAATAAAGGTCAATGCTAAATTGCCTAAAAGTTTGACATTATGAGATCCTTTGGGGAAGAAATATGACCAAATTGTTGAGTATGAGTGGCTGCCACAAAAGTGCACAAAGTGCAAGGTGTTTGGTCACTATGATCAGAAGTGTAAGAAGTTCCCACCTGCTTGGCGTGTTAGACAGCCACCTGTGGTGCCTGCGCCTCCTGTTGTTTCTGAAGTAGTTCCTGCTGTTGTACCTGATCTGGTGCATGCTAGTGTTTCCAATGATGAGTGGACTATAGTTGGTTCTGGTGGGAGACCTGCTCCAGCTGTATCTCCAGTGCAAACAGTTAGCAATACTATGGTACAAAATAAGTTCCTGGAACTGCAATCTGCTTCTGAACAAGTCCCAGCTGAATCCTCTAGTACTCGTGTCAAGGCTAAGCAGAAACATCCCCAGCCAGGTAGGGTTCTTCGTAGCAAGACTGGTGGACCTCATGGTAAGAATGGAGGATCTGGTAATCCAGGATGAGTACACTGGGTATGTGGAACATCAGGGGACTTAACCTTCCTGATAAACAAAAAGAGGTTAAGAGTTTTATTTTGCACAATAAAATTGCCTTATTAGGTATTGTTGAAAGTAAAATTCATGCTGTTGATGTTGATACTATTGTTAGCTGTTGTTCTCCTAGGTGGCTATTTGAACACAATGCCTTAAATAATAATAAGGGTAGAATATTGGTGGTTTGGGACCCTAGGATGTTTAGGGTTAATGTTCTAGCTAAAACTGCTCAATTGATTCACTGTGAAGTGGAGTGGCTGAGTACTGGTGCTACTATGTTACTCTCTGTGATTTATACTTTCAATCATGCTGCACAAAAAACTCCTCTCTGGACTGATCTGTGTGAAATTAGTCAGAGAGCTTTTGGGGCATGGACTGTTGAGCTGCAATCCTTGGTTGCTCAAGTTCTTGTTTTTGATGTGAAATTTATTGGCAATCTGTTTACATGGAATGATAAGAGGCCAGTTGTTGATAGAATGTACAAGAAATTGGATCGTGTCTTCATCAATGGTGATTGGATGAATGTGTTTCCTACTTGTTATGTGGATTTTTTAAATGAGGGAGTGTCAGATCATTGCCCTGCAGTTATTCATGTTGCTGAGGGTAGTAAATCTAAGTCATCTTTTAAATTTTCCAATTTTTGGGTGAAGGATGAGAAGTTTCTGCCTTTGATACAGCAAGAGTGGTTGTTGCCTATACAGGGCACTAAGATGTTTAGACTTTGCAAGCACCTTAAATTCCTGAAACCTGTCCTTAAGAAATTTCACAAGGATAATTTTGGGGGTATGCAGAAAAGAGTTGAGACTAAGAAACTTGAGTTATTAGAGCTGCAGGGTCAGTTACATGCTGGTATTACTGCTGATGGAGTAGCTGCTCAAGAAAGGGAGGTGTTTCTGCAATACAGGAAATTACTCAAATATGAAGCTATTTCTTGAAACAGAAATCTAGAATTCAATGGTTGAAGGCAGCTGATCTGAATACAACATACTTTCATGCTTGTATTAAGCAAAGGAGACAAAAGAATTCTATTGTGGCATTATATGATACACATGGCCTCAAATTGTCTGATCCAAATGATATTAAAGAAGAATTTATCTCTTATTATGAGAGTCTTTTGGGCTCTTCTACTGAGGTTACCTGTTTAGATGATGAGGTCTATTCTGCTGGTCCTTTGATCTCTGCAGAAAGCTGTAGCAAATTATGTGCTCCTATTGTAGATAATGAAGTCAAGGCTGCTATGTTAAAGATTAAAGACAATAAAGCTCCAAGGCCTGACGGTTTTAGCTCTTGCTTTTTTAAGAAGTCCTGGTCTATTGTGCGGCAAGATGTGATTGGGGTTGTGAAGGATTCCTTTGCTAAAGGGAAAATGCTTGCTCAAATCAATGCGACTGCCATCTCTCTGATTCCTAAGGTAGATAATCCAACTCTTGCAGCTGATTTTCGACCTATTTCGTGTTGTAATGTTATATACAAATGCATCTCAAATGTTATTTCTTGTCGTTTGAGGGATGTTTTGCATGCGGTAGTGGGGACTCAATAGGGAGCTTTTGTGAAGGGCAGAAATATAGTTCATAATATCTTGTTGGCTCAGGAATTGCTTGGTCACTATGATAGGAAAAATGAGTGTAAAAATGGCAATCAAAGTTGATTTCCGGAAGGCTTATGATTCTATAGTAGAAATTCCTTTTTTACTCCTTAGAAAAGCTTGGGTTTCCTGCTGAATTTATTCATTGGATTTCTGTGTGTGTTACAACTGTGAAGTTCTCCTTGATAATAAATGGTGAGCTTTGTGGGTATTTTGATGGGAAGCGGGGTTTAAGACAAGGTGATCCACTCTCCTCGTATTTGTTTGTGTTGGTTATGGAAATGCTGTCTAGGAGACTTGCTTTACTGAAAGATGACAAGTTGTTCAAACATCATCCTAAATGTGGTAAAATGAACATTACACATCTGAGCTATGCAGATGATTTGTTTCTGTTTTGTAAAGGAACTGCTAAGGCTGCTTCAAGTGTTATAAATGCCTTTAAGGAGTTTTCTGATGATGCATCAGGTTTAGTGGCTAATTTGAGCAAGTGTCAGGCCTTTATGGGTGGTCTGTCTGCTGTGGTGAGTAGTCAGATTCAAAAGATCCTGCAGATGGATATAGGATCTCTTCCTGTCAGATACCTAGGGGTACCATTGACATCTAAGTCTCTGAGTTCCTCTGACTGTTTATGCCTTGCTGAAAGGATAACAGTAAAGATTAAAAACTGGGCTAGCAGGTTCTTGTCTTATGCTGCTAGGTCCCAGCAGATACACACTGTTCTTTTTAGTCTACACAACTTTTGGAGATTGATTTTTGTCATTCCTAAGAAGGTGATAAAGCAGGTGGAAGCTTTATATAGGAACTTTTTGTGGGGTGGAAGTGATAAGACCAAGCAAGCCCTTGTTGCTTGGAAGGACATCTGCCAACCTAACTCAAGTGGGGGTTTGGGGTTCAAGGACCTGTTTATGATTAACAAGGCTCTGATCCTAAAGCTGTTATGGTGTGTTGAACAAAAAGCTGATATTCTCTGGGTCAAGTGGGTACATGAAATGTACTTAGGTGATGCAGATTTGTGGGAGGTGCAGATCACTAGTAAGTGCTCATGGGGGTTCAGGAAATAGCTTAAACTCAGAGAAGAGGCACTGAAATGTGTGCTTGTTCAGAATGGAGAACTTCTATGGGTCACTGGGCCTCCTGCTTATTAATATAAAGCTACTTATAAGGCTATCTACCCTCCAACTCCTATTAAACCTTGGTCTGGGTTTATTTTGCGGAGAAACTGTTATCTAAAGCACTCTTTCACAACATGGATTATGATACAAAGGAAGCTTCTTACTCGAGATAGACTCCTAGCTAGAGGTGCTGTTGTTCACAGCAAGTGTGTTGTTTGTGGTCAGTTGGATGAGAACCATGAACACTTATTTTTACAGTGTGATTTTGCTCGTGAGCTGTGGAAGCATATTGGTGAGTTTATTCAATTCGAGGTTCCACCTGCAAACTGGGATGGAATTTTACTGTGGGGGAGCAAATCTATCAAGGGCTCTTCCGCATACAGATCTTTCTGCAAAGCTACGGTGACAGCTTGTATATATACCATATCTGGATCACGCGCAACCATGCAATTTTCAGAAAAGTTAAGCCTGATCTGCACCAGGTGATAGAGAGAGTTCGGTTTGAGCTTCGTGTACAGCTTAGCAATGTGGAGAAAATCAAAGATACAAACAGAAATAGGAGGTGGTGCACGGCTGTTGGTATCTCCCCTGTTTTTGCAAAGAAATAGAAATTTTGGATGTATAGGGTTTAAATACTTAGGTTTTATACGATATGTTTTCCCATAGGTAGTAGGGGTAAAGTGCTGTTTCATGCCTCCCTGATTAGTTTGAGTATGCTTGATGTAAGAAACTCCATTTCTCATTTTTGGTGAATGAAATATACGCTCACATTTTACCAAAAAAAAAGAAAAAAAAAGAAATGTGTCTCAGGTACATAAATTGGTAGGTATTAGAGGATTCATGTCGGATCCACAAGGACAAATTATTGATTTACCTATTCAAAGTAATTTACGGGAAGGACTCTCTTTAACAGAATATATCATTTCTTGCTATGGAGCCCGCAAAGGAGTTGTGGATACTACTGTACGAACATCAGATGCTGGATATCTCACGCACAGGCTTGTGGAAGTAGTTCAACATATTGTTATACGTAGAACAGATTGTGGCACCATTCGAGGTATTTCTGTAAGTCCCTGAAACGGTATGATGCCGGAAAGAATTTTTATACAAACATTAATTGGTCGTGTATTAGCAGACAATATATATATCGGCTCACGGTGCATGGCCACTCGAAATAAAGATATCGTGGTTGGACTTGTCAATCGATTCATAACTTTTCGAACCCAACAAATATCCATTCGAACTCCTTTTACATGTAGGAGTACGTCTTGGATCTTTCGATTATGTTATGGCTGGAGTCCTACTCATGGAGACCTGGTAGAATTGGGAGAAGCTGTAGGTATTATTTCGGGCCAATCTCTTGGGGAACCCGGTACTCAACTAACACTAAGAACTTTTCATACTGGCGGAGTATTCACAAGGGGTACTGCAAAATATGTACGAGCCCCGTCTAATGGAAAAATAAAATTCAATGAGGATTTGGTTCATCCCACGCGTACACGTCATGGACACCCTGCTTTTCTATGTTATATAGACTTGTATGTCACTATTGAGAGTGAAGATAATCTACATAATGTGAATATTCCGCCAAAAAGTTTTCTTTTAGTTCAAAGCAATCAATATGTGGAATCCGAACAAGTGATTGCTGAAATTCGAGCAGGGACATCAAACCTTGAATTTTAAGGAAAGGGTTCGAAAATATATTTATTCTGACTCAGAAGGAGAAATGCACTACAGTACTGATGTGTACCATGCGCCCGAATTTACATGTGGTAATGTTCATCTCTTACCACAAATAATTCGTTTTTGGATATTATCAGGAAAGCCGTACAGATCCAGTGTAGTCCCCCTTCCGCTCCACAAGGATCAAGATCAAACGAACGCGCATTCTCGTTCGTTCGAACAAAGATATATTTTTAACCCCTCAGTGACTAATGATCAAGTAAAAGATAATTTATTTGATCTTTCTCATAAAAAAGAGGATAGGATTTCGGATTATTCAAAACTTAATCGAATAAGGCATTGTAATCTCATATATCCTGCCAAAAATTCTTATTTATTGGCAAAGAGGCGGCGAAATAGATTCATCATTCCATTTCAATCGAATCAAGAACAAGAAAAAGAATTACTGTCCTTTTCCCTTATCTTGATTGAAGTACCCATAAATGGTATTTTCCGTAGAAAAGGCATTTTTGCTTATTTCGATGATCGGCGATATCGAAGAAAGAGTTCGGAAATTACTAAATATGGGACTATAGAGATACACTCAATCGTTAAAAAATAGGATTTGATTGAGTATCAAGGAGTCAAAGAATTTCGACCAAAATACCAAATGAAAGTAGATCGGGTTTTTTTCATTCCCGAGGCAGTGCATATCTTACCCGGATCTTCTTCCATAATGGTACGGAACAATAGTATCATTGGAGTAGATAGGCAAATAACTTTAAATACAAGAAGCCGAGTAGGCGGAGTGGTCCGAGTGGAGAGGAAAAAAAAAGATTGAACTAAATTTTTTTTCTGGAGATATCCATTTTCCTGGGGAGCTAGATAAGATATTGCGACACAGTGGTATTTTGATACCACCCGGAAGTACAGATTCCAAGGAATATAAAAATTTGAAAAAATGGATCTATGTCCAACGGATCACCCCTACCAAGAAAAAAGTATTTTGTTTTGGTTCGACCAGTAGTCACATATGAAATAACAGATAATATAAATTTAGCAACGCTT
Organism: Tetragonia tetragonoides; assembly: GCA_038025085.1. NCBI lineage: Eukaryota > Viridiplantae > Streptophyta > Magnoliopsida > Caryophyllales > Aizoaceae > Tetragonia > Tetragonia tetragonoides. The sequence goes on from CM076149.1 coordinate 25,788,950, forward strand.
TTCCCTCCGGATCTGCTGCCGGAAAGGGAAAATGTGCAACTTCGAGTTGTAAATTATATCCTTTATGGAAATGGCAAAGCCACTCAAGGAGTTTCTCACACAAGTATTCAATTAGTTCATACTTGTTTAGTATTGAATTGGAACCAAGACAAAAAAAGTTCTTCTATCGAAAAGGCTCGCGCTTCCCTTGTTGAAGTAAGAATAAATGGTATGATACGAGATTTCCTAAGGATCAATTTAGTGAAATCAATTATTTCGTATATCGGGAAAAGAAATGATCCCTTCTGATGATGAATCCGATCATCCCAATATGAATCCATTTTATTCCGTTTATTAAAAGACAAAACATCAACAATCATTTAACCAAAATAAAGGAATTGTTCGTACATTGTTGGGTATAAATAAGAAATGTCAATCTTTTATAATTTTGTCATCATCCAATTGTTTTTGAATGGGCCCGTTCACTTACAATGGTGTAAAATATCACAAAGAATCCACCGAATTCCAATTAGGAATTTATTGGGTACTTTAGGACCAGCACTTCAAATTACTAAGTTTTTTTCATTTTACCATTAAATAACTCATAATCCAACTCATAATCAGATCTTGGTAACTAATTATTTACATCTTGACAATTTAAAATTAAAACAAACCTTTCAAGTACTAAAATTGAAATATTATTTAATGGATCAAAATGAGAGGATTTACAATCCCGATGCATCTAGCAACATCATTTTGAATCAAGTCCAATTAAATTGGTATTTTCTTCATTACAATTTTTGTGAAGAGACATCCACAAAAATTCATCTTGGACAATTTCTTTGTGAAAATGTATATATAGCAAAAAGCGAACCACACTTAAAATCGGGTCAAGTTCTAATTGTTCAATTTGACTCTGTAGCAATAAGATCGTCTAAGCCTTATTTAGCCACCCCACCGGCAACAGTTCATGGTCATTATGGGGAAATCATTTATAAAGGGGATACATTAGTTACGTTTATATATGAAAAATCGAGGTCTGGTGATATAACGCAAGGTCTTCCAAAAGTGGAACAAGTTTTATAAGTTCGTTCGATTGATTCAATGTCGTTGAATTTAGAAAAGAGGGTTGATGGTTGGAACGAACTTCTAACAAGAATTCTTGGAATTCCTTGGAGATTCTCAATTGGGGCTGAGCTAACTATAGCGCAAAGTCGTATCTCTTAGGTTAATAAAATCCAAAAGGTTTATCGATCCCAGGGAGTGCAGATTCATAATAAGCATGTAGAAATTATTGTACGTCAAATAACATCAAAAGTCTTGGTTTCAGAAGATGGAATGTCTAATGTTTTTTTGCCCGGAGAACTAATTGGATTGTTGCCAGCGGAACGAACGGGACAGGCTTTGCAAGAAGCAATCTGTGACGTAGCTATCTTATTGGGAATAACAAGAGCATCTCTGAATAGAAAGTTTTATATCCGAAGCAAGTTTTCAAGAAACTGCTCGGGTTTTAGCAAAAGCAGCTCTCCGAGGTCGTATCGATTGATTGAAAGGACTAAAGGAAAAGTTGTTCTGGGGGGGGGGGGATGATACCCATTGGGACGGGAATCAAAGGATTCGTACATCGTTCAAGTCAATCTAAGAACAGTACCCTGAAAACAAAAAAAAAGAATCTATTCGAGGGAGAAACGAGAGATATTTTGTTTTACTACAGAGAATTATTTGATTCGTGTCTTTCAAAGAGTTTACATGATAGATCAAAACAACAATGATTTATGGGATCTAATAGAAGAGATTCATTCTTTTTCTCTTCTTTGTATGTGTTTGTTATGGTTATTTAATTTAGTAATAAAATAAAGAAATTTAAATAATAACAAATAGAAAGGAATTAAGGGTTTGGGTTGTGTATCAATGGCCAATCCGCGTTTGGAAAGAAAGTTCCGTTGGAACAATTATTTATTTCAGGATACCTCATCTCTTTATAATAAAAAAAAAAAAGAGAAAGTGTAGGGAGAAATGACAAGTTGATATTGGAACATCAATTTGGAAGAGATGATGGAGGCGGGAGTTCATTTTGGTCACGGTACTCGGAAATGGAATCCTAGAATGGCACCTTATATCTCTGCAAAATGCAAGGGCGTTCATATTATAAATCTTACTAGAACTGCTCGTTTTTTATCAGAGGCTTGTGATTTAGTTTTTGATGCAGCAAGTAGAAGAAAACAATTTTTAATTGTTGGGAAAAAAAATAAAGCAGCGGATTTAGTAGCATGGGCTGCAATAAGGGCTCGAAGCCATTATGTTAATAAAAAATGGCTTGGGGGTATGTTAACGAATTGGTCGACTACAGAAATGAGACTTCATAAATTCAGGGACTTGAGAATGGAACAGGGGGGGGATACTCTCTCATCTTCCGAAGAGAAATGCAGCTATGTTGAAGAGACAATTATCCCACTTGCAAACGAATTGGCCGACTACAGAAACGAGACTTCATAAATTCAGGTACTTGAGAATGGAACAAAAGGCGGGGAGACTCTCTCGTCTTCCGAAGAGAGATGCAGCTATGTTCAAGAGACAATTATCCCACTTGCAAACATATCTGGGTGGGATTAAATATATGACAGGGTTACCTGATATTGTAATCATTGTTGATCAACAAGAAGAATATACGGCCCTTCGAGAATGTATTACTTTGGGAATTCCAACGATTTGTTTAATCGATACAAATTGTGACCCAGATCTCGCGGATATTTCGATTCCAGCGAACGATAACGCTATAGCTTCAATCCGATTAATTCTTACAAAATTAGTATTTGCAATTTGTGAGGGCCGTTCTAGCTATATAAGAAATCCTCGATTCATAATCAAATGAAAAATTTACTTCGTAAACTCTATAATTGAATCGGTTACTATGTCGTGAATATGAAAAAATATATAATATCAAAATGGTGGATCTTATGTGACTAAGCGATATCCTAAATATGAAATGAGATTCAAGTAGGCAAGTCGAGAAAGAGATGGTTGAATCAAAATAATTTCTTTTAAAGTTATATTTATATCAGAGGACAATATGAATGTTTTATCATATTCAATCAATGCACTAAAGGGGTTATACGATATATCCGGTGTGGAAGTAGGCCAACATTTCTATTGGCAAATAGGGGGTTTCCAAATCCATGGCCAGGTACTTATTACTTCTTGGTTTGTAATTGCTATCTTATTAGGTTCAGCTGCTATAGCTGTTCAGAATCCACAAACCATTCCGATTGGTGGTCAGAATTATTTTAGAAGCTATTTTAAATAAGACATTGCAACAAGAGATAGGACGAAACTCACCAACTTTTGAAGCATTTGATACCTTAGGCACCAGTGTGACTGTAGTACAATCAAGCTCTTAATCATTTTCTCCTTGTGAATCATATCCAAGACTGCCTCACAAATATCATCCTGCACAATATCCCAAACTTCCTTGTAGAACAACACAGTGAAACCATCAGGCCCTGGTGCTTTTTCCTCTACTATATCCATAAAGTTTCTTTTACTTCCTTTTTATCAAAGTCTCTGGAAAGGAAGAGTTGTTGATCAAGGTTAATCACTGATCCATGATTTACAACCTCCACATTTATAGCAGGCAGGGAGGTTGCACAATCACCCATGAGCCCCTGAAAGAACTAAAGAAATTCATGCTGTATGCAGTCAGGCTGTTCTATCTTTGTCCCATTAGCATCATACAGTAGGTGATCTTGTTGTTGCCTTTTCTTGCCTTAATAGCAGCATGAAAATACTTGGTGTTGTCAACCCCACACTTTATCCAAGTAATTCCAGCTTTTTGTCTAAGAGAGGATTCTTGAATCTGTCTTAGTTTCCCAAGTTTTTTCATACCCTCCTTCTCTTGCTGAATAAGACCAGCATTAAAGAGATCATTCCTCAACCCCTCCTGAGTATGTATCTTCAAGAAAAGATTTTGCATCATTGAGTGTTCTTCCGTTTCTGTAAAGTTCCTGGAGAACCTTTTCAAAGTAGCCTTAGTGTTTGTTAGTTTCTGCAAGACTTTATACAGTGGCATTCCACTGCCATTAAAGATCCAGCTCTCCCTTATCAATTGCTGAAACCCCTCATCTGCAGCCCAATGTGAAAAAAGAAAACTAAAGGGTTTTGCCCCTGTAGCCTCATCATGTTGGATGGAGCTAATACATGCACAATGCTCAGACAATTCATTCTGCACATAATCCACTTAAGCCAAAGGATATTCGGTCAACCATCTAATATTTCGCACAACTCTATCCCGCTTGTTGTACACACGACTCCCTGTATCATGTCTATTACACTAGGTGAAGTTCCAACCCTTACTCCTGATATCAGCAAAATCCAAATCAAAGAAGAGATCCTGCAACTCTGTATCCCAAGTACAGTTACCAATAGCATTAATTCTATCATCATATCTCAAAGTGGCATTAAAATCCCCTCCCACAAGCCAGGGTAAGGACTTGTTCCCTTGCCTAAGAAATTGCCAATATCTCTCCCTACCATGCACATCATTTCTACCATAAATGGCAGATAATAGAATACTGTTCACAGTACGAATCCATCTGACCTCAGCTGTAATACATTGATCCATTTCAGCAAGAACATTAACATGAAGCTTAGTTACATCCCACACTAGTATAACTCTACCATAGTGTATAGATTAGTGATAACAAAAAACCCTCCAATCAGCACCCAAATTATTTTCCAATTTAACTACATTATTCACTTTGATTTTTGTCTCAAGCAACCCTGCGATATGTATTTTATGAGAATGCAGAAAGTACCTGAGGCCCCTCTGCTTTTTGAGGGTTTATTAAGTCCCCTCATATTCATGAAGAGAACTGTCATTGGACATTCTGAGTTACAGAGGTAGAGGGCTTATGACCTGCCTCTAATGCTTCCCTTTCTGTCTCATCATCTATTTCCAGAATAGTGCCATCCGGGAGGACATCAAAAATCTGCATTTTCCTGGATATACCCAGTGCTGCAAAGGTGTTAGTAGTGGGCACTACAGGTTGTTATACCATAGGCTTCTTGCCCTTAGATTGGATTGTTGTCCACCCTTCCCCAGTCTCTACAGGCTGCACTTGCACCACAGGTTTGACCACCCATGTGCTCTTTGGCTTATTTTTCTTGTTCTTCTTCCTGTCAACTTGTCTGATTGGTTTATGAACTCCCTGCAAAGGAGCCTTGCCACATTCCTCAATTGTATGCCCAAACTTACTTTTTGTTTGAACATAATCCCCTCATCATCAGTTAACACTAGCAAAGAGGCCTAGTGATATCAATCTCAGTCAATAGCCTTGCAAAAGAGATCCTCTCTTGCTGAGAGGTCACCTTATCTGCCATAATAGGCTTACCCAGAGAACTCCCAATTCTACTAATGAGTCCATAGACTAGCAAGATAATGGGAGATTTTGCAATTGAACCCAAAGTGGCATGGTCCTAACTGTTTCAGCATTGATCTTAAAATTATCAACCCATTTCTTCAGAATAAATGGTTTAAAATTGTACACAAAAGGGCCTGCATCTAGAACACACTGCATATCTTTCCTCACATTCAAATCTAAACACAAAATACCCATCCTCATGTGGGAGTATTTTAGGCTTAATTCCCTTCTAGAATGCGTCAACATAACTAACAATTTGTCGAACATAAGGTTGTTCTCCAACAACAAATCCAATTAAAGTAAATTTCCATTTATCGAGTTCCTTAATCAATTCCTGTTTCTTTAATATTCCCATCGATTTCCCCTTTCTAATAGCAGGAGCTACAAAATTCAGCTTAAAACATGGGTTCTCACCTGGAATTTCCGCTGAAACAAGTTGTTCACGACCAGGGGTTGCCACCGGACCAGCTACAGGTGGAGACGGTGCTGCCACCGACTCCTGAGATTCTAGAGTAGCTACCATCTCCACCGACGGGCAACCTTGCCCACCGGCTCCTCAGAAAGCCCGGGATGCCTTTGGAATGAGATGTACCCTCAAACCCCATTTCCTCGATGTTATCTCAAAACTCTTCAGCCACCATTGCAAGACCTTTAGCAGCCATCTTATCTAGAAAAGCGCTTAGAGGAGTAGTCTTCTGCAGCAAATTTTTTCAGTTGATATTTTACAATCAACTGATCAAATGATCACCTGTAAAGTGACACATCTTCTGCAGCAAGAGCAATTTTATGTCTCCTTTATATATGGTCTGAATGAAAAGGAAGAGTGCAGGTCTCTCTGGCAAGACATGGTCCATTTTGCAAGAAATAATGATGTCCCTTGTCTTGCTGTTGGGGATTTCAATAATGTCGTCTCCCAGCAAGACAGGATATGAGGTGCGCCAGTCACTTTAAGTGAAGTTGCTGATTTTCAGGCTTGTGTATCTGACTGCCTACTTATGGAACTTGCTTTTATTGGATGCCAATTCACCTTGAATAATAGACATGAGCAAGGGCCAAGGATATTCTCAAAAATTGATAGGATATTTTGCAATGATAACTGGTTTAGGATGTATGAGGATTGTGTGGTGCATTTTCACCCTGAAGGGGTTTCTAAACACTGCCCAGCATTGCTCACTCTTAAATTAGCTCAGAACAGACATGCTGCAAGGTTCTGCTATATCAATATGTGGAGTAAAAACCCTAAATTCCTTTCCTTGGTACATGATGCTTGGTCTAGTAACATTGCAGGCACCAAAATGTTCTCAGTTATGACCAAGCTGAAGAAAACAAAGCAAGTCTTCATGACTCTCAATAGGAGTGAATATGCTGACATACAATCACAGCTGCAGGAGGGCAGGGACAAAATGACTGGCCTACAGGAGAAAATGAACCTTGGTCCCACAGATAGTACCTTACAAAGAGACGAGAGGGAAGCCATACTGACCTTCCTAGCTCTAAATGATGATGTTGAATCAGTTTTGCACCAAAAAAGCATGGCCAAGTGGTTCAACCTGGGGGACAGTAACACCCACTATTTTCATGCAATCATGAGGCAGAGAAGACAGTCTAATAGGGTGTATACACTGAAAGATAGCAAGGGCACCCAGTTGCAAACTCAAGGACAAATCCATGATGAGCTTGCTACCTACTACAAGAAGATGCTAGGATTTGCTACTAAAAGACTGAAGCCTAATGCCAGAGTTTTCCGCAAAGGGCACATACTCACAACTCAACAACAACTGAAGTTGATTAGTCCCATCAGCAGGGATGAGACCAAAATCAAAGCAGCTCTTTTCAGCATTGACACTACCAAAAGCCCTAGCCCAGATGGCTTTGGTAGTGGTTTCTATAAAGATGCATGCCCAGAGATTGGAGAGCAGGTCACTATAGTAGTGGAGGACTTCTTTACCACAGGTAAAATGCTTAAGCAAGTGAACTCTAGAAACCTTTGCCTTATCCCCAAAATTACTGCCTCTATATATGCTTCTGATTTTCGTCCCATAGCTTGCTGCAACACCATGTACAAATGCATCTAAAAAATTCTTTGTAATAAATTAAATGAGGTTTCACCTGATTTAATTTATGTGAGCCAAGGGGCTTTTGTAAAGGGAAGGAGTATTATTCATAATGTTTTAATTTGCCAAGACATCATAAAGAATTACAGAGGAAAGAACACCTCCCCTAGGTGTTTAATGAAGCTTGACTTACACAAAGCCTATGACACTATCCACTAGGGATTCATTGAGGACATGCTACATGGTTTTGGCTTCCCTCCAAAATTTTGTAGCTGGATTATGGCTTGTGTAACTACTGCAAATTTCCAGTTGTGTGTCAATGGAGAGTCTTTTGGCTATTTTGAGGGAAAGAGAGGTGGGCGACAGGGTGACCCCATCTCCCCCTTGTTGTTTGTGATGGTGATGGAATTCCTGTCCAGAATTTTGAAGATGGTATCACAGCTTCCTGATTTCAAATATCACCAAATGTGTGAGAGTGTGTATTTAACCCACATATGTTTTGCAGATGACCTTATGCTTTTTTGCAAAGCTGAGAAAAAGTCTATCATGAGGATAATGGAAGGTTTTGAGTATTTCTCTAAGACTATTGGGTTGCAGGTAGAGCTGATCATTTTAGCGCTCGGGCTGGACACGGGCCGGGCTTCGCATGAAAAAATTATCCAACGGGCTGGAAAATTGGTGTCCTTGTCCTCGCATCAGGGCTGAAAATGGTGGTCCTTGTCCACCCTAACTAACGGGCCGAGCTTGCCCACGGGCTTTCAGGCTCTTTTATATAATTAAAATTCTTGAATCTGTTTTTTAGTTACAACAATTAATCTAACTATAAAAATGCACTTCCAAACATTTTTAAGACAATTTTACCATGAACACTCCAAGTGTTCACTATTTTGAGGTTTCTCACCCAAATTAAGTAATGACAATGACAAATTACAACAGCAAATTACTACTGTAAATTACAGTAGTAAACAACAGTAAATTACAACTTCAAATTACATTAGCAAACAATAGAAAGGTCAACACAAGACAACAAAATTAGCAGCAAGCAAATACAAATTACAGCAACAAGCAGAGGTAAATTACAGCACCACACACAACAGCAAATTCAGTAGCACCGAACAGGAAATTCAGCAGCAAACAGCAGCAAATACAGCAGCGTACAACAGTAGACAACAACAGACAAAAGTTGTACGTAACTACTAACTAGCTAGACAAACAAGACAGTGCATAGAATTATAATTTTTTCATGAAAATAAATATAAAATAAAATAAATCGGGCTAGGCGGGCCTGCCCATGGGCCAAAATTTGCTTCCTACCCGTCCATTTATTTTAACGGGTCGGGCTAAGCCCTCCCAATAAAATTTTTTTCCAAAAAACTTATCCATACCCCCCCAAATTCAGGGCCGGGCGGGCCGGCTTTTTGGGCCGTCCTGCCCGTGATCAGTCTAGTTAGAGGCTAATAGCCAAAAATCACAGGTTTACATAGGAGGGGTGCACAGAAGGGACAGGCACAGACTTTTGAGGAAGATTGGTTTCCAGGAGGGTGCTTTCCCTATGAAGTACCTAGGGGTTCCAATGTCTCCAACAAGATGGAGTAAAATGGATTCAGTTTGCTTAGTGGAGAAAATCACCAAGAAAATGCACACTTTGGCTACTAGAAACATGTCCTATGCAGGGAGGATACAAATGATCAATTCTGTATTAATGTCCCTACACATATATTGGTCCAGCATCTTTGTTCTCCCTACTGGTATACTAAAGCAAGTTGAACAGAAATGCAGACAGTTCTTGTCAGGGAGAACTGACCTACAAAGGAATCCTAACTTGGTGGCCTGGGACTGGATATGCCAGCAAAGGAAGAATGGGGGGCTTCAAATGAGGAACTGCAGACTGTGGAATTATGCCTTAAATGGCAAGCATATATGGCCACTTGCAACAAAGCATGACATTTTGTGGGTTAAATGGATCAATGGTGTATATCTGAAAGGGTGCAATTTTTGGGACTTTCTCCCAAAGAAGACAACAGTTGGTACTGGATGAAACTAACAAAGCTGCGTGAGAAATTCAGACCTCTGTATGATGATCAGGGGGTCTGGAAAGGGAGCACCATGTACACTGTAAGCTCGGGTTAAGTGCTGTTGGGACAAAGAGTGAAGTACAAACATGCCAATCTTGTCTGTGGCATGGTAAATGTGCCCAGACACAGCTTCATTCTTTGGCTAGCACACATGAAGAAGTTACTCACAAATGACAGATGGCACCATATGGGATTCCTGCATGGAGACAAGACTTGCTACCTCTGTAACATTCAGGATGAAGACACTGAGCACCTGTTCTTCAACTATGATATAAGAGAGAGCATTTTGAAAAGGATCTCAAGATGGATTGAGTGGAACACCTCTACTACAACCATACAAGGGCTACTGCATGGAGCAGCCAGAAAAAACACCAGGTTTCAGAGGCACCTTGCTGCAGCTGCAATAGCTGCAGCGACTTATACCTTATGGCGGCTCCATACTTAAGAAAGTACTTCTTCGGAATTTTTTTTTGATTTTGTCTCCTTAATTTTTGTTTCAATTAGTCCCCTAATTTCAACTTTATTGCTCTTCAAGAAGCTCCCGCAGCGCATTCATGCCCCTTACATTCCATTCGGATGTAATCATTAATTGGAAGTCAGGCCGGGTATCCCCCCTTTCTCCAATACCGGCCAGTGGATTCTTTACTACGTCCCTATATAATCACAATACTTCCATCATGATCCACATCAAACACCATAGGCTCAGCAGGTTTAATTCCATCAAAGATGTTAATTAGAGCAGGTGAAGAAACCTTCTCCCTGACCATAGCTTCTTTTCCACTTCTCTTTCTAGTAACTGAAGTGAATCCTTCACTGTCACCTATTTTGTCACTAGTAGAAGTAGTAGGTCTTGCAGCCAGTGTATCTGCATTTATTATCTCTGAGCCAGTCTGTAGAAATCCAAATGTGTCCCTGCCTAGCGTAGTGCCCAATCATACTAACCTATAATCATGTTAAAGACACGAATGTCAATGCTCGACGTACTTGTGCTCATTTGAAACCCCTTATCCATCCTCACTCAGGATCTCATTAATATTCATACCCACAAATATCCCTTTCCATACGTTATCCAACACCATCTAATTTGCCCCATTCAGACACCATAGTCATAAGTTATGATTTAATGAAGATATGGGCTAAAAACGATATTCTCATACCCGCATATCACTGTTTATGACTGAGTTTTAGGCCATGTAAGGATTAATTGAACTATAATCCCACTATACTTGTATTACCCTTTGACTTATCTTTCTAATGATGTATTATGGGCCAAAATCCCATTAGAAACGAAGGAGATATGATCTGTCGATTGATTAATGCGCTGAAACAGACACCTCTATAGTGTTTGGGCCATACCTCAAGTTATACTTATTCTATATCAGCCCACAATATTGAAAATGAGAGCCTTTGACCAAGGAATCCAACGCACCAAGAATCAGGCCAATCAGAGATGAAACGAGCTCTCCAGGGGCATTTTCTAGGGAGCGGAGATGGTGAAATGGGTCGCCGGCCCCAATTGTGTACCGAGCTCTGGCGGTAGCCGCTGGAGGTCATGCGGCACTGTCGGGGCCGCTAGAGTTTCAGCGGCGCTCCAGGGGGATGCTGGGCACCGATTTTGGCCCGGGAACCCTAATTTCCTTATTTCTTCGGCCCAATCCCTATAAATACACCTCTAAACTCCGTTTTCCAGGAGCAACATTAATTATTATGGGATTTTCACCCATCAACTCAAGAGAACCCTAATCTCTCTCTCTCTCTCTCTCTCTCTCTCTCTCTCTCTCTCTCTCTCTCTCTCTCTCTCTCGCATGCAACCCTAAGCAATCAACTCAAGCTTTCTTCAACCACCATTCAAGAGAAATTTTACAATCAAGAGCAAGGCAAATACATGAGCAATTAACATTCAACTCTAGTGCAACAAAAGGTTAACATGAGGGCAATTTTCTCAATCTTCCAAACCTCTTTTCAAACCATGTTTTACTTTTATTATGATTATGGTTGATTTGTAATCTTGTTTTGATTGTTTTAGTTTTGTTATTTGTCATATTAATGTCTAGATAATTAAATTGCATGTCTTAATTAGGTCATTGCATAATTAGAGTGACTTTGCATATATTTATTCTGAATTAGTTTAATTCTAGATTAATGCATGGTTAGTATAAATATTGCATGATTAGTATATTTAATTAGTATATTAGCATATAATTAGGTATTTTGCATATACTTAGCATTGAATTGCATACTAGCATATTTTTATTATTTTGTTTGTTTATTACTTCCATTAAAGTTGCTAACAATCTCATTGATGTGCATTTGCAATTTGGCGTGTTTAGCAAGAAACGTAAGGTGGAGATTTATTTTTTTTTATCTTATTATTGGTATGGTTTATGCTTGTTAATGAATGCATTCAATTTGATAATATGTGCAAAGTGATAACAATAGTAATTTGGTTTGTTCAACCCACCTAGTTAATTTAGGATCTTGGACGACAGGATTTGTATGGAACCTTGCGATATGAATAGAGAATCAACATGGATGAGATTAGTAGAGGCCGTTAATATGGGCGATTTAGATAGGATTCGTTTTATCTTTTTCTTACCCACACCCCGAACTCAATGTTTGGCCCCTTTAGGGTATGACTCAATTCCCAATAGGAATTGGGTGTACTTTCTTGGTTTCCAATTGTTTCCTTAAAAATTGGTGGCGACTTCACTATTTGCTTATTATTTCCCCTATCACAATTAGTCATGTTGCATATGAAGTATCATTTAAGAACCATTAATTCCAACTACATTTTTCAATTAGCGCCGAAAGGCGAGGGTTCTTACCCAGCCCCATCAGCAATAATGTCTTCCACAATAGCCTCATTACTATGCTCCTATACTTCACCATGAGCAGGCACCAATTCTGGCTGCCCCTCAAGGTCCTTGCTCTTCTTATGCACTATGCATTTCTTTGTTGTGTGACCTAACTTCTTACAAGCATGAAAGAAGAATGAAACCCATTCATATTCTACCCTTTGTGTCAAAGAGCCACAACAAGGAGTGGCAGGTTGTAATTCAGTAGGTTATGTTTAGATACATGTACGTCAACCAATACCCTGACAAAGGATATTTTGTCTTTGTTTACCAAACGAAATGAGGTTTACCAAACGTGCTTGTAACTTTGCTCCATGTATCTGAGTTTTGTGCTAGATTACTAATCTCTGTGTGCAGGAATAGGTTTTCCGCAAAAAGTTTTGTACCAGGTTATTGACCTTTTTGTGCAAGAATGGATTTTCCGTAAAAAATATAGTTTCCTTAATAATTCCCATGGATGTCAGTCAGGGACTTGAAACTAGAGTTCCCCCAATAATTCGCATGGATATGCGTTAGGTATTTGAAAGATAACTTCCTGAATAATTTGCATGGATATGTGTCAGGAATTTTATGTATAGTTTCTCCAGTAATTCTCATAGATATGAGTCAGGAATTAGAAACCATATATTTTTACAACCAATTGTGTCTGAAAAGCGTGGTTGAGTTGTCTCGTCAACGTTTTCGTTCTCAGTGCAGGATGGGATCTTGACAACCTCCGAGTCTGTCTCAATGAATGACTGCTTATACAAGAATTTATATTGTTCATCCTCACCAAGTATGTTGTTTTCTCATTCATCTGTAGTCAGTCACGACTTGTATTCTCAGCAAGTGTGTACTAGTCAATGTTTGCTTAAGATTAGCATCTATACTATGCATGCTTATCAATTGTTTGTTTTTTCCATCTACAGTTAATCAAGCACAAAATCCGCGGTTGCACTGTCTCTGTAACCTTTTAATTTCTCTGAGAATACAAGTCCCCTGCAGTCCTCAATTTCCACCGCGATCATTCTTCACTACTAACCATTACATTTATTTCTTTTTTTTGCAGAGAAGAAATATTAGCATCCATCCAGCATTCTAGTCAAAGTTTGCAACTTTGCATATATTTGAATTCATAATGTACACTCTCACACACCGATCGCACATCTGCAACCTGCATGTCGCTTTCGGATTACTTTGATCTTCTTTTAACTCAAGCTCGATCAAAGTGGGAGATTCTATTGACGCCTAAAAAGTGTCGTCATATATCTCCGCAAAAGCCCGATGAAGAAATGAGTAACTTTAATTTAAATGTGCATGTTCGCTATTATGCTTTGATAGGTAAATAAGATCTCAAGTCTTCCTTATTTCCTTCAACTGCACTCGAGAGCTTTCCAACGTTACCTCTTAAGCGTGCCCTTCAAGCTCCCGGTCATAATCGAGGGCAAATTTGTCTTTTAAATCCTCCAAGGGAAAATGGTCTTTTCACTCTATCAAGGGTAAAGTCGTACTTTTACCAACAAAAAATACAGTCTCAATACCGTCCACATTCAATATTTTATCATTCAGCTGACTCCGTAAAAGATAATCTTAACTCTTTTTCACCCGGATTTAACTCCCTTGATCATATCTTCTACCCGTGCAACCCTACCTCTGTCCTCGTACCACTATAAAATACGAAGCTCGACCCCTTGTTATATCATTCTTTCTCTATTTATAATCTCTCTTGAGACCATGTTTGTTTATAATCATTGCTAAATAGCTTACAACTCAGGTACTAAACTTTTGAGGGCTCAAATCAACTTTCTTGTTTTGTTGTTTATATTCTAGTTATGAAAATGTTGATATAAAACTAATCATGTTCTTTATTCTTCCTAAATAATGTCCTTAAGTCTTGTACAAAGCATGTTCTGTCGTTGTGCTGCTCAATTGTCAATCAAATGCATGTTCAAATATGGGTAAATAATAGATGTTGCAATGCTTCTGATAAACCAATTAATAGTCTAATGTAGATTGTTACTCAAATTTGTGTGGAAATCATATCATCAATATATTATGTAAACTTGAGTTAGTAGAGCCGTCATAAACGGGCATATTGGGTGCCTAAGACCTTCTCAATTCATATCTTCGCTCCCGAACCCTTATTCTTGGCTATTCATATGTTCTATATAAGTGAGAATCTTTCTAAAAATATGATTAGTTTGATTTGGTCGTCCTTTCGGTTTGTTCCTTCGATAAAGTGTCAATAGCAGAATTTTGGACCCCTTCGTGGTTTTTTTCAATTCAATGTTTTTCAAATGCTTCTCTAAGTCAATGGTTTATTGAACTTATCTAAATCCTCGATTTAATTATTCAATCACAATTCTATCAGGACGTCGCGAAGCGATAGGGTCCTTACTATATCACATGGGACATTACTATTGAACTTGTTTAATTTGCATGGAGTATGGACTATTCATAGGAAGCAAGTTTGATTAGATGATTATTCTTAAACATATTCAGCAAAAGTATTTATGAATGAAAAAATGTCAAATAAGAATGATGAAAGATAAAAGCAGTGCATTGCGTGAACCACCAAACTAATGACAAATTACAAACTGAAGAACTATTCACATTCTTTTAATCTTGAAGTTTACTAAAGGCATCCCATGAAAGTATTGAATCTAAATTATCAACCCATGATTGCACACCAATGGAGACAACCTCCTGCTTGACCGATGTTGATTCGCCGATGGACTGGCTAGGAGAATCCTCTAAAGAAAAAGAAGGACTAAAACTCGTCGAGTTATAAACATGGTTAGTATTTTCCATGTAATTATCAAATGACATACTACAATTATTCGCTAGTTCGTTGTATGTTCTTTTCACGTGTAGCTGATGATATAGGTCAAGATGGTGCTCCCGATCATATATTGGAATAAATGTTTGTGTTTAATTCTCTTGCAAATTTTCATAAGTGAAACTTCCAGGTTCTTTTGATAACTTTGTATCAACTAACATGTTATCAATCTTGACGTCAACTTTTTCTTTCCTTCTTTTTGGCTTGTGAGTCGGGGGGTCCAAGCCTTGAAGCTTGAGTTTCTTCTTTATTCTTGTGTTGCAATGGTTCTTGAATTCATTGTCAGTTCGACCTGGAAAATATGACTCAATTTCCGACCACCTACAATGGTCTTGATTTTAGCAAGCTAGTTATCAACACATATTTACATAACTGTACGTCACTAGATAACGTGGTGGTTGGAACTTGGGTGAGTTTCTTTTAATCTGCTTAACAAGATACCCTAGTTTATGCATATGGACACTGTTGATAATATTAAAAAAAACTACCTATTACCAAGACGTAAATGGAGTTTGATGATCTGATCTTCCTCCAGCTCTGTAAACCACCTCGCTTAAGGCCTGGCCGAAGGTAATTAATCCACCTTAAGCAACAGCTCTTTCCACATCTCTGCAAACCTTCATGATTGATCATGTTGTCACACTCAAAATGTTAATTTGTGTTTCTTGAAAGTGAATTTGAATAACTAATAACAGTATGTAAGATTCCAAATCACGACCCGATCACACTTTTCCGTTAGGTCCTAATGAAATACAATTACTGAGACATAATCAGTAGATAGAAAAAATCTAAAAAGTAGAAAAATATTAATCTAACATTTTATTTGAATTTCTTGATTTATTTCAACCAATTTAGGCTTTCGAAAATCCGGATTCGGGTTCCAAACGAGTTCAGAAAAATAGAAACAATTAATTAAAAACTGTCGAAAATCAAATTAATAAAATTACGAAAATTGAAAATCGGAACCCTAACTTATTGTGCAAGTCATGACCACGTTCATCCACAAGGGGACCCATGGTCGGACCCATCAGCATCATCACCACCCACCGACCACCGTTGGCCGGTGGTGGCGCCGATGGCTTGCCAGAGCTACGGCGAGGAGAGAGAAAACGAGCGACAGGGAGAGAGAGAGCGAACGAGAGAGAGAGTCCGACTGAAAAGGAGAGAGGGGAAGGGGGAACGATCGGTGGTCTGGCCCATGTCGGTCGACCGCTCGGCCAAGCGACGGCGGTGGCGCCAGGCTGCTGGCGAAAAAAATAGAGGGCGAGAGAGAGGGTGATCGCGAGGGAGAAAGAGAGAAAGGAAGAGAGGTGGCTCACCTTGGTGGTGGCCCTAGTTTTTTCCAGCGACTGGCGGCCAAGCAATGGAGAGAGAGAGAGAGAGAGAGAGAGAGAGAGAGAGAGAGAGAGAGAGAGAGAGAGAGAGAGAGAGAGATACAACGGTTGGAGAGAGGGAGGAGAGAGAGTGTCATGAGAGCGGAGAGAGAAAGTGAGGTGTTGTGAGGGTTTGGTTCAGTTTTGTAAGCTGATGAATTGCTCATCTTTTTGGGTATATAGGTCTCCAATCAAACAAAGTCAATCCCACTAGGTTTAGGAATAATTTTCTGTTTTAAATACTAATTAAAACAATATGAATTACACTTATTCATACATTAAAACAATTTAATTAAATCTCTCAATTTGATAAATATAAATCGCGAAAGTCACATAATAAAAATTAATATTATTATGGCTTTAATTGGATAAATCGAATCATTGTATAAATATACGATTTAAATCTCCGAAACTATTGATAAATAAATTATAACCGATGTTATAATTATAGAAAATATTGGGGTATCACATTCTACCCTTCTTAAAAGATGTTTTGTACCGAAACTTGAAACATGAAGTAATCATTTCTCAAAACGAAACGAGTTTACCCATACGAAGGTATAAAACGATTTTAGGACTATGAGGTAACCAAAACACGAAATTACTAGGCGTGACATTCTACCCTCCTCAAAAAGGGTTTTGTCCCGAAACTCAAATGGAATTAGTACCTTCGATAAAGAGACCTGTATACTTCTCGCACATCATGGATTCAACTTGCCATGTTGCTTCTTCTTGGCCATGACGGGACCAAATAACTTTCACAATCGGAATGGTCTTGTTCGAGTCGAGCGCTCTTTTTGTCAGTGATCTTGACCGTACATTCTTCATACGTCAAACTTTCTCAAGATCGATCTTTTCAGGTTGAACGACATGAGTTGGATCATGTACGTAACGCTTCAATTGAGAGACGTGAAACACATTGTGGACTTTTTCAAGTTCCACAGGCAAAGCTAAACGATAAGCACCTTCACCAATCATTTCTAGTATCTCATAAGGTTCAATGTAACGAGGACTCAACTTCCCCTTATGACCAAAACGCATAACGCCCTGGGTAGGAGATACTCGCAAAAGTATCTTGCTTCCCACCTTATATTCTTCAGGTCTGCAACCTCTATCTACATACAATTTCTGGCGATCTTGTGCACGTCGCATCTTAGTTTGAATCACCTTTACAATGTCGATAGTCTGATGGATCATGTCAGGACCCAAAACTACAGTCTCGCTAATGTCATTCCAATACACAGGCGATCTACACTTCCTACCATACAATGCTTCATATGGTGCTCGATCGATACTCAAATGACAGCTGTTGTTGTAAGAAAACTCGATTAACGGAATGTGTTCTTCCCACGATCCTTGATATTCGAGGGCACACGCTCGAAGCATATCCTCCAGAGTCTGAATTATTCCTTCCGTATGAGCATCTGTTGCAGGATGAAAAGTTGTACTAAACTTCAATTTGCTTCCGAAAGCTTCTTGTATTTTCTGCCTAAAGTGAGAGAGAAATCTCAAGTCTCTTTCAGAAACAATATCTTCGGGTATACCATGAAGTCTCATGACTTCGTCAACACTTCGCTACGAACTCAGCGACTTCTTGTTTCATGCCTTTCCACCAGAACACTTGGCGAAGATCTTTGTACACCTTGTCTCCACTAGGATGTACAGAATACGGCATATTATGAGCTTCACCCAGAATCTGACTTTTGATAGCTGGGTCATTGGGTACGTTCTCAAAACCTGAAAATTCCATCTTGGCCCAAAGTAAAGTCCATGGACCTACCCTCGCCCTTGTGATGTAGAATCTTTTGAAGATCCTCATCACCACCTTGTCCATCTTTGATCTCTTCTAGTAACGTCGGTTGGACAGTCATATGTGCTAAGGTACATTGAACGTCACTTTGAAACACAATCTCCACCTCGAGGCTTTGGAAGTCACGTATGATCTCCTTAGGAAGCACTAAAGCAGTGTCTAAGATATGTCGAGTCTTCCTCGTCAAAGCAACATCAGCGACTACGTTCGCTTTACCCTCATGATACTGGATTCATCTCATTTGGCGCATGTTCAACTCTTTCTGCGTAAAGATGTACTTGAGACTCTTATGATCAGTGAACATCTTGACTGCGGAACCATACAGGTAATGTCGCCAAATCTTCAATGCGAATATGACAACAGCAAGTTTTAGATCGTGCGTAGGATAATTATCCTCGTGCTTCTTCAATTGTCTTGAGGCGTAACCCACGACCTTGCCATGTCGAATCAAAACGCAACCTAAGCGATGCTTAGATGCGTCATGTTGACTTTGTATCCATTTGTTCCAGAAGGTAGACTCAGAATTAATGCACTTGTAAGACGTTTCTTCAACTCTTGGAAAACACTCTCGCTTTCGTCAGACCATTGAAACTTTGTGGTTTTCTTTATCAGATTTGTGATAGGCTGCGCGATCTTTGAAAAGCCTTCTATAAATCTTCTATAATAGCTAGCGAGTCCAAGAAAACTTCAAACTTCGGTCACGGTCGTCGGTCTAGGCCAATCAGTAACAGCTCGAATTTTCTCTGGAGCTAAGGCCACACCATCCTTAGACATCACGTGTCCTAAAAAAAGATACCGTCTCTAGCCAAAAATTACACTTTGACAACTTGGCGTAAAGTTAATGTCTTCGCAGAGTCTCCAAAACAGTACGTAAGTGTTGCTCATGCTCATCAGCGTTCTTTCAGTAAACCAGAATATCATCATAAAGACTACAACGAACTGGCCTAGGTAAGGCTGGAACATACGGTTCATCAACTCCATAAATTTCACGGGTGCGTTCGTCAACCCAAAAAGGCATCACAGTGAACTTGTAGTGCCCATACCTCGTCCTAAATGCGGTCTTTGCAATGTCAGGCTCGAAAATCCTCAACTGATGGTATCGTGATTGTAAGTCTATCTTTGAGAAAACAGACTCTCCATGCAGTTGGTCAAACAGATCGTCAATTCTGGGAAGTGGTTATCGATTCTTGATCGTGATCTTGTTCAACTCGCGATATCTATGCAAAGTCTCATACTACCATCCTTCTTTCTCAGGAATAAAACAGGAGCACCCCAAGGCGATACACTCGGACGTATGTATCCCTTCTCCAACAAGTCCTCAACTTGTGTTTTCAGTTCCTTCATCTCAGCAGCTGCCATGCGATACGGTGCCTTCAAAATTGGTGCATAACCTGGAGCTAGGTTGATCGTGAAGTCGATTATGTGTTGCGGAGGCATTCTGGGAATCTCTTCAGCAAATACATCAGCATACTCGTAAACAACAGGAATAGGTTGCGGAGCATCCGCCTCGCGACTTGTATCCACCACATGACAAAGGTAAATCGCTTCACCCTTAGTCACGCACTCCTTGACGTTCATTGTTGCCATCATCTTCAGCTTTGGTTTGACCACAACTCCTCGGCAAGTGCTCTTCTTACCTATAAGTCCTCGCAAAGAAACATGTTGTTCGAAATACTCTATCTTAGCCCTATACTTGGCTAACCAGTCCATTCCCAAAATAACGTCAAATTCCTTCAACTCGAACTGAATCAAGTCTGCATGTAGCTCGAAACCAGTTATACTAATCGAACACTACTCGTACAACGAATTACAACTAACATTCGACCCATTAGGCATCGTAATATTCGCCCTATACACTGAACTACGTTCTAGGCTTATCTTAGATGCAAAGCTCTTAGAAAGAAAAGAATGAGATGCACCACTATCAAACAAAACAAAAGCGGGATAAGAATTCACCAGAAAAGTACAAGCGATCACGTTTGGGTTTGCTTCTGCCTCATTGCGGTTCATCACATAGATTCTGCCATTAAACCCTCTATTGTTGTTGTTGTTGTTCGGCGCAGGGTTGGCAGGTGCAGGAATGTGCGCTTGATTGTTCACAGTAGGAGCGACGTTGTTGCGGTTGTTGTTGTTATTGTTGTTATTGTAACCCCCGTTTCCACAGTAGTTACCACCATTACCACGATAGCCACTTGCATTCCCACCACGACTGTAGTTGTTATCGCGGTTCTTCCCATTGCCATTTCTTCCTCGGCTCCAACACTCGGAAGCTTTGTGACCCGGCTTGTTGCATTCATAGCATTGTAGCACGTCACCACGACAGTTCTTACGAGGATGTGTCTTGTTACAACGAGTAAAAGGCATATTCCTTCTAGCAATTATCGTAGCTTGATGACTATTCGATTCACGATTCCTACTTGCACCGTGGTTCTGACCACCCCCTTGGTAATTGTTGTTGGTGCCACTTGATCTTGGCCTTTTGTCTCCATTGTTAGAGTGCGAGTTGATTGCCTTCGTCGCGCTTCTTGCGTGTCACAATGTCCTACTATCCTCTCCTGATTCACGGCCTTGTCATAAGATTCTTGAAAAGTGACAGATTTTCCAGCGACAAAACGTTGAATATCCCATTTCAGTCTGTCCTCAAACCTTTCAATTCGCTCTGCTTTAGTTGTCAGCAGACTGGGAGAAAAAAAAAAAGCAAGCGCGTTGAACTTGGCAGCATACTCAGCCACAGAGAGCTTATCTTGGATCAACCCTTCAAACTCGCGTTGTTTCACGCGTCGTAGGAAACTAGGATAAAATCTAGCACGAACGGATTCCTTAAAACTATCCCATTTATAGTTCGGCACTGCAAGCAAGTCAGTTTGCACATCATTCCACCATTTGTTAGCGTTACCCTTCAGGTAATATGTCGCAGAGCTAATCTTCATGTTGTTAGGCCAACTCGTACCCACGAACAACTTTTCGAACTCAATGATCCAGTTCTATAGTTTAATCGGTTTAGCCCCACCGTCAAACGTAGGAGGCTTAAGAGTGTCAAAGTCTCGAAAACTGCGTGTTTCAGAAGCTTGTGCGGTTTTGTCTGTTCTTGGCGTGTCATCTGTCGTGCCATGATCTCGACCACATCGGTCAGACCATCTACAAGTCTGGCAATCCTATCGGCGTTGGTTATCGTTTCGCGATCTGATAATATAAGAGTAATTGTATGAACACCATACAAACAATTTGCACATCTCGACCCATTAAGGTCTTGTTGAGAGATATAGGTTGTAATTGAAACCTTTCTCTTAACATTTAGAAAATTGCATATAAGTTCCGATAATCGACCTTACATTGTATGTCTAAGCAACATACTTGCTTTATTGTTCTCAGTTCTCATGCATAATATGTCAAATAGGCATGTAATGCACTTTAGACACATTTGTCTCACATGAATAAACAATGACTTTCTTAATTCATATATTGAGGCTCCATACTAGTTTAGTAGGGAAATAAACAATCACACGTAATCATATATACATGCTTTAACTCTTGGCTCACAATTGATTTGATAATGCTCAATGAAAATTTTGCCATGAATTCGACATGGATTTCCCATCATGTGACGACGATAAGATATAGCATTCATTATTTTAGTCAACTATGCAAATATGTGATAAAGAATATCATGTAAATAAATCACAACGACATTCATATAATCAAATGAAATAGTTTTGCAATAAGATAGATTGCAAAATAAATAACAGCCATAAATATTTATTTCTTAGGCAACTATATCACAAAACACCAATCTTGACCACGCAGCGTCATCACTATAATGAAATAATGTTTCTAAACAAAACGATTAACCCTAGTCAATAAAACAACTAAACATCGACGAGGTTATGCTTCGATCCAGGAGGTGTATCATAATCATCATTCCTCCTTGGCTTTATCTCCCTACATGGCGTGTAAGGATGCGCGTAGTCTCTAAACTTTTGAGGCATAAAGCGCCTTCTAAAGTTATCCACAAGCTTGCGCTTTTTCGACCAGCAGCTCTCACAGATGTCCTTCGAAGCAGGCACTAAGACATTGTTAACCTTCCACTCAAACTCATACAAGCATAGCTCATTGCGAACACCCTTGAAACACAACACCCATCGTTCTCCTTTTCCATACTTCTCGTCGTTAATGTAGCCTCTCTTCAATACCACATCGTCATACTTCTCCTTGGGACCTCTCCAAGGATGCATGTTGGGTAAGCCAGTAAGTAAGAGTTCTACCCAAAAATCTTGGTGTATCCTTGTGCGATTCTCATACTCATAATGCTCAATCACAGTGTACGCACGATGGATGTAGGCATGGATGTCATCTAGCTCGGCATCACCGGCGAAGAACGGCTCCATAGGAGGAGACATATCAGCAGGAGGCGAAAGAGGTACACAGTTGTTGTTGCTTTCATCACCAATATCCTCTAAATATGGCATGCTAGGTGAATCAGGGACTCCAACTCCATACTCAAATTGCATCTCCAGAACAACAGGGTTAGGCTCGTTTGGCTCGTCAGTAGGAGCATCATCGGCCTCAGGTTCGGACTCAGTAGGTTCCTCCTCATACTCAGGATCCTCATTTGCTTCCAAGTCATGGATGATGTCGATTGGCACATCGCCATCGTGATCATTACCTACGAAAGGTTCCTCGTCACGTATGCCAGGGTCGTGCGCCACGGGCATGGCTGCGGCCTCGTCATGCTCGTCGTGCATTGGCTCGATGTCTAAGGAATGCATGTATTCCACCTCATGCTCAGGTGCAACAATCATCGCTCGCGGTTTCCTACCTTTAGTCGATTTCATCGCGGTTAAACGAGTAATTGCCATGTACAAAAGGGCAATCAACAATAAGGACATTTAAATAACAAACAAGGTGATTTCAAGTAATTACTAACTTCTAAAACTACTACGCTCAATGCCTTTAATTACATTTTATTTTCCCCATAATGAAACTAATCTTTATTAATTCATTTATTAATTCAATGCAACCTTTTAAACCTAGGTCTCTAATACCATTTGTAACACCCCCGAATTCACAAAGATTTCCTGGGAACTATCAATGTCGTTATACACAACACGACACCATTAACCGTACCAAACCCGAGGAGTGCTACTGCAACATTTATCGCTAAGGAATAAATGCCAAGCAGGAAGAAAAGCAAGTGTTGAGTTAAAATACCGCAAGTGCACAGTGTAGGTGTAGCTAGCATATGCAAATACGGGTCGATCCCACGAGGATGGGTTTACACAATTATGTCACTACTAATTATAAATAAGGAACAACACAAAGCATAAACAAGTAAAATGTCATATATTTTGGCCAGTTAATGTCCAATTGTGTCACTCAATCGAAATCTAACTTGCAGATAGGTCAGAAACATATAAATAGTAATTGATTGCATAAAATGGTGAATAAAACAATAAAAGAAAATACTTACTTGAATGATAAAGGTTGCAATTGTGCGATTGTAAACAAAGAGTACCAAGAACAATAAACGAAAAAAGAATTGAACTGCTAAAATTAAATCGCTAGAACGAATAATAAAACTTTGAAGTTGAAACCCTACAAAAAATTACGGTTAAACTAAACCTAATTAAAACTAAACTAGGCTAAAACTACTGTGGTACCGCCCCTCGCTAATCTACCTCCTTCGTCATTTTATAGTACTCAGAAGCCCAGTTCTTGTTTCCTTTGAACAACAATACATTCCCGTCAAACTTCAATTGGGCTTCTCCTAATAATACTTTTTATTGCCAAAGCTATGGCCCACTTGGAAAATTGGCTCATTGTGGGCATTAAATTTTTGTCAACTTGCTCCATATCCCACCACCAAAATCATTGTTGGCTTACAAACATTTATTTGTTACAAGCTTTCTGATGTTGTACCACTATTTCAAGATTTCTGTTTCTTCTCTTCATTCCTGGAAAAGTAAACCAAAGTAATGAAAATCCATTTATTACGAGCAATATTTAATAAATTAGAGGTATTAAAAATGCATATAATTGGACTCAACAAATACCTCCACACATAGATTTTTCTCGTACTCGAGTAAAGCAGACAACTAGCTAACGAATAAATTAAATATATTAAAATTCGAACTCACAGTCGCAGGAATCGCGATTACAATTAGCATGTGCAACAAGCCCTTTAAATCCCTAGGCTTCCCTAGTGGACGAGTAAGATCTCGTGAGGGTTTGTAGAAGATATACCCACAAAATCTAACACACTAGAACAAAAGAAAAACTAACCAAAATTTTACCAATGGAAATCAATGAGTAAACTCAATATGTTCAAAACTCATAACATTTCTTGAACCAAGATTCTCAAATAAACTCACGATTAATTAGCAAACAAATATTAATGGGAAGATAGAACAAATCACTTAATGGACTCTTACGGGTAATAATATATCACTCTAACACTCATGTGTTTAATAGGGTATGTGTTTCACTCCAAAGTCCATTCCAATGAAGGTGTTATGCCATAGGCTTGCATATCTTCTCATTCTCCATCACTGAGATCACAATGTATGATACAAATCAAAATGACTTTGTAAGAGTTGTAATGAGGCTTAAGGTAAAGGTGAGACAATATTTGGTAATTTAGATTTAAAGTCACGGAACTAGCGGAGCAAAAATGAATCAAAAACCTATATTTGGATATGTAAAATAACATAAATTCAGAAACTCCACCCCACAACTCCAAACGAATTCCGAACATTGAACGGTCACCCCTTACTTCCAATGTAACTAGTCAAGGAACATCAATAGGGATAGATTAAGCTAATAGGCCTTGACGTAAACTCATTACAATTTATACACTTTTCGACTCTTTTTTTTTTGTTTTCCATACATATATATATATATATATATATATATATATATATATATATATATATATATATATATATATATATATATATATATATTGAAGACACTTGGAGGAAATTTAAATAAAAATTAAGTACTTATACTAATTTAACCACTTTCTGACCTCCTCTTCTCACCTTTTTTTTTAAACTCATACATAGCAAAAGGAAAATATGAATTACAACGCATTCCATCTCCTTTCAGCCATAGCCGACCTCAATATTGATCACCCCCAAACTTACTTTTCGAACACCCATACAAGCTAATGATACACAAATCTCCACTAGTCCTACAACTAGGTAAATGTAATGTACACTGATAAAAGTCAGCTTGTAATGTGGTAAATAACAAAAGAAAAGGCCAATAAAGCTCAACGGGGTTAATCAAAGGGAAATATTATCACAAGGGTAGGCTATTTGGTTAATGTAGCCCATACTATATAAAGAAAGAATGCCTTTATTATATTCGTATGCATGCATGTGTCAATGCTGTCTCAAACAAAATCAATGCAAGTTCTAGAGAAACAAAATCATGGAAGAATATCACAGAATATAGTGAGACTGATATGAATGTTTCAGTCTAAACGCTCAAAATCTCACCAGTTTATATGTGTCCACCAAGAGAAAGTCAATCCAACACCAATGATCATGACTATACTAGTTAATCGCAAGCAGCAAATCAGCTAATTCAATCATGTTAAAAGTCTTTAAAGATTGAAAACTCCTAATTTTATTAAGGTTTTTTGTTTTGTTTTTGTTTTGCTTTTTTGGAGAAAGAAACAAAATAATAAGACCACACCCCCCACGCTTAAACAATGCAATGTCCCTATTGCATGCTAAAGAATGAGAATGCAACACAAAATTCTAAAAAATCCATAAACGAAAGTAAATAAAATAAAATAAAGAAATAAAAGGAACGAATTTACCAGGTTGAATACTGTGTGCATCCAAACCATGACTCCATGTAAAACTTCAGGCACTCTATATCTTCCAGTCTATCTCAACTATAAGCATACTCAAAGCTCGCAGATGATTATCAAAAGCCTGTGAAAAACTCTCAAAAACAATTAAGTAGTTAAATGATAAATTAAAAACAATGAATATGAAAGTCAACGTTAATGCTCGCTTCACCTTATCAAATGCTCCTGAAAAATCAGTAGAAGAGTGAGATGAAACTATCCATACAAGTTTAAAAGCATTGACATCTAAATATTTTCTACACATTACAATACGACTAAGAGCATGTTTGGCCTAACTTGTGAGGAACTTCTACTTTTGCCCCTATTTTTCCTAACAAACCACTCCCTCCACCTCCTCCTCACACTCATTTTGAACTTCCAAAAAGCTTAAACCACTCCCTAGGACCCCCTAGAAGCCCCAAAAGTAGAAGCATCAAATTGGAGCTTCTACTTTTGGGCCTCCCAATGGGTGTTTTGAACTTCTTAGAAGCTGAAAATGAGGGTGAGGAGGAGGTGGTGGGGGAGGTTGGTGGGGAAAAAGAGGGAGAAAACTAGAATCTCCTCACAAGCTAGGCCAAACACCACTTAATGCTTGTTGGCCCAACTAAACTATCATTAACTCCCACACTCGTAAATCTAGCACGCCCTATAGTGCATTACTTAAGGGAAAATGAATATATAGATAACAGAGGATGGAAAGGAACTAGATATTTGGAAGTAGTGTAAATGGGCTCCATATTAGCATCACCAACAAATTCATAAGCATACTCTTCTATACGCTCCTCCAAATTAGTTAAGGAATGTGGAATATAAGAGAAATTGCTTACCGGTGGGGCATCCTTAAAAAACGGAATGACGTCAAAACACTCTTCAACACATTTTTTCTCAAATTTAATTTTCTCTTTGTCCTCATTGATTCTGTTACCCAATTGTAGACTCCAAAAAAGCGTCTTCGGATTTCTCCGCAAAAGGCCGATGATGAAAAGAGTAATTTTTAAGCTTGAACTGCTATTTTTTTCTTTAATAGTTAAAATAAGGTCTCAGGTTTTTCCTCCAAACGCTCCTTTATTTCGTTCCATTCGAAAGCCCCGTTCAGGAGCTTTCCAACAACGCGTCTCATGCCTCATTCCGACCCCCGGCCGCAAAGTTGCTATATAGGGGTAAAGCCGTCTTTTACCATTCAAGGGCAAAACAGTCTTTTCATATTTTTCGGATCATTAAAAATTCCCTGAAAAATAAAGACAGGCTGGATGACGTCATTATAACGTCATCCAGCTGGCTGCTGACAGCCGTCAGCGGCCCTGGAAGATGTCCCAGGGCCGCTAGCGGCCTTGTCCAGCGCCGCTAGCGGCACTACCTTTTCCTTCGGGCCCGGCTCATTCTTCAAGCTTGTCTCATTTTTCAGCTCAAATTCGACCGTACAACCCTACTTTTCCACGCCTATATAAACAACCTTCCACCCTCAGTTCAAAGGACACAGCCTACAGTTGGCAACCTCTATTCTCAGTAGTATTGACTCTGAGCTTCCCCCTCTTTCTTCCAAATTGAGATCTATTTTTACTACTCTTGTCAAATATAGCCTACAGTTCAGGTACAAAGTCCTGAGGGCTCAAATTAAATTAATTGATTATTTGTTTATTTTTTAAATAGTCATAATGTACATATCATGCTAGGTAACGTTTTTATCGTTTCCTACATACTGTCTGTATAGTCGTTGTGCTGCTCAATTTGTCAATCGAATGCATGTCTAAATAAGGGTTAAAATTAAATGTTGTGATGCTTGTGGTGAACCAATTAATAGTCTAAGTCTAGGTTGTTAATCCGATTTGTGTGGGAATTATGTCTTTAAATTATTAAGCAAACTTGAGTTAGTAGAGGCAGTCATAATACGGGCGAGTTGGGTGCCTAACACCTTCCCACCTCGTACCTTCACCCCCGAACCTATTATTCTTGGGTACTTATATATTCTATATAAGCAGGAGTCTTTCTAAAAATATGATTAGTTCACTTTTCGCGCTATTGGGTTGTCCCTCCGGTTTGTCCTTTCGATAAAACGCTAATAGCAGATTCGTGACCTCTTTCATGGTTTTTGTTCAATTCAAGTCTTTTCAAAAGCTTTTCTAACTTGTTGTCCCTTGAACTTATCTAAGCCCCCAACCGACAAATTTTCTATAAGGACGCACTCCGCGGAAATCAAAAAAGGATTGGTATGAAAAATCCCGGGTCCTTACAGTGGCGACTCCACTGGGGACTTATTTAAGAGGGTGAGACTCTAAAGTCAAGTTTGCTTAATTGTTTAAATTACATGTTCCATATTATTTTGCACCATTTGCATGTGCCTTGGCACAACCCTTTGACCCTTATCGACCATCGAGGAAGTTTGTGTCGCAACTCGTGGACAACACGTATATCTAAAGGAATATGCAGTTGTCCTATCGGTCAAATCGACGCTTCCTCACCATGACTCGTCAATCCTTTGTTGATGAAAAGAATTACAATCGATGTGTCGACCATCCGCCGAACAGAAATCGTAATTTGTCGTCGTAACCTCACAGGAGCCAAAAGCCTTAACCCACATCTATGCATCTGCTTGCTTGTTGTGCATGTGTCGTTATAATGCCCGTCTGATCACATGTTTTCCTGTAAACTGCGTTGTTATTATGCTTGCATGAATACATGATTATCGTGACTACGTGCCAACATGTACCAACGTGCTAGGAGTCCCTTCTTTTCTTTTATTTTAGCTAGTTCCTAGTGCCCAAAAGTGGTGCATGAATTCAAATTCAATGAACACTCACCATTTTCCCAATAATTTATTCGAATAAGTCATAAACAATTTCTAGAATCTTTTTAGCAAATAAAGAGGGTCAGTCTTCCAATTTCCCCTATTCCCTTTTTCTTATTTCTGTATTTTCCTTTTTCTTTTGATGTAATTCAGATTCGGTCCAAAAAAAAAATTTAAAAAATCGAAAAACAAAAAAACGGCAAAATAAAAAAAGAGGTCAGAATATCAAAAAAAATAATAAAAAGGAAAGGACCGAAATTCCCTTTTTGTTTTATTTATCAAATTTTTAATTTTCTTTGAGTCTAGGAAAGTAAAATTAGGATAATCATCTTTTTCTGTTTCTCTTATTTTCGTTCATTGACTTTATTTTCCTTGGATATTAGGGAAATATTTGGGCATTGAGGCTTAAGGACCTTTTTTCTTAGGACAATGTGTTTTCTATGTGTGGGTCAATTTTTCATTAGAAGAGAGTCTCATGTTCTTTGTTACTAAGTACTCCGTGCTTCCTATTCAGGATAGGGGGTCCAAAGAAGAAAAGTTGGGCTCGGCCTTCAGCAAGGTTGCTTCATCTACAACCGTCTACACCACCCGGTTCTCGTTTACCTCCACCACAAACAGCTTCACCATCAATAAATTCACCATCACTACATACCTTCTTCTCCACACCAATCACCCCTCCCAACTTCACAATGCCTAAGACCATGGATGAAAGATTTGATGACCTCATGAGTGAGTTGGAAAAGGTTCAACTCAAAATGGAAGATATAGAAAGAAAGAGAGAAGAAGAAGCAAGGGTCCCTTCTCATTCCGATTCTGAGGAGGAAGGGTCACATGCTATGCTGGCTAAGATCACCTCCGTGCTCAAAAAGAGTGGTTTGGTTTCCAACTATAGCGCCAATGTAGGAAAGTTTGACACTAAAATCAAGGGTAAGCTTCCAACCAAGTTCTCTATGCCTGAAGTAGCCACTTTCACGGGAGTTGACAACCCGCAGGATCACTTGAAATCCTTCACTACTGCTATAGCTCTGAGAGGAATCAAAAAGAAGCTCTATGCCCATCTGTTTCCCCAGACCCTCGATACACATGCTCGACGTTGGTTCTATTCCCTAGATTTGGAGAGCTACCCAACCTGGTCTGATTTTACTACGGTCTTCTTGGCTCGATACAAGGACAACGCTACTCTTCCCATTACTTTCAGGGAGCTCGAAATTACCACCCAGGAGAGTAATGAGGGATTCACTAAATTCCTCCATCGATGGAAGTCCAAGATAGCTGGGATGGTAGAAATGCCCTCTAAGACTGAACAGATCAGGCATTTCATTAAGAATTTACAGTCGGCTTATAAGGGCCACCTTCAGTACCAGGCCATTGACTCATATCAACGTGTATATGATGTTGGTATCCTTATTGTAGACGACATCAACAAAAAAAAGGACCATACCACCCCTAAGCCCTTCACTTATGGGAGAGAAAAGAGGACAACAGCCGGGGCTTCTTCTAGTGCTCAAGTTAATGAGGTAGGTGCTGTAAATACCTTTGCTGAGAAAAGACCACCCAGGGAGTTCACCCCTCTTGGAATGACTCTATCACATGCCCTTGAAAGAATGATAAAAAATAATCTGCTGCAGCCTATCGAACCTACTCCGGAACCATCTATTAAGAATTGTCACTGTAAGGAAGGGGAGTACTGCAAGTACCATCAAGGAAAAGGGCACGACACTGACAAGTGTTGGGCCCTTAAACATGCTATCCAAGATAGAATTGAGAACGGTACCATACCCTTACCAAAACTAGGTCAACCACCCAGCAACTCAAACAACCCTTTGGTGCCATTTTACATATAAGTGTCGAAGATGCCTTGGGATTTGAAATTGCTGGAATATGGGACAGTGACGAAGAGGACGTGTGGGAGATCCAAACCAAATCACCCGTAGGAGTGGCTCACTTGACGCGCTCCGGTCGTCATTGTAGGCCACCAAACATCTATAATGACAGGATCCCACCTCCAGCTGAGGAGGAAGTGGAAGAAATCCCCCAAAAGAGAAAGAATCTCCCATCACAGGACAACTCAAGAGAATTAAGGCGGACATTTTCCATTTGGCAACTTCTATCCTCATCCTATGAACATCGCAAGGCCATTTTGAAATCTTTGTCAAAGGTTTCGGTATCACCTGATATGAGGCCTCACGAACTGGTCAATTTCTTGGTAGGGGATAAAACTAGGCCATCCATCACATTTTCGGACAACGAGTTACCACCAGAAGGGTCTTCACACAATAATGCTTTAAACTTGACTGTATTCGCCATGGCAAGTATGTATCAATGACCCTAGTAGACAACGGCTCGGTTGTAAATGTATGCCCATTAAGGACCGCAGAAAAACTGGGCATCGACATAAATAGTTTGGCTCACTCAGCGCAAGGTTTGCGCGCGTATGACAACTCCAGCCGAAAGGTGCTGGGCACCAAAACTATGAACATCACCTCTGGGGCTATAGAAAAAATGGTCCAATTTTATGTGATGGATATCCCAGCTACTTTTAACTTGTTGTTGGGACGACCTTGGCTTTACGGTTTAAACGCTGTAGCCTCTACCCTGCACCAGAAAGTCAAAATGATGTTGGAAGGAGAAATTGTGGAAATCGAAGCCAACCCCATCAAGGCGACCGTTGATAAGACTCCTGTCTTGAAGATAGAGCATGATAGTGAAGATATTGACGTGTGGGGATTCTCCCTTGAAGAGGTAGCTCTCATAGAAGAAGATATTAAATCGCGCAATTCAGACAGTTCCAGGGAATTTGAGACCTACCCTTCCGAAGAAATAGGAGAACCGGATGAGTTTGAAGAAATAAAGGAAACTATCAAGGGAATGTCCATCTACGTGGCACATCACCACAATGCAATTCGTCAAATGAAAGAGACAATCGCTTCTTTGGAACGACCCACAGAGTGCAACATTATTCTGGCCAAAGGAGAAGCTTGCTTCCAACAAGATCAAATGTTTAGCAAGATGGTCAAGTATGGATATGCCCATCCAAGAAGGCCTACCCCTCGCATTCTTCCCAGGGACGGAAATCAGTATCTTCGATGCAAATACTGTGAAGCTAATGGGTACCACACCAACCAATGCAAGCGTTTGAAGAAGGTAATCACCACTTTCATTGATCGAGGGACCATGTGGTCACCTAGCTCATAGACAATAAAGGGGTGGCACCGTTTCAATCAAAAAGAGTATACCCCATTAAACACCCCCATTGGCAATGTCATGAATACCCTCATATGGAGAGGAGACCTTAAAGCTACAATCGCTCATGACGATCTTCAGGAAGTGCATAGAGACCCAGACCTCTACTGTCGCTATCACCAGGTGTTCGGCCACTACACAGATGAATGTGTTCGCCAGAAAGATGACATACAAAAGATCATAGATAGAGGGGAAGTACCACTGCCTTTGAAGGAAGAAGAAGAGCCCTGGAACTTATTGGTTACTTGCAAGAGCTAGAGGAGTCAAGTCTGAGTCCCCAAGTTTGGTTGAGCTAGGATCTTAGCTTAGTCTCTAGGTTGAGTCTTAAATAGGGGGTATCCCTTTTTAATTTTTCTTCTAAGTCTAGTTTCCTTTTGACGGGTATTAGAGACCCTCTTCTCTAAAGTCATGTGTGCTTATCTATTCTTGCAAATCAATAAAAACTCCTCTTGCTCATTTCTCTCTTTGTTTAACTATTGACAAATCCAATGAATACAAAGTTGCACAAATCATCAACTAAACCAATTTGAGTAATGTAAGTGAACTTCGCAAAGCAAGAATACAGGTTTTCACTTTTATAGGAATTTGAGCAGCTGAACTCCCTCAACAATGCCACTCCCCAAGAAAAAAAGAAGCAAGCTAGGCTTTTGCCACAACCTCAATAGAAGGCCCTTGGTACCAAGACGTCTACAGCTACATCACCAAAGGAGTGTACCCTCCGGATGCCCCGCTAAGAGCTCAACGGGCAATCTGTCTCTTAGCGGCGCAATACATAGAATACAAGGGGGTTCTGTACAAGAAATCCCACAACGGGGTAAACCTCAGATGTGTGAACGCTGAAGAAGCTACACATATCATGGACGAGATACACAATGGGGTGTATGGACCACACATGAATGTTCGAATGCTCTCCAAGAAGGTCCTATGACTGGGATATTACTGGACTACTATAGAAAAGGATTGTTACGACTATGTCAAGAAATGTAAGAAGTGTCAAATATATGCCAACCTACAGCATATGCCACCCTCGATTCTTCACAACTTCACCTCTCCTTGGCCATTTTTTGCATGGGGAATAGACATCATTGGAAATATCACCCCAAAGGGCTCGGGAGGACATGAATACATCCTAGTAGCCATAGACTATTTTACCAAGTGGGTTGAAGCCCAGTCCTATGTCGTCCTTACCTCCAAACAAGTGTCCAAATTCATAAGGAACAACATCATTTGCCGATACGGTGTCCCACATGAAATCATAAGTGACCACAGATCCAATTTCAAAGCCGAAACAGCCACCCTCCTTAAAATCTACAAAATCCAGCACCACAAATCATCCCCTTATTGTCCCCAAACCAATGGCGCAGTAGAGACCGCCAACAAAAACCTCAAGACCATCATCGAAAGATGATAGAGAACTACTAAGATTGGCCCATCAAACTCCAATTTGCCCTTTGGGGCTATAGGACATCCATAAGATCCTCTATGGGAGCAACACCTTCCTCCCTAGTCTATGGAATGAAAGCAGTTTTACCCATAGAAGTCCAACTACCATCCATGCGCGTAGCCTTAGAAGGAGACATCCCTGAAAATCAATGGTTACAAGCCCGCTATGAAGAGCTCATGTTCACAAATGAAAGACGACTACGGGCCCTAGACCATTCCCACATGTATCAACAACGCATGGCGAGAGCATGAAACAAAAAGGTTCGACCTCGAAACTTAAAGGAAGGGGACTTGATTTGGAAGGAGCTACGAGCCCCAGTAACTGACCCTAGAGGCAAGTTTCGACCAAATTGGTTCGAACCATTCATCATCAAAGACATCTTATCAGGAGGCGCTGTTAGAATCATGGATATTGAAGGCATTGAGTTCAGCCAGCTCACCAACATGGATCAATTAAAGAAGTGTTACGTCTAAAAAAAAACCTTAAAATAAAAACTTGAAATCTAAAATAAAAAAAAAGAAAAAAAAAAAGACGAACACTAATTGAACGAACTACGCTGGCCTTATTCCACACCCGGATACGTAGGTAACCCTTTCAAAGGGGCCCGGCCAAAATCAATGAATAAATTCCATTCAACTCATTCAAAAGGGATAATCTTTATTCAAACTGAACGAATAAGCTTATATTGCAAGAATTAAAACTTCCTAAGGAAATAATGCAACTATGAGGGTTTAAGCTAAACAAATTCCTATAATTATTTTATTTTGAAAACTAGACTTTCTTTCCTAGAAAACTGCTTTAATCCTTCTTCCCTTTAGAAGGCATCATTGAAGAGTTCTTCTTTGAAGGACCCTGGCTTGAGGACGACCTGTGATCGCTTACTTGAGCTGGGGGCTTGCCTCTTTTTCGTATATGGTAGTCTCCCATACGAGACATTTTCTTCCTTTTCTTGCCTCCTGTTTGTGAGTCATACCTAGACTTTAGTTGGTCCCACTCCTCATGACGAAGGGCTCGTCTCGCTTCTCCATCACTGCAGGAAAGCCAGTTCAGATATGTTTCGGAAACCTGAGTTGGGGCAATCATCCGAGGTACAGTACAGTGATGCCGGCTACGCCAATATTTTCCCCACTCTGCAGCAAATTCAGTGGTTAAGGCTACGACATTTGGTCTCGAAGTCTCTTGACGTGGAATCACCTGCTTTAAACCATATTGCCTCATGACCCTAGAGGGAAAGAAGAAAGTGGTCCTGTACAGACCTAGTATGGTAGTATGAAGGATCAAGTCGTTACAAGCCACTAAAGAAGTCAAGCTCCACCAGGGCACATGCCAACGAACGATAGGTCCCGCCTTCAAAAAAGGCATCCCATTCAGCAAGGGACTTCTCGGAGTATAGCATTTTTCTCACCAGAAAGCTAGCAGCAGTATAAGTCTTCTTTGACCAAGTCCGAGGAACGCGGATAATCAGATTATCCGGCGACTCAATCAACCTCAAATGCTCGCATAACCAGATTTGAAGTAGGAGGGGGCTGCCCGAGAAAGCTTGGTTAGGAGATGTTTTCAACCTGTCGAGCTCAATGATAGTTTCCCCTATGACCTGGTGTAAGGGAGAATGGCTTTCAACCATTTGATTTTCTACTCGCAGCAACGAGGGTCTACCCATGTTGGAAGATTCTACATTAACAAACAACAGGCGGTTTAACAGGCACAGTACGAAAGCCTGTCGACGACAACGTCTGAATATGGCACCTTTTTAAGAAGAAATAGCAACCTTTTCGCATAGTTGAACAAAGTCCACATCAGCACCAAGCACCATGTTTTTGGCTTCTGCAGATGACAAGCCCAAGGATTTTTTGTATAGATCCCTAAAACCATCTCTCACATAAGGCACAACTGGGGGAAGAACATCAGGAATATTAGTGATCGCAGCAAATTCCTCAACCAAAGAGCATAATTCAGAATTACCAAGTCAGGATCCCAATAATTCAAAGTAGACCGAAGAAGGGGCCACAATATTTCGGTTGGTTTTAAGTTTAGCAAGGTAGAAACATGAAATGGGGGTAGTTCGACTTTATCTTCTTCGGTCAGATTTTTACACCAAGCATTAAACAAATCTTCAAAGGACTTCACCATGGCAGAAAATTGGAGGAGTTTGGGAGAGCTAAAGGAATACAAAAAGTGGTACAACATCAAGCACCCCGAATATCCTATTTATAGGCACAAAAAAGGGTTGTCAGCAAGACTGGTCATACCAGCGCCGCTAGCGGCCTTGACCATGGCCCAGTGCGAATTTCTTTTGCTCCAGTTCG
Organism: Tetragonia tetragonoides; assembly: GCA_038025085.1. Lineage (NCBI taxonomy): Eukaryota > Viridiplantae > Streptophyta > Magnoliopsida > Caryophyllales > Aizoaceae > Tetragonia > Tetragonia tetragonoides. The sequence continues at coordinate 25,824,967 of CM076149.1, forward strand.
CATTTTCTGATCCAGACGACCCGATTTCAGCCCAGTTTTTGTTAACACCCGATTTCAGCCCAGTTTTTGTTAACACCCGCGCGGAATTACAAAGCCCTAGACTGTCTTAGATTTATATTTTTCTTTTCTTTTTATTATTTTCTATTTCTTTTTTTTAGGGAGTATAATATGTTGTGTAAATTTTGAGTTTTACTTGCAATTTTTTACTTTTACTTTTTTACTACTCCCTAAATTTATAGCTTTGTTCTATTGCACAACACATTGCATAAAATAGATCAGACGGGCATAATTGAGTCATCAAAACATGATCATGGAAAAAAAAATGCGTGTATGTGTTACACCAAAAATAGGAGTTCGAAATTCAAAGGCCAATATTTACAAAGGCGGCCCAACATTGTTCAACTGGAATCGTCACTGCCGACCTCATCATCAACGGACGACCCTTGACCATAGTTTCCAGTTGAATAAGGGAAAGAAGAGCTACATATGGGCCGACTGTTCCCAGGCCTCATGTCCCGTCCATCATACGTTGGAGCCCGCATAGGGGTACCTGCTGAAAACCCCGAGGCAAATAAGCTCGCTGTGGCGTGACTAGCAAAATCCGTGGCCGCATCCTTAGGAGAAGGCCCAGCATATGACATATCCCACCCAGGGGCGTTCGCCCAATCTACAGCCAAGGGAGTAGCAGCAGGCAGCCTGTCAAAGGAAGGCCGAAAATCAGCAGGGGAGAACATCTCCGGAATATACGGGACAGAAGGTCTGGGCGCCTCATCAATAGGAGGCCGGTCACCACCACAGGAGGGGAACGAGCAATAGATGGTCTGCTCGCTGAAGAAGCCCCCGCTGTAGAGGAGCAGCGTGGTCCTACCGAAGATGAAGACTGAGACATCTGCAGGTAATCGAAAACGTTAAGTTAATCACTTCACTTAAATAAAACAAACAAAGGGAGAAGAGAATTTACTTACATAAATAGTCTTAGGGCATGTTTTTCTACACTGGATTCCAGTAATTTCCAGTTTTCTCTAATTGTTTCCAGTTTGTTCCATTTTTTTCCAGTTTCCAGTTAAAAATTCCAGTTTGTTCCAGTTTTCTCCAGTTTATTCCAGTTTTCTCCAGTTTGTTCCAGTTGTTCTAGTTTTTGCCTATTTAATATTTTGACATAATAAATATAGTAATTAAGTATTCTTTATCTAAATATTAATAATAAATATAAATTGCGTATATATTTAAATCACTTTTGGAAAATGCCCATTTTTTTTTATTATCTACTTCATCCGTTCCAAATTGATGTATCTGTTTGAGCATAATAATAATAATAATAATAATAATAATAATAATAATAATAATAATAATAATAATAATAATAATAATAATAATAATAATAATAATAATAATAATAATAATAATAATAATAATAATAATAATAATAATAATAATAATAATAATAATAATAATAATAATAATAATAATAATTATTATTATTATTATTATTATTATTATTATTATTATTATTTTATTTAATTTATTTTTATTCTATTAATTTTATTATCATAATTATTTATTAATATTATTCTTAATTCTATTTTTTATTATTATTATTATTATTATTGTTGTTGTTGTTGTTGTTGTTGTTGTTGTTGTTGTTGTTGTTGTTGTTGTTGTTGTTGTTGTTGTTGTTGTTGTTGTTGTTGTTGTTGTTGTTGTTGATGTTGTTGTTGTTGTTGTTGTTGTTGTTGTTGTTGTTGTTGTTGTTGTTGTTGTTGTTGTTGTTGTTGTTGTTGTTGTTGTTATTGTTGTCGTTGTTGTTGTGGTTGTTGTTGTTGTTATTATTATTAAGAGAATTCATAAATACAAAAGTTCCAGTAAGTTCCAGTTTTTTTCAGTAAGTTTCAGTTTTCTCCAGTTTGTTCCAGTTTTCGGTTAAAAGTTCCAGTTTTTTCCATTTTGTTCCAGTTTTCTCCAGTTTGTTCCAGTTTCCAGTATCCAGTTCCCAGTCTAAAAAAACATGCCCTTAGACCGAGAACTCTTCACCTTGCCCATCGCCCGGCCATAGCCTTTCTTCAACAGGTGAATGAGCTTGAAGACATGAGAGGTCTGCTCCCAGTTCAACTACAAAAGAAAGAGAGAGCCACAAAATAGAGTCAAACACTCAAAGAAAAACACAAGTATAAAAGAGAGACAGAGAAGATGACTCACCCCCGTACAGCCATCAGGCAAGGGCAAGCCTTCCACCGCCTCTCCATCAGCAATATCGAGAGGGAACTCCTCCACTATGCGTCCCCCACTCTCCCCAAAATACCTCACCTCATTAGTCGGCGAGGTCACACATGGGGGCTGACCCCGAGAAGCTCTAGAAATAGACCTCCTAGGGACCAGAAGAGCTAGACGATCCGCCTGCGGGAAACAAAAAGTCAGTATATCACACACACGATCAAAAGATGCAAAGAAGTTTCTTACCTCAGAAGTAAGGTCCGGCATCAAGCGATCCAAGCAATGATAGTCTGATCTAAGCCAACAACCTCCGGCACAATAAATTCCTGCGTCGCCCTACAACGGATCACGACCCCCCAGATCTCGCACACTCAGACCACGCAGGTAAAACATTGTCAAAGGAGGATCCTCCGGAACCAGATGAGTACCCAGGGAAGGATTGACCGAACGAGTCAAGCAATCCCCCAGATACCATACAAAGCTGAATGGTCCCTCGAAGACCACCCGTAGAGAAGATACCCTGAAAGACTCTAGGGTAATGTTGGGAGGAAACCCAGGAACCTCGTCAAAGGCAGACCACAACACCTGCAGATTATTAAGTCAAAGTTCATTCACACAAAATGAACAAAAAGAACGCACAAATCAACAAGCAACGTACCGTGGACACCGCATGGCTCTCAAAGGTAGCCCGGAAATGCTCCAAGGAAGTGAACGGATGGGCATCCCTACCGACCCATCTTAAGCCTAAAGGAAACATCCTCAAGCCAGGACGATGAGGACCGAAGGTTGGAAAATACTCAAAGAACCACAGCTACCACACAAGCAAGCACACAAACAAAGATGATTACCCTAGTTAAGAATATAGGCAAAAAGAAGAGGAATAAACAAAAAAAGAGAGAGAGTGTCTACCTCTAGTATCCTCCATGGGCCCGTGATAGATGTCCTCTCGCTCGTCTCCTTAGGCCTACAGGCCCAACGACACCACTTCAACAAGGAAGCGTAAGCGGCCCCACCAAGGTTGTACTCATGTACCTTGGTCAAATCCTCCAAGCATGTCAAGAAACCGACTTGACACACGCTCTTCTTCTGAGCAAAGATCGTCGACCCCAGCAAACAAGCCAGAAAAATGCAAGCTCTCTGCTCCTCGGTGATCCCCTGCGCAGCAACAGCCTCCCACAACCGCGCTAGAGAAATCCAATCCTGGTCAAAATGGGTATATACAGGCCCATAAAGATCCGACAAAGTATCACTCTGTCGCCAATAGCCCGTGTCATACTGAATACGACACCCTCTAAAGGATAACCCCGTCAGCACAGCAAACTAATAAGGGGTCGGAAACATCTCTCCTACAGGCGTATGGAAAGTGTTTGTAGAATCCCAAGACCTCTCCAGTAATCCCCGGGTAACAATCTAGAATCCCCCGAGTGACAAGCAGGGATGACCATCAAGAAATCAGCGAGACCCGAGTCTAGTACCAAATTCCTGGCCCCCTCTGAAAAGGTCCCCAACATCATAGACCATGGGAAGTGGTCCCATGGGCATGCAGCATAACCCCAACACCCTAGCCAAACCAACAAAATTTTCTCAAATACCCAATACACCACAAATACATTTCACACAAATTATATACAACTGACCACCAATCCAGTACAAATCCCAATTTCTTCGTGTGCCGAAGCACTAACGGTTCCAACTTTCAGTTCAAATATACTGAACACAAAAAAAAGTTGAGTCAGAAAACGTACTAGCTCCGGGTCAGATAAATGACTCCGTCTAGTCGGCAACAGAACACTGCGGTTCCAAACGCCAGGCGGGCGCCAGTCTAGCGGCGCTGCCTTTTCCTTCAGGCCTTGTCCAGCGCCGCTAGCGGCGCTTGCTTTTCCTTCAGCTCAAAGTCGACCGTACAACCCTACTTTTCCACGCCTATATAAAAAACCCTCCACCCTCAGTTCAAAGGACACAGTCTACAGTTGACAACCTCTATTCTCATTAGTATTGACTCTGAGCTTCCCCCTCTTTCTTGCAAACTTGAGATCTATTTTTATTATTCTTGTCAAATATAGCCTACAGTTCAGGTACAAATTCCTCAGGGCTCAAATTAAATTAATTGCTTATTTGTTTATTTTCTAAATAGTCATATTGTAGATATCATGCTAGGTAACGTTTTTATCGCTTCCTAAATACTGTCTGTATAGTCGTCGTGCTGCTCAATTTGTCAGTCGAATGCATGTCTAAATAAGGGTTAAAAATAAATGTTGTGATGCTTGTGGTGAACCAATTAATAGTCTAAGTCTAGGTTTTTAATCCGGTTTGTGTGGAAATTATGTCTTTAAATTATTAAGCAAACTTGAGTTAGTAGAGGCCGTCATAATAAGAGCGAGTTGGGTGCCTAACACCTTCCCACCTCGTACCTTCGCCCCCGAACCTATTATTCTTGGGTACTTATATGTTCTTTATAAGCGGGAGTCTTTCTAAAAACATGATTAGTTCACTTTTCGCGCTATTGGGTTGTCCCTCCGGTTTGTCCTTTCGATAAAACGCTAATAGCAGATTCGTGACCTCTTTCATGGTTATTATTCAATTCAAGTCTTTTCAAAAGCTTTTCTAACTCGATGGTCCCTTGAACTTATCTAAGCCCCCAACCGACAAATTATTTATAAGGACGCACTCCACGGAAACCAAAAAAAGATTGGTATGAAAAATCCCGGGTCCTTACACCAATATATCCTCATATGCATGGTTTTGGTTAAAATCAATCATGGCAAATAATGAATTCTGATGTGCTAATGAATCTTGATCTTTAGGAACATGTAGAGAATCCAAGTCTAGGGGGAAAGGAGAGTCAGAGGAAGGACACACTAACTTAGTGGTATTTTCTAAACTAGGATCAATGTACTCCAAACCAAAAGGCATCATCTCAATTCTTTCCTCAACATTTGTTTTCTCTAAAATATGTTCCTCAAAAATAGGGAAAATACTATATTTATCCTCATAATTAGTATCCACAATAAGATTATGGTTAGGAAAAATATTAAATTCTCTAGGGTGACTCTCGGTATTAATTAAATCTTTTATTACGCTAGCAACCCTATCAAGTTCATTAGAGAAATTATCAAGTCTTGTATCTAGTGTATCCTGCATAGTTGTGGTCAACCTATTTTCATCAAAATAAATTGGAGAAGATTGAGTTTGATCTTCTTGAGATTGAAACGCATAATAAGATTCACCCAAATTTTCTTGGTCCCTAAAACTAGTTCAAGAATAAATTGGACCATTATATTGTTGACTCTAATTACAAGAATAATCATGGTGCGTAGACCACTCTGAATTGTTATTATTAGGCACATAATGGTCATATGTTGGCTCTTGATAAGGCATGTTCTTTTGCGCATAGTAAGACGACAATTGGTTATCAAGCACATGACAATAACTAATATTATGTTCAGAAGAAAGACAATGAGAACAAACAGTAGAAGTGAGTTTAGGTCGCAAACAAGAGTAACTAGTAAAATTACCTCCCAAAGTTCCCTGACTTCCTTTTTAGCTAAGTACTCAAGCCAAGTTGAAGCTTCATCAGCAGACATAGAAAGATACTCTCTCATAAACTTATCATCAATCATGTTTTTAGAGTCTACGTTCATACCCTCATAAATAATTTGACATTTCGGCCAAGTTTCTAAATTCTAATCAAGGTATTGAGACAGTAAATCTTGAAATCTATAAAAATATGTCCCAAAGGACTCATGATCAAGTTGAACAAATTCGGGCATATTTTAAGGAGATTAAAATGCATTAACTAGACAAAATGTGAATAAGCAAAATAGAAAGTAAAAATAAATATTAACAACTAAAGGAAACATGTTGAACCCTACCTGCAAAGTTACAAGAAGGTTTAGTGGATAAGAATTAGCTACCGGAATGAAAACTTCTAGAAACCAAATTCCTAAAGTCTGTATGAATTTACCAGTTAAAATAAAATCACACTATTTCACTCAAAAAAATAATAACAATGATAATAATAACAATGATAAATCCATCATCATCACTGAAAAAACCCAACTAACAGAATGCAGCATAATAACGAGAAGCGGAAGCTGGTCAGCGACAAAGAATTATTTTTTTGATTTAACGGTAGAAGTAAACACGATAAATAACCCAAAGTGAACTAAATACCACCGAATAAAAGTGACATCAAGAAAAGAGCAATAAAACTAAGTTGCACGAAAATAAAACTGACGTAACTTTGTAATACCCATTTCCGGCAACAGCGCCAAAAACTTGTTGAGTTAAAATACCGCAAGTGCACGGTGTAGGTGTAGCTAGCATATGCAAATACGAGAAGATCCCGCGATGATGGGTTTACACAATTATGTCACTGCTAATTATAAATAAGGAACAAACCAAAGCATAAATAATTAAAATGTCATATATTTTGGCCAGTTAAAGTCCAATTGTGTCACTGAATCGAAATGTAACTAGCAGATAGGTCAGAAACATATAAATAGTAACTGATTGCATAAAACGGTGAAAAAAACAATAAAACAAAATACTTACTTGAATGATAAAGGTTGCAATTGTGCAAATGTAAACAAAGAGTACCAAGCACAATAAAGGAACAAAGAATTGAACTGCTAAAGTTAAATTGCTAGAACGAATAACAAAACATTGAAGTTGGAACCCTAAAAATAAATTACGGCTAAACTAAACATAATTAAAACTAAACTAGGCTAAAACTACTGTGATATCGCCCCTCGCTAATCTACCTCCTTCGTCATTTTATAGTACTCGGAAGCCCAGTTCTTGTTTCCTTTGAACAGCAAACACTCCCGTCAAACTTCAATTGGGCTTCTCCTTATAATACTTTTTATTGCCAAAGCTATGGCCCACGTGGAAAATTGGATCATTGTGGGCATTAAATTTTTGTCAACTTGTGCCATATCCCAGCAACGAAATTATTGTTGGCTTACGAACATTTATTTGTTACAAGCTTTCTGATGTTGTACCACTATTTCAAGATTTCGGTTTCTTCTCTTCTTTCCTACCAAAGTAAAGCAAAGTAATGAAAATACAGTTATTACGAGCGATATTTAATAAATTAGAGGTATTAAAAATGCATATAATTGGACTCAACAGCTAGGTATCAAAGGAAGCAAACTAAACAATTTAAAACGAATTAAAAAATTAATATCAGAGTTGTCTATAAAGTGAACTTAAGTCCATTAAAGTATTATTACTACTTTGCCTATTAGGACACAAACCAAAATCCCATAATCCAAAAGAAATAACAAGTCTAGAGAACAAGCCCCAACATCTAACTCCAAGGCTACACGTCATCACTCTGCAATACCTGCACTTTGGTTTCTGTGATGGAAACAAGGTACAGAAAAGAAAGAGAAGAAACAAAGGAAAACAAAAATCAGATAAACTGAATCAATGTCGTCCATACCCAGTAAAAACACTTTTGCAAACCTTACCTGGGTTTTAGAAGAATCATTGAAACTCATTTGCATGCACAACTAATCATACATTCAAGCACATGATACTCAATATTTAATTACATGCAATATTTGCTTTAGTGATCATTCGAACACAAACAAACAATCCATCTTGAGTAGAGTAATAAGAGAATGAATAGAACAACGATTACCCATACTATTCATCGATTGATATTGACATGCCATGGACTTACTTTAGTGTATACTTATACTATCTCCAACATAATAATTGATACGTAAAGAAGTAAACAATGGGGAATGATCCATCCCGAACATGCTACAAGGTGTCCATAAGTAACTTGGGAATCACGCATCCCTTGACTACATCAATTAAAATACAGTCTCGATTTCTTGACTACTCCTAGGGATCCATTAGGATTCTTATTGTCATTTACAATTCTATTCACATAATTTGCATTGGTTGAATTAGTGGTGCAACGAGACCACGACTTACTACTTCATTTAATGCTTATGACAATAAATAATAATAATGACGATAATGACATTTATGCATACGACAACTAATCATGCTTGATATATGTCTAATGAAATTTTGGCAGCACTTCGGTAGTAAAACATGATATCGAAAATTTCACATTCAACAAATACATCCAACAAAGTATAATAGGTGCTCATTACCACTCAATAATAACCCATTCCATTTAGCACGTACATTATATCTTAAAATTATATTAACAATCCAACATCACCATACTTATTCAATAATTAGCATATGAACTAATTAATTAACGAAACTTCATAAACTCAACATGCTCATTTTAATTCATAATTACAGCGAAGAATATAAATCTAATTCTCATAATAAATGATGATATAATTTAATCATGCTTCGCATACTAAATTCACAACAAATAGGCATTTAGCACATAACAAGTCAAAACCTTTTTATGGTTTTCGGAAAGATGTCTGCACAATTGCTTACCTAACAAATGCTCATTTAACATTATGTAAGCTTCCAAATCATGACCCGATCACGCTTGTCCGTTATGTCCTAATTAAAATACAATTACTGAGACATAATCAGTAAATACAAAAATCTAAAAAGTAGCAAAATATTATTCTAATATTTTATTTACATTCTTTGATTTATTTCAATCAATCTACGCTTTCAAAATCCGGGTTTGGGTTCCATACGAGTACAGAAAAATAGAAACAATTAATTAATAACTGCTGAAAATCAAATTTAAATAAATTACAAAAATTAAAAATCGAAACCCTAACTTATTCAAGTCTCAACCACGGTCACCCACAAGGGGACTCATGATCGGACCCATCAGCACCATCACCACCCACCGGCTACCCTTGGCCGGTGGTAGCGTCAGTGGCTCGCCGGAGCCACGACGAGGAGAGAGAAAACGAGAGAAAGGGAGAGAGAGTGAGAGAGAGAGAGCGACTGAGAAGGAGAGAGGGGGCGGGGGAACGACCGGTGGTCCGGAACCGCTCGGCTAGGCGGCGGTGGCGGTGGCACCAGGCCACAAACGAGAAAAACAGAGGGCGAGAGAGAGAGTGATCGCGAGGGAGAAAGAGAGAAATAGAGAGACAGAGAGGTGGCTCACCTTGGTGGTGGCCCTGGTTTTTTCCGGCGACTGGCGGCCGAGCAATGGAGAGAGAGAGAGACGACGGTTAAGAGAGAGGAAGGAGATAGAGTGCCGTGAGAGAGGAGAGGGAAAGTGAGTTTTTGTGAGGATTTGGTTCAAATTGCTCATCTTTTTGCTTATATAGATCTCCAGTCAACCAAAGTCAATCTCACTAGGTTTAGGAATTATTTTCTGATTTGAATGCTAATTAAAACTAGTTAAAACAATATGAATAACTATAATACCCCACATATTTGAAATATTTATTATATTAAATAATTTGATTAATTGATTTGGAATATGAATATTTGGAGGAAAGAATATTTGTTAATATTTATTTCCTATTAGTTGGTGTTTGAAAAGGAAAAGATATTTTCCTTTTGAATATTTCCTTAATTGAGTTGTGTTCTAGTTGGATTAGGATTCTAACTAGGTCAAAGTTTACTAACCTCTATAAATACCTTTGACACTCTAAAATCTGATTCCTTTCCTCACCATTCGTGCCCTAGTGAGTCCATAAAGTTCACTCACGTTTTCTCTCTCACATGCCCCACAAAAACTCTAAAAACTGTCTAGCACACACTTCCGGATTGAAAAATCCGTTTCTCCTGTTCTACTTATTTTTTGGACTTGAATTTTGGATATGTTTTAGATCTAGATGTCTAGAACTAGACTGGAGTTTCGTAACGTTTAGAGATCGTTTGATACCCCAAATCATTTTTCTCTTGAGTCAGCGCAATGCAGATGCGAGATTCAGATACACCTACTTTGTTTTATCATATCTCAAAATCTAGACATTATTTGTTCAAACCGTTCGATGAAATTTAACCTTAGGGTGTCTTCAGCATTTTCGCAAAATTTGAAAGGATATCAAGTTAGGTTAATGGTTCGTTCGAGCGTTTGTTTCAGATCGCGCATGCTGATTTCAGATTTCAGATTTGTTCTTTGTGATTTATGGTGATTGAATTGAAAGGTAACCATCATTCTTATCGGTTGGATATGTATGATACTGTTATTTGACTATTTATTCAGGTGTAACCTTCATGATTAGAGATGTTTGTTTTTATTTTTACATGTATTGATTGGTTTGGCATTATACTTGAACATGATTGGAATTATTGTTCATGAATTGTTTACAACATCTTATTGATTAGCAATTTATATGCTTAAGATGTAGTTTAACTCGATGAGAGTTATAATAGATTGTATTATGGTGATGGATTAAATGAAAAGCAGCATACTTTTGAGATAGATGCTTGTTACTCTAGTTGAGATGACTAGATGAGTACTCTAAGAGTAGTTTAACTATTTGAGTAATATTTAGTGCAACCCGAGAATATATTATACTTTGGGAAACCGTGTCATCTCGTGATTTATATATCGTTATAAACCCTAATGGGTGTATGATTGAGGATATCATTGTTAACTAACCCATGATGGGTAATCGATTGAGGTATGAACTTGAGAATGAGTTGATACATGCTATTTTGGTTTGAGACTCGTTAGGTTAGTTAGCTACTTAGACCTTGGCATGTTGGAGAATAGCCTAAGAGATCGACTCTTAGGAGATGAGCAATTATTTTTATGAAAATTAGAATCTCGTAATGATTCGATTATGAATTGGTCAAGAGTGGACTTTTGAGAGCCTGTGATGGCTATGTTATTGAGAGCCTGTGATGTCTATATTATTGAGAGACTATGATGGCTATGGTTATATATTTTATATTGGTTTTGCGGTTTTGTCACTGCTAGTTCGCTTTCCTCATGTCCAAGGCTAGGAGTTAATGACCAAGAGAAAATGACACATGTATTGGGCTAATTGAGTGATTAGCAAAGTGGTATTCAAGAGCATTTGGGAATTGGGACGTTATAGTTGTATCCTTTGGGATTGAGTGTAAGGTCCAAGAAGACCTAATTTGAGTATTGATTATGTGACACAATTGCACTTATTGCTTTTGAATTTATTCATATGAAATTATGACGTTGTATGTTGTTCGATGAATGTTGAGTTACTTAGCTTTGCTGACTGGTTGCTTTTATGCTACATGTGTTTGTTGTCTATTTCTCTTCAATGGGGGACCTATGATGAACCTATGCGATATTCGATTGCATGGGGGAGTAGATTGGTGATTGGCTCATAGGTTGCATTGAAGATCAAGTTTGGACGATCAGATAGAGCTGCCAAGAAGTTTGTCTTGTATATTTTGTAATGAGTAGTAATTTATTGTACTATTGAGTATGTTGAGAGTTGTACCGTTAGCCTTGCACTCATTCGTTGGAGTGAGTGTGGCGATAACGCCCTGGATTTTGTAAAGAAGTCTTCCGCTGTTGTAAATATTATTGATTTATAAAGGTTTTTATTGGTCCCAAAATCCGGGTTGTTACAAATAGTATCAAAGCGAGTTAGTTTTAGGGTTAACGCTTGCATTTTCATTTGCTCGCTTTGTTCTTTATTCCTTATTGGTGTTTAGAGTTGGCTCTGATACAAATGGTATTAGTGCGGGTTTGGTTATGGGTGTAACGTTAGTATCTTCATATGCTTGCGTTGTTTTTAGGAATGTGGAGAAACTTGTTTAGAGTTGACTCTGATACAAATGGTATCAGAGCGGGTTAGTTTTGGGTTTAACGCATGCATCATCATATGCTCGCGTTTCTCTTTGCTGTGCTTATATGCCAATATGTTTTACGTGAATTTTATTTTTGGCGGGCCTATAACCCAAAGGCTAAGAATCAGACTTTTATGTCCTAGTTGTTGCGTAGTGAATTTCGAGGCTGAAATTCTTTTTAAGGAGGGTACAATGTAATACCCCGCATATTTGTAATATTTATTATATTCAATAATTTGATTAATTGATTTAGAATATGCAAATCTGGAGGAAAGAATATTTGTTCATATTTATTTTCCTATTAATTGGTGTTTGAAAAGGAAAATATATTTTCCTTTCGATAATTTCCTTAATTGAGTTGTGTTCTAGTTGGATTAGGATTCTAACTAGGTCAAAGTTTCCTAACCTCTATAAATACCTTTGACACTCTATAATCTGATTCCTTTCCTCACCATCCGTGCCCTAGTGAGTCCATAAAGTTGACTCACGTTTTCTCTCTCACAAGCCCCACAAAAACTCTAAAACTTGTCCAACACACAATTTCGGATTGAACAACCGTTTCTCCTGTTCTACTTTTCTTTTAGATTTGAATTTTGGATATGTTTTAGATCTAGATGTCTAGAACCAGACTGAAAAGTTTCGTAATTTTTAGAGATCGTTTTATACCCCAAATCATTTTTCTCTTGAGTCAGTGCAGTGTTGATGCGAGATTCAAATACGCCTACTTTGTTTTATCATATCTCAAAAGCTAGACATTACTTGTTCAAACCGTTTGGTGAAATTGAACCTTAGGGTGCGCATGTACGCAAAATTTTAAAGGATATCGAGTTAGTTTGATGGTTCGTTCGAGCGTTTGTTTCAGATCGCGCGTGCTGATTTCAGATTTCAGATTTGTTCTTTGTGATTTATGGTGATTGAATTGAAAGGTAACCATGATTCTTATCGGTTGGAGATGTATGATACTGTTATTTGAGTATTTATTCATGTGTAACCTTCATGATTAGAGATGTTTGTTTTTATTTTTACATGTATTGATTGGTTTGGCATGATACTTGAACATGATTGGAATTATTGTTCATGAATTGTTTACAGCATCTTATTGATTAGCAATTGATAAGCTTAAGATGTAGTTTAACTCGATGAGAGTTATAATAGATTGTGTTATGGTGATGGATTAAATGAAAAGGAGCATACTTTTGAGATAGATGCAAAAAAGTATAAAATGGGAAATTTGTGTGAGATAGGGAGTGATGCAGGGGAGCAAATTCGAATCCAAGTCTTGGGCTCTAAAAGGGGTGAAAATCACGGAAATCATAAAACCCTTAAAATTTTGAGTTGCCATTGATGAAGTGATGTATTATTGAGTTAGGATCTTTACTGAATCCCATGTGTAAATGCAAATGGGTCTTATAATTGAGAAAGATTAGAGTACGGTCGGGCCTCAGTGCAAAGAGGTTACGTACGTATCCACGGAGGAATCAGGCCAAAACGTAGTTTGAGAACCTTTGCTTTTTAGTGCCCTAACTTTTTCCTGGATCATTGTCTTGGATGATCGACCAAGCGGGCTTGCCATTTTTGCCTAAGTTATTGAGTGAATAGACTTAGCGGGCTTTTAAATGATTATGCCCTAACTTTTGCCTAGGTCGCCCTTTCGGGTTTTCAACCTAGCGGGCTCTTCTTTTAATTTTTTTGTATGGTGCACACACATCTTTTAAGATTCATACCTTTAAGAGGTCTTTTGGGTTGTAGTAATTAAGGGAACCAAATGAATGCCTCATGTTCTTGGAATGACTTATAGGATGTGTGTCCCTTTTGCTTTTCTTTTTTTTTTTTTTTTTTTTTGGTCCTATTCTTAATAGTTAAGGTCTTTGCATTAATCAAGTTTGAACTCAGATTCATCATTGGGTTTGCAATTATGAGATAATCCATGAATGAATAAAGAAACAAATGCAGGCCTATTTTATTCAATCAGAACAAAGCAAGATAATGCTTTAAGGGAAATCCTAAGACAAGACTTGGACTCGACAAAGATAGAAAGGGGAAAGGGAACTCTCCAATTAGAATATGACTCTATGATATTTGAGCTTGGGCTTCGCGACTGGGCTAAGCATCCAATTCAAACTCTCGGGTTCATGGTCCATGCACGGTCTCATCGTCGATCAAATCTTGGATCTCGCGCTTCAAGTGCATGCATTCTTCAGTCTTATGAGCCTTTCCTTGATGGTACTTGCAGTAGGCATTAGGATTCCAATTCTTGCCTCTCTGATTGGGCTCTAGGTCCAGTGTGGGACCGATTGCCGAAATATAGCCTTCTTCGAGAAGTTTGTCGAAGGCTTCATCTTGTGTCATGCTAAGAGGTGTGTATACTCTTTTATACCTACTTACAATGACATTGACTTCATTTTCTTGGTCGGATAAGCCAATATTATTAGAATCATGCTTGTCTTGCTTGTTGCATACTTGGGTGAGGTGGTCGTCTTCAACGGCCGTATCGACTTCAACTAGTTGGGCATAAGTAGTGAGCGGCTGGAATTTCATGTGCTCACGGTACTTGGGTGTCAAGTTGTTGACAAGCATTCTAATTTGATCCCTTTTAGTTGGGCGATCAATCATTTCGGCGACCTGGTCCTCCATCTTCTAACGAAGTCGGTAAATCCTTCTTCATCACCTTTCTTGGTTATCTCTAACTCTCTCAATGTCATGGGAGGCAAGACATTGTCAGCGCATCTCTCCAGAAATAAGGTGGATAAGTCTTCTCACTTTTGGATCTTTTTGAGTGGGCAACTTGAAAAACCAGGCCCTAACAGTGGGATCCAAGGTTTATGGAAAGAGGCGAACATACAGATTGTGTTCATTCCCTCTAAGGCTCAATACAGTAGTAAAATCTCTAATGTGATCTTGTGGATCATCAGTTCCTTTAAAAATGGGAACTTCAGGCATGTAAAACTTTGTGGGCAATTTTCCCTTAATGTGGGGAGAAAAGCCTTCAGAATTGACAATCATGTCGTTAAAGCTGCGACTCTTGCTTAAGCTGGACTCGAGTCTATTTAGTTTAGCTTGAAGTTCTTGGACCTCTTTAGTGGGAGGTTTGGGCTTCCCATCATTCGGAATGAGCTCTTCGGGATCCTTGGTATGAGGATCAAGCTTAAAAATCTTAGCCCCTAATGTAATCAACCTAGCATTCATGGCAGTCATTTGGGCCAAAAGTTCCTCTATCATTTGGGCTTACGTTTTATCACCTTCTCCAGTTATATTGGGCTTAAGTTGCTTCGAGTAAACTTGGGCTCTTCCAATCCTGGATGCAATTCTCAACTTAGCAAGGGACACTTGGGATGGAAATTAGAAAAAAGGCTTTTAGAAGAAGACAAACTCTTATATTAACCCTCGAAGTCCAAAGATGAGAACTCTATATGCAAGCTTGACATGAGCATGCAATGATGACTCTTTCTAGATGCCTTGTGGACTACGACTCGATAAATGCAACACTATGAGGTGAACGATTGTGATGCAAGACTCTGTTGTGTCCTAAATATGCCTAAAATGATTTACATACAAAAGATATGTGAGAATCTAGAACGTCCTAGAATGGTATGCAATATGATATGCGACGCCCTATATGTATAAAAAAAATATCTAGTGTGAGACGCATGACGAAGCTACCTACCTATGGCAAGTGGGTGTATGCAAAATTATATGCAGTGCAATCTAAAATGATTGTATATGTCCTAGCATGGAGTTTCTAAAAATGAAATGCAATGCAATTTTTTGATTATTTTTTGTTTTTAAGTTATATAAAAAAAAATGGGAAAAGAATCTCGAATAATCCCTCAACATGGTAACTTCTCAAGGAGACCCAATTTTTGGAAATATTGCGATGCAAGTAACGTATTTTAACCAATGATCTTTTGACTCCATATTGAAAGGAAAAAAGCAAAAATAATCTTGACTCAAGAAAGAAAGAATATTATTCTTGACTTACAAAATAAGTAAAGGAAAAAAGGATGAACCTAGACCCTAAACAAAATATGGGAAGCAAAAGATTACTCTTGACTTACTATAGGAACAAAAATTTTAGACTTGGGAAAGGGAAAATATACTCTTGACTTGCAATGGCAAGTATAAAGACGCTACTCTTGACTTGCCATAAGACTCTTGACTTAGATATGGAAAATATATTTCGGACTTAAGAAAAGGAAAATAAAATATTGACTTGCTTAAGGAAAGAAATAAGACTCTTTTTTATTTTTGGGAAAGATCATTGGTCGAAATATATTACTTGCTCGATATTGATTTTCTTGGAAAATAAGTCTCCCTAATATGGTTACTAGCATTGTCGCGAAGATTCATGGATCCTATTCCTAAAAAGAAAAGATTCTAGACTCGATCATAACTTAGTTTACAGAGTTAGTCATATATACAAATAGGAAACATCCTATACTGTAGACCACTAAGATCCTAAAGGGGACCTAATCTAGAAATCTAAGGAAACAAATCACATAACAAGGAAACAATCAATCACAAAAAGGAAAGCAATCAATTAAGCACCTTGAATGGACCGTTGGATTAAATGCAATGGTTGACACAATCTATGGTTGGATATGGTAACGCATGACCGGATGCGTTTCGTCATCTATGGGATGCATAGTAAAACTAAACGTACCATTTTACATATCTCGAATGAAAACATGTAAATGTCATGGGGCGGAACACGACTATGTGCAAAGGTAATTTGGACCGAGTGGGTCACTGGCATAAGTGATAGAAAATGCTCCTAAGGGTAATTCCTGTTTATGGTGTGGTGATGTCTTCCGACATCTTGCAATGATAACGCATGCAAATGGATGATATGAATGCAAAGCAATAATGAACACATAAAGGCCATGAACCAAGAAATATGAATTAATAATCAACATGGATAAGCTTTCGAATTACACCCTCTTATTAAATCCCCAGTGAAGTCGCCACTGTTAGAACCCCTAGCCTTTCGGCGCTAATTGAAATATTTAGTTGAAATTAATGGTTGTTAAATAATACGTCATATGCAATTTGATTAATTGTCCTAGGGAAAATAATAAGCAAATAATGAAGTCGCCGCCAACTTTTAAGGAAACAATTGGAAACCATCAAAAGTGCACCCAATTCCTATTCGGAATTGGCTAATACCCAAAAGGGGCCAAAGATTGAGTTCGGGGGTGTGGGTATGGACAAAGATAAAACGAATTCTACCTAAATCGCCCGAATTAACGGCCTCTACTAATCTCATCCATGTTGATTCATAATTCATATCGCAAGGTTCCATACAAATCCGGTCATCCAAGATCCTACATTAACTAGGTGGGTTGAACAAACCAAATTACTAAAGTTATCAGTTTGCACATATTATCCAATTGCATGAATTAATTAACAAGCATAAACCAAACCAATAATAAGATAGAAGAAATAAATCTCCACCTTACCGTTCTTGCCAAATGCGCCAAATTGCATATGCACATCAATGAGATTGTTAGCAACTTCAATGGAAGTAAAATAATAAATATAAACAAAATAATAAAAAATATGCTAATATGCAATTTAGGGCTAAGTATATGCAAAACCCTAATTATATGCTAATATATTATGCTAATCATGCAAAGATGCAATATTTATACTTATGATGCATTAAACTAATTAAAACATGCAAATTAATAATCTAGACATGAATATGATTAATAACAAAACTAAAACAATCAACACATGATATATAAATCAACCATAATCATAATCAAAGTAAAACATGATTTGAAAAAGAGTTTTGAAAGATTGAGAAAATTACCCTCAGGTTAACCTTTTGTTGCACTAGAATTGAATGTCAATTGCTCTTGTATTTGCTTTGCTTGTGTATATGAAGTTTCTCTTGAATGAGGCTTGATGAATGCTTGAATGATTTGATTAGGGTTGCATGAGAGATAGGAGATAGAGAATTGGGGTTCTCTTGAGTTAATGGGAGAAAATCACGTAATAATCAGTGTTGGTCCTAAGAAATGGAGTTTAGAGGGGTATTTATAGGGAGTGGGCCAAAGAGGAGGTCAAATTAGGATTCCCGGGCCAAAAAACAGTGCCCAGCGGCCACACGGAAGGCTGCTGAGGTCAGCGGCCGGGCCACTGGAGCTCAGCGGCTGGCCAGAAGGCCCCCGCTCCCACGAAATGCCGGTGGAGCGCTTGTTTGAGCTCCAATTGACCTGATTCTTGGTGCATTGGATTCCTTGTTCAAAGGGTTTTTGTTTGACATATTGTGGCCTCAAATAGAATAAGTATCTTATGAGTTATGGCCCAAACACTAGAGATGTGTCTGTTTCAATGGATTAATCAATGATCGGATCATATCTTTTTCGTTTCTAATGGGATTTTGGTCCATAATATATCATTGGAAAGATAATTCAAAGGGGAATACAAGCCCATTGGGATAATACTCCAAATAATCCTTGCATGGCTAAAAATCAGTCTTGAACCGTGATTTGCGGGTATGAGAACATCGTTTTTAGCCCATTTCTTCATTAAATCATAACTTTTGACTCCGGTGTCCGATTGGGACAAATGAGATGGCGTTGGAAAACTTATGGAAAGGGCTATTTTTGGGTATGAAAATAAATAAGATCCTGATTGAGGATTGATAATGGGTTTCAATTGAGCACAAATACGTCGAACATTGACATTCATTTCTTTAAGATAATTATAGGTTATCATCATTGGGCACTACGCCAGGGGGGACACATTTGGGTGTCTACACATGGCAGGGTGAGTGATAGGCGAGACAAGAGGCCCAGGACCACTAACTTTGGTAATAGCTTTGGGCAACATCGTGAAAATGGTAATTACAGAGGAAATTTCAATGGTAACGGTGGTGGGACTTTGAAGTTTACTAATATTCGTAGAAAGTGTGGTAGGAGTCATTCTAAGAGAGCGTGTGCTGCGCCGATATCTTGTTACAATTGTGTCCTCTTGGGTCATACGGCGAATGAATGCCATTAAAGATTGCAGAATCAAGCCAGTAATAAAGAAGGATTAAGTAAGAGTGTCAAGAACAAGGGTCAATCTCGTTACTACCAGGGAAGTTCCCAGACTAGACCTAATCAAGTGTCAAGTGCTCCGCAACCTAGGATGCCTTAGAATTCAGTTTCAGTTGCTATCAATAATCTAATGAGTTAAAAGTATGTCATGAGTCAGATTGAAGCAAATGCAAGTCTGCATGGTTACCGAGAATAGCATCAATGACGTGGGAAGAAATGAATGCGTAGCACCGGTGTGGATTGGCTTGGCAGATATCATGCGCGTATTGAATGTCATTTACAAAAAGTTTCTTTTAAAAGACCAAGTGGTAAGAGAGTGTCACATAAAGGAATAGCAACAATAACAAGGATTAAACTTTTGTCTGCCAGGAACATAGAAACTCACATAAGGAAAGGATATCCCGTCTACCTTTGTTTAGTGACTGACCACACACCACAATAGAATATCTTAAACCAACTCCCCGTTGTATGTGAGTACCCCGATGTTTTTCCCGAGGAAATATCAGGGATGCCTCCGCAAAGAGCTATAGACTTTACTGTTGACCTAATCCCAGGTTCTGCACCTATTTCTAAAGCACCCTATAGGATCACACCAACTGAAATGAGAGAACTTAGAAACCAAAATTAGAAGAACTTTTATGTATAGGGTACATTAGGCCCAATGTGTCACCATGGGGAGCCCCCGTCTTATTTGTTAAAAATAAAGATCGAAGTCGATGATTGTGTATTGATTACCGGGAGTTAACTTAAATAACCGGTAAGAAAAAATATCCTTTACCTCGGATTGAAGATTTGTTTGTTCAGTTAAGGGGATCCGCGATATTTTTCTAAGATCGATTTGAGGCCAGGTTACCACCAACTGAGGATTAAAGAAGAAGATATTCCCAAGACTGCATTTCGTACTTGATATTGACACTATGAATTCACTGTAATGTCTTTTGAACTGACTAATGCACCGGCTGTTTTTATGGAACTTATGCATAGAAATTTTTAGCCGTATTTGGATCAATTTGTGGTTGTGTTTATTGCTGATTTACTGGTTTATTCCAAGAGCAAGGGAGATCATGAAGAGCATCTACGGATTGTGTTAAACATATTGCATGAACACTGTTTTTATGCCAAGTTGTTTTCCTTGGTCCCATTGTTTCTCAGGATGGTGTTTTAGTCGATCTTGATAAAGTTAAGGTTGTGCATGAATGACCTATAAGCTCACGAATGTTACCAAAGTATGTATTTATTAATAACGACGATTTGTTAAGAATTTTTCACGAATTTCTTAGCCGTTGACTAGCTTGCTAAGAAAGACTGTTAGATTTATGTGGACAGATAAGTGCGAACAAGCTTCTCATGTCCTTAAGGAGAAACTCACTAGTGCACCAATGCTTACATTGCCAATTCATGGTAAAGAATATGAAGTATATAGTGATGCATCTAAGAATGGTCTAGGTTGTGTTCTTATGCAAGATGGTAGAATTGTTTCTTATGCCTCTAGACAACTGATGCCTTGTGAGGGGAATTACCACACACATGATTTCGAGTTAGCTGTTATAGTTTTCGCTTTGAGAATCTTGCATCAATATCTCTATGGTGTGACTTGCAAGATTTGTAGGGATCACAAGAGCCTTAAGTATCTTTTCACTAAGAAGGAGCTAAATATGCGACAACGTCGATGGCTAGAATTGGTAAAAGACTATGTGTAGACGCCAAAAAACCGTCTTCAGATTTTCCTGCAAAAGCCTGATGATGAAAGGAGTAATTAATAAACTTGAATGCTATTTTTGCTTTAATAGGTGAAATAAGGTCTCAGGTGCTTCTCGATCACTCCTTCATTCCGATGTCATTCAAAATCCCCGTTCAAGAGCTTTCCAACGACTCCTCCCGTGTCTTTTTTCGACACCCGGTGGCCAAGTTGTTAATCGGGGGTAAAACCGTCTTTTACCGCATAAGGGTAAAACAGTCTTTTCCTATTTTCGGAATACTAAAATTCCTCCAAAAATTAAAAATAGACTGGATGTCGTCATTATGACGACCTCCAGCTGGCAAGCTGACAGTCGCCAACGGCGCTGGATTCACAGTCAGCGCCGTCAGCGGTGCTACGTGAAATCCCAGGGCCGCTAGCAACGCTCACTGGGTGTTCAAGCCCGTCTTTTTTTTTAAGCCCAAAATCTGATTTTTGGCCATCTGTCCACCCGTTCAACCCTATTCCTTCCCTATAAATTAAACCCTCGACACTCAGTTCAAATCACACAGTCTACAATTGACAACCTCTATTCTAAGGAGTATTAACACTGAGCTTCCCCCTCTTTCTTCCAAATTTGAGATCTTGTCTCTACTATTTTTGCTAAATAGCATACACTTCAGGTACTAACTCTTGAGAGCTCAAATTAAATTAATTGCCTAATTGTTTATTTTCTAGTAGTCAAAATGGAAATATCATGCTAATCACGTTTTTGATTGCTTACTAAATATTGTCTTTCAATTCCAAGCATGTCTAGTCATTGTAATGCTCAACTTTCCAATCGAATGCATGTCTAAATAAGAGTCAATAAAAAATGCTGTCATGCTTGTGATGAACCAATTAATAGTCTAAGTCTAGGTTGTTAATCCGGTTTGTGTGGGAATCATGTCTTTATATTATTAAGCAAATATGAGTTAGTAGAGGCTGTCATAAAACGAGCGAGTTGGGTGCCTAACACCTTCCCACCTCGTACCTTCGCCCCCGAACCTTTTATTCTTGGGTACTCATATGTTCTACATGAGCGGGAGTGTTTCTAAAAACATGATTTGTTCACTTATCGCGCGATTGGGTTGTCCCTCTGGATTGTCGCTTCGGTTTGTCCCTTCGATAAAACGCCGATAGCAGATTTGTGACCTCTTTCATGGATTTACTCAATTCACGTCTTTTCAAAAGCTTTTCTGACTCGACGGTTCCTTGAACTTTTCTAAACCCCTAACTTACAAATTTTCTATAAGGACACACTCTGTGGAGCGATGGGAAAATCCCGAGTCCTTAGAGTGGCGACTTCATTGGAGATTTGTTTAAGAGGGTGCGAGTTTGCTTATTGTTTAATAACATGTTCCATATTTTGAATCATTTGCATCATGTGCATGTGCTTTATCACAAACTTTTGACCCTTATCGACCCTCGAGGAAGTTTGTGTTGTAACTCGTAGACAACCCGTATATCTATAGGAACATACAGTTGTCCTATCGTGCAAACCGACGCTTCCTCACCCATGACTCATCGACTATTGTTGGTGAAAAAGAATTACAATTGATATGTCGACCATCCGCAGGACAGAAATTGTAATTTATCATGGTAACCTCACAGGAGCCAAAAGCCTCTAGCCCACATTTGCGCATTCGCTTGCTTGTTGTGCATGTGTCATTGTAATGCCCGTCTGATCACATGTTTGCCTGTTAACTGCGTCGTTGTAATGATTGCCTGAACGCATGAATGTCGTGATTATGTGCCAACGTACTAAGAGTCTTTTTCTTCTATTTTTAGGTAGTTCCTAATGCCCAAAAATGGTGCGAGAATTCTATTCAGTGAATACTCGTTTCCTCAATGATATATTCTATCAAAGTCATGAACATTTTCTAGGACCTCTTAAAAAAAAGAGCCAGTCCCTCCAATTTCCCCTCTCCCCTTTTCTATTTCTTTTTTTCTTTTTTTTTTGTTTGAT
Source organism: Tetragonia tetragonoides (assembly GCA_038025085.1). Taxonomy (NCBI): domain Eukaryota; kingdom Viridiplantae; phylum Streptophyta; class Magnoliopsida; order Caryophyllales; family Aizoaceae; genus Tetragonia; species Tetragonia tetragonoides. The sequence continues at coordinate 25,847,609 of CM076149.1, forward strand.
GTAATTCAAATTCGGCTAAAAAATAAAGAAGAAAAAAAATTAAAAAAAAACAAACAAATGGCGTAAAAAAAAAACGCCCAAAAAAAAAAATCTTTGGAAAAATAAAATAAAAAGCGGCCAAAATTCTCTTTTATTTTTTTATTTATTCCATTTTCCTTTTTCTTTAAATGTAGAAAAAATTAAAAATAGGATAGTCCGTCTTTTTCTATTTTTCTGATTTTCGCTCATCGACTTTATTTTCCTTTGACATTAGAGGAAATATTTGGCTCACTGGAACTCCTGGATCCAATCCACAATCTTTGACATGGGAAGTGTTTTGGGCTTCAGTGGTCACATTTCCATGGTTACCAGCAATTTACATAGGGGTATTTTCAACCGGCTTATGCTTATGGGTAGAGGTATTTTCTTCTAGCGCGATCTAAGCCCTGTTAGACTTCTGTTCCCTCTTAGTTACATATTGATTTATCATTTTTTTGTTTGTTTGTTTTGGCCAATGCACTGATTTATCATTACGTCAGCTTATATGTTCATCAAAGTGTCTCTTGAGGTTCTGTTAATGAGTCTATGTGATTGTTTGTTGGCATCCATAAATTAGGTTTTATTCTTCAATAACTCTTGTATAGACTGTCCTATGGTGAGACGGTCTTAAACAATTTTTTGTGATAGTGCTTTTGTATGCAATAGGCTGGTGGCTGTCTGATCTGCTATGTTATATTGTGCTGAACTTTTGCTAATGAAACAGTAGCATGCTAAGTGAATAGGCTTAGCAGAGATGGGTTGTGGGCTTGAAAATTTCAGATTGGAGAGGAAGATATTGGAGTAAAGGTAGAGATTGGTCGTACAGAAGATATTATGGAAGGAACATGCCAAATAAAGAATTAGCTGTTTACCATATCAGAAAAGAGACGCGATTGAGGTGGTTTGGGAATGTTAGGAGGAGAAATCAAGATGCCCCGGTGAGAAGGTGCGAGGACATGATACTTAGGGATTGTAAGAGAAGAAGAGGGCGCCCGAAAAAGAGTTGGGGAGAGGTAATCAGGCAGGATTTGACCCTTTTAGAGCTTACCGAGGACTTAGCCTTAAATAGGAAAATTTGGCGTAGTAGAATTCGTGTAGAGGATCCTCCATAGGCTATACTTGTGCATTTCCTAGGAACTAAAGCTTGTGGCATTTTTCTAACTTTTAGTTGTTTTCTTCGTTTAAGCCTATTCTTTTACTAATCGAATTTCCTAGTTTGGTTATGCTTTCTTCCTCTCACTCTTTGGCTCATTCTTTATTTTCTTCTTTATTGCATGGGCTCTTGCAAAAAAAAAAAAAAAAATGTTTTGCAAAGGTTTTTTTAAAAAAAAAATGTTTTGTGGGTCTTTCGGAAACAGTCTCTGTACTAGGTGACTAGTTAGGGGTAAGACTGCGTACATCTGCACATCGCCACACCCCGCCGTAGGCGGGATACTTACTGGGGGGCTGTTGTTGTTGTTGTTGTTGTTGTTGTTGTTGTTGTTGCTGTTGTTGTTGTTGTTGTTGTTGTTGTTGTTGTTGTTGTTGTTGTTGTTGTTGTTGTTGTTGTTGTTGTATTAGAGGAAATATTTTGGCATTTAGGCTTAAGGATCTTTTCTAGTACAATGTGTTCTTCTATGTGTGGGTCATCATTTTTCTTAGGTGAGAGTCTTTTGGTCTTTCTTGTTACTAAGTGCTCCGTGCTTCGTATTCAGGATAGGGGGTCCGAAGAAGAAGGGAAACCTTGAGAAAAGCTGAGGTCGGCCTTCGGCTAGGTTAGTTCATCTGCAACCGTCTACACCGCCAAGTTCCCAATTAACACCACCATGGACATCCTCACCATCAATAAATTTGCCACCACTAATCGAATTCCCAAAACTTCACCATGGTCAAGAACACTGACAAAAAGCTCGATGAGATCGTAGGCGAGTTAGAAAGGATGCGAGTCAGGATTGAAGATTTTGAAAGGAAGAAAGAGGATGAAGCATCCTCTATGTCTCGAACACTGAGGAGGATAAGCAGGTCACTAAGCTCAAAAATATTGACTCTGTTGCCAACTACAATGCCAAGGATGATAAAGTGGAATCCCAAAGTCAAGGGCAAGCTTCCGGCCAAGTTCTCCATGCCGAAAGTTACGACATTCACTAGAACTGATGATCCACAAGATTACCTCAAGGCCTTCACTACTGCCATGGGTTTGAGAGGAATTGACAAAAGTATCTACATACACTTGTTCCCAGACACTCTTGATGCCTCGACTCGTCGTTGGTTCTACACCTTGAATTTGGAAAATGTTCCCACAGACTCTTGATACTTGATCAGATTTAACAACAATCTTCCTTCCACGCTACAAGGAAAATGTTCTTCTAGCTATGACCCTTCGAGTGTTAGAGATCACCAAGCAAGAAGAAAATGAGGGGTTCCTTGCCTTCCTTCAACGTTGGAGGCTAAAGGTAGCCAAACTGGTTCAGAAACATGCGCAAAGTGATCAAATCCGCCAGTTCATCAAGAATCTGTAACCTGCTTACAAGGAAAGCCTCATGTACCAAGCAATTGACTCCTACGATCGGCTATATGATGTGGGTATCTTAATTGACGATAATCTTTACTGTCAATATCACCGGGTGTTCGGCCACCGTACGGATGCCTGCATCCGCCCGCAAGATGATATACAAGAAATCATGGACAAGATATAGGAAGAAGACCATGCTTATAAAACTTGGAACCAGTCGGCTACAAGCAACAGCTAGAGGAGTCGAGTCTGAGTCCCCAAGTTTTGTTGAATTAGGATCTTAGCTAAATCTTTAGGTTGAGTCATGAACAGGGGGTGTTCCCCTTTTACTTTTTTCTAAGTCTAGTTTCTATTTGACGGGAATTAGAGACCCACTTCTCTAAAGTCATGTGTGCTTATTTTCTTGCAAATCACTAAAATCCCCCTTGGTCATTTCTTCCTTTGTTTAGCTATTGATAAACCCGATGAACTCAATGTTGCACAAATCATTAACTAATCAATTTAAGAAATGTAAGTGAACTTCGCAAAGCAAGAATACGGATTGTTCTTTTTAACAGGAAATTGCGCAGCTGAACTCTCTCAACAATGCCGCCCCGCACGCAAAGGAGAAGTGAGCTTGCCCTCTGCAACAACCTCGACACGTGTCTAATCCTAGCTCCAAGAAGATCCTTGGTTTCAAGATGTATTCAACTACATCATGAAAGGCGCTTACCCTCCAGACGCACCTATAAGAGCTCAATGGGCCATCAGTCTGTTAGCGGCACAATACATAGAATACAAAGGGGTTTTATACAAAAAGTCCAACAATGGAGTCAACGTCAGATGTGTAAACGCCGAACAATCCGCAAAGATCATGCATGAGGTACACAATGGGGTGTGCGGACCACACATGAATGGTCGAATGCTCTCTAGAAAGGTCCTATGACTAGGATACTACTGGAGCACCATGGAAATAGACTATTACGACTATGTCACAAAATGCAAGAAATATCAGATATATGCCAACCTGCATCATATGCCACCCTCAATGCTCCATAACTTCACATCCCCTTGCCCATTCTCTGAGGAATAAATATCATTGGAAAGATCACCCCCAATGGCTCTGGAGGACATGAATATATCCTAATAGCCATAGACTATTTCACGAAATGGGTTGAAGTACAGTCTTATGCCATCCTCACATCCAAACAAGTGTCCAAATTCATAAGGAACAACATCATCTGCCGATACGGGTTCCGCATGAAGTTATTAGTGACCACGGATGTTACTTCAAAGCTGAAATAGCCACCCTACTAAAAAGCTACAAAATCCAGCACCACAAATCATGTCCTTACCGACCCCAAACCAATGGCGCAGTAGAAGCCGCCAATAAGAACCTCAAACCATCATAAAAAAGATGATAGAAAACTACAAAGATTGGGCTGTGAAACTCCCATTTCCCTTTCGGGGTATAGAACATCCATAAGATCATCCATTGGAGCTACCCCTTTTTCCCTAGTCTATGGGATGGAAGCTGTAATACCAATAGAATTCCAACTACCCTCCATGCGGATAGCCTTAGAAGGTGAACTTTCAAAAACACAATGGATGTAAGCCCGTTATGATGAACTCATGTTCACGGATGAAAGACGCCTTCGAGCTCTAGACCACTCACACATGTACCAACAACGCATGACAAGAGCGTTCAACAAAAAGGTCCGACCTCGAAACCTGAAAGAAGGAGACTTAGTTTGGAAAGAGTTACGTGCACTAGTTACTAACCTAGAGGCAAGTTCCGACCAAACTGGTCCGGTCCGTTCGTCATCAAAGACATCTTATCAGGAACCGAGGTCCGGCTTATGGACATTGATGGCATCGATTTCAGCCAGCTCACCAATACGGATCAACTGAATAAGTGCTACGTCCAAAAAAAAAAAATTCCGAAAATAAAAAAAGAGACGTACACAAATTGAACGAACTACGCGGGCCTAATTCCACACTGGATACGTAGGTAACCCTTTTAAGGGGCCCGGCCAATATCAATCCAAAATTTCATTCAACTCATTCAAAAATGGATAGTCTTTATTCAAACTGAACGAATAAGCTTACATTGCATAAATTAAAATTCCTAAGTTTACAAAAAAAAAAAAAGGTGCAACTACGAGAGTTTAAGCTAAACAAATTCCTATTACGCTTTTTTAAAACTAGACTTGCTTTCTAAAGAAAACTACTTTAATCCTTATTCCCTTTAGAAGGCTTTGTTGAAGAGTTCTTGTTTGAAAGACCTTGGCTTGAGGACGACTTACGATCGCTTCCTTGAGCTGGGGGCTTACCTCTTTTCATTACATGATAGCCTTCCACATAAGGCCATTCCTTCCTTTCCTTGCTTCCTGTCCCTAAGTCATACCTGGGTACTATATGGTTCCACTACTCATGACGAAGGGCTCGCCCCGCTTCTCCATCACTACAAGAAAGCCAAATTAAGTAGGTCTCTGAAACTTGAGTAGGGGAAATCATCCGGGGTACTATCCAGCGATCCCTACCACACCAGTATTTTCCCCAGTCCTTAACAAATTGAGTTGTCAAAGCCAAGGTAGGTTGTCTCGTAGTTTCCTGACAAAGGATAACCTACTTTAACCCATACTGCCTTATGACCCTAGAGGGAAAGAAACAAGTACTCTTGTACAGACCTATTATAGTGGTATGAGGAACAAATTTGCAGCAAGCAACCAAAGAGGTTAAACCCCACTAACTTACATGCTAACGAACAACAGGTCCAGCATGGAAAAAGGCATCCCATTCAGCAAGGGTCTTCTCCTCATATAGCCTTTTCCTTACCAAACATCTAGCAGCTGTATAAGTCTTCTTCTTCCAAACTTGAGAGGTACGAGCTATCATCTTCTCTGGTGATTCTATCAACCTTAGATGCTTGCATAACAAAATTTGAAGCAGCAGAGGGCTGCCATAAAAGGCTTCGTGAGGCGATGTTTTCAACCTATAAAGCCCTAGGATAGTTTCTCCTACAACCAGATGCAAAGGAGAATGCCCTTCAGCCATTTGATTCATCACTCGCAGCAACGAGGCTCTACCCAGGTTGGACGATTCTGCATTAACAAAAAGTAGGCGATTTGTCGACGCCAAAAAAGCGCCTTCAGATTTCTCCGCAAAAGCCCGATGATGAAAGGAGTAGTTTATAAAACTTGAATGCTATTTTTGCTTTGATATGTAAAATAAGGTCTCGGGTTTTTCCTCGATCACTCCTTCATTCCCACATCATTTAAAAGCCCCTTTTAACATCTTTCCATTGCTTCATTCCATGTAAAAATGCGATTCAGCACCTAAGAGTTATGGCCAAACGAAGTTAAGGGTCAAACGGATGTAGCCGAATATTGGGGACCATGTTTTCAGCCCCATTTGGGAGTTCATTTGGTTGAATTAATTTCTGAGCCTTACATTTCTCGATTCCTTATTCAAATAGATTTCCATTGACATATCATGAGCCCACACCATATTCCCAACCAAGGAGGTACGAGCCCAACATTATTGCGTACTCCAAAACTGACCTCTTCTTACTCTTTCGGGTATATCTCCAGATCCAAAAAACATTTGGATCTGAAACAAAATCCATTTGAAACTACACCCAATAATCTTTCCAACGCATCTTAATTCATCAAATTCGGAACCCAAAAGAGTGAGATATGGCCCGGCAAACATCCAATTCAGCTGGCTGAAGTTCCAGGGCCGCTAGAGGCGTTGAATTTGCTTCTGGCCAAACTCGTTCTTCAAGGGCAATTCGATTTTTGGCTCCTTTTCATCCGTCCAACCCTAATTCCCCACGCCTATAAATACAACCCTCCTCCCATTGTTCAATTCACATAGTCTACAGTTGACACCCTCTATTCTCAGTAGTATTGACTCTGAGCTTCTCCCTCTTTCTACCATAAACAATTCTATTATATTCTTGAGAGTATTGCCACCGAGATTCCCCCTCTTTCTTCCAAACATGAGATCTTGTCTTTATTATTTTTGTGAAATATAGCCTACAGTTCAGGTACAAACTCCTAAGGGCTCAAATTAAATTAATTGCCTAATTGTTTATTTTCTAATAGTCATAATGTAGATATCATGTTAGTACACGTATTTTTATTGCTTCCTAAATATTGTCTTTCTAGCCGTTGTAATGCTCAACTTGCCATCGAAGGCATGCCTATACAAGGGTTAAAAATAAATGTTGTGAAGCTTGTGATGAACCAACTAATAGTCTATGTCTAGGTTGTTAATCCGGTTTGTGTGGGAATCATGTCTTTAAATTATTAAGCAAACTTGAGTTAGTAGAGACCGTCAACTTTATAGAATAACATATTGCATACGTAGAGATTAGACGTGTATAGTCGAGTCATAATAGCATACATATCACACAAAATGCATAAAATAGGAGTTCAAAGTTCTGAAGACCAAGGTTTACAAATCAAGCCTATATTGTTCAATTGGGGTCATCGTCACCATTGCTATCGGCCTCATCCTCAACGGAAGTCCGCTGACCGTAGTTCCCGGCCGAGAAATAGAAGGAGCTCTGAGTACTGAACGAGCTATAGATCGGCCTACTATTGTTAGGCCTCATATCCCATCCATCATGCATCGACGCATGCATAGGGGTACCTAGCGAAAATCCCGTCCTGAAGAAGCTCTTTGTGCCTGACTAGCAAAATCCATGGCCACATTTTGATATGAAGGCACAGCTTGAGGCACATCCTATCTAGGAGCATCCACCCAACCTCCGGCCATAGGAGTCACAACGGGCCTACTACTCAAAGAAGGCTGAAAGTCCGTTGGAGAAAACATCTTAGGCACAGGCATGTACGGCATGGAAGGTCCGGGTGCCTCATCAACATAAGTAGGGGTCCCACAGAAGACGAAAACTGCGACATCTGCAAGAAATCAAGACCAAAATGTTAGACTAAGTCAGTTAGCTAAACAGCAAAGTCAAAAGTGCAGTTACATTGGCGGTCCCAAATCGGGAGCTCTTCCCTCTACCCTTCATTCGGTTATATCCTTTAATTTCTTCAGCAAATGGATAAGCTTAAAGACTTGACAAGTATGCTCCCGGTTTAGCTACAAGAAGAAGACAAAAGATAGAGTCAACATTCACAAGCAACACAAAGAAAGCAAGAAGAGGTAAAAACTTACCCCCACACAATAATCGGGCAAGGGTAAGCCCTCCATGGCCTCTCCATCAGCAATGTGTAAGGGAAGCTCCTCCACCACACGACCCCCACATTGCTAGGTAAGGTCACACTTCAGGGTTGGCCACGCGGAGCTCTACAATTGGACCTCCTGGGACCCCGAGGAGCCAGACGATCCGCCTACATGACACAAAAGTTCATACATTGCACATAAAGCTGAAAAGCACAAAACAAAGATTTTACCTCAGAGGTGAGGTCCGACATCAGGTGACCTAGGCAATAGGTGTAAGGACCCAGGATTTTTCCAACCTTGGTTTTCCATGGAGTGCGTCCTTATAGAAAATTTGTCAGTTGGGGGCTTAGATAAGTTCAAGGGACCATCGTGTTAGAAAAGCATTTGAAAAGACTTGAATTGAATAAAAACCATGAAAGAGGTCACGAATCTCCTATTGGCATTTTATCGAAGGGACAACCGAAGGGACAAAACCGAAGGGACAACCCAATAGCGCAAAGAGTGAACTGATCATGTTTTTAGAAAGACTCCCGCTTATATAGAACATATAAGTACCCAAGAATAATAGGTTCGGGGGCGAAGGTACGAGGTGGGAAGGTGTTAGGCACCCAACTCGCCCGTATTATGACGGCCTCTACTAACTCAAGTTTGCTTAATAATTTAAGAACATAATTCCCATGCAAAATCGGATTAACAACCTAGACTTAGACTATTAATTGGTTCATCACAAGCATCACAACATTTATTTTAACCATTATTTAGACATGCATTCGATTTGACAAGTTGGGCAGCACAACGACTATACAGACAGTATTTAGGAAGCAATAAAAACGTTATTCTAGCATGATATCTACATTATGACTACTGGAAAAATAAACGGTTAAGAAATTAATTTAATTTGAGCCCTCAAGAATTTGTACCTGAACTGTAGGCTATATTTGACAAGAATAGTAAAAATAGATCTCAAGTTTGGAAGAAAGAGGGGGAAGCTCAGTGTTAATCCTCCTGAGAATAGAGGTTGCCAACTGTAGGTTGTGTGTTTTGAAGTGAGGGTGGAGGGTTGTTTATATAGGCGTGGAGAAGTAGGGTTGGACGGGTGAAAATGAGCTGAAAAATGAAACAGGCCTGAAAAATGAGCCGAGCCCGAGGAGAAAGGCAGCGCCGCTAGCAGTGCTGGACAAGGCCGCTAGCGGCCCTGAGACGTTTTCCAGGGCCGCTGACGGCTGTTAGCAGCCAGCTGGATGACGTCATAATGACGTCATCCAGCCTATCTTTATCTTCCGAGGAATTTTTAATGAACCGAAAAATGGGAAAAGACTGTTTTACCCTTGAGTGGCAAAAGACGATTTTACCCCTATATCGCAACTTGGAGACCGGGGGTCGGAATGAGGCATGAGACGTGTCACTGGAAAGCTCTTGAACGGGGCTTTTGGATGGAATGAAAATAAAGGAGTGTTTGGAGAAAAGCCTGAGACCTTATTTTAAACTATTAAAGCAAAATAGCAGTTCAAGCTTAAAAGTTACTCCTTTCATCATCGGGGTTTTGCGGAGAAACCTGAAGACGTTTTTTTGGTGTCTACTGAAGCCCCCAATTTGATCGAGCTTGAGTAAAAGCGAAGATCAAATTACTCCGAAGGCGACATGCAGGATGCTGATGTGCGACGGTGTGTGAGAATATACAGTATGCATGCAAATGAAGACAAACCTGTGTTGGAACATGCTTGTAGTGTGCTAAGATTTCATCCCTGTGAACACAAGAGAAATTGAAAGGTTCATAGTAGCAGGATAGCTGGCCTAAACGTCTGTTGCGGACCTTTATTCAGAGCGAGTGAAAAAGTTAACAATACTTTGAGGATGATTAACATAGAGTGCTTTGACAAACAGTGACTAAACACCGCTCGGCGGATGTCGAGATTTCGTCCCTTTTCGAGAAACGAAAGAGTCAACAAGACAGCGCGATTAAAAATAACGGCTGCAAAATGGTTAGTAAGATGAGAGTGAATAGTATAAATGCTTTATCAAGAAAACATTGACTAAACACCACTCGGCGGATGCTGAGATTTCGTCCCTGCGTAAGAAACGAAAAGGTCGACGCGACAGCGCGATCAAGATGACGACTGTAAAATCGTTAAAACGTATGAACAGTTTAAATGCAATAGGTTAAGCAATCATTGACTGAAACATATAAAAAACAATGGACAGTACAACCGCTTTAAGCGATCATTGACTGAAGCATAAAATTTGTAACCTTGCCCAGGGATAGTTTAACCGCAATATCTTTAGCGATCAATGACTAACCCCGAAAATTTGTAACCTTGCCCAGGGATAGTATAACCGCAATAACTTTAGCGATTATTTTACTAACCCCGAAAACTTGTAACCTTGCCCAAGGATAGTTTAACCGCAATAACTTTAGCGATCATTGACTAACCCTGAAAATTGTAGTGTTGCCCAGGGATAGTTTAACCGAAATAACTCTAGCGATCATTGACTAACCCCGAAAATTGTAGTGTTGCCCTGGGATAGTTTAACCGCAATAACTTTAGCGATCATTGACTAACCCTGAAGATTGTAGTGTTGCCCAGGGATAGTTTAACCGCAAAAACTTTAGTGATCATTGACTAACCCCGAAGATTGTAGTGTTGCCCAGGGATAGTTTAACCGCAATAACTTTAGTGATCATTGACTAACCCCGAAAATTGTAGTGTCGAGTTGCTTAACAAGTGCCGTTGAAAATTTTGAGCTTATGAATAAATTGGGCGCTCCGGGTTGTAAGAGTCGTCGCCATGTAGATCCTGCAAAATAAATGGGTTAGTTTTACCTATAAGTAGTTGGTACCGTAGAATGGGCCAACTGTCGAATTTTGAATTTGTGGGCCCGAGGGCTTTGCTCCCGCGCGTTTGGTACTGAAGTTGCCGTGAGACGAACTGTAATAACGAACTTTGGACTGGAAAAGGGGGCCTCAGGTCAGCTTGTAGGGCCCGTGTTGTAGGTCCGTAGGGCCACTAGCGGCCCAGGCCAGCGCCGCTAGCGGCGCTAGGCTTGAGCCAAATAAAAGCGCTTCAGTGCTTTCTCTCTCCTCTTTTCGCGTTTCCTTCTTCTTCCCAACCGAGCCATTGTCGAGAGCTTTGGGTTGAAGGTCCTCCATTGTTGAGTACTTCACTCCACTTGAGGTAAGTTGATTCTTGTCCGTTTTCTTTGGTTTTTGTCTTGAACTTGCTTATTTTTCCGCCTAGTTGCTGAATTTTGAGTTGCATTGTTGAATGGATGCTTCTAGCTTGCAAATCTGAGACTTTTATTTTCCCACTTGTAGAGAGAGAAAGCTTCATTGTGTTCTTATGGCTCCCGTAGACAAGGGGAAACGTCTTATGTGCGACGAAGAGTATGACCGGAGCCTTTTCTGCACTGGGTTGCCTTCTACCCAAAAGCCTCCAACTTGTCATGCGGATGGGGCTCCACTGTACCAGGATTCGTTCATGCGGCTAGACTGGCGCCTGCCTGGTTTGTGGAACCGCAGTGTTCTGTTGCCGACAAGACAGAGTCATTTGTCTGACCCAGAGATGGTACGTTTTCTAACTCAACTTTTTTTGTGTTGAGTATATTTGAACTGAAAATTGGAACTGTTAGTGCTTCTGCACATGAACAAATTGGGATTTGTACTGGATTAGTGGCTAGCTGTATATGATGTGTATGAAATTTATTTTAGCTGTATTTGTGGTGTATTAGGTACTTGAGAAAATTTTGTTGGCTTGGCCAGGGTGTTGGGGTTATGCTTTAGGCTCATGGGACTAATTCCCATTGGTCTATGTTGCTGGGTACTTTTTTGAAGAGGGCCAGGAGTTTGGTACTGGACTCAAGTCTTGCTGATTTCTTAACTGTTATCCCTGGCTGTCACTCAGGGGATTCTAGGATTGTCGCCCGGGGTTTACTGGAGAGATTTTGGGATTCCACGAACACCTTTCATACTCCTGTGAGAGAGATGTTTCCTACCCCTTATCAGTTTGCAGTGCTGACGAGGTTGTCTTTTAGAGGGCGTCGTATCCAGTATGACGCGGACTATTGGCGACAGAGTGACACTTTTTCGGATCTTTACGGGCCTGTATATGCCCATTTTGACCAGGATCTGGTTTCCTTGTCGCGCCTGTGGGAGGCCGCATCTGCGCAGGGGCTTACCGAAGAGCAGAGGGCTCGCAATTTCCTGGCTTGCTTGCTGGGGTCGACGATCTTTGCTCACAAGAAGAGCGTTTGTCAAGTCAGTTTCTTGACATGTTTGGAGAATTTGTCCAAGGTGCGTGAGTTCAACCTTGGTGGGGCTGCTTATACTTCTTTGTTGAAGTAGTGTCGTCAGGCCTGTAGGCCTAAGGAGACGAGCGAGAGGACCTCTATCACGGGCCCGTGGAGGATCTTAGAGGTAGATTCTCTCTTTTTTTGGTTATTCCTCTCCTTTTGCCTATATTTTCAACTTAGGGAAGTCATCTTTTCTTGTGTGTTTATTTGTGTGGCAGATGTGGTTCTTTGAGTATTTTCCAGCCTTTGGTCCTTATTGTCCTGGCTTGAGGATGTTTCCTTTAGGCTCGCGATGGGTTGGTAGAGACACCCATCCGTTTACTTCTCTGGAGCATTTTCGAGCTACATTTGAGAGCCATGCTGTGTCCACGGTACGTCGCTTGTCGATCTGTACATTTTTTTTGTTCATTTTGTGTGAATGACTTTTGACTTGATAATCTGCAGGTGTCAGTGTCTGCCTTTGACGAGATTCCTGGGGTTTCTCCCCATATTACCCTAGAGTCTTTCAGGGTATCCTCTCTGCGAGTGGTCTTCGAGGGGCCATTCAGCTTTGTATGGTATTTGGGGGATCGCTTGACTCGGTTGGTCTATCCCTCCTTGGGTACTCATTTGGTTCCGGAGGATCCTCCTCTGACCATGTTCTATCTGCGCGGCCTGAGTGTGCGGGACCTTGGGGTTGTGATCCGTGGTAGGGCAGCACATGAGTTTTTCATGCCGGAGGTCGTTGGCTTGGACCAGACGGCCATGTATCTGGCCTATTGCTTAGATCGCCTGATGCCGGACATTACTTCTGAGGTAAGAAGTTTGTTGTATTTTCAAATTGTTTGCCCAATATATTGACTTTTGTATCTTGTAGACGGATCGCCTAGCTCTTCCGGGCCCCAGGAGGTCTCGTTCTAGAGCTTCTCGGGGTCAGCCCCCAAGTGTGACCTTGCCAACTAACGAGGTGAGGTATCTAGGGGAGCGCGGAGGGCGCATAGTGGAGGAGCTCCCTCTCAATATTGCTGATGGAGAGGCGGTGGAGGGCCTACCCTTGCCCGATGGTTGTACGGGGGTGAGTCATCTCTCTCTCTTTTGTCTCTCTCCTATACTTGTGTTTGTTTTGAGTTTTTGACTCTATTTTGTGGTTCTCTCGTTTTTTTTTTAGTTGAACCGGGAGCAGACTTCTCACGTCTTCAAGCTTATACACCTGTTGAAGAAAGGCTATGGTCGAGCGATGGGCAAGGGGAAAAGTTCTCGGTCCAAGACTATTAATGTAAGTAAATTCCCTTCTTCCTTTGTTTTAGCTAAGTGAAGTGCTTAACATAACATCTTCGACCATCTGCAGATCTCTCAGTCTTCATCTTCGGTAGGACCACGCCATTCTTCTGCAGTGAGGGCTTCTTCAGCGAGCAGACCATCCATTGCTCATTCTCCTCCTGTGGTGGTGACCAGGCCTCCTGTTGATGAGGTGCCCGGACCTTTTGTCCCATATATTCTGGAGATGTTCTCTCCTGTTGATTTTCGGCCATCCTTCGATGGGTTGCCTGCACCTACGCCCTCGGCTGGAGATTGGGCGAAAGCCCCTGGGTGGGATATGTCATATGCTGGGCCTTCTCACCAGGATGCCGCTACAGATTTTGCTAGTCAGGCCACAACGAGCTTATTTGCCTCGGGATTTTCGGCAGGTATCCCTATGCGGGCTCCAGCGTATGATGGTCGGAACATGGGGCCTGAGAACAGTAGGCCCATATATAGCTCTTCTTTCCCTTACTCGTCCGGACACTACGGTCAAGGGCCGTCCATTGCTAATGAAGCCGGTAGTGATGATTCTAGTTGCATGATGTTGGGTCGCTTTGTGAACATCGGTCTTTGAATCTTTGAACTCCTGTTTTGAGTGTAACACTTACACACATTTTTTTTTTTTGATATGCATGAACATGTTATAATGACTCAATTATGCCCGTCTGATCTACTTGATGCAATGTGTTGTGCAGTAGAACAAAGCTATAATTTTTGGGAAATATAAAAAAAATGCAAGTAAAACGCAAAATTTTCACATATTATACCCCTTAAAAAAAATAAAGAAATAATAATACTAAAAAAAGATAAATCTAAGAGAGTCTCGGGCTTTGTTATTCCGCGTGGATGCTAAGAACTGGACCGAAATTAGGTCACTTGGATAAGAAATGTGGACCGGAGCAGAAAGGAAGTCGGGCTGGGGCCAGAGTCTGGGTTGGGCCGCTAGCGGCGCTGACTAGTCTGCTGACAACTTTTTTTTTTTTGCTTTTTCGGCCCGCGTGCTTGCCTATAAATAGGGTGCTTGATGTTGTACCACTACTTTTTCATATCCCCTTTAACTTTCCTAAGCTTTTCTAATTCTCCGCCATGGTGAAATCCTTTGAAGATCTGTTCGATTCTTGGTGCAAAAATCTGACCGTAGAAGACAAATTCGAACTAGCCCCGTTCCATGTTTCTACTCTGCTAAACTTAAGACCAATCAAAATATTGTGGCCCCTTCTTCGTTCTTTCTTTGAATTATTGGGACCCTGACTTGCATGTTTTCAGGTTTGGTAATTTTGAATTATGCCCTTTGGTGGAGGAATTTGCTGTGATCACTAATATTCCTGACGTTCTTCCCCCAGTTGTGCCTTATGTGAGAAATGGTTTTAGGGATCTATACAGAAAATCCTTGGGCTTGTCATCTGCAAAAGGTAAAAACATGGTGCTTGGTGCTGACGTTGACTTGGTTCAAATTTGCGAAAAATTCGCAATTTCTTCTGAAAAAGATGCCATACTCAGGCGTTACCGTAGACAGGCTTTTGTACTGTGCCTGTTAAACTATCTGTTGTTTGTTAATGCAGAATCTTCAAACATGGGTAGAGCCTCGTTGCTGCGCGTGGTTAATCAAATGGTTGAAGGACATTCTCCTTTACATCTGGTGATAGGAGAAACCATTATTGGGCTTGACAGGTTGAAAACATCTCCTAACCAAGCTTTCTCGGGCAGCCCCCTGCTGCTTCAAATCTGGTTATGCGAGCATTTGAGGTTGATAGAGTCGCCGGATAATCTGATTATCCGTGTTCCTCGGACTTGGTCCAAGAAGACTTATACTGCTGCTAGCTTTTTGGTGAGGAAAAGGCTAGATTTTGAAAAGTCCCTGGCTGAATGGGATGCCTTTTTCCAGGCGGGACCTGTCATTCGTTGGCACGTGTCCTGGTGGAGTTTGAGTTCTTTAGTGGCTTGTGACGAGCTGATCCCCCATACTACTATACTGGGTTTGTACAGGACTACTTTGTTCTTTCCTTGTAGGGTCATGAGGCAATATGGCTTGAGACAGGTGATTCCTCGTCAGGAGACTACGAGACCCAATGTAGTTGCCTTAACCACTGAATTTGCTTCTAAGTGAGGAAAGTATTGGCGTAGCCGGCATCGCTGGGCTGTACCTCGGATGATCACTACAACCCAGGTTTCTGAGACGTATCTGAACTGGCTATCCTGCAGTGATGGGGAAGCGAGACGAGTCCTTCGTCATGAGGAGTGGGACAACTAAAGCCTAGGTATAACTCAAAAACAGGAGGCAAGAAAAGGAAGGAATTGTCTCGAATGGGAGACTACCACATAGTGAAGAGAGGCAAGCCCCCAGCTCAAGGAAGCGATCACAGGTCGTCCTCAAGCCAGGGTCCTTCAAAGAAGAACTCTTCAACGACGCCTTCTAAAGGGAAGAAGGATTAAAGTAGTTTTCTAAGAAAGCAAGTCTAGTTTTCAAAAGAAGATAATTATAGGAATTTGTTTAGCTTAAACCCTCATAGTTGCATTATTTTCTTAGGATGTTTCTTAGGAGTTGAATGGAATTTGTTGATTGATTTTAGCCGGGCCCCTTTGAAAGGGTTACCTACGTATCCAGTATGGAATCAGGCCAGCGTAGTTCGTTCTATTAGTGTTCGTCTTCTCTTTTTTCTTTTTTTTTTCTTTTTTTTTTTAAAAGTTTTCGATTTTTTTTTTTGACGTAACACTTCTTCAGTTGATCCATGTTGGTAAGCTGGCTGAACTCGATGCCATCAATATCCAAGAGTCTGACGACGCCTCCTGATAAGATGTCTTTGATGATGAATGGTCCGGACCAATTCGGTCGAAACTTGCCTCTAGGGTCGGTTACTGAGGTTCGTAATTCTTTCCAAACCAAGTCCCCTTCTTTTAGGTTTCGGGGTCGAACCTTTTTGTTGAATGCTCTCGCCATGCGTTGCTGATACATGTGGAAATGGTCTAGGGCTCGTAGCCGTCTCTCATCTGTGAACATAAGCTCTTCATAGCGAGTTTGTAACCATTGGGTTTCGGGGATATCTCTTTCTAAGGTTATGCGCATGGATGGTAGGTCGACTTCTATGGACAGAACTGCTTCCATTCCATAGACTAGGGAGTAAGGTGTTGCTCCCGTAGAGGATCTTATGGATGTCCTATACCCCCAAAGGGTAAATGGGAGTTTGATGGGCCAATCCTTGTAGTTTTCTATCATCTTTTCAATGATAGTTTTAATGTTTTTGTTGGCGGCTTCTACTGCACCATTGGTTTGGGGACGGTAAGGGGATGATTTGTGGTGCTGAATTTTGTAGCTTTTAAGGAGGGTGGCGGTTTCGGCTTTGAAATGGGATCCGTGGTCACTTATAATTTCATGGGGAACACCGTATCGGCAAATGATGTTGTTCCTTATGAATTTGGACACTTGTTTGGAGGTAAGGATGGCATAGGACTGTGCTTGAAACCACTTGGTAAAATAGTCTATGGCTACTAGGATGTATTCATGCCCTCCCGAGCCCTTTGGGGTGATCTTTCCAGTGATGTCTATTTCCCATGCAGAAAATGGCCAAGGGGATGTGAAGTTGTAAAGCATCGAGGGTGACATATGCTGCAGGTTGGCATATATTTGATACTTCTTACATTTCTTGACATAGTCGTAACAATCCTTTTCCATAGTAGTCCAGTAGTATCCCAGCCGTAGGACCTTTTTGGAGAGCATCCGACCATTCATGTGTGGCCTACACACCCCATTGTGTACTTCATCCATGATCTCTGCAGCTTCTTCGGCGTTCACGCATCTGAGGTTTATCCCGTTGTGAGATTTTTTGTACATAACCCCCTTGTATTCTACGTATTGCGCCGCTAAGAGACGGATGGCCCGTTGAGCTCTTAGCGGGGCCTGCTGAGGGTATACTCCT
Organism: Tetragonia tetragonoides; assembly: GCA_038025085.1. Taxonomy (NCBI): domain Eukaryota; kingdom Viridiplantae; phylum Streptophyta; class Magnoliopsida; order Caryophyllales; family Aizoaceae; genus Tetragonia; species Tetragonia tetragonoides. The sequence continues at coordinate 25,864,775 of CM076149.1, forward strand.
TTGGTAATGTAGTTGTAGACGTCTTCGTACCAAGGGTCTTCTTCGATCGAAGCTAAGATCATTTCCGTGTATTGCAAAAGGCTGGCTCGCTTCGTCTTCTTGAGGGATGGCATCGCTGAGGGAGTTCAGCTGCTCAAATTCCTGTAAAAGTGCAAACCTGTATTCTTGCTTTGCGAAGTTCACTTACATTACTCAAATTGATTAGTTAATGATTTGTGCAACTTTGTATTCATTGGATTTGTCAATAGTTAAACAAAGAGAGAAATGAGCAAGGGAAGTTTTTATTGATTTTGCAAGAAAAACAAAAAGCACTTATGACTTTAGAGAACAGGGTCTCTAATACCCATCAAAAAGAAACTAGACTTAGAAGAAAAATAGAAAGGGAACACCCCCTGTTCAAGACTCAACCTAAAGATCTAACTAAGACCCTAACTTGACAGGACTTGAAGACTCAGACTCGATTCCCCTAGCTCTTGTAGATAACCAGTCAGTTCCAGGGCTCTTCTTCCATATTGCCCTCCCTTAGTGGTGGCGGAACTTCTCCTCTGTCGATAACACCTTGAATGTCGTCTTTCAAACGTAGGCAGTCATCTGTATGGTGTCCGAACAGACGATGACACTTGCAGTAGGGGCGGTTTTCTCCCAGCTCTGACCTTGCCTCTTCCAAAGGGATGCAAGGCTGAATGTCACCTCTCCATACTAGCGCGTTCATAACTGCTTCCATTGGCGCACAGAGAGGGGTATACTTTTCATGACTATGCCGACACCAGCTGACCGTCCAGGTATAGGGTGGCCACATTGTCCCTTGATCGATGAAACGCACGACTGGCCCTTTAAAACGCCTGCACTAGTTGATGTGATGTCCCTCAGCTGCGCAGTAGGTGCAGCTTAGGAAAGGGTTCCCGTCTCTTGGCATAAGCTTTGATGTAGGGGTCCTTGGGCGGACATACCCATACTTGGACATCTTGTGATATAAGAGATCTTAACGCCACCAAGTTTCTTCTTTGGTTAAGATGATTGTGTTTCTGCGTTTGGAGGTGCGCTCTTCCAGAATGTCAACCTTCTCCCTCATCTCCTGTATCTCCTTGATTATACGAGACAAACTTTGTTTTATTCGGTTTCTGTCATCCACCGTTTCATAACTTTCTATGGCAGGTTCTTCCTCGTAGGACTTTTGAGAACTCAAAGTAGTTTCATCATCATGAATGAGGTGAGAGTAATCTTGGGGTTCCTCTATTGCGATGTGATTGATAACATCTAGGAGGTCATCGAAACTTCCGGCTTCGTCGTCTTTGGGTGATGGTAGTGTGCCATCATCTATCTTGTCCTGGATGATGTGTCGAAGGGCCCAACAATCATTCGTGTCGTGCCCTTATCCCTGATGATACTTGCAGTAATGGCCCTCCTTTCAATTGCGGCCTTTGATACTTGGTTCTGGGGTAGGACCTATGGGTCGGAGCATGTCCTTGTCTACCAATCTTTCGAGAGCAGTATTGAGGGTTATTCCCAATGGCGTGAACTTTCTGGGTAAACGGCCTTCTTTAGGTGAGACATTGGAAGAGGATGTATCACTTTTACGTTTCCTTTCTGACCCTAGGGGAGCGGGATTGGGCTTCCCCAGAGTCATGGATTTGCGATTTTCCGACGAAGGGACGAACATGGGCATGTCCCATAACTGTCGTGACTTGATGTTTGCGATGTCAGCTTCCAAACGATCTACTCGGTCAGTCATCTCCCCCAGATATTCTTGGACTGTTCTAATCATGATGTGACCCAATGGCTTGAATCAAGAAGGGAACCGGATCAGACCCAAGCTTCCTTCTTCGAAGTCTATCTGAACAGGGAGCACGGAGCGCTTAGTAATGAAACATGAGACTCTCATCGAATGAAAATTTGACCCGCACGTAGAAAACAAAATGTCCTAAAAGAAAGGTCCTTAAGCGTAAATGCTCAAATATTTCCCTAATATTCAAAGAGAATAAAGTCAATGAACGAAAATAAGAAAAAATAGAAAAATATAATTATCCTAATTTTATTTCCCTAGACTCAAAGAAAATGAAAAATGAGATAAATAAAAAGAAATTTCGGTACTTTGTTTAATATTTTTTTTATTTTTTGGCGTTTTCTTTTTTGCCCTTTTTTTTTGTTTTTTTTTTTAACCGAATCTGAATTACATCAAAAGAAAAGAAAAGAATACAAAATAAGAAAAAGGGGAGAGAAAATTAAAGACTGACGCTCTAGAAATTGTTCATGACTTTAGAATAGATCATTGGGAAAATGATGAGTGTTCATTAAATTTGAATTCTCACACCATCTTTGGGCACTAGGAACTAACTAAAATAAAAGAAAAGACTCCTAGCACGTAGGTACATGTTGGCATATAATCACGTAATTCATGCATTCAAGCAAGCATTATAACAACGTAGTTTACATGCAAACATGTGATCAGACGGGCATTATAATGACACATGCACAACAAGCAAGCGAATGCATGAATGTGGGTTAGAGGCTTTTGGCTCCTGTGAGGTTACCACGACAAATTACAACTTCCATTCGGCGGATAATCGACACGTCGATTGTAATTCTTTTCATCAACAAAGGATTGATGAGTCATGGGTGAGGAAGCGTCGATTTGCACGATAGGACAACTGTATATTCCTTTAGATATACGTGTTGTCTACGAGTTGCGACACAAACTTCCTCGAGGGTCGATAAGCGTCAAAAGGTTGTGCCAAGGCACATGCAAATGATGCAAAATAATATGGAACATGTTATTTAAACAATTAAGCAAACTTGACTTTCGAGTCTCACCCTCTTAAATAAGTCCCCAGTGAAGTCGCCACTGTAAGGACCCGGGATTTTTCCAACCTTGGTTTTCCACGGAGTGCGTCCTTATAGAAAATTTGTCAGTTGGGGGCTTAGATAACTTCAAGGGACCATCGAGTTAGAAAAGCTTTTGAAAAGACTTGAATTGAATAAAAACTATGAAAGAGGTCACGAATCTGCTATTGGCGTTTTATCAAAGGGACAACCGAAGGGACAAAACCAAAGAGACAACCCAATAGCTCGAAAAGTGAACTAATCATGTTTTTAGGAAGACTCCCGCTTATATAGAACATATAAGTACCCAAGAATAAAAGGTTCAGGGGCGAAGGTACGAGGTGGGAAGGTGTTAGGCACCCAACTCCCCCGTATTATGACGGCCTCTACTAACTCAAGTTTGCTTAATAATTTAAGAACATAATTCCCATGCAAAACTGGATTAACAACCTAGACTTAGACTATTAATTGGTTCATCACAAGCATCACAACATTTATTTTAACCCGTATTTAGACATGCATTTGATTTGACAAGTTTGGCAGCACAACGACTATACAGACAGTATTTAGGAAGCAATAAAAACATTATTCTAGCATGATCTCTACATTATGACTACTGGAAAAATAAACAGTTAAGAAATTAATTTAATTTGAGCCCTCAGGAATTTGTAACTGAACTGTAGGCTATATTTGACAAGAATAGTAAAAATAGATCTCAAGTTTGGAAGAAAGAAGGGGAAGCTCAGTGTTAATACTCCTGAAAATAGAGGTTGCCAACTGTAGGCTGTGTGTTTTGAACTGAGGGTGGAGGGTTGTTTATATAGGCGTGGAGAAGTATGGTTGGACTGGTGAAAATGAGCTGAAAAATGAAACAGGCCTGAAAAATGAGCCGAGCCCGAGGAGAAAGGCAGGCGCCGCTAGCGGCCCTGGGACGTTTTCCAGGGCCGCTGACGGCTGTCAGCAGCCAGCTGGATGACGTCATCCAGCCTGTCTTTATCTTCCGGGGAATTTTTAATGATCCGAAAAATGGGAAAAGACTGTTATACCCTTGAGTGGCGAAAGATGATTTTTCCCCTATTTCGCAACTTGGCGACCGGGGGTCGGAATGAGGCATGAGACGTGTCATTGGAAAGCTCTTGAACGAGGCTTTTGGATGGAATGAAAATAAAGAGTGTTTGGAGGAAAAACCTGAGACCTTATTTTAAACTATTAAAGCAAAATAGTAGTTCAAGCTTAAAAATTACTCCTTTCATCATTGGGCTTTTGCGGAGAAACCTGAAGACGCTTTTTTGGCGTCTACAATAGGCCGGATACACAGCCATACTGTCCAAACCAGCAACCTCCGACTCAAGGAACTGCATGGCCGCCGCTCCCTGAGTCACGACCCCGAAGTGTAGAGGCCAAAAAAGCATCTTCAGATTTCTCCGCAAAACCCCGATGATGAAAGGAATAATTTTAAGCTTGAACTGCTATTTTGCTTTAATAGTTAAGACAAGCTCTCAGGTTTTTCCTCCAAACACACCTTCATTACATTTCATTCAAAAACCTCATTCAAGAGCTTTTCAACGACACGTCTCATGCCTCATTCCGACTCCCGGTCGCCAAGTTGCGATTTAGGGGTAAGATCATCTTTTACCGTTTAAGGGTAAAACGGTCCTTTTGCATTTTTCGGAATATTTAAAATCCTCCGGAAAATAAAAATGGGCTGGATGACGTCATTATGACGTCATCCAGCTGGCTGCTGACAGCCGTCAGCGGCCCAGGCCAGCGCCGCTAGCGGCGCTAACCAAATTCCCAAGGCCGCTAGCGGCCCTCACTTCCCTTCGGGCCTAGCTCATTTTTCAAGCCCGTCTCGTTTTCAACTCCATTTCACTCGTCCAACCCTACTTCCAACGTCTATATAAACAACCCTTCACCCTCAGTTCAAAACAGACAGCCTACAGTTGGCAACCTCTATTCTCGGTTGAGTACTCCCGAGCTTCTCCCTCTTTCTTCTAAAATTTAAGATCTTGCTTTACTATTTTTGTCAAATATAGCCTTCAGTTCAGGTACAAATTCCTGAGGGCTCAAATTAAATTAATTGCGTAACTGTTTATTTTCTAGTAGTCATAATGTAGATATCATGCTAGGTCACGTTTTTTATCGCTTCCTAAATGTTGTTTGTATAGTCGTTGTGTTGTCCAACTTGTCAATCAAATGCATGTCTAAATAAGGGTTAAAAATAAATGTTGTGATGCTTGTGATGAAACAATTAATAGTCTAAGTCTAGGTTGTTAATCCGGTTTTGCATGGGAATTATGTCTTTAAATTATTAAGCAAACTTGAGTTAGTAGAGGCCGTCATAAACGGGCGAGTTGGGTGCGTAACACCTTCCCACCTCGTACCATCGCCCCCGAACCCTTTATTCTTGGGTACTTATATGTTTTATATAAGCGGGAGTCTTTCTAAAAACATGATTAGTTCACTTATCGCGCTATCGAGTTGTCCCTTCGGTTTGTCCCTTCGATAAAACACCGATAGTAGAGTTGTGACCTCTTTCATGGTTTTTATTTAATTCAAGTCTTTTCAAAAGCTTTTCTAACTAGATGGTCCTTTGAACTTATCTAAGCCAATTGACAAATTTTCTACAAGGACGCACTCCGTGGAAACAAGGTTGGTGAAAATCCCAGAAACAAAGGGATATGTCGTTGTAATGCTCGTCTGATCACATGTAAACTACATTTTTATTACGCTTGCATGAATACGTGATTATCGTGGTTATGTGCTAACATGTACTTACGTGCTAGGAGTCGTTTCTTTTTTATTTTAAGCTAGTTCCTAGTGCCCGAAGATGATGCGAGAATTAAGATTCAATGAACACTCATCATTTTCCCAATGATATGTTCTAAAAGTCATGAACACTTTTCTAGGATCTTTTTAGTAAAAAAAAAGAGTTAGTCTTTCAATTTCCCCACTCCCTTTTCTTATTTCTGTATGTTTTTTTTTCTTTTGATGTAATTCAGATTCGGTCAAAAAAAAAATCTAGAAATCGAAAATTAAAAAAAATCGGCGAAATCAAAAAAAAAAATGCCGGAAAAAAAAAAGAAAGACGAGAGGACCGAAATATTTATTTTTTTTTTTTTTTATTATTTTACCCCATTTCCCATTTTCTTTGAGTCTAGAAAAATAAAGATTAAGTTCATCTTTTTCTTATTTTCGTTCATTGACTTTATTTCCCTTGGACATTATGGAAATATTTGTGCATCTAGGCTTTAGGACCTTTTCTTTTCTAGGACAATGTGTTTTCTATGTGTGGGTCATTTTTTTTAGATGAGAGTCTCATGGTCTTTTCTTGTTACTAAGTGCTCTATGCTTCCTACTCAGGATAGAATTTGAAGGAGAAAGATTGGGCCAGGTCCGTTCCACTCCCTAATCATACCTTGATTCAAGCTACTTTGATCACATCATGATTAGAACAGTCCAAGAGTATCTCGTTGAGATGACTGACCGAATGGATCGGTTGGAAGCTGACATCACCAACATCAAGTCACGGCAGTTGTGGGACTCACCCATGTTCATCCCTTCATCTGAAAATCGGAAATCCGTGACTTCAGGGAAGCCTGATCCTACTCCCCAAGGGCCAGAAAATAAAGGTAAAAGTGATGCATCTTCTTCCAATGTCTCATCCAGGGAAAACTAAGTACCCCAGAATAAGCCAAGCAGGGACTTCACTCCATTGGGAGTAACCCTTAATACAGCCTTCGAGAGATTAGTAGACAAAGACATGCTCCGACCCATAGGTCCCGCTCCAGAACCGAGTACCAAGGGTCGCAACTGGAAACAAGGCGATTACTGCAAGTATCAACAAGGAAAAGGGCATGACACAAATGACTGTTGGGGATAGATAGTACACCCCTCTCTTTGCACCAATGGAAGCTGTTATGAATGCGCTAGTATGGAGAGGTGATATTCAGTCCTATATCCCTTTGGAAGAGGCAAAATCCGAACAGGGAGAAAACCTACCTTATTGCAACTATCATCGGATGTTCGGAAATCATACAGATGACTGCCTACGTCTAAACGACGACGTTGAAGGTGTCATTGATAGAAGAGAAGTTCCGCCACCACTAGGGGATGGCAACATAGATGATGAACCCTGGAACTCATGAGCTACCCTAAGGAGGTAGAGGAGTCGAGTCTGAGTCCCCAAGTTGTGTTGAGTTAGGATCCTAGCTAAATCTTTAGGTTGAGTCTTGAATAGGGGGTGTTCCCCTTCTTATATTCCTTCTATGTCTAGTTTCTTTTTGACGGGTATTAGAGACCCTCTTCTCTAAAGTCATATGTGTTTATCCATTTTTGCAAATCAATAAAAGTCCTGTTGCTTATTTCTTTCTTTGTTTAGCTATTGACAAATCCAATGATACAAAGTTGCACAAATCATTAACTAATCAATTTAAGCAATGTAAGTAAACTTCGTAAAGCAAGAATGCAAATTTCACTCTTTTCAGGAATTCGAGTGGCTGAACTCCCTCAACGATCCCGCCCAACAGGAAGAAGCGAGCCAGCCTTTTGCAACAACCACGACGCGGAAATGACTTTGGCTCCGATCGAAGAAGATCCTTGGTACCAATACGTCTTCAACTACATCACCAAAGGCATATACCCTCAAGATGCACCCTTAAGAGCTCAACGGGCTATCCGTCTCTTAGCGGGGCAATACGTAGAATACAATTGGGTTCTGTACAAGAAATCTCACAACGGGGTTAACCTCAGATGTGTGAACTCCGAAAAAGCTGCAGAGATTATGGACGAGGTACATAATGGGGTGTGCGGACCACAGATGAATGGTCGAATGCTCTTCAGGAAGATTCTACGACTAGGGTACTACTGGACTGCTATGGAAAGGGATTGCTACAACTACGTCAAGAAATGTAAGAAGTGACAGATATATAACAACCTAAAACATATGCCACCCTCGATGCTCCACAACTTCACCTCCCCTCGGCCATTTTCTGCATGGGGATAGATATCATTGGAAAAATCACCCCGAAGGGCTCGGGAGGACATGAATACATCCTAGTAGCCATAGACTATTTTACCAAGTGGGTTGAAGCCCAGTCCTATGTCATCCTTACCTCCAAACAAGTGTCCAAATTCAAAAGGAACAACATCATTTTCCGATATAGCGTTCCACATGAAATCATAAGTGACCATGGATCCCACTTCAAAGCCAAAACAACCACCCTCCTCAAAAGCTACAAAATCCAGCACCAAAATCATCCCCTTACCGAAACAAATGGTGCAATAGAGGCCGCTAACAAAAACCTCAAGACTATCATTGAAAAGATGATAGAAAACTACAAAGATTGGACCATAAAACTCCCATTCGCCCTTTGGGGGTATAGGACATCCATAAGATCCTCCACGGGGGCAACACCTTATTCCTTAGTCTATGGAATGGAAGCAGTTCTACCCATAGAAATCCAACTCCCCTCCATGCGCATAGCCTTAGAAGGTGAAATTCCCGAAACCCAATGGCTACAAGCCCGCTACGAAGAACTCATGTTCACGGATGAAAGACGCCTACGAGCCCTAGACCATTCCCACATTTATCAACAACGCATGGCGAGAGAATTCAACAAAAAGGTTCGACCTCGGAATTTAAAGGAAGGGGACTTAGTTTGGAAAGAATTACGAGCCCAAGTTACAGACCATTCATCATCAAAGACGTTCTATCAGGAGGCGCAGTCCGACTCATGGATATTGATGGCATTGAGTTCAGTTAGCTCACCAACATGGATCAGCTAAAGAAGTGCTACGTCTAAAAAATAATAATTAATAAAAAATAAAATAAAATCCGAAAATAAAAAAAAGACGTATACCACATGAACAAACTACGCTCGACTGATTCCACACTTGATACGTAGGTAACCCATTTAAGGGGCCCGACCAAAATCAAAATCAATTCCAATTCAACTCATTCAAAATAGATAATCTTTATCCAAGTTGAAAGAATAAGCTTACATTGCAAGAATTAAAACTTCCTAAGGATAAAAAAAATAATAATGCAACTATGAGGGTTTAAGCTAAACAAATTCCTGTTATTATTATTTTTTTAAACTAGACTTGCTTTCCTAGAAAACTACTTTAATCCTTCTTCTCTTTAGAAGGCATCGTTGAAGAGTTCTTCTTTGAAGGACCCTGGCTTGAGGACGACCTGTGATCGCTTCTTTAAGCTGGGGGCTTGCCTCTCTTCAGTACATGATAGTCTCCCATTTGAGACATTCCCTTTCTTTTTTTGAGTCATATCTAGGCTTTAGTTGGTCCCACTCCTCTTGACAATGGGCTCGTCTCGCTTCTCCATCACTGCAAGAAAGCCAGTTCAGGTAGGTCTCAGAAACATGGGTTGGGGCAAGCACCCGAGGTACAATCCAGCGGTCCCGGCTACGCCAATATTTTCCCCACTCTGCAGCAAACTCAGTTTCAAACCCGCGATATTTGGTCTCCTAGTTTCTTGACTAGGGATAACCTGTTTCAAACCATATTGCCTCATGATGCTAGAGGGAAAGAAGAAGGTAGTCTTGTACAAACCTAATATGGTAGTATAAAGGACCAAATTATCATAGGCCACCAAGGAAGTTAAGCTCCACCAGGGCACTTGCCAACGGATGATAGGTCCAACATGGAAAAAGGCATCCCATTTAGCAAGGGATTTCTCAGAATATAGTCGTTTCCTAACCAGGAAGCTAGCAGCAGTGTAGGTTTTCTTTGACCAAGTCCGAGGAACACGAATAATCAAGTTATTCTGGCGACTCTATCAACCTCAGATGCTCACATAACCAGATTTGAAGCAGTAGGGGGCTGCCAGAAAAAGCTTGGTGAGGAGATATTTTTAACGTGTCAAGCCCAATGATGGTTTCCCCTACGACGAGATGCAAAGAGGAATGTCCTTCAACCATTTGATTAACCACTCGCAACAACGAGGCTCTACCTAAATTGGAAGATTCAGCATTAACAAACAACATGCCGTTTAACAGGCACAGTACAAAAGCCTCTCGGCGGCAACGCTTCAATATGTCATCCCTTTCAGAAAAAACTGCAAACTTTTCGCAAAGTTGAACCAAGTCCACATCGACACCAAACACCATATTTTTGGCTTCTGCAGTTGACAAACCCAAGGATTTCTTGTATTGATCCCTAAAACCAGCTCTCATGTAAGGTATAGCTGGGGGAAGTACAACAGGCATATTGGTGATCGCGGCAAATTCCTCAACTAAAGGGCATAATTCCGAATTACCAAAATGAAAAACGTGCAGGTCAGGGTCCCAATAATTCAAAGCGGAGCGAAGAAGGGGCCACAATATTTTTGTTGGTTTTAAAGTCAGCAGGGTGCAAACGTGAAATGGAGCTAGTTCAAGTTTATATTTTACAGTCAGATTTTTGTACCAGGCATCGAACAGAATTTCAAAGGATTTCACCATGGCAGAAAGTTTGCAAAGTTTAGGAGAGAAAAGGTATAAAGAAAAGTGGTACAACATCAAGCATCCTGAAAATCCTATTTATGAGCAGAAACGCGGGCTGAAGAAGTCAGAAATTCACAACAAAAAGCCCGAACCAGAGCCGTTAGCAGCACTGGTCAGCGCCGCTAGCGACCCAGACCCTGGCCCAGTCCGAATTTCCTTTTTGCTCCAGTTCATATTTTTTGACCCGGTCGACCCAATTTCAGCCCAGTTTTGATACCCGCGCAAAATTACAAAACCCGAGACTCTCTTATACTTATCTTTTTCCATTTTTTTTTTAAATTTCTTTTTTTTAGGGGTATAATATGTGTAATTTTTGCTTTTTCTTTGTAAATTTTACCTTTTCCTTCATTTATTCCCTAAATTATGGCCTTGTCCTATTGCATAACACGTTGCATAATTAGATCAGACGGGCATAATTGAGTCACCATAGCATATCATACATGTCATATAAAAAAAATATTGCATAAAACAAAACAGGGGCTCGAAATTCCAAGGTCAGTATTTACAAAGAGGCCCAACTCCGCTCAGCCGTAATCATTGCTGTTAACATCATCATCAACGGACAGGCCCTTACCATAGTTCCCGGTCGAGTAATGAAGAGAGGAGCTTTAAATGGGCCTACTGTTGTCAGGCCTCATGTCCCGGCCGTCATACGCCGTTGCGTGCATAGGGGTACCTGCCGAAAACCCTAAAGCAAAGAAGTTCGCCGTGGCCTGACTGGCGAAATCCGTAGCCACATCCTTATGAGAAGGCCCAGCGTATGACGCATCCCATCCAGGGGCGTTTGCCCAACCTCCAGCCAAGGGCGTAGCAACAGGCAGCCTATCAAGAGAAGGCCGGAAATCAGTAGGAGAGAACATCTCAGGAACATGCGGAACAGAAGGTCCGGGCGCCTCAGCAATAAGAGGGCTGGTCACTACCACAGGGGGAGAACGAGCTATAGACGGTCTGCTCGCCGAAGAAGCCCGCGCAGCAGAAGAGTGGCGAGGTCCCACTGAAGATGAAGACTGGGACATCTGCAACGATCAAATCCCAAAATGTTAAGTTAAGCACTCCACTTAGCTAATGAAAAAAAGAGAAGTGAATCTACTCACATCAACGGTCCTGGACCGAGAACTCTTCCCTTGCCCATCATCCGACCGTAGCCCTTCTTCAACAAATGAATGAGTTTATAGACCTGAGAGGTCTGCTCCCGGTTCAGCTACAAAAATAGAGAGAGAGCCACAAAATAGAGTCATCACCCAAAAGCAAACACAAGTACAAAAAGAGAGAAAAAGAGCTTACCCACGCGCAACCCTCAGGCAAGGGCAAGCCCTCCACCGTCTCCCCGTGAGCCATATGAAGGGGGAACTCCTCCACTACACGTCCCCCACTCTCTCCAATATACCTCACCTCATTGGTCGGCAAGGTCACGCTTGGGGGCTGAGCCCGAGAAGCCCTAGGATGAGATCTCCTAGAGGTCGGGGGAGCTAGACGATCCGCCTACAAGATACAAATAGTCAGTATATTACGCATGGAGTTAAAGGATGCAAATAATTTTATTACCTCAGAAGTGAGGTCCGAGCATCAAGCGATCCAAACAATAGGCCAGGTACATACCAGTACGATCAAAACCAGCAACCTCCGGCACGAGAAATTCTGTGGCCGCCCTACCACGGATCACGACCCCCAGGTCACGCACACTCAGACCACACAGGTAAAACATAGTCAAAGGAGGATCCTCCGGAACCAAATGAGTACCCAGGGAGGGATAGACCAACCGAGCCAAGCGATCCCCCAAGTACCATACAAAGCTGAATGGCCCCTCAAAGACCATCCGAAGAGAAGATACCCTAAAAGACTCTAGGGTAATATGGGGAGGAACCCCAGTAACATCGTCAAAAGCGAACCATAACACCTATAGATTACCAGTTCAATGTTCATTCACACAAGATGACCAAAAAAATTCACAGATCGACAACAACGTACCGTGGATGCGGCATGGCTCTCAAAGGTGGCCCGAAAATGCTCCAGAGAAGTAAATCGGTGCGCATCCCTACCAACCCAGCGCGAACCCACAGGGAACATCCTCACACCAGGACGGTGAGGACCGAACGCTTGAAAATCCTCAAAGAACCACAACTGCCACATAAAGCAAACAAAAAATGATGAGGATTTCCACAATTGAGCATAGGCAAAAAAGGAGTGAAATAAAAAAAGGCATACCTCTAGTATCCTCCATGGGCCCGTGATAGAGGTCCTCTCACTTGTCTCCTTAGGCCTACAGGCCCGACGGCACCACTTCACCAAAGAAGAGTAAGCAACAGCACCAAGGTTGTACTCATGCACCTGGGTCAAATCCTCTAAGCATGTCAAGAAAACGACTTGACACACGCTCTTCTTCTGAGGAAAGATCGTCGACCTCAGCATGCAAGCCAGGAAAATGCGAGCCCTCTGCTCCTCGGTAAGCCCCTGCTCCACTACGGCCTCCCATAACTGCACCAAAGAAACCCGATCCTTATTAAAATGGATGGATCTGGGCCCGTAAAGCTCCAACAAAGTGTCAATCCGGCACTAGTAGTTCGTGTCGTACTGAATACGACTCCCTCTGAAGGATAACCCCGTCAGCACAACAAACTGATAAGGGGTAGGAAACATCTCTGCAACAGGGGTATGGAAAGTGTTCGTAGAGTCCTAGAACCTTCCCAGTAACCCCCGGGCAATAATCCTAGAATCCCCCGAGTGACAAGCAGGGATAACAGTTAGAAACTCATCAAGACCCGAGCCCAGTACCAAACTCTTGGCCCCCTGCGAAAAGTTGCCTAACATCATAGCCTAGTGGGAAGTAGTCCCATGAGCCTGCAGGAAAACCCCGACACCCTAGCCAACAAACAACTTTTCTCAACAACCCATTTACCACAAATACAAATAAAATATATTCCACACAAATTATATACAGCTGACCACCAATCCAGTACAAACCCAATTTGTTCGTGTGCCGAGGCACTAATAGTTCCAATTTTCAGTTCAAATATATTGAACACAAAAAAAAACGCAACAAAGAGTGAGTCAAAAAACGTACCAGCTCCGAGTAAGATAAATGACTACCTCTATCCGGCAACAGAACACGGCGGTCCCAAAAGCAGGCGGGCGCCAGTTCAACCGCATAAAAGCATCCTGGTACAGTCGAGCCCCATCCGCGTGACCGGTCGGAGGCCCTCGGGTAGAAGGCAACCCGATGCAAAAAAAGGCTCCGGTCATACTCCTCATCACTCATAGGACGCTTCCCTTTGTCTACGGGAGCCATGAAAAGCACAATGGAGTTTTTTCTCTCTACAACTGGGAAAACAAAAGTTTCAGATTCGCAAGAAACAAGCACTCATTCAACCATGGAGGAATTTGCAAAAAACGAAGAAAACGGACGAGAATCGACTTAACTGAAGTGCAGTGAAGCACTAAACAATGGAGGAATTTGCAAGCTTGCTCTCGACAACGTTGCTCGCCCAAGAAGGAGACCAAACGCGAAAAAGAAAAAAAATAGCGCTGAAGCGCTTTTATTGGCTCAAGCCCAGCGGCTCTGGCAAGGGCCTCTAGCGGCCCTGCAGACCTGTAGCGCGGGCCCCACTGCTAACCCATGGCCCGTTTTCCAGTCCGAAGTTCGTTATTAAAGTTGATTTTGCGGTAATATTAGTACCAAGCGCGCGGGAGCGAAGCCCTTGCCAGTTGGCCAATGGGCCAACTGTCGAATTTGATTTTGCGGTAATTCAAATTCGACAGTTGGCCCATTTTACTGTACCAACAATTTTTCAGGTAAAACTAACCCGTTTATTTTTGCAGGTCCCAAATACTGAAACCTGGATCTACCCTGCGACGTCTCTTACCACCCGGAGCGCCCAAGTTATTTATGAGCCCGAAATTTTTTATTGGCACTTGCTAAGCAACACAAAACTACGAATTTTTGGCCACTCACTGATCGCTTAAGTTATTGCGGTTCAACTGTCTTTCTGCGAAACTACGAATTTGGGGTCAGTCAATGGTCTCTTAAGCTATTGCGGTTAAACTGTCCGTCTGCGAGGTTACAACTATTTGGGGTTAGTCAATGATCGCTTAAGTTATTGCGGTTAAACTATCCTTCTGCGACGTCACTATTTTTGTGTCAGTCAATGATGGCTTAAACTGTTGCGGTTATAATGTCCATTATTTTTATATGTTTCAGTTAATGATTGCTTAAGCTATTGCATTTAAACTATTCATATGTTCTAACCACTTTACGGTCGATTATTTTTAATCGCGCCGTCTAGTTGACTTATTTGTTCCTCGTACAGGGACGGAATTTCGACATCCGTCGAGCGGTGTTTAGTCACTGTTTGTCTAAGCACTCTACGTTGATCGTTCTCAAAGTATTACTAACTTTTTCATTCACTTTGAATACAGGTCCCCAGCAGATGTTTAGACCATCTACGAGCGGTGTTCTATCCTGCTACCATAACCTTTGTTTTCTCTTGTGTGTTATAGGGATGAAATCTTAGCACCACGAGCATGTATCAACTCAGGTTTGTCTTAATATGCATACATATTGCACACTCTCACACATCGTGCGCACATCAGCATCCTGCATGTCGCCTTCGGAGTACTTTGATCTTCGCTTTTACTCAAGCTCGATCAAAGTGGGGGCTTCTGTAGACACCAAAAAAGCGTCTTCAGATTTCTTCGCAAAAGCCCGATGATGAAAGGAGTAAACTGCTATTTTGCTTTAATAGTTAAGATAAGGTCTCAGATTTTTCCTCCAAACACTCCTTCATTACATTTCATTCAAAAGCCCCATTCAAGAGCTTTCCAACGACACGTCTCATGCAGCATTCCGACTCCCGGTCGCCAGGTTGCGATTTAGGGGTAAAACTGTCTTTTACCATTTAAGGGTAAAACGGTCCTTTTGCATTATTTTCGGAATATTTAAAATCCTCCGGAAATAAAAATGGGCTGGATGACGTCATCCAGCTAGTTGCTGACAGTCGTCAGCGGCCCAGGCCAGGGCCGCTAGCAGCGCTGACAAAATTCCCAGGGCCGCTAGCGGCCCTGACTTCCCCTCGGGCCCGGCTCATTTTTCAAGCCCATCTCGTTTTCAGCTCAATTTTCACCCGTCCAACCCTACTTCCCACGCCTACATAAACAACCCTTCACCCTCAGTTCAAAACAGACAGCCTACAGTTGGCAACCTCTATTCTCGGTTGAGTACTCACGAGCTTCTCCCATTTTCTTCTAAAATTTGAGATCTTGCTTTACTATTTTTGTCAAATATAGCCTAGAGTTCAGGTACAAATTCCTGAGGGCTCAAATTAAATTAATTGCCTGATTGTTTATTTTCTAGTAGTCATAATGTAGATATCACGCTAGGTCACGTTTTTTATCGCTTCCTAAATATTATTAGTATAGTCGTTGTGCTGTCCTACTTGTCAATCAAATGCATGTATAAATAACGGTTAAAAATAAATGTTGTGATGCTTGTGATGAACCAATTAATAGTCTAAGTCCGGTTGTTAATCCGGTTTTGCATGGGAATTATGTATTTAAATTATTAAGCAAACTTGAGTTAGTAGAGGCCTTCATAAACGGGCGAGTTCGGTGCCTAACACCTTCCCACCTCGTACCTTCGCCCCCAAACCCTTTATTCTTGGGTACTTATATGTTTTATATAAGCGGGAGTCTTTCTAAAAACATGATTAGTTCACTTATCGCGCTATCGGGTTGTCCCTTCATTTTGTCCCTTCGATAAAAGTTGCGATTTAGGGGTCAAACTGTCTTTTACCATTTAAGGGTAAAACAGTCCTTTTGCATTATTTTCGGAATATTTAAAATCCTCCGGAAATAAAAATGGGCTGGATGACGTCATTATGACGTCATCCAGCTGGCTGCTGACAGCCGTCAGCGGCCCAGGCCAGGGCCGCTAGCAGCGCTGACCAAATTCCCAGGGCCGCTAGCGGCCCTGACTTCCCTTCGGGCCCGGCTCATTTTTCAAGCCCTTCTCGTTTTCAGCTCAATTTTCACCCGTCCAACCCTACTTCCCACGCCTACATAAACAACCCTTCACCCGCAGTTCAAAACAGACAGCCTACAGTTGGCAACCTCTATTCTCGGTTGAGTACTCACGAGCTTCTCCCACTTTCTTCTAAAATTTGAGATCTTGCTTTACTATTTTTGTCAAATATAGCCTACAGTTCAGGTACAAATTCCTGAGGGCTCAAATTAAATTAATTGCCTAATTGTTTATTTTCTAGTAGTCATAATGTAGATATCACGCTAGGTCACGTTTTTTATCGCTTCCTAAATATTATTAGTATAGTCGTTGTGCTGTCCTACTTGTCAATCAAATGCATGTATAAAGAACGGTTAAAAATAAATGTTGTGATGCTTGTGATGAACCAATTAATAGTCTAAGTCCGGTTGGTAATCCGGTTTTGCATGGGAATTATGTATTTAAATTATTAAGCAAACTTGAGTTAGTAGAGGCCTTCATAAACGGGCGAGTTCGGTGCCTAACACCTTTCCACCTCGTACCTTCGCCCCCAAACCCTTTATTCTTGGGTACTTATATGTTTTATATAAGCGGGAGTCTTTCTAAAAACATGATTAGTTCACTTATCGCGCTATCGGGTTGTCCCTTCATTTTGTCCCTTCGATAAAAGTTGCGATTTAGGGGTCAAACTGTCTTTTACCATTTAAGGGTAAAACGGTCCTTTTGCATTATTTTCGGAATATTTAAAATCCTCCGGAAATAAAAATGGGCTGGATGACGTCATTATGACGTCATCCAGCTGGCTGCTGACAGCCGTCAGCGGCCCAGGCCAAGGCCGCTAGCAGCGCTGACCAAATTCCCAGGGCCGCTAGCGGCCCTGACTTCCCTTCGGGCCCGGCTCATTTTTCAAGCCCTTCTCGTTTTCAGCTCAATTTTCACCCGTCCAACCCTACTTCCCACGCCTACATAAACAACCCTTCACCCGCAGTTCAAAACAGACAGCCTACAGTTGGCAACCTCTATTCTCGGTTGAGTACTCACGAGCTTCTCCCACTTTCTTCTAAAATTTGAGATCTTGCTTTACTATTTTTGTCAAATATAGCCTACAGTTCAGGTACAAATTCCTGAGGACTCAAATTAAATTAATTGCCTAATTGTTTATTTTCTAGTAGTCATAATGTAGATATCAGGCTAGGTCACTTTTTTTATCGCTTCCTAAATATTATTCGTATAGTCGTTGTGTTGTCCAACTTGTCAATCAAATGCATGTATAAATAAGGGTTAAAAATAAATGTTGTGATGCTTGTGATGAACCAATTAATAGTCGAAGTCCAGGTTGTTAATCTGGTTTTGCATGGGAATTATGTATTTAACTTATTAAGCAAACTTGAGTTAATAGAGGCCTTCATAAACAGGCGAGTTCGGTGCCTAACACGTTCCCACCTCGTACCTTCGCCCCCAAACCCTTTATTCTTGGGTACTTATATGTTTTATATAAGCGGGAGTCTTTCTAAAAACATGATTAGTTCACTTATCGCGCTATCGGGTTGTCCCTTCAATTTGTCCCTTCGATAAAACGCCGATAGGAGATTTGTGACTCTTTCATGGTTTTTATTTTATTCAAGTCTTTTGAAAAACTTTTCTATCTCGATGGTCCCTTGAACTTATCTAAGCCCCCAATTGACAAATTTTCTATAAGGACGCACTCCGTGGAAACAAGGTTGGTGAAAATCTCGGGTCCTTACACCAAGTCATTGACACTCAACTTGGGTAGAACATGGTCATAGGGGGTGTACACACCAAAAATTGTGACTATAAGAAGTCCCCATAAAAACCCGATGATGAAAGGATTGGATTTTGCTCAAACTTGGGTTGCGAGAATAATTGCTCTGATAATTATCCCAATTCATTTGAATTAACCAGTGGAAGCCTCTTGTGCAGGTGATCCAATCCAGTCGGACTCAATTCAATTGAAATCCAGAACTGAGAGATAGGCTTCTTTGAACCTAAGGGTCCGAAAGGGAACCCAAACCCATGAGTCAACCCTTGGTCAAACAAGGGAACTCAGTCAATCCCGTGTGGACCCCCTCGGAAGGGCCTCCCCCGCGTGAAAAGCATGTCAGGCGCCTATACAGGTATGCCGCTTCAGGTCCAAGCTGCCACGCTTCGGCTCAAGCGGTGGCCGCTAGGATAAGCGGTTGTGCTGCTAGGCCAAGCGGCTTGACCGCTTGTCTTTCGTCTAAGCCGCTTGCCAAGCGGTTTGACCGCGTGTCCTGCCAGCTTGGCCACTAGGCCTAGGTGTATGGCCGCCTGGACCTTTTCTCGCGGATGGAAAATTCGTGGCCCATCTTGATTTCCGTGCCAAGCCCTAGCAGCTCCCCCTCTCTCTAAAAGGTTGGACATTCTCTCTAAAAGTTGGTCTGAAGAGGTTGAAAGTTCTCTCTCTCTCTCTCTCTCTCTCTCTCTCTCTCTCTCTCTCTCTCTCTCTCTCTCTCATATGAAACCAGAAAATTCTTATTCTACTCCTTCTTCAGGGTTAGCCCTAGCACCAGAAAATAAGCCTAATTAATGGATGAATGAATGCTTTCATTTTGTTATTTATTGCTTTGTTATGAATGAATCATGCTTTGTTTGTGGATTGGTGGATAAATTATGTGTTTGTCCTCTAACTTGTGGTTTTAGCATATTTATCGTTTTTTTTAGCAGTAAAAACATGTAATTTGATAAGATGTTAAAAGTAGAAACAATAATAATGTTTGTTGAACCCATTAGTTAAAACTAGGAATATGGACCAATTGAACCTTGTTTGAAACCGTAGCATTAAAAATTATATTGAATCGATTAGTAAATGCCGTTGTTGTCAACGGGCGAGTTGGGTGCGTAACACCTTCCTAGCTCGTACCTACACCCCCAAACTCATTTATGAAGTCAATTTCCCTAATAGGGATTGGGGTGAAAAGGAGTTGAGTTGACGTCTTTCTGGACTATCGACTTGACATCCAAGGTTTTCAAATTACCTTAATATTTGGTGGCGACTTCTGACAATCTTAATCATGTCCTTGGTCCATAAATCTCTACGTGCATTCACACTCAAAGATTCACGAAACCCGAACACCATCGCGCTTTCCCAGGCTGTTCGGAAACCCGAACCCCGAAAACGGGTGGGGGGAAGACGCGCGGAAAGAGGAGTGAAAAATATTGCAGGCAACAGTGGCGACTTCACTGGGGACATGATTAAGAGGGTGTAACTTGAAAATCGATTCATTATAATTATTTTGGCTTGGTTCACTACCGTGAGTGTTCTTATTATTATTATTTTGTGACTTGTCATTCATCTATTAATTTGCATTCATGTGCATCAGCTTGCGCGACTTCCGTGCTTGTTTTTACAAGTTCAAACTAGTTTTTAGCCAATGGAATGGGGTGAAGTGCCTTGGTGAGAATCCACTCGATTCTTCTTTGTCAAGAAACATTGATCCCCCCACCTCATGTACCTTCCTACGCATTCGTCCATTCGACGAGTAGGATAACTAGAATGCCTCAAAATTGTCGCGCATCCCGCGGATTGTAGTACATTCTTGATCATGAGTACCTTTTGACCAAAACCCTTAAGCCTACCCCATCGCATGAACTACAACCAATGTTTTAGGTTGAAACTCAGTCCCATGTCCATGCTAGATTTTCATAATCATGTCATATTGCGTTGTTGTGCTGTTTGCCCATATATGAATGCAATCTTTGAGTAGTCTTTTTGGTCGTCATAGAATATTAGGTTAGACCCCAATTAGGATCTTTTCCTTTTTTGAGTCTAGATTTTGTCTTAAGATTGAGTCTAGAATCTTTATTTTTAGGAAATAATATCCCTGAATGTTCTATATGATGCTCGTTATCTTAGGAAAGATTTGATTGCTATATCCTTTCCTTCTATTTAGGTAGTGAGTCTAGGTTAAAAGATCTCGATAATATCTCCCCTTTCGTTTTAGTCAATAGTATAATATCTTTTGCATTATCCCATATTGAGTCAAGATAATATTTCTCCCCTCTCCTTTTAGTCAAGAGTATAATATCTTTTGCTTTATCCCAAGTTGAGTCGAGATAATATCTCTCCCCTTCCCTTTTAGTCAAGAGTATAATATCTTTTGCTTTATCCCATATTGAGTCGAGATAATATCTCTCCCCTTTCCTTTTAGTCAAGAGTATAATATCTTTTGCTTTATCCCATATTGAGTCGAGATAATATCTCTCCCCTCTCATTTTAGTCAAGAGTATAATATCTTTTTCTTTATCCCATATTGAGTCAAGATAATATATCTCCCCTTTCCTCTTAGTCAAGAGTATAATATCTTTTGTCTTTCTTTTTCCGTGTCGAGATCTTTTGACCTAAACTCATTAGTTAGTCCCCAAGGGTAACTATGTTGATAGAATATTCTAGATAGAAATTTCCCATCTTTGTTTTAAAACTTTTCTTTTGTGGAACTTGTTAGTCTTTCCTATTCTAAGTCTTATCCGCTGTCCAGGATTGGGAAGAAAACAGTTGGTCTAAAAAGTTGGGAACGCGATCATAGTAATCAACGTCTGGTTAGAAAGCTCGTATTGGAATCTCCCCCTTCGAGTAAATCTAGGTCTGACGCAGTGTTTGTTACTCCCCCTCCATATCGACCATCTTGTTCTAAGTTGACCGAAATGGCTGAAGATGATGTGCCACTTCCACAACCTAAGACTACTTATGAGATGTTGACTGAAGTGGATGAAAATGTTGGAAAATATGGGACACCGTGTGACATGGATAGAAAGCAAGGTCAAGGAAGTTGACCCTCTTAACCAGGATGATCCTCCACCTCGAGATGACAAAGTAGAAGAGCTAAGCGCTCAAATTAAGAACCTTGAGTTAGTCTTAACTCAAAACAAGATCATAAGTGACTACATGATCAATGTTGAAGGATACTCCTCTCACATCAAGGGAAAACTCCCACAAAAGTCCTTTGTGCCTGAAGTCCCCACCTTCAAAGGGACCGATGATCCAAAAGAACACATATGGGCCTTCACCACCGCAATAGTAGATCGTGACCTCTATATTCATCTTTTCTCACAAACCTTGGAACCTACTGTTAGGGCATGGTTTTTCAAGCTTGAGCCCAATCAGATTCAAGAATGGAACAAAGTGTCCAGCTTATTCCTCACTAGGTATGCCGACAATGTCATTCAACCAACTACCATTAGAGAATTGGAAGCAATAAAGCAAGGTGAAAATGAAAGCTTCACTTCCTTTATTAAGAAATGGAGAACTAAAGTGGTCGAAATACTCGACCGTTCATCCGAGGAAGAGCAAATTCGAAATCTCATGAACAACTTACAACCTCCTTAATTGAATCCTCTCAAATACCAAGCAATCACTTCATACACACAACTCAATAGTGTGAGATTGCTCATAGAGGACGATCAAGCACTTATAAAGGAGAAAAGCAAGGACTTCTTCAACAAGGGCACTTATAACTCGAACTACAAGAAGAATCCGAATTCGGGAAACTCTTCCAACAAGGTTAATGAAGTCAATGCTGTCTACCATAAACCGCAAAGACAATACACCCCACTGGGCATGACCTATGCTAAAGCTTTGGAAAACCTTGTCAAGAATGACTATCTCAATGTCGTGGGCCCCACTCCGGATCTCGACATCCAAAAGAGGAGCCCATCATGGAATCCTAATCCTTATTGCAAATTCCATAGAGGAAAAAGACATGACACCGAGAAGTGTTGGACACTCAAGAATAAAATCCAAGATCTTTTCGACAATGGGACTATTCCAAAAGCCAAAGAATGTTCCCACTCCAAATAAAGACACCAATCCTCTAGTGCGGTTTTCATCATTACAAATGAAGAGGACGAAAAGGACCCCTCTCGCCTGATTGTGCCAATTGGACATCCTTTTCCACCATTTGAGCTTGACTCCCTCCACCTATAGGTAGCCGGAATTTGGGATAGAGATGAGGAAGATGACCTTCAAACAACGAAAAGCACCCCTAAGAAATCATTGGAGGAGTTGCTCATGGAAATCATCGTTGGTCTAAAACAAGTAGACGAAGAGCTAACTAACATCGAGATGAAGAGAAAGGAAAAAAAGGACGAAGAAGCACTGTCTGCGTCTATCCTCCATCAAAGCATAAATCTCCCACTTAGCCACGCCCCATCCACGAGGGATATAAGTATTGGGATCATTACGACCACTGGGACCAACTCCTAATCCTGTCTCTCCAGGGATTGCCTGGCATCCACGTAAGTTTTGCAATTACCACAGGGAAAGAGGCCACGACACTGAAAAATGTTGGGCACTGAAACACAGGATTCAAGATCTCATAGAAGTTCAACCATACAGCTACAAAAACGCTGCCAATCCCTAGAAGGAGTACCATAACCAAATTCCAAAAAGGGTATATACCTCATTCCTTTCAACCCTAACTCAAATCTTTCAGGATATTTTTCGGAAAGGTATTCTTGGACCCATCAGGCCAACACCCAAAGATTAAAGACTGGAACAATACTTCTTTTTGCATCTATTATCGAGGAAAGGGGATATCATACGGACGAGTGTGTGCACCTGGAACGCAAGATACAAGACCTCGTTAACGAGGGGGTCGTCCGCATGTTATGAGGCCTAGTTATATTTTCGGATTCTTCCAAACAGTCATGATTTCTTCTGTATACAATGTTGTGCTGATCACTGAAATAAATGCTTTCAAAGTATCTAGTGAGCTGATTTTGTGGCCTATTATTTCTGAACTGAAATCCTTGCATTTTCTTAGGCAGAAGAGTAATCTATTGGTCATTAATTAATCCTGGGCATACAGAAACAAAATATATTCTAAAATATGTACCAGAACTTGACATGGCAAGGATATTAATTATCGTGAGTGTCCGCTCAAAATGATTATTGATGTGTTTAAACTGGAACTGTTGTACAACATGTTACTCTTTTGCCTAAGTAAATGTTTAAAAGCACTATTTTTTTTCCTTCTAGTTTTTAGTTAAAAATTAAGCTTTGTTATGACAGTTCATGTATTTTTGAAATGCAGATGGCTCCAACTAAGATTAGGTACAGGCTTTTTTGAGGATCGTATAGATGATGATAAGACACAACCACCATCACCATCACAAAGACTTGGTGAAGATGATGATGGCAATGATAGGCATAGCGATAATGAATCTAATGATGATGAAGTGATTGTGAAACTCAAAGAATTGCGTCCAAATGTCTTATGGTTAGTATTATGATTTTTGTATTACTCAGATACTTTAATTTTCTTTCTTTTAGTGTCTTCAACAAATCTTCTGTATATTTGGTTTATTTAAAATGTTTGAGCACAACAGAGTTGTACATGGAGTCACTAAAAGCATCCAAAGTTACTATGCGAAACCTTGCACATGTTGGGGAAAGCAACACCACATGCAAAAGAGCAATGGTGGAGAGAATTTAAAGTTAACTAGCTAACATTATTTTATTTGTTAGATTCTTGTCGTTGACATGTATTCTAACTTGGTAACTTTCAATTTCTTTATCATTATGTTTTGTAGCAATGTTTCCATTGGCATGAAGCATTAGAGAATAATGTTAAATCAGAGTTTGAGCGTAGTGGTGCTAAGAATCTTAAAGACATGGTCTACAAGGCAATGAAGAGAGGAAACAAAGTGTGGAGGACATGATGAAATATTTCGAAGAAGTGACTGATCTATAGAAGCAAAAGGATGAGTTGTCTCAGCAACTACAGGGTTGTTCTGATTACTCCGCTTTCAATACTCCTGATTACCGACGAGACCCGCTTGATGATGCAGCAGTTGCTTAACTCTTCCATGTGGGCCTTCTTTTGATTATGAGGACCTTGCAGTTGCGTAGTTTTCTTTTTGTGCTAATGGAACTTGACTAGTACGATGTGATTGACTATTTCGATATTGTGAACCTTAATGTAGTTTGATTTCAATTATGTTTAGGATTTATCGATTTCAATTATGTATTGTTATTCTACATTTGAATTAATGTATTCAAATTGCTATTCTATTTTTATTATTATAGTTATTGAACTTTCGACAAGTTCTTTGGATACTATAATGTTATGCTATTTGTATTATTTAGATTATTGACAGGTAATAACAAAAGACCCAGTCGCTAAATTAGCTACGATTTAGCTAGTTAATTTCAGTCGCTAAGTTTTTGAGGTAAAATCCTATATTTAAAGTTAGCTACAAATTAACTACTTAATGTCAGTCGCTAAATTAGAGACCAATGTTTGGTAGCTAAATTTAGCAACTGAATATCTGTAGCGAATTTTGCCACCGATAATATTTGGGTTGCTAATTTCGCAACCGAACAAAGAAGTCACTAAATTTGCAACCGCTTATTCGGTATCTAAATTGCAACCGAAACCATGGGTAGCAAATTTAGCTACCGAAATGTAATGGGTCTCAATTCGGTAGCTATTATGTTGGTAGCTAATTTAGCCACCAGCCTTTTAGCGACCGAATTTGATCGGTTGCAATTCGGTGTCTAAAGGCGAATAGCGACCGAATTTTCTCGTTTTGAGACCGATTTTTCGGTTGCTAAATTGATGCTTTGTTGTAGTGAATTATCTGATACCCTTAACAAAGGAAGGATTACCTTCATCCCTCCTTTGCCTGTAAGAGGGAGGCTGAACTTTGATGGGTAGAGGACACACCCAACAAAGCTTTGGGTCGATTATTTTTAAAAGAGCATCGCCATCCGAAAGATGAAGAGCTCCACAACGTCAATAATGCAATTCAATATGCGAACTTGACCCAACTAAGTTGATCACTCCAAATGAGGGTCAACTCACAAAACAGAAACGCACCATAAGTTAGACAGGAGCCAACGGAAAGAAGATCAAGATCACGATCTCCGAAGAATCAATGCCTGACACCGACACTGATTCCGGTCGGACTGAGTCTGATTCTGAAGACGAGTCTAATATAGTAGAGTCGGGTGGTCCACCCAAATCTATGTTTAATTCTGTTTGTAAGTCTAAATATATTAAAGCCAATAGTAATGACTCAGTTGATGTTCTAGTTTCCTCTATCAATGAAATAATTACTGATTCTGCTTACTTCTTGGATTACTTAGTAGCTAATAATTCAAAAGATGAACAAGAATTGCCCAAAGTAACTAAAGCAATATTAGAGCATGAACAAAAATCTTCAATGGTGGAAGAAACAGAATTAATCAATCTTGCAAACGATCAAGAGCCGCGCCAAGTGCGCATTGGCTTAACGTTAACTCCCCAAGAGCGAGAAAGCTTTATAAATCTCTTAAAAGAATACATGACGTTTTTCGCTTGGTCCTACAAATATATGCCGGGAATAAGTCATGAGATAGCACAGCATACAATACCGCTCAATCCGGATTCAAAACCAGTAAAGCAAAAACATCGTAGAATGAAGCCTAAGTGGACACTGAAAATCAAAGAAAAGGTGCAGAAGCAGCTCGCAGCAGGTTTTATTAGGGTTGCTCAATATCCAGAACGGGTTGCTAAGTTCCAAATAAGGATGGCAAACTAAGGATGTGCGTTGATTTTAGAGATCTAAACAAGGCAAGTCCAAAGGACGACTTTCCCTTGCCGCATATAGACGTACTGGTGGATAATACTGCAGGAAATGCCCTCTTATCATTAATAGATGGTGTAGACACCCAAATATGTCCCCCTGGCGTAGCGTTCAATGATGACAACCTATAATCATGTTAAAGAAACGAATGTCAATGCTCGACGTATTTATGCTCATTTGAACCCCTTATCCATCCTCAATCAGGATCTCATTAATTTCCATACCCACAAATAGCCCTTCCCATAAGCTTTCCAACGCCATGTCATTTGTCCCAATCGGACACCGAAGTCAAAAGTTATGATTAAATAAAGTTATGGTCTAAAAACGACGTTCTCATACCCGCTTATCACGGTTCAAGACTGATTTTGAGCCATAAAAGGATTAAGTGGATTATCATCCACTAGTCTTGTATTCCCCTTTGAATTAGCTTTCCAATGATGTATTATGGGTCATAATCCCATTAGAAACGAAAAAGATATGATCCAATCATTGTGTAATGCGCTGAAACTGACACTTCTCTAGTGTTTGGGTCATAACTCATAGTATACTTGTGCTATTTGAGCCCACAATATGTCAAAAGAAAGCCCTTTGAACAAGGAATCCAACACATCAAGAATCAGGGAATCGGATCTCAAATGAGCGCTCCAGAGGCCTTTTCGTGGGAGCGGGGGCCTTCTGGCCAGCAGCTGAGCTTCAGAGGCCAGCCGCCGAGCCCCAGCGGCAGCCGCTGGCCTCAGCGGCCTTCTGTGTGGCCGCTGGACACCGTTTTTCACCCAGGAACCCTAATTTGGCCTCCTTTTTGGCCCAATCACTATAAATACCCCTGTAAACTCCATTTTCTGGGACCAACACTCATTATTACGGGATTCCTCTCAAGAGAACCCTAATCTCTCTCTCTCCTCTCTCTCATGCAACTCTAATCAATCCAAGAATTCATCAAGCCTCATTCAAGAGAAACTTCCACACACAAGACCAAGCCAAATACAAGAGCAATTGACATTCAATTCTAGTACAACAAAAGGTTAACCTGAGGGCAATTTTTTCAATCTTTCAAAACTCTTTTTAAAATCATGTTTTACTTAGATTATGATTATGATTGATTTGTATATTATGCTTTAATTGTTTTAGTTTAGTTATTATAAATATTCATGTCTAGATTATTAATTTGCATGTTTCAATTAGTTCAATGCATGGTTAGTATAAATATTGCATATTTGCATGATTAGCATATTTAATTAGCATATTAGCATATAATTAGGGTTTTTGCATATAGTTAACCCTAGATTTCGTATTAGCATATTTTTTTTATTTTACTTCCATTGAAGTTGCTAACAATCTCATTGATGTGCATATGCAATTTGGCGCGTTTAGCAAGAACGGTAAGGTGGAGATTTATTTCTTTATCTTATTATTGGTTTGGTTATGCTTGTTAATTAATGCATGCAATTGGATAATATGTGCAAAGCGATCACTTTAATAATTTGGTTTGTTCAACTCACCTAGTTAATTTCGGATCTTGGATGACCGAATTTGTTTGGAACCTTGCAATATGAATTATGAATCAACATGGATGAGATTAGTAGAGGCCGTTAATTCGGGTGATTTAGACGAGATTCGTTTTGTTTTGTTTCATACCCACACCCCCGAACTCAATCTTTGGCCCCTTTAGGGTATGAGTCAATTCCTAATAGGAATTGGGTGCACTTTTGTTGGTTTCCAATTGTTTCCTTAAAAATTGGTGGCGACTTCACTATTTGCTTATTATTTCCCCTATTACAATTAATCATATTGCATATGACGTATTATTTAAGAACCATTAATTCCAACTAAATATTTCAATTAGCGCCGAAAGCGCGAGGGTTCTTACAGTGGCGACTTGACTGGGGATTTAATAAGAGGGTGTAATTCGAAAGCTTATCCATGTTGATTATTAATTCATATTTCTTGGTTCATGGCCTTTATGTGTTCATTATTGCTTTGCATTCATATCATCCATTTGCATGCGTTATCTTCGCAAGATGTTGAAAGACATCACCACACCATAAATAGGAATTACCCTTTGGAGCATTGTCTATGACTTAGGCCAGTGACCCACTCGGTCCGAATTACCTTTGCACATAGTGGTGTTCCACCCCATGACATTTACATGTTTCCATTCGAGATATGTAAAACGGTACGTCTAGTTTTACTATGCATCCCATAGATGACGAAACTCATCCGGTCGTGGGTTACCATATCACACCATAGATTGTGTCAACCATTGCATTTAGTCCCATGGTCCATTCAAGGTGCTAATTGATTTACTTGTCATATTGTGATTGATTGTTTCCTTGTTATGGGATTTGTTTCCTTAGATCGCTAGATTAGGTCCCCTTTAGGATCTTAGCGGTCTAGAGTATAGGAAGAAGTTTCCTATTTGTGTATATGACTAACTTTGTAAACTAACTTAAGATCGAGTCTAGAATCTTTTATTTTAGGAAATAGAATCCATGTATGATTCCGATGATTCTAGTAGCCACATTAGGGAGACTTATTTTCCAAGAAAATCAATTTCGAGCAAGTAATATATTTCGACCAATGATCTTTCCCAAAAATAAAAAAGAGTCTTACTTCTTTCCTTTAGGAAGTCAATAGTATATTTTCCTTTTCTTGAGTCCGGAATATGTTTTCCATTTTTAAGTCAAAAGTCTTACGGCAAGTCAAGAGTAGCGTCTTTGTACTTTCCATTGCAAGTCAAGAGTATATTTTCCCTTTTCCAAGTTTAAAAATCTTGTTCCTATAGTAAGTCAAGAGTAATCTTTTGCTTCCCTTATTTTTTTTAGGGTCTAGGTTCATCCTTTTTCCCTTTACTTATTTTGCAGGTCAAGAGTAATATTCTTTCTTTATTGAGTCAAGATTATTTTTGCTTTTTTCCTTTCAATATAGAGTCAAAAGATCATTGGTTAAAACACATTACTTGCATCGCAAAATTTCCAAAATAAATTCGGTCTCCTTGAGAAGTTACCATGTTGAGGGATTATTCTAGATTCTTTTCCCATTTTTTTTCTAAGTAAAATAAATAAATAAATAAAAAACTTCATTGCATTTCATTTTTAGAAGCTCCATGCTAGGACATATAGAATCATTTTAGATTGCATTGCATCGCATATCATTTTGCATCATCTTAGAACATTGCATACACCCCACTTGCCATAGTTGGGTAGCTTCATCATGCATCTCATTTTAGACATTTTGTGCATACATATAGGACATTACATACCGCATTGCATATCATTCTAGGACATTCTAGATTCTCCCATATCATTTGCATGAAATCATTTTAGGCATGTTTACGACACTATAGAGTCTTGCATCACAATCGTTCACACTACATAGTTGCATTCATCGAGTCGTAGGCCACAAGGCATCTATAAAGACTTATCGTTGTATGTTCATTTCAAGCTTGCATATAGAGTTCCCATCTTGGGACTTCGAGGGTTAATATAAGAGTTTGTCTTCTTCTAAAAGCCTTTTTTCGAATTTCCTTCCCAAGTGTCCCTTACTAAGTTGAGAATTGCATCCAGGATTGGAAAAGCCCAAGTTTACTCAAAGCAACCTAAGCACAATATGACTGGAGAAAGTGAGAAAACGCAAACCCAAATGATAGAGGAATTTTTGGCTCAAATGACTACCATAAATGCTAGGTTCATTGAATTAGAGGCTAAGATCGCTAAGTTTGATCCTCACACCAAGGATCCCGAAGAGCCCATTCTGAATGATGGCAAGCCCAAACCTCCCACTAAAGAGGTCCAAGAGCTTCAAGCTAAACTAAATAGGCTCGAGTCCATCTTAAGCAAGACTCGCATCTTTAACGACATGATAGTCAATTCTGAAGGCTTTTCTCCCTACATCAAGGGAAAATTGCCCACCAAGTTCTCCGTGCCCAAAGTTCCCATCTTCAAAGGAACCGACGATCCACAAGATCACATTAGAGCTTTCACTACTACATTGGGCCTTAGAGGGATTGATCACAACCTATATGTCCACCTCTTTCCCCAAACATTGGACCCTGCTGTAAGGGCCTGGTTTTTCAAGCTACCCACTCAAAAGATCCAAAAATGGAAAGAATTATCCACCTTATTTCTAAAGAGATACGCTGACAATGTCTTGCCTCCCATGACATTGAGAGAGTTAGAGATCACCAAGCAAGGTGATCAAGAAGGATTTACCGACTTCGCGAGAAGATGGAGGACCAAGGTCGCCGAAATGATGGATCGCCCATCTGAAAGGGATCAAATTAGAATGCTTGTCAACAACTTGACAACCGAGTATCGTGAGCACATGAAATTCCAGTCGATCACTACTTATGCCCAACTGGTTGAAGTTGGCATGGCCATTGAAGATGACCACCTCACCTATTAAGCAACAAGCAAGGCAAGCATGGCTCTAATAATGGAGGCTTATCCGATCAAGGAAATGAATTCAATGTCATTGTGAGTAGGCATAAAAGAGTATACACACCTCTTAGCATGACACAAGATGAAGCATTTGACAAACTTCTCAAAGAAGACTATATTTCGGCAATTGGTCCCACACCGGACCTAGAGCCCAACAAGAGAGGCAATAATTGGAATCCTGCTGCTTACTGCAAGTACCATCAAGAAAAGGGTCATATGACTGAACAATGCATGCACTTGAAGCGCGAGATCCAAGATTTGATTGACGATGACGCAATCCACGAACCATGAACTCAAGAGTTTGAATTGGACGCCTAGCCCAGTCGCGAAGCCCAATCTCAAATATCATAGAGTTATAGTCTAGTTGGAGAATCTCCTTTCCCCTTTCTTTCTTTGTCAAGTCCAAGTCTTGTCTTAGGATTTTCCTTAAAGCATTGGCTTGCTTTCTTTTGATTGAATAAAATAGGGCTGCATTTGTTTCTTTCTTCATTCATGGAATATCTCATAATTGCAAACCCAATGATGAATCTGAGTTGCCAAACTTGATCAATGCATGGACCTAACTATTGAGAAGAGGACCTAAGAAAAATAAATAACAAAAATGAAAAAAAGATAAAAGCAATGGGACACACATCCTGTAAAGTCATACCGAGGACATGAGGCATTTATTTGGCACCCTTCATTATTATCCTTTCACCCACAATGCAAATTACCACTTGGAGTCCATTTGAGCCATCAAACACAACAAGCCACATTCTTTCTTGAACCACATTATCCTAACCCAGGTATGGGAAGTGTGCAACAATTTCTAAGTGTCACCAAATCTCAAGAGAGGCGTGAGAAACTCCAAAAAGAGTTAAAAAAAAAAACAGAAAAAGCAATTATTGAAAATTCAAAAAAAAAAAAAAAGAAGAAGTTCCAAATCCATCAAGAAAGAACCAAATATCAAGAGAGTTTCCTCACCTCGAAATATCAAGTGACACCCAACACACTGGGGGGCTTTTATGGGAACTTGAGCCTTATCATCCATTCTTTGGCAACCTGCACCATGGCCTAACATTACTACCCAAAAGACCTCTTAGTGGTATGAATCTTAAAAGAAATATGTGCACCATAAAAATTATAAAATTTTTTTAAAAAAAGCACACTAGGTTGAAAACCCAAATAGGGGGCGTAGGCAAAAGTTAGGGCATAATCATTTAAAAGCCCGCTAAGTCTATTCACTCAATGACTTAGGCAAAAATGGCAAGCCCGCTGGGTCGATCATTGTAAGGACCCGGAATTTTCTCATTACCTATCCTTTTGTTTTTCCCGGAGTGCGTCCTTATAGAAAATTTGTCAGTTGGGGGCTTAGATAAGTTCAAGGGACCATCGAGTTAGAAAAGCTTTTGAAAAGACTTGAATTGAATAAAAACCATGAAAGAGGTCACGAATCTGCTATTGGCGTTTCATCGAAGGGACAAACCGAAGGGACAACCCAATAGCGCGAAAAGTGAACTGATCATGTTTTTAGAAAGACTCCCGCTTATATAAAACATATAAGTACCCAAGAATAATAGGTTCGGGGGCGAAGGTACGAGGTGGGAAGGTGTTAGGCACGCAACTCGCCCGTATCATGACGGCCTCTACTAACTCAAGTTTGCTTAATAATTTAAAGACATAATTCCCACACAAACCGGATTAACAACCTAGACTTAGACTATTAATTGGTTCATCACAAGCATCACAACATTTATTTTTAACCCTTATTTAGACATGCATTTGATTGACAAGTTGAGCAGCACAACGACTATACAGACATATTTAGGAAGCGATAAAAACATTATTCTAGCATGATATCTACATTATGACTACTTAGAAAATAAACAAATAAGCAATTAAGTTAATTTGAGCCCTCAGGAATTTGTACCTGAACTGTAGGCTATATTTGACAAGAATAGTAAAAATAGATCTCAAGTTTGGAAGAAAGAGGGAGAAGCTCAGTGTTAATACTCCTGAGAATAGAGGTTGCCAACTGTAGGCTATGTGTTTTGAACTGAGAGTGGAGGATTTTTTATAGAGGCGTGGAGAGGTAGGGTTGGACGAGTGAAAATGAGCTGAAAAATGAAACGGGCTTTAAAAATGAGCCAGGCCCGAAGGAAAAGGCAGCGCTGCTAGCGGTGCGGGACAAGGCCGCTAGCTGCCCTGGATAGCGTCGCTAGCGGCCCTGGCTTGGGCCGCCAGCGGCCTTGGTCAGCGCCGCTAGCGGCCCTGGGACATTCTCCAAGGCCGCTGACGGCTGTCAGCAGCCAGCTGGATGACGTCATAATGACGTCATGCAGCCTGTCTTTATCTTCCGGGAAATTTTTAATGATCCTCAAAATAGGAAAAGACTATTTTACCCTTGAGTGGCGAAAGACGATTTTACACCTATATCACAACTTGGCGACCTGGGGTCGGAATGAGGCATGAGACGTGTCATTGGAAAGATCTTGAACGGGGCTTTTGGATGGAAATGAAATAAATGAGTGTTTGGAAGAAAACCTGAGACCTTATTTTAAACTATTAAAGCAAAATAGTAGTTCAAGCTTAAAAATTACTCCTTTCATCATCGGGCTTTTGTGGAGAAATCTGAAGACCCTTTTTTGGCGTCTACAAAAGCCCCCACTTTGATCGAGCTTGAGTAAAAGCGAAGATCAAAGTACTCCGAAGGCGACATGCAGGATGCTGATGTGCAACGGTGTGTGAGAGTGTACAGTATGCATGCATATGAAGACAAACCTGTGTTGGAACATGCTCGTAGTGTGATAAGATGTCATCCCTGTGAACACAAGAGAAAATAAAGGTTATGGTAGCAGGATATATGGCCACACGTCTGCTGGGGACCTGTATTCAGAGTGAATGAAAAAGTTAGTAATACTTTGAGAATGATCAACATAGAATGCTTCGATAAACAGTGACTAAACACCGCTCGGCGGATGTCGTGATTTCGCCCCTCTTCGAGAAACGAAAAAGTCAACAAGACAGCGCGATTAGAAATAACGGCTGCAAAAATGGTTAGTAACATGAGAGTGAATAGTATAAAAGCTTTATCGAGCAAACAGTGACTAAGCACTACTCGACGGATGCCGAGATTCCGTCCCTGCACGAGAAACGAAAAGGTCGACGAGACAGCGCGATCAAAATCACGGCTGTAAATGGGAAATAATACTGGTGAGGGTGAGCAGTATAAATGCTTTATCGAGCAAACAGTGACTAAGCACCACTCGACGGATGCCGAGATTCCGTCCCTGCACAAGAAACGAAAAGGTCGACGAGACAACGCGATCAAAATGACGGCTGTAAAATGGTTAAAACATATGAACAGTTTAAATGCAATAGGGAAAGCAATCATTGACTGGAACATATAAACAACAATGGACAGTATAACCTCTTTAAGCGATCATTGACTGAAGCATATAAAATAATGGACAGTATAACCGCTTTAAGCGATCATTGTCTAAAGCATTTAAAATATCTTAGGCACTCGGGTCGAGAGTCGCCGCTTTGTAGATCTACGTTTCTGTTTCTGGGACCCAAAAAAATAAATAACTTAGGCGCTCTGGTCGAGAGTCGCCGTTTTTGTAGGTCCTCGTTTCTGTTTCTAGGACCTGCAAAAATAAATAACTTAGGCGTTCGGGTTGAGAGTCGCCATGTAGATCCAATGTTTCCATTTCTAGGACCTGCAAAAATAAATAACTTAGGCGCTCGGGTCGAGAGTCGCCTTGTAGATCCCATGTTTTCGTTTCTAGGACCTGCAAAAATAAATAACTTGGGCGCTCGGGTCGAGAGTCGCCGTGTAGATCCATGTTTCTGTTTCTAGGACCTGCAAAAATAAATTGGGCGCTCGGGTCGAGAGTCGCCGTGTAGATCCATGTTTCTGTTTTTAGGACCTGCAAAAATAAATTGGTTAGTTTTACCTGTAAATAGTTGGTACCGTAAAATGGACCAACTGTCGGATTTTGAATTTGTGGGCCTGAGGGCTTTGCTCCCGTGCGTTTGGTACTGAAGTTGCCGCGAGACGAACTGTAATAACGAACTTTGGACTGGAAAAAGGGGCCTTGGGTCAGCTTGTGGGGCCCGTGCTGCAGGTCCGCAGGGCCGCTAGCGGCCTTGGCCAGCGCCGCTAGCGGCGCTGGGCTTAAGCCAATAAAAAGCGCTTCGGCGCTTTCTCTCTCCTCTTTTCGCGTTTTCTGCTTCTTCACCCGAGCCATTGTCGAGAGCTTTGAGTTTGAAGATCCTCCATTGTTGAGTGCTTCAATCCACTTGAGGTAAGTCGATTCTTGTCCGTTTTCATCGATTTTTGTCTTGAACTTGCTTATTTTTCCGCCTAGCTGCTGAATATTGAGTTGCATTGTTGAATTAGTGATTGTAGCTTGCGAATCTGAAACTTTTATTTTCCCACTTATAGAGAGAGAAAGCTTCATAGTACTCCCATGGCTCTCGCGGATAAAGGGAAGCGTCCTATGTATGATGAGGAGTATGATCGGAGCCTTTTCCGCACCGGGTTGCCTTCTACCCGAAAGCCTCTGACTTGTCACCCGAATGGGGCTCGACTATACCAGGATTCGTTTATGCGGTTAGACTGGCGCCCCCCTGGCATTTGGAACCGCAGTGTTCTGTTGCCGACTAGGCAGAGTCATTTATCTGACCCAGAGCTGGTATGTTTTCTGACTCAACTTTTTTTTTGTGTTCAGTATATTTGAACTAAAAAGTTGGAACTGTTAGTGCTTCGGCACACGAACGAATTGGGATTTGTACTGGATTGGTGGTTAGCTGTATATAATTTGTGGTGAAATTTATTTTTAGCTGTATTTGTGGCGTATTTGATATTTGAGAAAATTTTGTTGGCTTGGCTAGGGTGTTGGGGTTATGCTGCAGGCTCATGGGACTACTTCCCATTGGTCTATACTGTTGGGTACCTTTTCGGAGAGGGCCAGGAATTTGGTACTAGACTCAGGTCTCGCTGATTTCTTGACTGTTATCCCTGCCTGTCACTCGGGGGATTCTAGGATTGTTGCCCGGGGTTTACTGGAGAGGTTTTGGGGTTCCACGAACACTTTCCATACACCTGTGGGGGAGATGTTTCCTACCCCTTATCAGTTTGCTGTGCTGACGGGGTTGTCTTGTAGAGGGCGTCGTATCCAGTATGACGCGGATTATTGGCGACAGAGTGAGACTTTGTCGGATCTTTACGGGCCTGTAAATGCCCATTTTGACCAGGATCGGGTTTCCTTGTCACGGCTGTGGGAGGCCGCATCTGCGCAGGGGCTTACCGAAGAGCAGAGGGCTCGTAATTTCCTGGCTTGCTTGCTGGGGTCGACGATCTTTGCTCAGAAGAAGAGCATGTGTCAAGTCGGTTTTTTTGACATGTTTGGTGGATTTGTCCAAGGTGCGTGAGTTCAACCTTGGTGGAGCTGCTTATGCTTCTTTGTTGAAGTGGTGTCGTTGGGCCTGTAGGCCCAAGGAGACGAGCGAGAGGACATCTATCACGGGCCCATGGAGGATCTTAGAGGTAGACTCCCCTTTTTTTTTTTCCGTTTATTCCTCTCCTTTTGCCTATATTTTCAACTAGGGAAGTCATCTTTGCTTGTGTGTTTATTTGTGTGGCAGCTGTGGTTCTTTGAGTATTTTCCAGCCTTTGGTCCTCATCGTCCTGGTTTGAGGATGTTTCCTTTAGGCTCACGATGGGTTGGTAGAGACACCCATCCATTTACTTCTCTGGAGCATTTTCGAGCTACTTTTGAGAGCCAAGCTGTGTCCATGGTATGTTGCTTGTTGATCTGTACATTCTTTTTGTTTATTTTGTGTGAATGAATTTTGACTTGATAATCTGCAGGTGTCGTGGTCCGCCTCTGATGAGATTCCTGGGGTTCCTCCCCATATTACCCTAGAATCCTTCAGGGTATCTTCTCTACGAGTGGTCTTTGAGGAACCCTTTAGCTTTGTATGGTATCTGGGGGATCGCTTGACTCGGTTGGTCTATCCCTCTTTGGGTACTCATCTGGTTCCGGAGGATCCTCCTCTGACCATGTTTTACTTGCACGACCTGAGTGTGCGGGACCTCGGGGTTGTGATCCATGGTAGGGCAGCACAGGAGTTTATCGTGCCGGAGGTCGTTGGCCTGGACCAGACGTTCTAGAGCTTCTCGGGGTCAGCCCCCAAGTGTGACCTTGCCAACCAACGAGGTGAGGTATCTAGGAGCGAGCGGAGGGCGTATAGTGGAGGAGCTCCCTCTCAATATTGCTGATTGAGAGGCGGTGGAGGGCCTACCTTTGCCCGATGGTTGCACGGGGGTGAGTCATCTTTCTCTCTCTTTTTTTTTATGCTTGTGTCTGTTTTGAGTTTCTGACTCTTTTTTGTGGCTCTCTCTCTCTTTCGTAGTTGAACCGGGAGCAGACTTCTCATGTATTCAAGCTTATACACCTGTTGAAGAAAGGCTATGGTCGAGCGATGGGCAAGGGGAGAACTTCTCGGTCCAAGACCATTGATGTAAGTAAATTCCCTTCTTCTTTTGTTTTAGCTAAGTGAAGTGCCTAACTTAACATTTTCGACCATCTGCAGATGTCTCAGTCTTCATCTTCGGTAGGACCACGCCACTCTTCTGCAGCGAGGGCTTCTTCAGCAAGCAGACCATCCATTGCTCGTTCTCCTCCTGTGGTGGTGACTAGGCCTCCTGTTGATGAGGTGCCCGGACCTTCTGTCCCATATATTCCGGAGATGTTCTCTCCTGTTGATTTCCGGCCCTCTTTCGATAGGTTCCCTGCACCTACGCCCTCGGCTGTAGATTGGGCTAACGCCCCAGGGTGGGATATGTCAGCCTTCTCATTAGGATGGCGCTATGGATTTTGCCAGTCAGGCCACAGCGAGCTTATTTGCCTCAAGGTTTTCGGCAGGTACCCCTATGCGGGCTCCAGCGCATGATGGGCAGGACATGAGGCCTGAGAACAGTAGGCCCATATAGCGCTCTTCTTTCCCCTACTCGACCGGACACTACGGTCAAGGGCCGTCCGTTGATGATGAGGGCGGCAGTGGCGATTCTAGTTGAACGATGTTGGACCGCTTTGTGAACATTGGTCTTTGAACTCTTGTTTTGAGTGTAACACTTACACACATTTTTTTGATATGCATGAACATGTTATGATGACTCAATTATGCCCGTCTGATCTTCTTTATGCAATGTATTGTACAGTATAACAAAGCTATAAATTTAGGGAATAGTAAAAACAAAATGGAAGTAAAACGCAAAATTTTACACATATTATACCCCCTCAAAAAAAGAAGAGAAATAAAAAAAAATGAAAAAGATAAATCTAAGAGAGTCTCGGGCTTTGTCATTCCGCGTAGCTACTGAAAATTGGACTGAAATCGAGTCGTCAGGATCAGAAATGCGGACCGGAGCAGAAATGCGGACCGGAGCCAAGGTCGTCTGGATCAGAAACGCGGACCGGATATTTGGGGTGCTGGATGTTGTACCACTTTTTTATATCTCTTTAGCTCTCCCAAACTTGTCCAATTTTCCGCCATGGTGAAATCCTTTGAAGATCTGTTCGATGCTTGGTGCAAAAATCTGACCGTAGAAGAGAAACTCGAACTAGCCCCGTTGCATGTTTCTACCCTGCTAAACTTAAAACCAACCAAAATATTGTGGCCCCTTCTTCGTTCTGCTTTGAATTATTGGGACCCTGACTTGCATGTTTTCCGGTTTGGTAATTCTGAATTATGCCCTTTGGTGGAGGAATTTGCTGCGGTCACTAATATTCCTGACGTTCTTCCCCCAGCTGTGCCTTATGTGAGAGATGGTTTTAGGGATCTATATAGAAAATCCTTGGGCTTGTCATCTGTAGAAGCTAAAAACATGGTGCCTGGTGCTGATGTGGACTCGGTTCAAATGTGCGAAAAATTCGCAATTTCTTCTGAAAAAGGTGCCATATTCAAGCTTTACCGTAGACAGGCTTTTGTACTGTGCCTGTTAAACCGTCTGTTGTTTGTTAATGCAGAATCTTCACACAGCCTCGTTGCTGCGCGTGGTCAATCAAATGGTTAAAGGACATTCTCCTTTACATCTAGTGATAGGAGAAACCATTATTGGGCTTGATAGGTTGAAAATATCTCCTAACCAAACTTTCTCGGGCAGCCCCCTGCTGCTTCAAATCCGGTTATGCGAGCATTTGAGGTTGATAGAGTTGCCGGACAATCTGATTATCCGTGTTCCTCGGACTTGGTCCAAGAAGACTTATACTGCTACTAGCTTGCTGGTGAGGAAAAGGCTATATTCTGAAAAGTCCCTGGCTGAATGGGATACCTTTTTCCAGGCTGGACCTATCGTTCTTTGGCACGTGTCCTGGTGGAGTTTGACTTCTTTAGTGGCTTGGGACGATCTGATCCTCCATACTACTATACTGGGTTTCTACAGGACTACTTTATTCTTTCCTTGTAGGGTCATGAGGCAATATGGCTTGAGACAGGTGATTCCTAGTCAGGAGACTACGAGACCCAATGTAGTTGCCTTAACCACTGAATTTGCTGCTGAGTGGGGAAAGTATTGGCGTAGCCGGCATCGCTGGGCTGTGCCTCGGATGATTGCCACAACCTAGGTTTCTGAAATCTATCTGAACTGGCTATCCTACAGTGATGGGGAAGCGAGACGAGTCCTTCGTCATGACGAGTGGGACCAACTAAAGCCTAGGTATGACTCACAAACAGGAAGCAAGAAAAGGAAGGAAGTGTCTCGTATGGGAGACTACCATGTACTGAAGAGAGGCAAGCCCCCAGCTCAAGGAAGCGATCATAGGTCGTCCTCAAGCCAGGGTCCTTCAAAGAAGAACTCTTCAACGACGCCTTCTAAAGGGAAGAAGGATTAAAGTAGTTTTCTAAGAAAGCAAGTCTAGCTTTCAAAAGAAAATAATTATAGGAATTTGTTTAACTTAAACCCTCATAGTTGCATTCTTTTCTTAGGAGTTTTTAATTCTTGCAATGTAAGCTTATTCGTTCAGTTTGCATAAAGATTATACTTTTGGAATGAGTTGAATGGAATTTGTTGATTGATTTTGGCCGGGCCCCTTAGAAAGGGTTACCTACGTATCCGGTGTGGAATCAGGCCATCATTCAATTAGTGTTCGTCTTCTTTTTTTTTTTTTTTTTTTTAAGACGTAACACTGGCTGGTGAGCTGGCTGAACTCGATGCCATCAATATCCATGAGTTTGACGGCGCCTCCTCATAAGATGTCTTTGATGATGAATGGTCCAGACCAATTCGGTCGAAACTTGCCTCTAGGGTCGGTTACTGGGGCTCGTAATTCTTTCCAAACCAAGTCCCCTTCCTTTAAGTTTCGGGGTCGAACCTTTTTGTTGAATGCTCTCGCCATGCGTTGCTGATACATGTGGGAATGCTCTAGGGCCCGTAGTCGTCTCTCATCTGTGAACATAAGTTCTTCATAGCGAGCTCGTAACCATTGGGTTTCGGGGATATCTCCCTCTAAGGCTATACGCATGGATGGTAGGTGTACTTCTATGGGTAGGACTGCTTCCATTCCATAGGCTAGGGAGTAAGGTGTTGCTTCCGTAGAGGATCTTATGGATGTCCTATACCCCTAAAGGGCGAATAGGAGTTTGATGGGCCAGTCCTTGTAGTTTTCTATCATCTTTTCAATGATGGTTTTAAGATTTTTGTTGGCCGCTTCTACTGCTCAATTGGTTTGGGGACGGTAAGGGGATGATTTGTGGTACTGGATTTTGTAGCTTTTCAGGAGAGTGGCTGTTTCGGCTTTGAAATGGGATCCGTGGTCACTTATGATTTCATGCGAAAAGCCGTATCGGCAACTGATGTTGTTCCTTATGAATTTGGACACTTGTTTGGAGGTAAGGATGGCATAGGATTGGGCTTCAACCCACTTGGTAAAATAGTCTATGGCTACTAGGATGTATTCATGTCCTCCTGAGCCCTTTGGGGTGATCTTTCCAATGATATCTATTCCCCATGCAGAAAATGGTGAAGGAGAAGTGAAGTTGTGAAGCTGTAGGTTGGCATATATTTGACACATTTTACATTTTTTGACATAGTCGTAACAATCCCTTTCCATAGTAGTCCAGTAGTATCCCAATCGTAGGACCCTTTTGGAGAGCATTCGACCATTCATGTGTGGTCCGCACACTCCGTTGTGTACTTCATCCATGATCTCTGCAGCTTCTTTGGTGTTCACACATCTGAGGTTTACCCCGTTGTGGGATTACTTGTGCAGAACCCCCTTGCATTCTACGTATTGCGCCGCTAAGAGACGGATGACCCGTTGAGCTCTTAGTGGGGCATCCTGAGGGTATACTCCTTTGGTAATGTAGTTGTAGATGTCTTGGTACCAAGGGTCTTCTTCGATCGGGGCCAAGATCATGTCGATGTCGAGGTTGTTGCAAAAAAAAAGTCGGCTTGCTTCTTCTTCTTGAGGAGTGGCATCATTGGGGGAGTTCAGCTACTCAAATTCCTGTAAAAGTGTAAACCTGTATTCTTGCTTTGCGAAGTTTACTTACATTACTCAAATTGATTAGTTAATGATTTGTGCAACTTTGTACTCATTGGAGTTGTCAATAGTTAAACAAAGAGAGAAATGAGCAAGAGGAGTTTTTATTGATTTGCAAGAAAAAAAGAGCACACATGACTTTAGAGAAGAGGGTCTCTAATACCCGTCAAAAGGAAACTAGACATAGAAGGAAAATAGAAGGGGAACACCCCTGTTCAAGACTCAACCTAAAGATCTAACTAAGACCCTAACTTGACAGGACTTGAAGACTCAGACTCGATTCCTCTAACTCTTGCAGGTAACCAATAAGTTCTACGGCTCTTCTTCCTCTTTCAGAGGTGGTCGTACATCCCCGCTATCTATGATCCTTTGTATGTCGTCCTTCAAACGGAGACATTCATCTGTGTAGTGGCCGAAAACCTGGTGATAGCGACAATAGAGGTCGGGGTCTCTGTGCACTTCCTGAAGGTTGTCAGGAGGGATTGTAGCTTTAAGGTCTCCTCTCCATATGAGGGTTTTCATGACATTACCAATGGGAGCATTCAATGGGGTATACTCCTTTCGGATAAAGCGGTGCCACCCTTTCCTTGCCCATGAGCTGGGCGACCACATGGTCCCTCGATCAATGAAAGTGGTGATTACCCTCTTTAGTTGCTTGCATTGGTTAGTGTGGTGCCCATTAGCCTCACAGTATTTGCACCGAAGATAGGGGTTTCCATCCCTAGGAAGAATGCGAGGGGTGGGCCTCCTTGGATGAGCATATCCATACTTGACCATTTTGTCGAACATTTCATCTTGTTGGAAGCAGGCTTCTCCTTTGGCCAAAATAATGTTACATTCTGTGGGTCGTTCCAACGAAGCGATTTTCTCTTTCATTTGCCGGATTACATTGTGGTGATGTGCCACATAGATGGACATTCCCTCGATGGTTTCCTTTACTTCTTCAAACTCGTCGGGTTCTCCTATTTCTTCAGAAGGGTAGGTCTCGAATTCCCTGGAACTGCCTGAGCTGCGCGATTTAGTATCTTCTTCTATGAGGGCTACTTCCTCAGGGAAGAATCCCCATAGGTCAACATCTTCACTATCATGCTCTATCTTCAAGACACGAGTCTTATCAATGGTTGCCTTGATGGGGTTGGCTTCGATTTCCACAATTTCGCCTTCCAACATCATTTTGACTTTCTGGTGCAAGGTAGAGGCTACAGCGTTTAAACCGTGAAGCCAAGGTCGTCCCAGCAACAAATTGAACGTAGCTGGGATATCCATAACATAAAACTGGACCATCTT
Organism: Tetragonia tetragonoides; assembly: GCA_038025085.1. Classification (NCBI taxonomy): domain Eukaryota; kingdom Viridiplantae; phylum Streptophyta; class Magnoliopsida; order Caryophyllales; family Aizoaceae; genus Tetragonia; species Tetragonia tetragonoides. Next base: position 25,906,950 of record CM076149.1, read on the forward strand.
TTCTATAGCCCCGGAGGTAATGTTCATAGTTATGGTGCCCAGTACCTTTCGACTGGAGTTATCATACGCGCGCAAGCCTTGCACTGAGTGAGCCAAATTGTTGATGTCGATGCCCAGTTTTGCCGCTGTCCTTAATGGGCACACATTCACGGCCGAGCCATTGTCCACTAGGGTCATGGGTACATACTTGCCCATGGCGAATATAGTTAAGTATAGAGCATTATTGTGTGAAGATCCCTCTGGCGGTAACTCGTTGTCTGAAAAAGTGATGGATGGCCTAGTTTTATCCCCTACAAAGAAATTGACCAGTTCGTTAGGCCTCATGTCAGGCGATACCGAGACCTTGGACAAAGCTTCCAAAATGGCCTGACGATGTTCATAGGATGAAGCTAGAAGTTGCCAAATGGAGATGTCAGCCTTAATCCTCTTGAGTTGTCCTGTGATGGGAGATTCTTTCTCTTTTGCGGGGATTTCTTCCACTTCCTCCTCAGTTGAAGGCGGGACCCTGTCATTATATAGATGTTTGGTGGCCTATAATGACGACCAGAGCGCGTCTGGTGAGCCACTCCTACGAGTGATCTGATTTGGATCTCCCACACGTCTTCTTCGTTACTATCCCATATCCCAGCAATTTCGAGTCCTACGGCATGTTCAACACTTATATGCATAATGGCACCCAAAGGGTTGTTTGAGTTGCTGGGTGCTTGACCTGGTTTTGGTAAGGGTATGGTGTCGTTCTCAATTCTATCCTGGATAGCATGTTTGAGGGCCCAACAGTTGTCAGTGTTGTGCCCTTTTCCTTGATGATATCTGCAGTATTCGCCTTCTCTCCAGTTGCGATTCTTGACAGGTGGTTCCGGAGTTGGTCCAATGGGTTGCAACAGATTATTTTTAATCATTCTTTCAAGAGCATGTGATAGAGTCATTCCAAGAGGGGTGAATTCCCTTGGAGTCCTTCTCTCAGCAAAGGTGTTCACAGCAGCCACCTCGTTAACTTGAGAACCAGAAGAGGTTCCGGCAGTCTCCCTCTTGTCTCTCCCATAAGTGAAAGGCTTACGGGGGACTTGGTCTTTATTTTTGTTGATATCATCCTCAATAAGAATACACATGTCATATAGACGTTGATATGAGTCAATGGCCTGATACTGTAGGTGACCTTTATAAGCTGGTTGCAATTTCTTAATGAAATGCCTGATCTGTTCAGTTTCAGAAGGCCTTTCCACCATTTCAGCTATCTTAGAGTTCCATCGACGGAGGAATTTAGTGAATCCCTCATTACTCTCTTGAGTAGTGATTTCAAGCTCCCTCTGAGTGATGGGGAGAGTGGTGTTGTCCTTATATCGATCCAAGAAGACCGTGGTGAAATCAGACCAGGTCGGGTAGCTCTCTAATTCTAAGCAATAGAACCAACGTCGAGCATGTGTATCGAGGGTTTGAGGAAACAAGTGGGCATAGAGCTTCTTGTTGATTCCTCTCAGAGCCATAGCAGTAGTGAAGGATTTCAGGTGATCCTGTGGGTTGTCTACCCCCGTGAAAGTGGGCACTTCGGGCATAGACAACTTGACTGGAAGCTTACCCTTGATTTTAGTGTCGAACTTTCCCATATTGGCGCTATAGTTGGAAACCAAACCACTTTTCTTGAGTACGGAGGTAATCTTAGCTAACATGGCATCTGACCCTTCCTCCTCAAAATCGGAATCAGAAGGGACCTTTTCTTCTCTCTTTCTTTCCATGTCATCCATTCTGAGCTGAACCTTCTCTAGCTCACTCATGAGGTCATGAAACCTTTCATCCATGGTCTTAGGCATTGTGAAGTTGGGAGGAGTGATTGGTGTGGAGAAGAAAGTATGTAGTGATGGTGAATTTATTGATGGTGAAGCTGTTTGTGGTGGAGGTAAGCGGGAACTGGGCGGTGTAGACGGTTGTAGACGAACCAACCTCGCCGAAGGCCGGGCCCAACTTTTCTCAAGGTTTCCCTTCTTCTTCGGACCCCCTATCCTGAATAGGAAGGAAGGAGCACTTAGTAACGAAGAATATGAGACTCTCATCTAATGAAAAAATTGACCCACACATAGAAAACACATTGTCCTAAAAGAAAGGTCCTTAAGCCTAAATGCCCAAATATTTCCCTAGTATTCAAAGAAAATAAAGTCAATGAACGAAAATAAGAAAAATAGAAAAAGATGATTATCCTAATTTTATTTTCCTAGACTCAAAGAAAATGAAAAATGGGATAAATAAAAAGGAAAAATTCGGTCCTTTCTTTTCTTTATTTATTTTTTTTTGATTTTGGGCATTCTTTTTGGTTTTGCCGTTTTTTTTTTTGTTTTTTCTTCGATTTTTTTTTTTTGATTTTTTTTTTTACCGAAGCTGGATTACATCAAAAAAAAGGAAAATACAGATACAAGAAAAGGGGAGAGGGGAAATTGAAAGACTAACTCTTTTTTTTTTACTAAACAATCTTAGAAATTGTTCATGACTTTTAGAATAAATCATTGGGGAACGAGTGCTCATTGAATTGAATTCTCGCACAATTTTTGGGCATTAGGAACTAGCTAAAAAAATAAAAAGAAAAGACTCCTAGCAAATATGTGATCAGACGGGCATTACAACGACACATGCACAACAAGCAAGCGGATGCACGAATGTGGGTTAGGGGCTTTTGGCTCCTGTGAGGTTACCATGACAAATTACAATTTCCGTTCGGCCGATGGTCGACACATCGGTTGTAATTCTTTTCATCAACAAAGGATTGATGAGTCATGGGTGCGGAAGCGTCGATTTGCACGATAGGACAACTGTATGTTCCTTTAGATATACGTGTTGTCTACGAGTTGTGACACAAACTTCCTGGAGGGTCGATAAGGGTCAAAAGGTTGCGTCGAGGCACATGCAAATGATGCAAAATAATATGGAACGTGTTATTTAAAAAATTAAGCAAACTTGACTTTCGAGTCTCACCCTCTTAAATAAATCCCCAGTGAAGTCGCCACTGTAAGGACCCGGGATTTTCTCATTACCAATCCTTTTGTTTTTCCCCGGAGTGCGTCCTTATAGAAAATTTGTCAGTTGGGGACTTGGATAAGTTCAAGGGACCATCGAGTTAGAAAAGCTTTTGAAAAGACTTGAATTGAATAACAACCATGAAAGAGGTCACGAATCTGCTATTGGCATTTTATCTAAGGGACAAACAGCAGGGACAAAACCGAAGGGACAACCCAATAGCGCGAAAAGTGAACTGATCATGTTTTTGGAAAGACTCTCGCTTATATAAAACATATAAGTACCCAAGAATAAAAGGTTCTGGGGCGAAGGTACGAGGTGGGAAGGTGTTAGGCACACAACTCGCTCGTATCATGACGGCCTCTACTAACTCAAGTTTGCTTAATAATTTAAAGACATAATTCCCACACAAACCGGATTAACAACCTAGACTTAGATTATTAATTGGTTCATCACAAGCATCACAACATTTATTTTTAACCCTTATTTAGACATGCATTTGATTGACAAGTTGAGCAGCACAACGACTATACAGACATATTTAGGAAGCGATAAAAACGTTATTCTAGCATGATATCTACATTATGACTACTTAGAAAATAAACAAATAAGCAATTAATTTAATTTGAGCCCTCAGCAATTTGTACCTGAACTGTAGGCTATATTTGACAAGAATAGTAAAAATAGATCTCAAGTTTGGAAGAAAGAGGGAGAAACTCAGTGTTAATACTCCTGAGAATAGAGGCTGCCAACTGTAGGCTGTATGTTTTGAATTGAGGGTGGAGGGTTGTTTATATAGGCGTGGAGAGGTAGGGTTGGACGGGTGAAAATGAGCTGAAAAATGAAACGGGCTTGAAACATAAGCCGGGCCCAAAGGAAAAGGCAGCAAGCGGCGCTGGACAAGGCCGCTAGCGGCCCTGGGACATTCTCCAGGGTCGCTGACGGCTGTCAGCAGCCAGCTGGATGACGTCATCTAGCCTGTCTTTATCTTCCGTGAAATTTTTAATGAACCGCAAAATAGGAAAAGACTATTTTACCCTTGAGTGGCAAAAGACGATTTTACCCCTATATCGCAACTTGGCGACCAAGGGTCGGAATGAGGCATGAGACGTGTCATTGGAAAGCTCTTGAACGGGGCTTTTGGATGGAAATGAAATAAAGGAGTGTTTGGAAGAAAACCTGAGACCTTATTTTAAACTATTAAAGCAAAATAGCAGTTCAAGCTTAAAAATTACTCATTTCATCATCGGGCTTTTGCGGAGAAATTTGAAGACGCTTTTTTGGCGTCTACAATCATCCAAGACAATGATCCAGACAAAATTTAGGGCAATAAAAATTAAAGGTCCTTGAACTATGTTTTGGCCTGATTCCTCCGTGGATACGTAGGTAACCTCTTTGCATTGAGGCCAGGCCGTACTCTAATCTTTATCAATTACAAGACCCATTTGCATTTACACATGGGATTCATTAAATGTCCTTACTTAATAATATCACTTCATCAATGGCAACTCAAAATTCTAAGGGCTTCAAAATTTCCGTGATTTTATCCCTTTTAGAGCCCAAGACTTGGATTCGAATTCGCTCCACTTGCATCACTCCCTATCTCACAAATTTTCCCATTTTATACTTTTTTGCACCAAGCCCATTTCTTTCATAATCCCACATTTCTACCTTGGAATTCTGCAACATGCATTGACTTTGTGCTCAAACTTTTTGGCTTCCATAGCCATCTTTTCTTGGATCAAGAATTCTAACTAAGCATCCATCACTCATGGCATTTTCATGGATCTCATGTGATCACTTCATGCATACGGGGGGCTTCGATTCCTCCTTATTATTGGCGAAATATGTTTGAATACTCGGAATCTCAATCCGCATGAGCTTGCTCGCTTTACGATCCAACCAGTAAACTGGGGTTTTTCCCTTGCCTCAGAGGCACCGATCACACATACACTTCATGGCTTAAGAGGGACACTTTTGGAAACAAAAATCCTATTGCAAATAAAATGAAATCTCTCGTTTATCCCTTGAAGTCCAGTCTCCAATGCATTGCATATATGTCATTACTATAGAGTCTCATGCATCATTATTCATTACTAGGTTGCATGGAGCTGTAGGCCTAGTTAGCATTGCATTTGCACACTTTGAGTGGCATTTCACTCATTTGCACATACTAAGCACTTTTTGCCTCCGAGGCACCTGCATAGCACACGCACACAGCATTGATGCGCTTAAGTCTAAGTGTCTTTATCTGGTGTCGGTCTCTAACATTCCTTTTGGGTCCGTCCCATCGCATTAAGTAAGGTACGTCCTTTTGGGTCCGTCCCGTTGCATTGAGCAAGGTCCGTCCCATTGCATTGAGCAAGGTCCGTCCTTTTGGGTCCGTCACGTCGCATTTAGCAGGTCCGTCCTTTTGGGTTCGTCCCGTCGCATTGAGCAAGGTCCGTCCTTTTGGGTCCGTCCCGTCGCATTGAGTAAGGTCCGTCCTTTTGGGTCCATCCCATTGCATTTTGTAAGGTCCGTCCTTTTGGGTCCGTCCCATTGCATTGAGCAAGTTCCGTCCTTAGGGTCCGTCCCGCAGCATCCCCATACTCTCTATGTCTTCCTATTTGATTGAACTAATATGCAGGTTACAAAGCAAAGCACAAGCATTATTTCAACAGAGCAAAGCAAAGACACGAGAGCGACGCAAAGCTCTTCGGTGATGGGCTATTACAATTAGCACCACGTCTGCAAAGCAAGGCACTAGAGTGAAGCAAAGCTCTCCGATGCCTGGACTATTGCAAATAGCACAACGTCTGGATTCGCAAAGCAGGTAACTCTGACCACATGCGGTCAGGATTTACTTTTATCACATCTTTTTCTAACATAAATGTTTTCAAAAAGTATTGCAGGTATTTTATTGGAAAATACTTTGACCGTCGCTTTTCCAAAGCTCGGCCAAAGTGGGGGATTCTGTAGACACCCAAATGTGTCCCCCCTGGCGTAGCGCCCAATGATGATAACCTATAATCATGTTAAAGAAACGAATGTCAGCGCTCGACGTATTTATGCTCATTTGAACCCCTTATCCATCCTCACTCAGGATCTCATTAATTTCCATACTCACAAATAGCCCTTGCCATAAGCTTTCCAATGCCATCTCATTTGTCCCAATCAGACACCGGAGGAAAAAGTTATGATTAAATGAAGTTATAGGCTAAAAACGATGTTCTCATACCCGCATATCACGGTTCAAGACTGATTTTGAGCCATAAAAGGATTAATTGGATTATTAGCCCACTAGGATTGTATTCCCCTTTGAATTATCTTTCCAATGATGTATTATGGACCAAAATCCCTTTAGAAACGAAAAAGATATGATCTGATGATTGTTTAATGCGCTGAAACTGACACTTCTCTAGTGTTTGGGTCATAACTCATAGTATACTTGTGATATTTCAGCCCACAATATGTCAAAAGAAATCCCTTTGAACAAGGAATCCAACGAGCGCTCCTGCGGCCTTTCGTGAGAGCGGGGGCCTTCTGGCCAGCCGCTGAGCTTCAGCGTCCAGCCGCCGAGCTTGGATAGCCCAGCCGTCGAGCTTGGACGGCCCAGCCGCCGAGCCCCACCGGCAGCCGCTGGCCTCAGCCGCGCACCGTTTTTGGCCCGGGAACCCTAATTTGGCCTCCTTTTCGACCCAATCACTATGAATACCCCTCTAAACTCTGTTTTCTAGGACCAACACTCATTATTACGGGATTCCTCTCAAGAGAGCCCTAATCTCTCTCTCTCCTCTCTCTCAAGCAATCCTAATCAATCCAAGCATTCATCAAGCCTCATTCAAGAGCAAATTCCATACACAAGAGCAAGGCAAATACAAGAGCAATTGACATTCAATTCTAGTGCAACAAAATGTTAACCTGAGGGCAATTTTCTCAATCTTTCAAAACTCTTTTTAAAATCATGTTTTACTTAGATTATGATTATGGTTGATTTGTATATTATGCTTTGATTATTTTAGTTTAGTTAATATTAATATTCATGTCTAGATTATTAATTTGCATGTTTCAATTAGTTCAATGCATGGTTAGTATAAATATTGTATATTTGCATGATTAGCATATTAGCATATAATTAGGGTTTTTGCATATAGTTAGCCCTAGATTGCATATTAGCATATTTTTATTATTTTCTTTTATATTTATTATTTTACTTCCATTGAATTTTGCTAACAATTTCATTGATGTGCATATGCAATTTGGCGCGTTTAGCATGAACGGTAAGGTGGAGATTTATTTCTTTATCTTATTATTGGTTTGGTTATGCTTGTTAATTAATGCATGCAATTGGATAATATGTGCAAAGCGATCACTTTAATAATTTGGTTTGTTCAACTCACCTAGTTAATTTAGGATCTTGGACGACCGAATTTGTTTGGAACCTTGCAATATGAATTATGAATCAACATGGTTGAGATTAGTGGAGGCCGTTAATTCGGGCGATTTAGATGAGATTCGTATTGTTTATTTCGTACCTACACTCCCGAACTCAATCTTTGGCCCCTTTAGGGTATGAGTCAATTCCCAATAGGAATTGGGTGCACTTTTGTTGGTTTCCAATTGTTTCCTTAAAAATTGGTGGCGACTTCACTATTTGCTTATTATTTCCCCTATTACAATTAATCATGTTGCATATGACGTATTATTTAAGAACCATTAATTCCAACTAAATATTTTAATTTGCGCCGAAAGGTGAGGGTTCTTATAGATGGCTATGCAGGGTATACCAAATACAAATGACTGAAGAAGATATGGAGAACACCACCTTCATAACCCAATGGGGGACATATTGCTACACCGTCATGCCTTTCGGGTTGAAGAATGCGGGAGCAACATACTAAAGGACCGCAACTTCCCTTCTACATGACATGATGCACAAGGAAACTGAGGTATACGTAGAAGATGTGATCATGAAATCCAAGGAGAGAGAAGGGCATAGACCCTCTCTAAAGAAATTCTTTGACAGGCTTCGGAACTATAATATGAGATTGAATCCTCAAAAGTTTGCATTTGGAGTAACTTCGGGCAAGCTCTTAGGATTCGTCATAAGCACAAGGGGCATTGAAATTGATCCTACCAACATCAAAACTATAAGAGGCATGCCATCTCCCAAAATTGAAAAGGAGATAAGAGCATTCCCAGGACGGCTCCAATATATAAGTGGATTCATATCCAAATTGACTATTACATGCGAGCCCATCTCAAAAAGCCTAAAAAGGACACTAAATCTACCAGGGATGATCAATGCCAGCAAGCCTTTGACAAGATTAAGGAATACTTAGCTAATCCACCCGTATTGGTTCCGACAATTCCGGAAAAACCACTTATGCTATACCCAACAGTCACAGAAACCGCCATGAGTGCTATGTTGGCCCAAAAGGTGGAGAATGATGAAAAGTAAATATACTACCTTAGCAAGAAATTCTTAGAGTACGTAACACGCTACTCCACACTAGAGAAAACGTGTCTCGCATTGGTCACTGCAACAAAGAAACTTCGACACTACATGCTACAACATTCTATCCATATAAAGTCAAAATGAATCCACTAAAGTATTTGTTCGAAAAACCCATTCTTAGTGGAAGGATAGCAGGATGGACTGTTATGCTTTCAGAATTCGATCTAACTTTTGAACACGAAAAGGCGATCAAAGGACATGCTATTTCTGAACATCTCGCTGAAAACCCAGTTACTAGCGAAGATGCTATACATGACTTTCCAGACGAAGGAATAATGAGTGTCGAAGAAACCACTTGCCAGTTATACTTTGACGGAGCATCAAACCCAAAAGGTTATGGCGTAGGAGTATTATTAGTCAACCCCAAAGGCGCACATACTCCCATAGTTGCCAAATTAGACCATGAGGTAACGAACAACAGCGCTAAATATGTAGCATGCATCATTAATTTAGAAGCAGCAATAGAACTACAAATAAAGAATCTAAAGGTATACGGAGATTCAACCCTCATCATAAACAAAGTCTCCAAGTGGAATGTGAAAAGCGAATCCCTGGCACCTTACCTGGAATATCTTGAAAAGATAGCCAAAAATTTCACTTATGTCCGTTTCAAATACCTTCTTACAGATGATAACCAGTTCGCGGACGCCTTAGCAAAAATGGCTTCCATGATAAATATTCCAGATGATGTAATCTCCATTCCCATTCACATTCAAACGCGCACTGAGCCCGCCTTTTGTAATGCACTTGAAGCACGCGCCAATGAGGAAGAAGAGGAGGAATGGTTTACCGACATTCTCAATCAACTCGCCAAAGGTGATTACCCTCCACAATCCACACCTAGGGCACAAAGAGCTTTAAGAAGAATAGCCGCACAATACATACACGTGCAAGGCAAACTATATATAAAAACACCACAAGGGTTAAGTCTTCTATGCTTGAAGGAACGTGAGATCATCCAAGTCATGAGTGATATACATAATGGCGTATGTGGTCCCCATATGAATGGACTCACCTTGGTCAAGACAATCCTAAGGCAAGGATACTATTGGACTACGATGGAAAATGATTGCATCGAATGCGAGAGAAAGTGCACACGCTGCCAATTCCACGCCAATTTACAACATAGACCTCCTACTCCTCTACATACATTCACTTCACCATGGCCATTGTTTGCATGGGGTATTGACATCATTGGAAAAATCACCCCTACAAGAAAAGGAGGCCATGAATACATACTTGTCGCAATAGACTATTTTACCAAATGGGTTGAAGCTCGTTCATACTCAAGAATAGAGTCGAAACACGTGGCAAAGTTCATACATGAAAACATCATTACCAGATATGGGGTACCCCAGGAAATCATAAGTGATCGCGGGTCACAATTCAAAAAGGATGTTGTCGAGCTTTTCACTAAGTTTAAAATTCAACATCAACAGTTTTCACCTAATAGGCCACAAACGAATGGAGCCGTAGAATCTGCAAACAAGAACGTGAAACAAATGATAGCTAAGATGACGGAAAACTACGACGATTGGCCCGACAAGGTACAATTTGCCTTATGGGGATATAGAACCACTATTCGATTCTCAATAGGAGCAACACCTTATTCTTTAGTATACGGAATGGAGACGGTACTCCCATTCGAGGTAGAAATCCCCTCTTTAAGGATAGCTTTGGAAAGTGAATTACCCGAAGTGGATTGGGTCCATGCCCGATATGACCAATTGATCTTTCTAGACGAAAGACGACTAAATGCCCTACATTATGGTCATGTCTAACAAGTAAGGATAGCAAGGCATTTTGATCAACGATTCAGGCTAGAGGACTAAAAGAAGGAGACTTAGTCCTAAAAGAGGTAAGACCAATCGTAGTCGACCATCGGGGAAAGTTCAAGCCTAATTGGGTCGGCCCATACATTATCCTGTAGAGCGGTAAAGCTAATGGATTTAGATGACAACGAGTTCACTCAACTCACAAATATGGACCAACTTAAGTGATTCTATGCATAAAGGTTAAATCTTTGAGGGAGCCCACTAAGGCACCAAATTCAAGTCAAAATCGGTCAAACTCGTCCACATAGGACCCACGACCAAAAAAAAAAAAATACATTGGCCTGATTCCGAATGGATATGTAGGTAACCCATATACCTTGCGCCCGGCCACTTTAACAAAATAAATCTCTAAAGGGAGTCTTGATCCATTCGATTAATGCAAAAATAAGCAAGTCTTTCATTAATATGGCTAAAGTCCATTACATGCTCTAATAATAAAAGTGCAAAAAAAGTAATAATAATAAGGGAAATTCCAATTGGTGTCCTTGTGATTTTGTCTTCTCCAATTGGTGCCCAAAACATTTCTTCAAATCCAAAGCATGCCCTTTTGCTTTTTAAAGGTCCATTCCGTGACCTTATTTAGTATTTTCTGTTACAGGATTCCGTGAGTTGATGTTGTGTCTATATTGCAAGTCGAAATTGCCCCTATCATAAAATGAGGCATTTAAAAATCATTTTCTCAAACAGGTTTTTCTCTCCTATTTCTCTCTCTCTTTCTCTCTCTTCAAATCCAGACAATTCACTAAAATCAAAATCAAATCAATTGAAAACTAACTCAGGGTATCTTCGCCACTATGATTCTATGACTATCTCTTGATCAAATATCAACCAATGGGACAGTTCTACAGCAGGATTGTCGTTTCCAACGACTTTGACAACCCACCGCCAAACCACACTCACTGTCGTCGATATTCACTCTCAGTCACCTCTCTATCCTCATAGGGCCCCCAACAGAATGTGAGTTGCTCCATCGCATGGCCCAACCCACGGCGGCCCAAGCCCACTGCTAGCCGGAGTTTCCCATCTCCGGCGAGGTCAACTCCTTGAATCATAACTCACCGTCTCAAACCATTGTTTTCTTCGACAATTATCGAATTGATTTCATATCGATCATCAAATTTGAAAAGGTCATAGTGATTTAGGTGGAAACTTCCTTCATTCCATAAATCTTCCGACTATTGGCATTACATAGAAACCCCTTATGACGACAACGATGACGCCCCTTCCGACGAGCTGCCAATTTTCGATTAGAGCCCATTACACAAATATACAGAATGGAGAATGAGGAGAGAGCGGTGATCATGAATGTGCATTGAGTTTACAGGCCTGAATTTCAATTCGTGGACAAAACGCACCATCTCAATGTCAATGTTGTTTAAAGAAAGCACAAATGCGTTTTCAATAAGGTTAGTATGGACAACACAAAAAAAAAAAAAAAAAATCTAACTGAAAACACTAAATAAGGTCACAAAATGGACCTTTAAAAAGGAGGGGCGGGCTTTGGATTTGAAGAACTGTTTTGGGCACTAATTGGACAGGCCATAACCACAAGGGCACCAATTGGAATTCCCCTAATAATTAATAAACAAAAGGGAAATTTTAAGCTACATCTACTTGGCCATGCGAACCCGTTATTTCAATTATACTTATCTTTGACTTCGGGCTCTTGGACGGGTTCGCTAGGCTCATCAAGTTCCATTCGTTCTTTTGGAGCCCATCTTTCCCTACCATAGCTAGAGGAGGCCTCGTGATCATTGGGCCTATTTGGAGCTACTTGTTTGGCCGAGTGGGCCGGATTCTTCATTTTCTTGGATTGGGCCTTTGCTTTGCCTTTTCCCTTACCCTTAGTTTGGGACTTGGAAGGTTTAGCGGGCCTATCAATTGGAGTTGTCCTTACACCACTTGGCTCATCATATTTACGGGCCTTGAACAACTCCTTTTCCTCCTCTAGGAGCCTTTGGTTGACTTGATGGTCACCGCTCCAAATCCACTCCTCGTAAAAGCTAGACAACCCGTTTGAATGCGGGTATACCGGCTTAGTCCACACTTGGTGACGGTTCCAATGCTGTTCCCAATTAGACACCAAGGAGGATGTTAAGGGCCTTTGGCAAGGAGGTTCACGGTTTACATTCGGGATCCTTTGCCTTAAGCCATATTGGCGGAGGAGGCGGTTCGGTAGGAAGAACGTCAAAGTATACAAACCAATGATCCTCGTAAAGGGCACATTCTCAATACACCCTACGATCTTGGTGGTACGTCACGACGGGACGAACCAAGCCGGTTGGATGTTGGTGTAGAAGTATGCTATCCACTCCTCCCGGGAGGATTCGGAGAACTTTCGACACCTCGCCGGAAAATGTTTAGGGAGGAACTTCCTAGTGTGTATTGGGGCCTCAAGCAAGTGAAGTCTCTCTTGAAACCATATCTGCACAAAAACAACAAAAGAAAATTCAAGTTCATACAAGATAAGAATTTCACCAAATAAAGTTAAGTCCACAAAGATTAAGGCTTTATCACAAAACTTATTTGAAGGAGTAAAGGGCTCCCGGTGAAGGACTCTTGAGGATTGCTCTTCAGCCTATCTAAAACAAGGATTGTCTCTCCCACGACCAAGTGCATAGGAGAGCTATCCCACTGTATTTGCTCGGTCAACCTAAGAAGACAAGCTTTGCCTCTATTGATGGTAAGCTTCTTTTTGGATGAAATAAGAGTGTCTTCATTACCACCAACAAACAAATAACGATGGAGGAGGAAAAATACAAAGGCACGTTTCTTGTACCTCATATCCATCTGTAGACACCCAAATGTGTCCCCCCTGGCGTAGCGCCCAATGATGATAACCTATAAGCATGTTAAAGAAACTAATGTCAATGCTCGAAGTATTTATGGTCATTTGAAACCCTTTTTCCATCCTCACTCAGGATCTCATCAATTTTCATATCCACAAATATTCCTTTCCATAAGATTTTCAACGCCATCTCATTTTTCCCAATCGGACACCGGAATCAAAAAGTTATGATTTAATGAACATATGGGCTATAAACGATGTTCATACCCGCATATCACGGTTCAAGACTGATTTTTAGCCATCCAGGGATTTATTGGAGTATAAGCCCACTAGGCTTGTATTTCTCTTTGAATTGTCTTTTCAATGATATATTATGGGCAAAAAGCCCATTAGAAACGAAGAAGATATGATCTGATTATTGATTAATGCGCTGAAACGGACACATCTCTAGTGTTTGGATCATAACTCATAGGATACTTGTGCTATTCGAGCCCAAAACATGTTAAAAGAAATCCCTATGAACAAGAAATCCAACGCAACAAACATCAGACCAATCGGAGCTCAAAGGAGCGCTCTAGAGGCCTTTTCGTGAGAGCAGGGGCCTTTTGGCCAGCCGCTGAGCCCAGCGGCAGTCGCTGGCCCCAACTGCCTTCCGTGTGGCCGCTGGGCACCGTTTTTGGCCCGGGAACCCTAACTTGGCCTCCTTTTCGGCCCAATTCCTATAAATACCCCTCTAAATTCCGTTTTTTGGGACCAAGACTCATTTTTACGGGATTCCTCCCAAGAGAATCCTAATTCTCTCTCTCTCCTGTCTTACATACAACCCTAATCAAATCACACAAGTATTCAACAATCCTTATTCAAGAGAAACTCCATACATAAGATCAAAGCAAATACAAGAGCAATTGACATTCAATTCTAGTTAAACAAAAGGTTAACCTGAGGGCAATTTTCTCAATCTTTCAAAACCCTCTTTAAAATCATGTTTTACTTTGATTATGATTATGGTTGATTTGTATATCATGTTTTGATTGGTTTAATTTTATTATTAGTGATATTCATGTCTAGATGATTGAATTGCATGTTTTAATTAGTTTAATGCATGGTTAGTATGAATATTGCATCTTTGCATGATTAGCACATTAAATTAGCATGTTAGAATATAATTAGGGGTTTTGCGTCTAATTAGCCCCAGATTGTATATTAGCATATTGTTATTATTTTGTACATATTTCTTATTTTACTTCCATTGAAGTTGCTAACAATCTCATTGATGTGCATATGCAATTTGGCGCGTTTAATAAGAACGGTAAGGTGGAGAATTAATTCTTTATCTTATTATTGGGTTGGTTTATGCTTGTTAATTAATATGCATGCAATTGGATGATATGTGCAAAGCGATCACTTTAGTAATTTGGTTTGTTCAACCCACCTAGTTAATTTAGGATCTTGGACGACCGGATTTGTTTGGAACCTTGCAATATGAATTATGAATCAACATGGATGAGATTAGTAGAGTCCGTTAATTCGGGCGATTTAGATAGGATTCGTTTTATCTTTTTCGTACCCACACCCCCGAACTCAATCTTTGTCCCCTTTTGGGTATGAGTCAATTCCCAATAGGAATTGAGTGCACTTTTGATGGTTTCCAATTGTTTCTTAAAAATTGGTGGCGACTTCACTATTTTGCTTATTATTCCCCCTAGCACAATTAAATAAATTGCATATGACGTATTATTTAAGAACCATTAATTCCAACTAAATATTTCAATTAGCGCCGAAAGGCGTGGGTTCTTACAGTGACGACTCAACTGGGGATTTAATAAGAGGGTGTAATTCGAAAACTTATCCATGTTGATTATTAATTCATATTTCTTGGTTAATGCATGGTTCATGTGTTCATTATTGCTTTGCATTCATATCATCCATTTGCATGAGTTATCTTCGCAAGATGTCGAAAGACATCACCATACCATAAATAGGAATTACCCTTTGGAGCATTGTATATGGCTTAGGCCGGTGACCCACTCAGTCCGAATTACCTTTGCACATAGTCGTGTTCCGCCCCATGGCATTTACATGTTTCCATTCGAGATATGTAAAACGGTACGTTTAGTTTTACTATGGATCTCATAGATGACGAAACGAATCCGGTCGTGGGTTACTATATTCAACCATAGATTGTGTCAACCATTGCATTTAGTCTCATGGTCCATTCAAGGTGATTAATTGATTGCTTGCCATTTGTGATTGATTGTTTCCTGGTTATGTGATTTGTTGCCATAGATTGCTAGATTAGATCCCCTTTAGGATCCTAGTGGTCTAGAGTATAGGAAGCTTCCTATTTGTATATGTGACTAACTTTGTAAACTAACTTAAGATCGAGTCTAGAATCTTTTCTTTTTAGGAAGTAGGATCCATGAATCTTTCCGATGATGCTAGTAACCACATTAGGGAGACTTATTTTCCAAGAAAAACAATTTCGAGCAAGTAATATATTTCGACCAATGATCTTTCCCAAAAATAAAAAAGAGTGTTATTTCTTTCGTTTAGCAAGTCAATAGTATATTTTCCTTTCCTTGAGTCCGGGGAATATATTTTCCATATCTAAGTCAAGAGTCTTATGGCAAGTCAAGATTAGCGTCTTTGTACCTTTCATTGCAAGTCAAGAGTATCTTTTCCCTTTTCCAACTCTAAAAATCTTGTTCCTATAGTAAGTCAAGAGTAATCTTTTGCTTCCCATATTTTGTTTAGGGTCTAGGTTCATCCTCTTTTCCTTTCCATATTTTGCAAGTCAAGAGTAATATTCTTTCTTTCTTGAGTCAAGATTAATTTTGCTTTTTTCCTTTCAATATAGAGTCAAAAGATCATTGGTTAAAAAACGTTACTTGCACCGCAAAATTTCCAAAATAAATTCAATCTCCTTGAGAAGTTACCATGTTGAGGGATTATTCTAGACTCTTTTCCCATCTTTTTTTTTAAGTAACAAAAAATCAACAAAAATTGCATTGCATTTCATTTTTAGAAGCTCCATACTAGGACATATAGAATCATTTTAGATTGCATTTGCATCGCATATCATTTTGCATCATCTTAAATTCTTGCATACACCTACTTGCCATAGGTGGGTAGCTTCATCATGCATCTCATGTTAGATATTTTGCATACATATAGGACATCAAATACCGCATCGCATTTCATTCTAGGACATTCTAGATTCTTACATCTCATTTGCATGTAAATCATTTTAGGCATGTCTAGGACACTATAGAGTCTTGCATCACAATTGTTCACCTCATAGACTTGCATTCATCGAGTGGTAGGCCACAAGGCTTCTAGAAAGAGTCTTCATTGCATGTTCATGTGAAACTTGCATCTAGAGTTCTATCTTTGGACTTCGAGGCTTAATGTAGAGTCACATTCTTCTAAAAGCCTTTTTCAAATTTCCTTCTCAAGTGTCCCTTACTAAGTTGAGAATTGCATCCAGGATTGGAAAAACCCAAGTTTACTTAAAGCAACCTAAGCCCAATATGACTGGAGAAGGTGAGAAAACGCAAGCCCAAATGATAGAGGAAATTTTGGCCCAAATGACGGCCATGAATGCTAGGTTCATTGAATTAGAAGCCAAGATTGCTAAGCTTGATCCTCACACCACTAAAGAGGTCCAAGAACTTCAAGCTAAACTAACAGGCTCGACTCCATCTTAAGCAAGAGTCGGATCTTTAACGACATGATAACCAATTTTGAAGGCCTTTCTCCCCACATCAAGGGAAAATGGCCCACCAAGTTCTCCATGCCCGAAGTTCCCATCATCAAAGGAACCGATGATCCACAAGATCGCATTAGAACTTTCAATACTGCATTGGGCCCCAGAGGGATTGAACACGATCTGTATGTTCACCTCTTTCCACAAACCTTGGACCCCACTGTAAGGGCCTGGTTTTTCAAGTTGCCCACTCAAAAGTTACAAAAGTGGGAAGACTTATCCACTTTGTTTCTAGAGAGATACGCTGACAATGTCTTGCCACCCATGACTTTAAGAGAGCTAGAGATCACCAAGCAATGTGATGAAGAAGGATTTACCGACTTCGTGAGAAGATGGAGGACTAAGGTCGCCCAAATGATCGATCGTCCATCTAAAAGGGATTAAATTAGAATGCTTGTCCACAACTTGACCCCCAAGTATCGTGAGCATATGAAATTCCAGCCAATCATTACTTATGCCCAACTAGTTGAAGTTTGCATGGCCATTGAAGATGACCACCTTACCCAATTAAGCAACAAGCAAAGCAAGCATGGCTCTAATGTTGGAGGCTCCGATCAAGAAAATGAAGTCAATGTCATTGTAAGTAGGAATAAAAGAGTATACACACCTCTTAGCATGACACAAGATGAAGCATTCGACAAACTTCTCGAAGAAGGCTATATTTCGGCAATTGGTCCCACACCGGACCTAGAGCCCAACAAGAGAGGCAAGAATTAGAATCCTAATGCCTACTGCAAGTACCATCAAGGAAAGGGTCATATGACTGAAGAATGCATGCACTTGAAGCGCGAGATCCAAGATTTGATCGACGATGATACCATCCTTGCACCATGAAATCAAGAGTTTGAGTTGGACGCCTAGCCCAGTCGCGAAGCCCAATCTCAAATATCATAGTATAGTTGGAGAATTTCCTTTCCCATTTCTTTCTTTGTCGAGTCCAAGTCTTGTCTTAGGATTGCCCTTAAAGCATTGTATTGCTTTCTTTTGAATGAATAAAATTGGCCTGTATTTCTTTATTTCTTCATGGAATATCTCATAATTGCAAACCCAATGATGAATCTGAGTTGCCAAACTTGATCAATGCATGGACCTATCTATTGAGAAGAGGACCTAAAAAAAATTACAAAAGGAGAAAAATATAAAAAATAAGAAAAGAATAAAGCAAAGGGACACACATCCTGTAAAGTCATACCGAGGACATGAGGCATTCATTTGGCACCCTTCAAAATTATCCTTTCACCCACAATGCAAATCACCACTTGGAGCCCATTTGAGCCATCAAACACAAGCCACATTCTTTCTTGAACCACATTATCCTAACCCGGGGTATGGCAAGTGTGCAACAATTTTTAAGTGTCACCAAATCTCAAGAGAAGAGTGGAAAACTCCAACGAGTTAAAAAAAAAAAAAGAAAAAAAAGAAGCAAATGCCGAAAATTAAAAAGAGGAACAAAAGTTCCAAATGCATCAAGAGAGCACCAAATATCAAGAGAGTTTCCTCACCTCGAAACATTGAGTGACACCATACTGGGGGCTTTTATGGGATTTCGAGCCTTATTATCCATTCTTTCGCAACTCGCACCTTGGCCTGACATTACAACCCCAAAGACCTCTTAGAGGTATGAATCTTTAAAGATGTGTGTGCACCATAAAAAAAAAATTTAAAAATTAAAATTTAAAAAAAAAAAACAAAAAAGAGCCCGCTAGGTTGAAAACCCGTAAAGGGCGACCTAGGCAAAAGTTAGGGCATAATCATCTAAAAACCCGCTAAGTCTTTTCATTCAATGACTTAGGCAAAAAAGGCAAGCCCGTTGGGTCGATCATTCAAGAGAATGATTTCATGCAAAACTTAGTGCATTAAAAATCAAAGGTCCTCGAACTACGTTTTGGCTTGATTCTTCTGTGGATACGTAGGTAACCTCTTTGCATTGAGGCCCGGTCGTATTCTAATCTTTCTCAATTACAAGCCTATTTGCAATTACTCATGGGATTCATTAAAGATCCTAACTCAATAATATATATCACTTCATCAATGGCAACTCAAAATTTAGAGGGTTTCAAAATTTCCGTGATTTTACCCCTTTTAGAGCCCAAGACTTGGATTGGAATTTGCTCCCTTTCATCGCTCGCTATCTCACGCATTTTCCCTATTTTATACTTTTTTGCACCAAGTCCGTTTATTTCATGATCCCACATCTTTACCATGGAATTCTTCACTTTACATCGATTCTCTACGCATAGTTTGTGGCTTCCGCAGCCATCTCTTGGATCAATAACTCCAGCAAGCATCCATCACTCACGGCATCTTCATAGAGTTTGCTCATGGGATCACTTTATGCATATTTAGGGCTTCGATTCCTTTTTTGTTGGCGAAATATGTTTGAATATTCGAAATCTCATCCGGATGAGCTTGCTCGCTTTACAATCCATCCAGTAAACTGGGGGCTTTGCCCTTGCCTCAAAGGCACCAATCATGCATCCATTCCATAGCTTAAGGGGACACTTTTGAAACAAAAATCCTTTTGCAAATAAATTTAAATCTCTCGTTTATCCCTTGGAATCCATTCTCCAACGCACTACATATATATGTCATAACAATTGAGTCGCATGCATCATTGTTATTCATACTAGGTTACATGGAGCTGTAGGCCTAGTTAGTATTGCATTTGCACACTTTGAGTGGCATTTTACTCATTTGCACTTACTAACCACTTTTTGCCTCTGAGGCACATGCATAGCACACACGCATACATAGCATTGAATGCGCTTAATTCCAAGTGTCTTTATTTGGAGTCCGTTCTCTAACATTCCTTTTGGGTCCGTCCCGTTACATTGAGCAAGGTCCGTCCTTTTGGGTCCGTCCCGTGGCATTAGCAAGGTCCGTCCTTTTGGGTCCGTCCCGTCGCATTGAGCAAGGTCCGTCCTTTTGGGTCCTTCCCGTCGCATTTAGCAAGGTCTGTCCTTTTGGGTCTGTCCCGTCGCATTGAGCAAGGTCCGTCCCGTGGCATTGAGCAAGGCCCGTCCTTTTGGGTCCGTCCCGTTGCATTGAGCAAGGTTCGTCCATAGGGTCCGTCCCCTAGCATCCCTATACTCTCTATGTCTTCGAACTAACATGCAGGTTACAAAGCAAAGCACAAGCATTATTTCATCAAAGCAAAGCAAGAAAAGAGAGCGACGCAAAGCTCTCCGACGATGGGCTCTTACAATTAGCACCACGTTTGCAAAGAAAGGCACAGGAGCGACGCAAGGCTCTTCGACGTCTGGACTATCATAAACAGCACAGCGTCTACATTCGCAAAGCAGGTAACCCTGACCACAGGCGGTCAGGATTTACTTCTATCGCATCTTTTTCTAACATAAATGTTTTCAAAGCATTGCAGGCATTTTTGGCAAACACTTTGACCGTCGCTTTTCCAAAGCTCGGCCAAAGTGGGGGCTTCTTTAGACACCAAAATGTGTCCCCCCTGGCGTAGCGCCCAATGATGATAACCTATAATCATGTTAAAGAAACGAATGTCAATGCTCGAAGTATTTATGGTCATTTGAAACCCTTTATCCATCCTCACTCTGGATCTCATCAATTTTCATATCCACAAATAGCCCTTTCCATAAGCTTTCCAACGTCATCTCATTTGTCCCAATCGGAACCGGAATCAAAAGTTATGATTTAATGAACATATGGGCTAAAAATGATGTTCTCATACCCGCATATCACGGTTCAAGAATGATTTTTAGCCATGCAGGGATTTATAGGAGTATAATCCCACTAGGGATGTATGCCTCTTTGAATTAGCTTTTCAATGATAAATTATGGGCAAAAATCCCATTAGAAACGAAGAAGATATGATCCGATCATTGATTAATGCACTGAAACGGACACATCTCTAGTGTTTGGGCCATAACTCATAGGATACTTGTTCTATTCGAGCCCACATTATGTCAAAACAAAGCCCTTGGAACAAGGCATCCAACGCAACAAGAATCATACCAATCGAAGCTCAAACAAGCGCTCCAACGGCATTTTTGTGGGAGTGGGGGCCTTCTGGCCAGCCGCTGGCCCCAACTGCCTTTCGTGTGGCCGCTTGGCACCGTTTTTGGCCCGGGAACCCTAATATGACCTCCTCTTCGGCCCAATCCCTTTAAATACCCCTCCAAACTCCCTTTTTTGGGACCAATACTTATTATTACTGGATTTTCACCCATTTGGGGTACCTCAAACGAGCGCCTCCAGAGACCTTTTTGTGGGAGCGGGGGCCTTCTGGCCAGCCGCTGAGCCCCACGCCAGCCGCTGGCCCCAGCTGCCTTCCGTGTGGCCGCTGGGCACCGTTTTGGCCCGGGAACCCTAATTTGGCCTCATTTTCGGCCCAGTCCCTATAAATACCCCTCTAAATTTCATTTTTTGGGACCAACACTCATTATTACAGGATTCATCCCAACAGAACCCTAATTCTCTCTCTCTCCTCTCTTCCAGACAACCCTAATCAAATCATACAAGTATTCAACAAGCCTCATTCAAGAGCAACTCCATACACAAGAGCAAAGCAAATACAAGAGCAATTGACATTCAATTCTAGTGCAACAAAAGGTTAACCTGAGGGTAATTTTCTCAATCTTTCAAAACACTTTTTAAAATCATGTTTTGCTTTGATTATGAGTATGGTTGATTTGTATATCATATTTTGATTGGTTTAATTTTATTATTAATGATATTCCTGTCTAGATGATTGAATTGCATGTTTTAATTAATTTAATGCATGGTTAGTATAAATATTGCATCTTTGCATGATTAGCAAATTAAATTAGCATATTAGAATATAATTAGAGGTTTTGCATCTAATTAGCCCCAGAGTTTTGCATTAGCATATTTTTATTATTTTGTATATATTTCTTATTTTACTTCCATTGAAGTTGCTAACAATCTCATTGATGTGCATATGCAATTTGGCGCGTTGAGCAAGAACGGTAAGGTGGACAATTTATTCTTTATCTTATTATTTGGTTGGTTTATGCTTGTTAATTAATATGCATGCAATTGGATAATATGTGCAAAGCGATCACTTTAGTAATTTGGTTTGTTTAACCCACCTAGTTAATTTAGGATCTTGGACGACCGGATTTGTTTGGAACCTTGCAATATGAATTATGAATCAACATGGATGAGATTAGTAGAGGCCGTTAATTCGGGCGATTTAGATAGGATTCGTTTTATCTTTTTGGTACCCACACCCCCGAACTCAATCTTTGGCCCCTTTTGGGTATGAGTCAATTCCCAATAGGAATTGAGTGCACTTTTGATGGTTTTAATTGTTTCCTTAAAAATTGGTGGCGACTTCACTATTTTGCTTATTATTTCCCCTAGCAGAATTAATCAAATTGCATATGACGTATTATTTAAGAACCATTAATTCCAACTAAATATTTCAATTAGCGGCGAAAGGCGAGGGTTCTTACACCATCGCATCCTGGGCCTTGGAGGTGAAGAAAGTTACGAGCTTGGCAAGATCAATATCCTGACCATGAAACACTTGACCCGCTTGACAGGGAGACAACCCAAGGTACCTTTGAAAATCCCCCACAAAAGCATTCCCCAAGTAACGAACGGCGGGAGGGCTTTCGGTTGGAAAGCCAATTATATCGGATAACTCCTCCACCTAAGGGCACATCTCATGAGCACCAAAATGGAAGACATGGAATTTTAGGTCCCAAAACTCAATAGAAGCATGAAGAAAATCCCACAAAATCTTGACCTGCTTGAGGTGAAAGAAGACATTGAGGTGGAAGGGAGTAAGCTCTAACCACTCCTCTACAGTCATAGAAGCCAGCCAAGCATCAAAAACATCCTCAAAGTTCACAATTGTTAAGATTAAAGATTTTATCTCAAGGAATTCTCTCTCTCTCTCTCTAAGGGCTCAACGCAAGTGGTGAGAAGAGAAGAGAAAGAAACCCAAATATATAGAGGCTACGTTGGATTCTTGTCGAAAATTTAAGAAAATTCAGACAACCGACAAAAAAGGGGCCAGGCGGCCTTGAAGCTAGTCCAGACGGCTTAGCCGCTAGGACGAGCGGCTTAGCCGCTCCAGCAAGCGGCTTGACCGCTAGGACAAGCGGCAACCACTAGAGCTCTAGCACAGCCGCTAGGAGCCCTAGCGGTCACCCTGTATAGGCGGTCACCCTGTATAGGTGCCTGGTATAGGCACCTTGACAGGGCTTTACCTTCCTAATTTCCACTTGGACAGATTTTGGAAGCCTTCCCTTATAGTTTTCTTGCCTTAAATTTTGGCTCTTGCCACTTTTCTATTTATTCCCTTTTATTTTCTTTCCTTCTTTTATTTTGATTATCAAGTTCCACTTTTATTCCTTTTATTTTCTGATTCTCTATTTCCTTTATTAATATTTTCCCCTTTTAATTATCTATTTCTATTATGCTTTTCTTTACTTTATTTTTTATTTTAGGGGAAGGGGTACCCCAAATGTGCTAAATTCTTGGGAATCCTAAATTCCCGAATGTCATGATTTGTGATTTTTCACCCGGAAATTAGTTGATTAAGTTCACATATGGGCATTTGCGTGATATTTTTGTGCGTGAATGAAATGCAATAATTTGTAGCAGCTTTAATACAAGCCCGAAAGTTGAAAATGCACTACAACGAATATCACTGGCCATATTCGCCAGTACTCGGACCCGCCTAAGATGACTCTCTAGGTCCAATCGATGATGGAGCACCTTAAGGACCAACCTGAGCCATCACCTAAACTCTAGTGTCGAAAGCAAATAATGAATCCGTCAAGTAAGCGGGATCCAGCGAATAACGCGGTGGCTCCGACATGCCAAGATAGCCGCCATACCCCGTACTCTCCTGTCTCCAAGAACCCCTTGGAGGGATGGGAGGATACATGGGCATATGATAGCCCGTATACCCCATATAGGAAGGCGGTGCAGGTCACTGCGGAAGATAAAGCACTTGGGGCGAGCTCCCCGTATCCACTCTAGCTCTAGGCGTCCCTTGACGCACTTCCGTACTCTCCTGCCTAGGAGGAGGACGCTGTGGCGTAGGCACCGATTGCGGAGTACGAACAACTGGAGACCTCGGAGGCCTCACCACGGGAATAGGCTGGAAAATAAGCCCAACGTCAGAAAATTACAAAAATTCAAATCGAGCACTATTACTTGAAATGAACATACCTCTCGAACTTCAGACCGACGACTCGTGCATACACTCCGAGACGCAAATTTAGAAATCAGACTCTTAAAGGCATGCATCCCTCTATAGATCTTCCGTGTCTCGGCAGCATCGAACTTTGCACATAAGGAAAAGAGTCAGTATAAATACAAAGGAAAGATTGCAAATTACAATGAATTCTCACTTACCCCCTACAGCCAGCTGGTAGAGGCAATCCCTCAACCTCCTCATCAGGGCTACGAAACTCAAGAACTTGTATAACCTCAGGAGACCCGTCCGCTCCTGTGTAACCAACCGACATGGTAGGAGGAGTAGGGCGCGGAGAAGAAACAGCCGAGGAACTCGCAGCATTCTACAAAGACACTTAAAAATATTAGACACATTTCTAAATTGCCAAAAGAAATTAAGAAACAAAAGTATATTACTTACCAGGTTGGAAGAGAAGTTGGGGCATAACCGCGCCTCAACAAAATCAGTATATTCCACCATGAGATCCACTTCAGGATCAGCCGAAAGCAATTACTCAAGGGCATTCGCCCCAGCAGTAGTCGCCCTCACCTGCTCCACGGTAAGTTGACGAACATAAAGTATAGAATCCAGAGGATCCAAAGGAACCTTCGGAGCCGGAAGGTCGGAGAAAGTCTGCCTAATCAGTCTCTCCACCAAGAACCACTCAAAACCAAAAGGACCGTCAATAAGGATCCTCCTCTGGTCGTGCTCCCGAGAATCCAAAAATCTATCTGAGAGACCGGGGAGGTAATCCGTGCGGGGGAACCAGTCAACCTGCAAAATCAAGAAGGAGCACACAAAAGAATAAAAGGACAAAAGAAGCACAAGGAAATTTGCTTACATCCTAAGCGGTTAAGGGATATATCGCCTCCCTAAGGGCGTGCAGCGTAGTAAATGGGCAAGATGCCCGTCCCTTTCAGGTGTGCATCGCTGGGAAAGACAAATCCCCTGTCTCGAGAAGAGGGACAAGGTCAGAGAAATGCTCATAAAACCAAATCTAAGACATGCAAAGTACATGGATTAGGCACAAGTTATTAATAAAGAGCCGAAAAACACAAAGTATCATAAGGGTAAAAGGAAATTACCTCCATAACCTTCCAATAATTGACTCAAGAGACACGAGATGCGCCCTCCTCTCCACTGAGGCGGCTGAACTGCCTCAAACACCGTAGAAGACAAGAGTATGCGGGAAGACCCCAGTTGTACTCCGCAACTCTGTCCAGATCCCGTAAGCACGGGAAATAGCAAACATGGTACCTACTAGCTTTATCTGAAAAGACGGAACAACCTAGAACATACGCCAAGGAAAGGCGGGTGTGCTACTCCGCCGTGACCTTCTTCAACTTCCTCAGGTTGGTCAAGAAATGGACCATGACGTCAGTCCGCCCATACTCCCTACCATCCGAGTTGGTCCCAAAAAGGCCAAACATCTCCACCATGACCTCCCTACTCACATCTCCATAAGTGACAGGAGTACCAGTGCAAGGGAGCCCGGAAATAAGACCAAACTCGAAAGGGGTGATCATAATCTCACCCATAGGAGAATGAAAAATACTGGTAGTATCCCGGTACCGCTCTGCAAGGTCTTTAACGAGCAAGCGGTCGGAGCGCTCAGCAGAAGCGATAGACGCTAAAAAGTGACCGAAGCGACAACGATCCACAATAGCGTCGACCGAAGGAGTCACATACCTATGGGCTTTCTCGATACCCGAAAGGCTACCGTAACCCCGCGTGGCAGTGTCGACGTCCTAAACAACACAAATAATTTCAAAAACAATTAGTTAGGTGATCCTAGTAATGTAGACACCCTAATCGGTTCTCATCCCATGGCACCGCAACGCCCGATGATGATGGTAATGGATTAACATGGACGTAAGTAGAAAAAGGAAATTGTTCGTAAATCTAGACGAAATTCCTTGAAACCTCAGTCTTTGGATAGCCCTTGTTATAAGGATTCCAATGCCTTTGACCTTGAATAAATCAGGTTCCCGGTCAAGAGATATCGCGTCTCGATGATTTGGGTCAAAACCGCTCAATCCCGACCCCCTGGGTCATCCCTAGGGCAATTTTGTAATTTACTGAGAACAAAAAGTCATAAAACCCTAGGCCCAGGGGCTGACGCTGTCAGCCTGGCGGCACACGCGTGACAACGAGGGACCTCTAGGCTGTCGTTGGGCCCAGCGGCAGCCGCTGGCCCCAGCTACCATCCGTGTGGCCGCTGGGCCTGTTTTTTTCCTGAGCCGACTTTGGCGTCAGGTTTCTTACCCTAAGCCCCTAATTTCGTCCCCTAACTCTATAAATACTCATTTTCACCCTCTTTTGAGGGAGGTTGGTCAGTTTATAATTTTGAGAGCATTGAGAGCACAAATTCCCCCAAATCATAGCGAATTCAGATTTTGAAGACTCAAGCAAGCTATTACACCCAACCTGGCACCAAGATTGAAGAGCAATTCCAATTCTACTAGTCCCGTTCGAATAGAACGTCTAGGTTAACCATCCTGAGAGCCTAAATTCTTTGCTAAATCTCTTATTTATTGTTCATAATCATGTTTTATTTAGCTTTTGATTATGGTTGAGTAAATTTGCATGCTTGGGTTTTTGTACATAGTTATGCATGATTAGTTAATTTAAAGCTAGCATCTTTTTATTAGTTTGTTAAAGTTTGCATCTTTTATAGTTTGAGCATGCATACAGCAACCTCCTAGGTTTATTTTAGCATAAAGTTGATATTTTTGCATCGTTCTTCCTTTGAAGTTACTAACAAATTTATTGATGTGCAAATGAAATACTTGGCGCGTT
Source organism: Tetragonia tetragonoides (assembly GCA_038025085.1). Lineage (NCBI taxonomy): Eukaryota > Viridiplantae > Streptophyta > Magnoliopsida > Caryophyllales > Aizoaceae > Tetragonia > Tetragonia tetragonoides. The sequence continues at coordinate 25,933,830 of CM076149.1, forward strand.
TAGCAAAGTGCTGTAGGTTGGAGCGTTAATTTATTACTCTTATCTCTTGTTTATGCTTGATAATAGTATGCATGTAAATTGGATATAAATTGTGCAAAGTGATAACATAGGTAATTTGGTTGTCTTTAACTCGCCTAGTTAATATAGGATCTTGGACGGCCGGATTTATATGGAACCATATAGCATAAATAAATATTTGACATGGATAGGATTAGTAGAGGCCGTTTATTCGGGCGATTTAGATGAGATTCGTTTTATTTATTTCATACCTACACTTCCGAACTTCTTATTTAGTCCCCATGGGCATGAGTCAATTCCTGCACTTTTGGATGGTTTCCAATTGTTTCCTAAAAACTTGGTGGCGGCTTCTTTGTTTGCAAATCGCTATTCCCAATAATTAATTTAAATTGCACATTGAAGTATTATTTAAGAACCATTTAATTCCATTTCAAAGAAATTCGACACATTAAGGCGCCGGAAAGGCGGGAGTTTTTATAGTGGCGGCTTCACTGGGAGTTATTTAACAAGAGGGTGTAATTTGAACACCTATCCATATCAACAATTTATTTTAGCTATTTGGTTCAATTACCGTATGTGTTTATTTTCTTTACTTTGCATCCATATCATTCATATTGCATGCGTTATCATCGCAAGATGTCGAAAGACATCACCACACCATAAACAGGATTACCCTTTGGAACATTGTCTACCCCTTAGGTCGGTGACCCACTAGGTCCAAATTACCTTTGCACATAGTCGTGTTCCGCCCCATGGCATTTACATGTTTCCATTACATATGTGTAAAACAGTACGTTTAGTTTTACTATGCATCCAATAGATGAAGAAACACATCCGGTCGTGGGTCACCTTATCCATTCATAGATTGTGTCAAAATATTGCATTAGTCCCATAGTCCATATCAAGGTGCTAATTGATTTACTTGCCATATTATTATTGATTGTTTCCTTGCTATGTGATTAGTTTCCATAGAATATTAGGATTAGATCCCCCCTTAGGAGTCCTGGTTAGGGAAGGTTTCCCTTTTGTTTGCTTGTGCATTTTGTCAAGTTTACAAATAGAGTCTAAGGTCTTTTCTTTTTAGGAAGTCGAATCCCATGTATGACTCCGATGACGCTAGTGATCATATTAGGAAGACGTTCCTTTCCAGATGAATTAGATTGCGAGCTAATAATATATTCCCGTCAATGATCTTTCACAAAAAAAAAGAGTCTTATTTTATATGTAAGTCAATAGTATACTTTCTTTTCCTACATTAGGGATTTTTATCCCATATGCAAGTCAAGAGTACATTTTATTTTAATAAAGTCGAAAGATCATTGACGGGAAGTTATTATTTACATAAAATAGCGTCTTTCCCAAAGATCACCATGTTGAGGATTAGTGCTAGATTCTCTTCTCACGTTTGTTTTAAAAAACAATCTTTATTCTTTGGAGTTTTCCATTTACTTCCTATTTTCTTAAGCGGACCTTTTTTATGTCCAAAATTGGTTGGAGTAAAGATCCTGGTCCTAGGAAGTGGGAGAGGGACGAGTCCAGCAAGAGATTGGTCCTCAAGTTGTCGTTCGAACCTTCACCGCAAGTACAGTTTGTGGGCCCCATTTGGCTCGATTACCTTCACACACCGCCATTGTCACCTCAAGCCTCACCACCTAGTTCACCTAAGTCCGCTATGTCTGGAGACGCTGAGAAAACCGATGACCAAAAGATGGATGACCTTTTAGCCCAATTGGTCGCCATGAATGCTAGATTCACTGATATGGTAGCCCGTGTCGCCATGTTGGATCCCTTGCTAGGGATGATGATGAGCCCAAGCCCAACGAGGAACAGGCTGAGCCCTCCATGAAAGAGGTCCAAGAACTCCAAGCTAAACTGAATAGGCTTGAGTCTGTTCTAGGCAAAAGTTGTGTCTTCAACGACATGATCATCAATTCTGAAGGCTATGCTCCCCACATCAAGGAAAAATTTCCCACTAAGTTTTCCATGCCTAAAGTTCCCACGTTTTAAGGAACTGATGATCCACAAGATCACATTAGAGCATTTACCACTACATTGGGTCTTAGAGGCATTGAGCAAGAGTTGTATGTTCACCTCTTTCCCGAAACCTTGGACCCTGCTGTTAGGGCCTGGTTCTTCAAGTTGCCCACCCAAAAGTTGTAAATATGGGAAGATTTATCCACCTTGTTCCTCGAGAGATATGCTGAACATGTCTTGCCTCCCATGACATTAAGAGAGTTGGACATCACCAAGCAAGTTGACAAAGAAGGGTTCACCAATTTCATGAGAAGATGGAGAACTAAGGTTGCTGAAATGATTGATCGCCCATCTGAAAGGGATCAAATTAGAATGCTAGTCCAGAACTTGGCATCTGAATACCGTGAGCGCATGAAGTTTCAACCCATAACCACGTATGCCCAATTAACTGAAGTAGGCATGGCCATTGAAGACGACCAACTCCAAAGAGGGAAGAACAAGGTCACTTACAACAACAAATGCAAGTGGTTACAAGGATAAGAAATACACCAATACCAACCATGCCTCCACAAGTAGAGGAAATGAAGTGAATGTCATTGCTGATAGACGTCCAAGAAGCTTTACTCCCCTCGGGATGCCTTATGTCAAGGCCCTAGACAAATTTAGTCAAAGGAGACTATCTACACCCGATTGGGCCTACTCCCAATCTACCCATAGAGAAAAGATTGCCATACTGGAACGAGTCTGCATTCTGCAAATACCATAGAGGTCGTGGACACGATACCGAAATTGTTACACTCTCAAGGAGAAAATCCAGGATCTATTTCACAATGACACCATACCATTGCCTAAGGACGCGCCGCCACCCAGCAACAACAATAATCCCCTCGGGAACTATTTCGCCATTGACACATAAGAAGGGTTTGATCCATCCTATCTAATCACTCCTGTTGGGCTAGCTATACCACCATACCCAAGGCCAAGGCCCACGCTAGACATTTGCGGCCTTTGGGATAGCGACAAAGAGGATAATGGATCCTATGCTGATCCAGAAGACGTGTTGACCCCGCAAGTCCACGATATAGAAAACGGCAAAGCCTAGTATGATATATCGAATGACGAGAAAGAGGAGGATGACAAAGCTCTAAACTACCTCACAAGGTCAGGGATTCAATTCAGGCCCGAAAATATCTATATGGACCCATCTCAAATCCAACCCGTAGAGCCTGTAACAATCCCCAATAAGGATCCAGCCCAAAGAGAAGTGGCTAAAGAAGATGCTGGGGCCACCATTCTAAAATAGTTGCAAATAACAAAAGTTGACATATCCATCTGGCAATTGTTGACCACTTCTATCACTCATAGAAGGGCCGTGTTAGAAGCCTTGAATGCAACTACCATTTCTCCAAATGCCACTCCTGAAGAGGTGGTTAACCTCCTGTTCCAAGGAAAGTCATCCACGCCCGTGACCTTTTCTGACAAAGACCTTTCACCTGAAGGTATCCACCACAACAGGGCCCTTTATCTGACCGTAATTTGTCAACAAAGACAAGTCCCTATGACTTTGGTTGACAATGGCTCAGCTGTAAATCTGTGCCCTTTGAGGAACGCTGAACACCTAAAAATAGATTGCAACAATCTCGCGCACTGCGCGCAAGGGCTAAGAGCTTACGATGGTTCAAAAAGAAATGCCTTGGGCATCTTCTCCATGAACATCAATATTGGGCGATCGAGAAAATGGTCCAGTTTCATGTAATTGACATTCCAGCCACCTTCAACCTACTTTTAGGAAGGCCTTGGTTGCATGGGCTAAACGCTGTGGCTTCAACCATGCATCAAAAGGTAAAGCTATCCTTGGCAGGATGCACACTGGAAGTCTACACTGATACCATGGTAGCCCAGATAGAAAAAGCTCCAGTCCTAAAAATAGAGCAAGATGAAGAATTATGGGGCTTCGAGAAGATAGACTTCATAGAAACAATAGTGCCCACACTCAATGTGAATGCTCTACTCAGAAAGTAAGGTCACTTTCCAGGCACCACTTTGGGCCCTTGCCCCAAGGTATCGCAAACCTGCTGGAACACCAAGATCAAAAACGATCTATTTGGGCTAGGCTACAAGCCCACAAGGCAAAAAATCCGAGCTTGCATATCAGAGTAAATGGCTAGGAAAAGAGCCCGCCCGGCCAACAAGCTTGTTCCACATAGCATGGATCCTTATCCCCTCACTCTCAATGGGAAATTTTTTCAAGAAGGCGACCCATATCCGTACTACGGATTCCTTGAACCATATGCAATCAATGGAGTCCTAGTTCCCCGCTTTGAGGCATTTCAAGACTTCTTCACCTTGAGTGAAGACGCACCCGCACCTCCTAATGAGGACCGATCCACTAAAGATTGGGCTAATGACATGGCACCAAATGACTTTGGGCTACTATTTGGTGAAGAGCGTCGCCAATACAACGAGGCAGCAAACAAACTCCCCCTCACTATGCTTTTTAATGAAGGTTTCGACCCGTCCAAGCTGATTGCCCCAATCGGGCCCGACCGCGCCACCTGGAAGCACGAGACGAAATGGAATCCAGTCGAGGGAGCCAAGTAAAAATTCACGATTCGCAAGGGTCCTGCAGAGAGGCCCAGTTCTGATTCTGAGTCCGATTCCGAGTCCGAGTCTAATTCTGAGTCTGTTATCCTAGAAGTGTTGGGTAGTCCACCCCAGTCTATTCCTGTTGTTGCTAAGGTCCTTAGTGATGACCTCATTGATGTATTGTCCGCTTCTATTAATATTATGAGTGTCGATTTTGCTTACTCGGATTGCCTAATTGCTAATAATCTAGAAGATATAACGAAATTGCCAAAAGAAGTCATTAAAGCACTAATCGAACATAAACAAAAGACTTCAATATTCGAAGAGACAAAGACAATAAATATTGCAACTAATGACGAGCCTCGCCACGTGCAAATAGGTTTGTCTTTAACCTATATGAACGCGAACAATTCGTAACACTCCTAAAGAATTATACGGATGTTTTCGCCTGGTACTACAAGGACATGCCCGGCATAGACCGCAACATTGCCCAGCACACCATCCCGCTAAAGCCCGACTGCAAACCAGTCAAGCAAAAGTAAAGAAGAATGAAGCCAGAGTGGGCTCTTAAAATCAAAGAGGAGGTCCAAAAACAATTAGATTCAGGCTTTATAAGAGTGGCCCATTACCCCGATTGGGTAGCCAACATCGTCACAGTCCCAAAAAAGTACGGACGGGTGCGAATGTGTGTAGATTTTAGGGACTTGAACAAAGCAAGCCCAATAGACGATTTTCACTACCCCATATAGATGTTCTGGTAGACAATACTGCTGGACATGCTCTCCTATCATTCATGGACGGGAATGCAGGATATACCCAGGTCCTGATTGCCAAAGAGGATGAAGAGAAAACCACTTTCATCACGCAATGGGGGACTTATTGCTACACTGTAATGCCATATGGGCTTAAGAATGCAGGTGCCACATACCAAAGAACTGCGACAACCCTGCTCCACCATAAAGAGGCTGAAGTTTACGTAGATGACATGATCATAATGTCCAAAGATAGGGAAGGACATGTACCCGCACTTCAAAAGTTCTTTGACAGGCTTAGGAAGTACAATATGAGGCTTAATCCCAAAAAGTGCGCATTCGGAGTTACATCCGGCAAACTTCTACGATTTGTCATAAGTACTAGAGGAATCGAGATTGATCCATCCACGATCAAAGCATAATAGACATGCCACCACCAAAAATCGGAAAAAGAAATAAAAGGCTTTTTAGGGAGGATCCAATACATTAGCAGGTTCATTTCGAAGTTAACTATCACCTGCGAGTCCATATTCAAGAAGCACAAGAAAGACGTGAAAACGGAATGGGATCAACAATGCCAAAAATCCTTTGACAAAATTAAGGCCTATTTATCCGAACCACTCGTTCTGGTTCCGCCCACTCCAGGCATGCCTCTAATCCTTTACCTTATAGTAACAGAAACGTCAATGGGGGTCATGCTAGCCTAAGAAATAAACAGGGAGGAGAAGGCCATCTACTATGTAAGCAAGAACTTTCTGAAATACGAAACCCGTTATTCGTCTCTAGAAAAAACGTGCCTAGCCTTGGTCGCAACAAGTAAAAAACTGCGACATTACATGCTCCAACATACGATCCGCATAAGAACGAGAGAAAATCCTCTAAAGTACATATTTGAAAACCCATACTGAATGGAAGAATAGCCAGGTGGACCGTCCGCCTCTCAGTGTTCGACCTTAAATTTGAGCACCAAAAGGCCATCAAAGGGCATGCCATCTCGGAGTACTTAGCCGACCAAGCTATACACGAACCTGATCACAAAGATGAATACCACTTCCTAGACGAAGGGGTTATGACATTAGACACCGAGACTTGGCAACTCTATGGATCATCAAACCAAAACGGTTTTGTAGTAGGAGTACTAATAGTGTCCCCCGACGGTGCACATACACCTATTTCGGTCAAATTAGACCATGAAGTCACCAACAAGGGTGCAGAATATAAAGCCTGCATAATAGGATTCCAATCCGCCATAAGCCTTGGTATTAAGACGCTTCGAGTCTATGGGGACTCGTCGCTCATAATCAACCAAATTTCCAAAGTATGGAAAGTCAAAAGTGAATCCTTGGCACTCTACCAAGAATACTTAGATAAGATCATAGTGTATTTCAACCAAATACATTTTACGTATCTGCCACGAGAAGATAATCAATTTGCAGACGCATTGGCCAAGTTAGCAGCAAGCATGATCAATATACCCGAAACCATTCGGATGATGCCCATTTGCGTGCAAAGAAGATTCGAGCCTTCATACTGCGACACTTTGGAAGTGTTTCATGACGAAGAGGACGAGTGGTACACCGATATAAAGAATCTACTCATTTATCAGCTTTATCCCCCCGATTCTAGTCCTAGAGCCCAAAAAGCACTCAGAAGGCTCGCAACCCAAGTGATAGAGGTACAGGGCCAGATATACAAGAAAATCCCAAATGGGATTAATATCCTATGCTTAGGCACCGAAATGGCCCATAAAGTCTTAAGAGATGTACACGCAGGAGTTTGTGGACCGCACATGAACGGTATGATGTTATCTAGGAAAATAATAACGCTCGGTTATTATTGGAAGACAATGGAAAAAGATTGTTGTGAATTTGTCAAAAGGTGCATACAATGTCAGACACATGCAAATCTACAACACTTACCACCAAGTCCATTATATACCTTCACCTCACCTTGGCCTTTCTCTGCTTGGGGAATAGACATCATTGGCAAGATAACCCCGACAGGAAAAGGGGGTCATCAATACATCCTAGTAGCAATCGACTACTTCATCAAATGGGTCGAAGCGCAATCATACGCAAACCTCAAAGCAAATCACGTGGTTAAGTTCATCAAGAATAACATAATAGCTAGATATGGAGTTCCCCAAGAAATCATTAGTGATAATGGGTCACACTTCATGAAAGAAGCACTACAAGAAAACTTGTTTTTCACAACGACAAAAGTCGTTGCAAAAAATAGCTTGTCGTTGCAAAAAATAGCATATCGTTGCGAAAAATATTTTTCGCAACGACTTTTGTCGTTGCAGGGTCGTTGTGTGTCATGGCGTTACAAAAGAATAACGCAAAGACTTCTGTCGTTGCGAAAAATGTATGTTTTGCAACGACTTTAGTCGTTGCGATAAATATGTCGTTGCCATACCTAGCCATATTGTAATTCTGAATGGACATATATTGCAACGACTTAAGTCGTTGCAAAAGATATATATTTTTATTGTAACGACAAATGTCGTTGCTAAAAACTTGCTGGATGTCATTATCGATTATATTTTGCAACAAAATTTGTCATTGCAATAAATATTTCATAAATAAAATAAAACCGAAAATAGGTATGCACAAATTGGTTTCTGACATTGAAGCAGTTATGCTCCATAACAAAACCTTTATTATTAATGTAAGTACATAATATACATACAAGATCTCCTTACCAAAAAAATAAAAAAAGTACATAAAGATCTCACAATCCTTGTCCACAAAAAATACATTTAAACAACCAAGAAGATAGCTCAATTCCGATCAGAGCTCCACTTTACTATCTTTGTAACTTCTAGGACATCATTGCTTCTGCAATAGTAATTAACGACTAACCATCTGACATCTGCTGCAACAGTAATTATTCCCATACATCATGTGTTGAAAAAATATTAGAGAATTTTCAAACTATATGTATCCAAATAGATATACTTTAAAAATGGAAAAAATAGCCCAAATGTGTGTAAGAATTGAGTGAGTACTGAATTACGTGACCGTATCTAATGTACTAATATTTGTCATGTATGCACAAAGGAAGTGACAGCTTAGCACAATAGTTCTATCATTAGCTAGGCAGCCAAACAAAATCATAGATAGGCAACTTAAGAAGTGTGAAATGAAAACATGGTTAGATGTGTGACATCAGATCTGAAATTAAGGCAAAAAAACCAGAAAACCAGTCACAACTCACAGGCATCTCAGATTCACCAACTTAAGTGCATAAAAACTTATTCTATCTAACCTCATTTCCCCACTGTTGTATGAATACTTTTCCTTGTATTTCAAGCTTTGTATCATGAAAAAACCAAGCTCAAAGCCTCAAACAGTCAGGAATCAAGCATTTTATCAAGCAATTCTTACCAAAAGTACTTCTCACATTTCATCCAACACATAGCTAATAAGGTAGCAACTAAATCACGTATATGTATTCATTAGAACAGACATGAGAGCACATTGTATCATGAAGAAATCTTTAAAATAATCACTTCCACGTTCAAACAGATCACTGGGATTAGGAACTAAAGATAAAGAATAAAGAGAGTCATACGTTGTCGTAAACTTACAAAGGTATACAGAGGTAAAGTCAACCATTCAATGCAGCTGCTTGACATAAACAGTTAAATATCATACATGGTGCAGAAAAGGCAGGACATAAAACTGTACAAGAGCAGCGCGTGATTGAACAGCTTACTGAACCTCGTTATTGAACAGCTTATCTTAGGGTTTGTCTGTTAGAGCATCAGAGCATATAGGTTAGAAATACCAACAAAACTATTGATGCTGAAACAAATGCAAAGGACTTCTACATAAATTAAGCTAGAATAAGCGTAAAATCACTCAATTTCTACTCAAAACTTGGAAAATTTACTGTGTTTGTTTGTAGAAAATATACCTAGTCCAGAATCCGCTTGCCACTGTAGCCCATCACCACTAGTTCGTCTTTCACATCGCGTGCCATTGCTTTCAGTGTTCACGAACAGAGTTCAGGTTCTTTAGACCCAGAATTAGGACAAAATCAGGCATAGAAACTCAGAATTCAAATCTGAATATCAGATCACAAAAAGAGGATAAAATAATGCTAAAATAGCCCTTGTAGTTACGCACGAATAAATCAGCTCTGACTGGTCAAGCTTCAGTTTGAACTTGTTTACAAATTTTTCTATGTAATTCCATCATTTTCACATGCAAAAATCAAAATCAAACAGCCAATGGTCTCGTTTCAGACGTGAAAATAGAATGCATTATATCCTCATCACACAAATAGGCTAGGGTAGTTTTAGCTTAATACTCTTAAGAATACTAATTGTTTAGCATGTTTTCGTCATCATTTATGCTCACCGATACTTTAATAGAATCCTGAAATCATAGATTTTTAATCAGAGTGAAGCAGTTCTTCACATTTGATGCAAATAGCTGACCACAGTCCTTAGATTTAGATTTAGAGCATTTTAGTTCCTAGGCAATCCAATCATGCAATTAGCCATTGAAACATAATCTAAATCATTAAACATCATGCTTGACAAACCCAAGACACAAGAAAATGAATGAGAATTTGAGAACAAAGTTATGGATGACTTTCAGTATATGTTCAAATCATTAAAAGGTAAAATTGTAACATCATAATTGCTTCCAACGATGAATATAATCAGGAAGCTTGAAGTACCATTGAGGTAAAAAAACAATAGGAATAAAAAACAATTCTCAAACAACCTAGCTATCTAACACTAGCTTTTGCATATCAAATATCGTAGTTCTGAATCTATAGCATGTTGTTAATCTTTTATTGCAAATAAATGCCTTTGAACATATAAAGTCAGACCAATACATTCAGGCTTAAGAATCAGTCCAAAAACATGCAGAAATTGTTACACAAACTCATGCAAAATGATTAAACTTTCCCCTGCTGAATTACCACTTAAATACATGCTTTCTCCTCGTGCTCTAGACCTCTGAACATATTGAAAACATAGTTAAATTGTATGATATTAGTACAGAATTCAGAACACACATCAGCTCACAAACATATGGAACTTACAACTTGAAGTGTCTTAAAACTCATCCTAGCTAGTCCCTAGTTTGGATCCCCACTTCACGCACTGATTTTTATTGTCTCTTAAGCCTTAGCATGCAAATTTCAAGCTTAATCAGCCCATAGACAACCCTGAAATTCAAACCATATAGCAGAATACAAATCACTAGCCAATGCACAGCCATCAGGCCACCTATGCTATATGGGGCGGAGTGTTGGCCGGTGAGGCAGGTGCATGTGCAGAAGATGCGGGTGTCCGAGATGAGGATGCTTCGTTGGATATGCAACTCTACAAGAAGAGATAGAATTAGGAACGAAGTGTTGAGAGGCAAGGTGGGAGTGACCTATATCGACAACAAGATGCGAGAAACAAGGCTTAGGTGGCTTGGGCATGTGAGGAGGAGACATCGTGATGCACCGGTGAGAAGGTGTGAGAGAATTACACTTAGAGATTGTAAGCGAAGAAGAGGACGCCCGAAGAAGACTTGGGGAGAGGTAATCAGGCAGGATTTGACCCGTCTAGATCTTACCGAGGACTTGGTCCTAGATAGGAGATTATGGCGTAGCAGGATCCGTGCAGAGGATCCGCGTTAGATTAGGGTTGTGCATTGGCTAGTACTAGAGGTTGATTCATTTTGTTTATAGCCTGTAGCGTCTCCTTCACTTTATGTTGCTTAGTAAGTAGAATCTTGTGTTAGTATGTTTACTGATTTACTTTCATTGCCCTTTTGATCATTCTTCACTGCTTTAAAAAAAAAAAAAAAAAAAAAACGTTTTGAAATGCATTTAAAAAAAAAAAAAAAAAAGGTTTTTGTGGGTCTTTCGGAAACAGTCTCTCTTCTAGGCAACTAGTTAGGGGTAAGACTGCGTACATCTGGACCTCCCCAGACTCCGCCCTAGACGGGACACTTACTGGGTTGTTGTTGTTGTTGTTGTTGTTGTTGTACAAATCACAAATTAAACCCATAACATCACCTAAGACAAGTATTCTTTAACTCCGTTTGTTAGTCTAGTAATAAAGCATGATTTCTATACTACAAAGTCGCAGTAAAATGGTAAGAAAATAATCAGAACCAAGCAGCTATTGAATACAGTAGGTAAATACAAAAACAGTACCCTATATAAATTCAGATTCAGTTGTCGTTAGTTCTTAGGCAATTTAAACATCTTTTTTCAAGGAAAAATTATGAAAGAATTCCCTATCAAGACACATAAGAGCATTTAACTTCATTAGTGGTGTTGAATCAAGCAATGTATTGCATAGCCGAGAACTTTCAATAGCACCACGACTCAAATGGAGGAAATTGGATTTGACACTAAAGGACAACTTCAGCACCTTAGCAAAAAGCATCATAAGTTCATCTAGAATCAAAGGAACATAAAAAATAGAGATGAAGTAATCATTATGAACCCTAACTAGTACTAGTAGTCTACATAACAACACAACCCATACTAATACACCATTAATAATACCAAGTACGCAATGAAAAGGCCAATTAATTGGCAAATTTAGATTCTGCAACTACACGGTCTGTATTTGGATTGCGTTCAAATAACCAAAGGATTACAGTTTTTCGAACTTTAGAGATCTAATCCAAAAACATTAAAATGCTACTGACTCTCATTTATAAGCACCCAATTTTCGATCAATAAACATAAATTACTCTAAATAATTTGACTTAAGCACTGAAATTCCTTCAATAGCCACAAATTACTCCAAATAATTTGACTTAAACATCTGAATTCCGTGTATATCCAATTCAAAAACACCCAAAATTCTACTAAATTTCTAATTAAGCACAGAATCACTAAATTTCTACTCAAGACTTAGAAATTTCAATTACCCAAACAAAGATCGAGAATTTTTAAGGATTTTGGAGAACGATACCTACTACCTGGAGTTTGCTTGCCGATGCAGCCCACAACCCTCGGTTTACTCGTCCCTTAAGTTGCTTTTGACAGAGATAGAGAGCATGAGTGAGCACTAGAGCGTGAGGGAAACTAAGGAGACAAATTCCACCCAAATTTGTGAAATTTAACCTAGAATTATAAGCCCTAGAAGCACCTTGCAAAAAATCGAACCAAATTTGTGCAATTGTAAGCTTTAAAATTGAAATCCTAGTTTCTTGTTAGTCGTTGGATGGAGGGATAAGAGAGATGGCAGTTTCGCGAACGGAGGAAAGGAGAGAGAAAGAGGTCGTGAAAAGGAAAGTTGTTGGGACGTCGGCATAATGGTGGCCGCTGGTGGAGACGCGTCGGAGAATCTGAGAAATGAGGCTTCTCTCTCTCTCTTGAGTTTGGGTATATAGTCGGATGGGTTTTGGAAATGAAACAATGACTTGTTCCTTTGGGGCATAAGTTGATTATGTCCCTATTTCTTTATTTTCTTTTTTTTTTCTCGGTTTTTTGCAACGAGCGGCGTCGTTGCCATATAGGGGCATATGTTCAGCAACGACTCATATCGTTGCTTTAAATATGCTGAATGATCCGCAACGAAAAGTGTCGTTGCAAAATATGTACCTTAACTATCGCAACAACTATAGTTGTTGCAAAACATCGATCTTAAAATTCAATTTGGCCCGCCACTATTTTTGCTCGGAGGGAAATGAAATTAGTATTAATCGCAACAACCTATTGCAACGACGTGCACATGTCGTTGCCATAAATATTTATTACAACAACATTTTTATGTCGTTGCAAAAATCTCGTTGCTATAAAAGGTTTTTCTTGTAGTGAAGTAATAGAGCTTTAAACCCAGTTTAAGATCCAGTATCGAAATTCGTCTCCCTATAGACCGCAAAGGAACGGCGCAGTAGAGGCAGCTAACAAAAACATCAAGAAAATCATTGAAAGGATGTTCGAAAATTATAATGATTGGCCTGACAAGTTGCCATTCACACTTTGGGGCTACAGGACGTCTGTTCGCGCATCGACGGGAGCAACACCATACTCTTTGGTCTATGGAATGAAAGCCGTATTTCCAATTGAGTTAGAGGTCCCCATCTCTACGGATCGTTTTGGAAAGTCAAATTCCAGAAGTGGATTGGGGCCAAGCCCGCTATGACCAATTAGTCTTACTAGATGAGAAAAGGTTACAGGCTTTGCACAATGTAAGAATCTATCAAAAGAGACTAACAAAGCATTTTAATCAAAGGCTCAAAATGAGAGACCTCAAAGTGGGAGATCTAGTACTTAAAGAGGTAAGGGCCAATGTCACAGAACCAAGAGGCAAATTTAGACCCAACTGGTCGGGTCCGTTCCTCATTACAAAGACCCTAACGGGTGGAGCTACAAGATTGGCAGATTTAGACGGGATTGAGTTTAGTCAATGGGTTAACATGGATCAACTAAAAATGAGCATGTCTCCATAAATAATAATAAAGTCCATTACAAAGACTTGGCAATTTCCAAAATATTAAGGCAAAAATTAATTCTAAATCTAAAAGAAGGGGCACATCACCCTTACTGAATTTCCCAAAATAAAAGGCAATCCTAAGCTAGACATGCTCCAAAAGAGTATTTCCTTAAGAGACTACTCCCTAGCTTCGGTAGTAGGGACTGCATCCTCCATGGGCTCATCCACCTTTGGGCCTTCCACTTCACGTTCCTTGGGAGCCCATCTCTCTCGAACCAAAGGCTCTTCTTCTTCAACCTCCATTAGAGGGATGCTTGAGGAGGCCTCATGATCATTGGTCGAATATGAGGCTCTACTTGCGGCTTGGTAGTAATCTTTTCCAAAGCTTTCTTGGCCTTCGGGTTGAGGACACCTCTCACATGCTTGACTCCTTTTTGCTTACCCTTCCCCTTTGAGATCATTAGGGTTTGAGAGTCTTAAGCTAGCTTTGACCGCTTGGGCCTTAAGATCGCCTTGTTCATATTTCCTACATGTCGACGATCCTCCGCAGTCTTACAGTCCATCCAAGCTTCATAGGCCGAAGATATCGCCGTAGGGGCCTTGATGTGAGGAATAGTCCACTTGGGGCAACAATCCCACGCACACTCCCATGATCTCACCATGCTAATTGTCAAAACCCGTGTAGCAGGAGAAACACTATCCTTTTGTGGGATAATTTGGCGTTTCCCACATTGCCGCATGATACGGCAAGGAAATATGTAAGTCAAGTTATGAAGGCCAAGGACTTGGTAATATCCCATTTCCTTGCTACATCCGATTGCGGATTTTAGGCTCCACCACTTGACAGTCCATCTTAGCAAAGGGAAGGCTTTAAGGTACCCGCGCCATTCATCAATGATGGGTTCATAATAAAGCCTCCGACGAGCAGGAAACTGCTTTGGTTGTTATTTGAGCGCATTAGCCGGCCTCTCGATGAAGCACATATGCTCCAGGAGCCATATCTACAAGAAAACAAAACAAGGCAAAAACATAAAGTTAGATATCCATTAAAGGTTCGAGCTTTATCAAATTATTTAAAGCAATTTATGCAAACACTCACTTGAAGGAGAAGAGGGCTTCCCGTCCATCTGCCAGGCGACGACTATTGTTTCTTGCGGTCCAAGCAAATTAAAGTTTCACCAAGAACAAGAGACATAGGGGTAAAATTGTTTTGAATTTGTTCAACAATTCTAAGCATACAGGTTTTACCATTATTAGCTCCACCAACAAAGAGGTACCTATGCAAGAGATATAAGATAAAAGCACGTCTATAATTACGTCTTATCGTGGTTGTCCCTTACCTTGGGGAAAAAATATGGCAATCACACCGTTGAGGTCTAGCTTACCGCTCCTAGAAACGGAGGAGGCTTGTGTTGGTGACAGGCCAAGATACCTTTTATAGTAGCCTTCCAGGTTTTCCCGGAGCCATGAAGTAGCGGGAGCTTGATCATGAGGGAATCCAAGTATGGCAGCAAATTCTTCGGGAAGAGCGCATAATTCATTGTACCCGAATCGAAAGACATGGAGTTTGTCATCCCAAAATTCAACGGCAGCCTCAAGAAGGTTCCAAACGATTTGAACTTGCTTCAAGTGGAACAGAGCATTCAAGTGGAAAGGCACAAGTCTCATCATTTCTTCCGGGGTCATGGATTGTAACCACTTGTCAAATTTAGCATCAAAGCTTGTCATGACTGAAATCTAAATTAATGGGGAGGTTTCTCTCTCTAAAAGCTCTCTATTGCTAGTAAATTATGAAGGTGATGTCCCAAAACCGGACTAACCCAAGGCTTATATAGGGCTCGCACGAAAAAGACGAAAACCTAAGGCAACCCGTCAAAAAGGGGCTTCAGCGGCCCCTGGGACAGCCGCCGAAGGTCGGCGGCCCCGATAGTGCAGCCCAGGCCCAGCGGAAGGCCGCAGAGCCCCAACGGCCAGCCGCTGGAGCCTGGCGTGTTTTCACCCCCGTTGCCTCGCGTGTGCCGCTGGACGCCACCCTTTGGCCGCCGAGCTATTTTCTCGAGACATCCCTCTTTTCTCCGGTTTTGGACACTTTCCTTAACCGTTTTGGACTCCAATTTGGCTCTATTTCCTATTTTCATTATTATATCTATTTTGTATTATTTCCTTTTTATTTATGGAAGCTCCACAATTTCCTTATTTATTTTGGATGATTATCATCTTTCTTTTTTATATCTTTTTTTTTATTAACCACTTTTTACTTATTAATTTCATTTCATATTTTTCACCCCTTTCCTTTTTTCATTTTTGTTAGGGGTGATAGGGTACACCCAATTTAAACTTTTTTGCTGTACCATTTTTTGCTACATGGATATTACTTACGTTTTTGCTTGACTACCTGTGCATTTGCATTAGCCTAATTATATGCAGGGACCAATAAATAATCAATATTTACAAGCAAAGTCCGAATGTTTGTTCAACACAAATGTTCAAAAATGTATTTCAATACAAATACATTATCATAAACATCATCACCCACATCAGTATCCGTACGGAGGAGCTCAAAGTGATCCTCCGACCTCCGCGGTTCGTCGCCAAAGATCGACGCCACGACCTGGCTAGGGTCAAAGGAAGAATGTCGGGCAGGCTCCCGATACGAGCACCCCTCACCAGCATAACTCGAATCATACCCCCACGAAGAACGAGGAGGCATGGTAGGCATCATGGGAGTAGGGACAGGAGGCTGGTTAAAGACCGCCATATGAAGGATACCCCGCATACCCGGGATAAGAAGGATACATCTGCATAGGCATAGGAGTTGGCTTCACAAACAGAGTCATCCTACTCCCACCAGGACGATTCGTCCCATGTGCAGGCACACTCTCTCTCCTAGGACTCTCCCTGCGAGGGCTCCTCTTGCGCGAAGGGCTACGCTCAGGAGAGCTCACGACCTCATCATCCGACAATACCACCTGTCGTGACCGACGAGGAAGGGGTCGACGGTACTCAACCTGCAACCCATAGAATGCAGATGAGATACATTTCTCAAAGCTTGCAACTTTGAAAATGCAAAGTCAAGTTTACCTTGTCCAAGTCAGCTCTTGAGCAAGTACCCTTCGAAAGAGCCTGGGATATCCAGGACTTCATAGCTTGCATCATCTTGAAGACCTTCCCGGTCTTCTCACGATCAAACTGCACAGGGAAGAGTCAATACAAGCATACATAACAGTAAAGTATCACACACAATAGGGAAATTACAAATTTACCCTTGGATGCCCAACTGGAAGAGGAAGGCCCTGGATGTCCTCATCAAGGTCCTCCGTCATGGGGACTCCCCCCAGCACTCCTTCTCGCCATAGTCTCGACCTCGTACCGGCATGTCCGGGACGTCCACATCAATGGCGTCAACCGAGGCTCCTATAAAGCAAAGTAGGTTAGCATCAAACAAAACAAGAAAGACATAGAATATCAAATATTAAATTCTTACCTTGAAACCCACAAATGAAGGCATGAGGCGATCACGACGGAACTGCTCGTAGTGCCCCGCAAGGTCCTCCGCAGGCTCCGTCAAATACCGCATAGCATATGAGCCCACCATGGCCTCCGTAACCTGCTCGTGAGACAAGCAACTCACCAAGAACATGGTGGAGGGAGGATCCAAGGGAATCCTCGGGCCCGCCACGTCAGGATAAACCTGACGGAAGATCCGCTCTCCTAGATACCACTCGAAAGAGAACGGACCCGCAATCAGGATCCTCTAACGGTCCACCGCTCTAGATGCTAGGATAGCATCCGAAGCAAACCTATGATACTTCGCCCATGGGAAGTAGTCAATCTACGCAAGCATGCAATATAAGATTTTTCCACACCAAGAAATACAATCCATACAATCTATACAACAAAAAGCAAAGTTACGTTACCTTGTGCCAGTCTAAGCGCAGGAGGGCCTCCCTATACTGCTGAAGAGTCTGGAGAGGCGCAGGACCCCTATGATGCCATGCCCTACAAACCGGGAAGTCTAACTCCCATCCCGTAGGCGACATGTCCGGGAAATGCTCAAAAAACCAAGGTTACATCAAAAGATGAAATTAAGAACCACACACTTAAATCATGCAAATCATGAAAAATAGATACAAAAAGCAAACGCACATGCAAGACCTTCCAAAAACCACACAAGCTCACGGGAGGAAGAGTCGTCTGCTTGTATCCCTCATCATTCAGACGGCAAGCAAACCGCATGCATCTCAAGAGGTTGGCGTAGCCCGGCAACCCCCAATCGTACTCTCTCACTCTCTCCCAGTCCAGCAGACTCGGGAGGTAAATAGAATAAATACGCTCCCCCTTGTCACTAAAGATACTAGTAGCAAGGAGGTAGGCAATAAACATCCTCGCCTTTTGCTCCACCGAGGTATTTCTCTTATACCTCTGGTCCTTCAATGCGAAAAAGAGCTCGCTATAGGAACGATAATGGTGACCCCAAGTGTTCCCCCAAGGGCCGAACAACTCCACCATCTCCGCCTTACGCTTTCAAATGGAAACTTCGTAGACAATGGGCATACCCACGCAAGGTACCCCGGTCAATATAGCAAACTCCGAAGGAGTGATCATCATCTCCCCATTAGGGAAATGAACGTGTTTGTAGTATCCCAAAAACACTCCAAAGACAAGCGGACAATGCACCTCTTGACTCGCTCAACCGAGTTCGCCGCTTTCAAAAGGGGCTCAAACCCCGCACTCAAAACCGCATCATGCACCTATTTGGGCAAGATTTTATAAAGCTTCATTAAAAGAGCCATAGTTTCCATAGGCCTTCAAATTCCCATCGGGTTCCTATGATCAAATTTGCAACCTCTTAGCTTCACATTTCAATCAAATGTTAATTCCTAGGCATGTTTCTAAGTTCGTTCAAGGCGCGCAAGATCACACGCGCTACAAACTTGACAATTGCATACAATTTCTACCCAAATTCTACTCAAGGCAAAGCATATAAACTAAAATTCAATGCATAAAACTATGAATTCAAAGTTTGAGGCTTACCACGAACTTGGAAGCCCGAGAGCTCAAGGGAGTCGTCAGTCGGAAAAGCAACTCCGATCGATCCCCAAAAATGTCGGGCATCCTATCCAACCGGGTGTATCGATCTTGAGGAAAAGCCACATTAGGCTTCCTCTTTGAATGCTTCACATGGGAAGGAAAAGCCTTGGTGAAATTGTCGATTTCCTTGACCCTCACCCGCACCTCGGTCCTCCTACACTTCCTCTTTGCGAATTTTGGAGCCATGAAGAAGGATGCGCAAAGCTAGCAAGAACAAACAAGCAAAAAAGGAGAAGTTGAGATTTTCTCTCTCCAAGGGTTTCAAAAACCCACTTTCAAATTCACCCCAAATTTGAGAGAATTTACAAATAGACTACAAATTACACAAAGATTATGCAAAGGCAAGCAAATGCAAGCAAAAAGGAACAAATTTGTGCAATTTTGAGCAAGAAATGAAGTTTAGGGAACAATGGAGGTAGGGCGAGAGAGTCTCGAAATTTTGGGAAAGAATGACCCAAAAATCGGCTCTCCCCAAATGAAACCCCATCCGCGCTTCTGAACCGGCCCAGCGGCCCGGTTCAGGTCGGCCCAGGCTCAGCGGCCCAGCGGCCCGGTTCAGGTCGGGCGCGCGGCCCCCCTTGGCACCCCCGCACTGCTAACTGAGCAGGCCCGATAAGGCCGCGCAGCGCTCGGCGGCCCTCTCACGAGGCGGGCTCGTAAGTTCAAATTCCGTGCGGGATTGCATTCCTCGACCGTTAGAAGTCCGGGAGATTTGGGCTTGTCACCGAAAATGATTCTTTTGCCCCCGCAACTTGGTTTCCTATCCTAGGGACCCGGTATTATCTATTTTTCGCAGGCACAGACATTCCATCTAATTTTCGCAGGCATGCACTTTATTCTATTTTTGCAGACACAATTTCCCAAGGCATGTGCATTACTAAAGCAGAGCTACGCAACGCTCTTTGACGTTGAGGCTTTTAAAATTAGCGTCACGTTGGCACCCGCAAAGCAGAGCTACGCAACGCCCTTTGACGTTGAGGCTATTAAAATTAGCGTCACGTTGGCACCCGCAAAGCAGAGTTACGCAACGCTCTTTGACGTTTAGGCTATTAAAATTAGCATCGCGTTGGCACCCGCAAAGCAGAGCTACGCAACGCTCTTTGACGTTGAGGCTATTAAAATTAGCGTAACGTTGGCACCCGCAAAGCAGAGCTACGCAATGCTCTTTGACGTCAAGGCTATTAAAACTAGCATCCCGTTGGCACCCGCAAAGCAGGTAACTCTAACCACAGGTGGTCAAGAGTCTACCCTTTCTTTCTTTCTAACATAAAGCATTTTTCAAACAAAAAAACTGCAGGAATTTTTTAGCAAATACTTTGACCTTCGCTTTCACAAGCTCGGCCAAAGTGGGGGCTTCTGTAGACACCCTAATCGGTTCTCATCCACTGGCACCGCAACGCCCGATGATGATGGTAATGGATTAACTTAGACGTAAGTAGAAAAGGACATTGTTCGGAAATCTATACCATAATCCTTGAAACCTCAGTCTTTGGATAGGCCTTGTTATAAGGATTCTAATGCCTTTGACCTTGCCTCAATAAGGTTCCCAGATCAAGAGATATCGCGTCTCGAAGATTTGGGTCAAAACCGCTCAATCCCGACTCCCTGGGTCAGCCCAAGGGCAATTTCGTAATTTACTGAGCACAAAAAGTCCAAAAACCCTAGGCACGCGTGCGCCTCCTGGCCCAGCGTCTGACGTTGTCAGCCCGACGACACACGCGTGACAGCGGGGGCCCTCTGGGCAGCTGCTGGGCCTGTTTTTTTTGCTAGGCCGAGTTTTGCGCCAGATTTCTTACCCTAAGCCCCTAATTCGTCCCCTAACCCTATAAATACTCTTTTTCACCCTCTTTTGAGGGAGGTTGGTCAGTTTATAATTTTGAGAGCATTGAGAGCACAAATTCCCCCAAATCATAGAGAATTCAGATTTGAAGACTCAAGCAAGCTATTGCACCCAACCTAGCATCCAAGATTGAAGAGTAATTCCAATTCTACTAGTCCCGTTTGAATAGAACGTCCACGTTAACCATCCTGAGGGCCTAAATTCTTTACTTAATCTCTTATTTATTGTTCATAATCATGTTTTATTTAGCTTTTGATTATGGTTGAGTAAATTTGCATGCTTGGTTTTTTGTACAAATTATGCATGATTAGTTAATTTAAAGCTAGCATTTTTTTATTCGTTTGTTAAAGTTTGCATCTTTTATAGTTTGAGCATGCATACGGCAACCTCCTTGGTTTATTTTAGCATAAAGTTGATATTTTTGCATCGTTCTTCCTTTCAAGTTATTAACAAATTTATTGATGTGCATATGCAATACTTGGCGCATTTAGCAAAGTGCGGTAGGTTGTAGCATTAATTTATTGCTCTTATCTCTTGTTTATGCTTAATAATAATATGCATATAAATTGGATATGAATTGTGCAAAGTAATAACATAGGTAATTTGGTTGTCTTTAACCCGCCTAGTTAATATAGGATCTTGGACGGCCGGATTTATATGGAACCATATAGAATAAAGTAATATTTGAGATGGATAGGCTTAGTAGACACCGTTTATTCGGGCGATTTAGATGAGATTCGTTTTGTTTATTTCGTACCTACACTCTCGAACTCAATATTTAGTCCTCATGGACATGAGTCAATTACCAATAGGAATTGGGTGCACTTTTTGATGGTTTCCAATTATTTCCTAAAAATTGGTGGCGCCTTCTTTGTTTGCAAATTGTTATTCCCCATAATGAATTTAAATTGCACATTGACGTATTATTTAAGAACCATTTAATTCCAATTCAAAGAAATTCGACCCATTAAGGCGCCGGAAAGGCGAGGGTTCTTACAAGTAACAACTACCAGTCTCCGTTTTAGTCCTAAATTTTTACAATTCGTAAAATTTAGCATTTTAGCTAAACCAATATGAAAAGAGTGAACCTTAAAAGAGAGCAAATTTACTCAAATTTTTTTTTACCTCTACAACAAAAATGAACTTCATTCAAGTTTATTTTCACAGAATATATATATATATATATATATATATAATTGCAACGAGAATAAATTTCATGCAAGTTTATGATCCACTATTAAAGATGAATTTCACACATATTCATTCTTCACATGCATATATAATACGAGAATCCTACGGGAATTCGCAAATTAACAAGAAAAGCAATTTCACACAAGTTGGTTATTCCACATTTAGCTAAACTACAGTTCTCAACCTAGGAATTCTACGTTTGTCTACACATGATTTTCTAAGAGTAAAGAGCAAAAAAAAAAAAAAAAAAAAAAAAAATGACATACCCGACATTTGGTACCAACGGTAACCAAATGCTCATTCTTCTTGAAAAACGAGATCGCTAGGCTCCCAACGATCGGTAGGATGAAAATCACTACGAGTGAACTAATCCTAGACTATCCGACTCTCACCCACCCGGTGATGGGGTATACCGGAAACGGAAACCTGAGTGAAAACATTCGGGGCCTCATGAACAACAACCTCTTACCCCTTCCTTTTCCTACCTCCTCTAAATTTAGGAGCCATGGATGAAGAGCAAAAATGAAGTTTTTGGAAATTTGAGTGAAACTAAAAAAACTCACAAATTCACACAATTTTGAGTTTTGACACTCAAAAACACAAGAATAACTAACAAAATCAAGTTCTTTACTATTTAATTCAATATAATTATTAATGCTACAGTTCCAAACAAGGTTAAATTTGTCCAAATTCCTAGTTTTAACTAATGGGTTGAACAAACATTATTATTGTGACCACTTTTAACAATTTATCAAATTACATGCTTTTATTGCTAGAAAATGATAAATATGTTAAAACCTGCAAGTTAGAAGACAAACAAATAATTCATCCACCAATCCACAAACAAAGCATAATTTAATCACAAGGAGCAATAAATAACAAAATTAATACATTCATTCATCCATTAATTAGGCTTAATACAAGGTCTTTTGCTCAAAACGCGCCATGCATGTACATATCACATAAAACCAAAATCGTTAGTAATAACAAGCAATATAAAAATTTATTGAAAACCCTCAGGTTGGATTACCTGGATGCTCACAATGAACTTATTGGGTTATAATGCTTGAATCCATGCTCTTGATGAAGTGTGGATGTTTATTTTCTGGTACTAGGGCTAACCCTAAAAAGGAGTAGAATCAGAATTTCTAGTTTAATATGAGAGAGAGAGAATTTCCAACTTAAAGACCAACCTGAGATAGAAACTGCCAACCTCTTTAACTGAACCCTAAGGTTTGTTTATATAGCAGAGAGGGAGCTGCCAGGGTTTGGCACGGAAATCGAATTCGCCGTCAGCGAGAAAAGGTCCAGGCGGCCATATAGCTAGCTTGCCTAGTGGCACAGCCACTTGTCCTAGCGGCCACCGCTGGGACCTGGAGCGCCATGCCTGTATAGGCGCCTGACGTGTTTTTCACATGGGGGAGGCTTTTCTGAGGGGGTCCACGCGGGATTGACTGAGTTCCCTTGTTTGACCAAGGGTTGACTAATGGGTTTGGGTTCCCTTTCATGCCCTTAGGTTCAAAGAATCCTATCTCTCAGCTTTGGACTCCAATTGAATTGAGTCCAACTGATTTGGATCACCTGTACAAAAGGCTTCCACTGGTTAATTTAAATGAACTGGGCTAATCATCAGAGCTATTATTCTCGCAACCCAAATTCAAGCAAAATCCAATCTATTCATCATTGGGATTTTATGGGGACTTATCATAGACACGATTTTTTGTGTCTACAGAAGCTCCTACTTTGGCCGAGCTCGAATAAAGCGAAGGTCAAAGTATTCATGTGCCAATACATGGAATAAAACAGGGAAACTAGGTGAAGTGACAATCAGTTAAAGATAAACAATCATTTTAGGGTAATGTAATAAATTTCCCGGTTTATTTGACCGAGAGTTTGACCCTATGCTGTAGGTCACGTAATAAAATTCCTTCGATTATCAGTCGAACGGAGAGACCCTATGCTGTACGTCACACAATAAAAATCCTTCGATTATCAGGCAAACAGAGAGACCCTATACTGTAGGTCACACAATAAACGTCCTTCGATTTTCAGTCGAAGGGGAACCCTATGTTGTATGTTACACAATAAACGTCCTTCGATTTTCAGTCGAAGGGGAACCCTATGTTGTATGTTACACAATAAATGTCCTTTGGTTTTTAGTCGAAGGGGAACCCTATGCTGTAGGTTACACAATAAATGTCCTTCGATTTTCAGTCGAAGGGGAACCCTATGCTGTAGGTGTAGGCTGCCGTATTCTTCTCCCCTCTTTTCCGCGTGCCTTCCCTCGACCCTCCTTTCGGGGGTCGGGTTTCAGGACAGCTTGGAAGAGCGCGTTGGGTGATCGAATTTCGTGAATCTTTTAGTGTGTATGCACATAGAGATTTTTGTACCAAAGACATGATTAAGATTGTCGGAAGTCGCCACCAAATTTTGAGGTAATAAAAAACCTTGGAGATCAAGTCGATAATCTAGTAAGACGTCAACTCAACTCCTGTGCACCCCAATCCCTATTGGGGAAATTGACTTCATAAATGAGTTCGGGGGCGTAGGTACGAGCTAGGAAGGTGTTAGGCACCCAACTCGCCTGTTAACAACAACAACCTTTACTAATCGATATAATATAATTATTAATGCTACGGTTCCAAACAAGGTTCAATTTGTCCAAATTCCTAGTTTTAACTAATGTGTTTGAACAAGCATTATTATTTTAACCACTTTTAACAATTTATCAAGTTATACGCCTTTATTGCTAAGAGACGATAAACATGCTAAAACCTGCAATTTAAAGGACAAATACATAATTCATCCACCAATCCATAAACAAGACATGATTCGTTCATAATAAAGCAATAAATAACAGATCTAAAACAATCATTCATCCATAAACTTAGGCTTAATACAAGCCCTTTCGCTCAAAACACGCCATGCATGTACATATCACATAAACCAAAATCGTCAGTAATAACAAGGAAAATAAATATTATTGAAAACCCTCAGGTTGGATTACCTGGATGCTCACAATGAACTTAATGGGTTGTGTTGCTTGAATTCATGCTCTTGATGAAGTATGAAGGTTTATTTTGTGGTTCTAGGGCTAATCCAAAGAAGGAGTAGAATCAGAATTTTGGGTTGGTAATATGAGAGAGAGAAACTGTAAACCCTGAGATTTGTTTATATAGAAGAGGGGGAGCTGCCAGGGTTTGGCACGGAAATCGAATGGGCCTCGAATTTGCCGTACGCGAGAAAGGGTCCAGGCGGCCAAACCGCTAGGACGAGCGGCCAAACCGGCAGGCCAAGCGGCTTAGCCGCAAGGCAAGCGGTCAAACCGCTTGGCCTAGCGGCCACCGCTGGAGCCCAAGCTTAGCCGCTTGGACCTGGAGCGGTGTGCCTGCATAGGTGTCTAACATGATTTTCGTGCAGGGTAGGATTTTCCGAGGGGGTCCACGCGGGATTAACTGAGCTCCCTTGTTTGACCAAGGGTTGACTCATGGGTTTGGGTTCCCTTTCGGGCCCTTAAGTTCAAAGAGGCCTATCTCTCAGCTTTGGAATCCAATTGAATTGAGTCCAACTGGTTGAGATCACCTGTACAAAAGGCTTCCACTGGTTAATTCAAATGAAGTGGGCTAATCATCAGAGCAATTATTCTCGCAACCCATGTTTGAGCAAAATCCAATCCTTTTATCATCGGGTTTTTGCGGGGACTTATTATAGACTCAAATTTTGGTGTCTACAGAAGCCCCTACTTTGGCCAACCTCGAATAGAGCGAAGGTCAAAGTATTCCTGTGCCAATACCTGCAATAAAACAGGAAAACCTGAGTGAGGTGACAATCAGTTAAAGATAAACAATCATGTTTAGAGCAATAAATTTCTCGGTTTATTTGACCGAGAGTTTGACCCTATGCTGTAGGTCGGACAATAAACGTCCTTCGATTTTCAGTCGAAGGGGACCCTATGATGTAGGTCAAACAATAAACGTCCTTCGATTTTCAGTCGAAGGGGAACCCTGTGCTGTAGGTTACACAATAAAAATATTTTGTTAGAAATAAGATAAGTGGTAAAGGGTAATAAAATGTTGCTCAGACCTTAGGTTTAAAGTGAGCCCTGTTTTTATGACAGACTTTGGCATGCAAATAACTGCTATAGACCTCGTGTGGGGCCACTGATTTTGAACCAATGACCCAAAGAAACGTCAGAGGTGAGAGAGTGGGGTAGGCGGTCAAACGACCACGTCAAGCTGTTGAACCGCTACGTGGAGCGGCTTGGCCACTGGCTGGAGCGGCTATGCCGCTTGCTGGAGCGGCTATGCCGCCTGGTGGAGTGGCTATGCCGCGTGGCGTGCGGTCTGGCCGTCCACGTGGCAGTTTGACTGTCCACTAGGTCATTTTGCACGATTTTGCTTTAAAAGGGGAAGGGGAGGCCGAAATGGATCATCTTCCCCATTTCGAGCCTTCTCTTACTCTTTCCTCCATTTTTGCTCAAATTCTTCAACCTCCATCAAAGCCCCTAGCTCTAAATCTTGAGGTTTCTTGCTTAAATTCTTAGTAGAACTTGATTTTGTTGGTTATTCTTGTGTTTTTGAGTATCAAAACTCGAAATTGTGTGAATTTGTAAGTTTTGTGAGTTTCAATAAAATTTCAAAAACTTCATCTTTTGCTCTTCATCCATGGCTCCCAAACTTAGAGGGGGTAGGAAAAGGAAGGGGCAGGAGATTGTGGTTCATGAGACCCCGAACATTTTCACTCGGGTTTTCGTTTCCGGTATACCCCATCACCGGGTGGGTTAGAGCCGGTTAGTCCCGGACGAGTTCGCTCGTTAGCGATTTTCATCCTACCGATCGTTGGGAGCCCAACGATTCTAGTCTTCAAGAAGAAGGAGCATTTGGTTACCGTTGGTACCAAATGTCAGGTATGTTATTATTTTTTGTTCTTGCTCTTTTACACTTAGAAAATCATATGTAGGCAAACATAGAATTACAAGGTTGAGAACTGTAGTGTAGCTAAATGTGGAAAAACCAATTTGCGTGAAATTGTTTTTCTCGTTAATTTGGGAATTCCTGTAGGACTCTTGTATTATATATGCATGTGAAGAATGAATTTGTGTGAAATTCATCTTTAATTTGTGGAAAATAAATTTGAAATTATTCTCGTTGCAATTATATATATATTCAGTGAAGATAAAACTTGAATGAAGTTCATTTTTGTTGTGGTGGTAAATGGGTTTTTGAGTATATTTGTGGAGAATAAACTTGCGTGAAATTTGCTCTCTTTAAAATTTACTCTTGTCATATTGGTTTATCTAAAATGGTAAATTTTACGAGTTGTCAAAATTTAGGAATAAACCGGAGAATGGTAGTTGTTATTAGGATCACCTAGCTGATTGTCTTTGCAATTATTTGTTCTATTTTTAGGACGTCGACACGACCATGCGGGGTTACGGTAGCCTTTTGGGTATTGAGAAACCCAATAGGTACGTGACTCCTTTGGTTGACTCTATTGTGACGCGTTGTAGCTTCAGTCACTTTTTAGCGTCTATGGTCTCTGCTGAGCGCTTCGATCGCCTTTTGGTTAGAGGCCTTGCGGAGCGGTACTAGGATACTAGTAGTACCTTTCATTTACCCATGGGTGAGATTATGATCACCCCTTTCGAGTTTGGTCTCATTTCCGGGCTCCCTTGCACCGGTTATCCTGTCACTTATGGATATGTGAGCAGGGAGGTCATGGTGGAGATGTTTGGTCTTTTTCGGACCAACTGGGATGGTAGGGAGTATGGTCGGATCGACGTCATGGTCAAGTTTTTGACCAACCCGAGGAAGTTGAAGAAGATCACAGCGGAGTAGCACGCTCGCCTTTTCTTGGCCCTTATTCTAGCTTGTTCCGTCTTTTCGGATAAGGCTAGTAGGTACCATGTTCATTATTTCCCGTGCTTGCGGGATTTGGATAGAGTTGCGGAGTACACCTGGGGTCTTCCCGCATACTCTTGTGTTCTACGGTGTTTGAGGCAGTCCAGTCGCCTCAGTGGAGAGGAAGGCGCATCTCGCGTCTCCTTAGTCAGTTATTGGAAGGTTATGGAGGTAATTTCCTTTTACCCTTCTTGTACTTTGTTCTTCATGGCGTTTTAGTAATAACGTGAGCCTAATCCATATACTTTGCATGTCTTAGATTTGGTTTTATGTGCACTTCTCCGACCTTGCCCCTCTTCTCGAGACAGGGGATTTGTCCTTTCCAGTGATGCAGACCTGGAGGGGACGAGCTTCTTGCCCATTTACTACACGACACGCCCTTAGGGAGGCGATATATCCCTTGACCGCTCAGGATGTAAGAAACTTTCCTTTGTGCTTCTTTGGTCCGTTTATCCTTTTTATGTGCTCATTCTTGCTTTTGTAGGTCGATTGGTTCCCCTGGACGGATTACCTCCCGGGCCTCTCATATAGGTTCTTGGGTTCTCGGGTGTAAGACCAGAGGAGGATCCTCAATGAGGGTCCTTTCAGTTATGAGTTGTTATTGGGGGAGAGACTGATTAGGCAGACTTTTCCCGACCTTCCGGCGACGAGGGTTCCTCTGGATCCTCCGGATTCTATGCTTTATGTTTGTCAACTTACCGTGGAGCAGGTGAGGGCGGCCACCGTTGGGGCGAATGCCCTTGAGTATTTGCTTCCGGTTGATCCTAAGGTGGATCTCATGGTGGCTTATACTGATTTCGCTGAGGCGCGGTAATGCCCCAACTTCTCTAGCGATCCGGTAAGTGATGTACTTTTGTTTCTTAACTTCGTTTGGAAATTTAGAAATGTGTCTGACTTTCTTAAATCTTTGGAGAGTGCTTCGAGCTCCTCGGCTGTTTCTGCTCCACGTCCTACTCCTCCTACTTTGTCAGTGAGTTACACTGGAGCGGACGGATCTCCTCAGGTTATACAGGTTCCTGAGTTTCGTGGCGCTGATGAGGAGGTTGACGGATTGCCTCTACCAGATGGCTGAAGGGGGGTAAGTGAGAATTCTTTGTAATTTGCAATGTTTCCTTTGTATTTATGCTGATTCTTTTTCTTATGTGCACAGTTGGATGGTACTGAGACAAGAAAGGTCTTTAGGGGCATGCATGCCCTTAAGAGCCTAATTTCCAAATTCATGTCTCGGAGTGTATGCACGAGTCGGTATGTTCATTTCAAGGTATGTATATTTCAAGTGTTGATGCTTGAATTGAATTTTTGGTAATTTTCTTACCTTGAGCTTATTTTCGCAGCCTATTCCCGTGGTGAGGCCTCCTAGGCCTCCAGTTGTTCGCACTCCAGAGTCGGTGTCTACACCACAGCGTCCTCCTCCTAGATAGGAGAGTGTGGAGGTGCGTCAGGGGACGCCTCGGGCTAGAGTGGATACGGGGAGCTTGCCCCAAGTGCCTTCTCTTCCGCATTGGTCTGCACCCCCTCCCTATATGGGTATCCGGGCTATCATATGCCTATGCATCCTCCAATCCCTCCAAGAGTACGGGGTATGGCAGTTATCCCGCCATGTCAGAGCCACCTCGTTATTTATTGGATCCCTCTTACTTGACGGGATCATTATTTGCTTTCGACCCTGGAGCTTCGGCGATTTCTCAGCCCGGTTGTATTAACCCTCGACTTTCGGCACCTAATTGAATTAATAAATAATATGTTATAGGTTCCTAAATAGGAGAAATTGATTGATTAAGGGATTATTTAACACATGAAGTTGCCACTAATTTTTAAGGAAACAATTGGAAACCATCGATGTGCACCCAATTCAAATTGGGAATTATGACTCATATAACCCAAAGGCCAAAGATTGAGTTCGGGGGTGTAGGTACGAAAAAGACAAAACGAATTTCATCTAAAATGCCCATAATAACGGCCTCTACTAATCCTATCCATGTTGATTCTTAATTCACATAACAAGGTTCCAAACAATCCGGTCGTCCAAGATCCTAAATTAACTAGGTGGGTTGAACAAACCAAATTATTAAAGTTATCACTTTGCGCATGATTATCTAATTGCATGATTTGATTGATTGAACACAACCAAAATAATAGAAATATGTTGCCCAACCTTATCGTGCTAGCTTAACGCGCCAATTGCCAATTAGCATGAACAAACATGTTAGTAACTTCAATGGAAGTAAAATAAAAGATATAAACTTTAATTACATGTTAGTATGCTAATTGAATTGATTAATCATGGAAAACATGCAAAGATATGATATTTAGAATAAACATGATAAAATATAAGAAAACTAGAAAATAAACTAAAAAGTATGAAAATCATGTAAGGACAATAATTAAACTAACCCATGCATGATAATCATGAAAACAATAACTAAAAACAATCAACATATGATAAACTAAATAAAATAATTAAAACATGTAAAGAATATTAACCATGATCATAATATAAATAAAACATGATTTGAAAATAGATTTAAGAGTTGAAAATATGAGCCCTCGGGTTGAACCTTGATTGTACAAGAATTGAATGTCAATTGCTCTTGATATTGGACTTGATCTTGGGGTGAGACTTGTTCTTGATTAGGATTTGAAGATGGGTTTGATAGATGTGACTATGGTTGAATGGAAGTGATGAGAGAGAGAGATTAGGATTTTCTTGAGTTGAATCCCGTAATAATGAGTTGTGTCATGCCAAATTAGGGTTCTCATGCCAAAAACGGTGCACATCGCCCCCCCGGAGAGCCGTTGATGGCTCAGCGGCCTCGATAGTGCAGCTGGGACTCAGCGGCTATGCCGCTGGGGCGCAGCGGCTGGGCCGCTAGGGGCCGGCGGCCGGTTTCACGGCTTCTGCTCCCACGAAAAGGCCGCTGGAGGGCTCGTTTGACCTTTGATTGGCATGATTCGTAGTGTGCTGGATTCCTTGTTCAAGGGAATTTCATTTGACATATTGTGGGCTCAAATAGCACAAGTATCCTATGAGTTATGGCCCAAACACTAGAGAAGTGTCCGTTTCAGCGTATTAAACAATGATCGGATCATATCATTTTGGTTTCGAATGAGATTTTTGCCCATAATACATCATTGAAAAGCTAATTCAAAGCGGAATACAAGACTAGTGGGCTTATAATCCAATTAATCGTTGCATGGCTAAAAATCAGTCTTGAACCGTGATATGCGGGTATGAGAACATCGTTTTTAGCCCGTAACTTCATTAAATCATAAATTTTGACTCCGGTATCCGATTGGAACAAATGAGATGGCGTTGAAAAGCTTATGGAAAGGGATATTAGATTAACTTGAAATTGATGTTGGCTGTCAGATTTGCCAAATTGTTATGAAATGGATGGATACGGCTGTCAGGATCGCCAAATTGACTTGAATGATTGACTTGAATATTGAAGATGGCTGTCGGGGTCGCCAAACTGACTTGAGGGGTTGACTTGAGTTGAGTAGTCCCTGTAAATGCAATTGGAAAGACACACACAAACTTGGCAATGCAAACACACAAACATGGCAATGCAAATACGTAAACATAACAATGTGAACACATATTCGACCAATAGACACACATAGGAGATTTACTTAAACTTGAAATGGGACTCAAATCCCCAACATCGAAAGCAGATTGAAAAAAAGAAAAGATTTTGAAAATCGATTTTAGAAAAGACTTAGGGGTCCAAAGTAAAAACAAATTCCTTGATCGAATTGAATAGGATGGTCTCCATAGAGCCTTCACCTTGAATGGGTGGTATTTCTTGAATGATCTACCATATCAGGATTTGGAGGAACACTTGTTGGATTGATGTCGAGCTTTGAGCACGGAGATTGATTATTTGAGTATTGAAAGACTTTGCGCGAGCCAGAGAGTATAGACATGATGGATGATTGAAGGAAAGGAGATATGGATCGAAAAAGATAAACAATCTGAATTGTGGACTAGAATTGGAAGGGTGGATAAGGGAAGCACATTGATCGTGGAGGTGGTGGATAGAAAGACATGGGTTCGATACTCGAGTCCAAGTTCTAGGCTCTAATGAATGATCCACGGAACACTTGAGGCGATTCATAGAAAACCAAGTTGCTTTTAGATAATGTAAAGGGGATTTTTGATGATTGAATTTAGAATATGACCGAGCCTCGAGAGAAGCTGCCTACGTATCCTTGCGGAATCAGGTCAGACGTAGTTCGTGAATTTTTTTTTTTATTATGCCCTTTGTTTTTGCCTGAATCATTGTCTTGGATAATCGATCCAACGGGCTTGCCCTAAATTTTGCCAAGACCATTGAATGAATGGGCCTAGCGGGCTTTTTACTTGACTTTAATGCCCTAACTTTTGCTTAGGCCGCCCTTGCGGGTTTTCAACCTAACGGGATGCACATGTTTTAAGTGTCAAATCTCTAAGAGGACTTTTGGGTTGTAATGCAAGGCTTGGGTTTGGGTTACCAAAGAAAAGGTTATTAGGGGTAAAAGTCCCATCAAAGCCCCCCAGTGTGCCCATTATCACCTTATGTTTCGAGAAGTGGATTGAACTTGAATTTCATTTCTTCCTTTTTTGACTTTGACTTTCTCTTTTGCTTTTGCACTTTGAACATTTTTCTTTTAATTATTTCTTTCTATTTTTTTTAAATCTTCTGAACTCTTGGAGTTCCACATCTCTCATGGATGGTGACAAAATGGATTGCACACTATCAAACCCCCCATGTTAAGGATTATGTGGGTATGAAATGAATGGCTATATGTTTGAGGCCCAACTGGGTTGCAAGTGGATTTTGAATGTAGATTGAAAAGGATTGATAAAGGGTGACAAATGAATGCCTCTTGTCTTCGACTTGACTCATGGACACATGCTTTTATTCTTATTTTTGTCCTTTGATTTGAATTGATCATCTTTCCCCTTAGCATTAATGAATTATTGCAACTTGCATTCATCATTGAATTTGAGTGTTCCATGGATCGAAGATATAGCAGAATAGAGAAAAGTAATTGACTTTATTGAATCGAATGAAAGAAACACACGGCCAAGATTTGATAACTCCTAAAGTAGACTTGAACTCAAATTGGGAAAGAAAGAACTGGGAAAGACTCTCTGACTCATGCTAATCTTATTGAACTCGAAAACAAAATATAATCCTAAGAGAAGACTAGTCTTGAAGGCGCTTAACATCTTGATACTTCTCTTCACGCTCTTGGCTTGAACTTCAAAATTGGGGCTCTAGACTGGAGACCTCTAGACCTAGTGGTTATGTTCTAATGGATTACTGTTGTTATTGGGTTTCTTCATATCTGGAGCTGGGATGGTCCCATTATCTATGAGATCCTGGATCTTATGCTTTAGAAACCAGCAATCATCAGTGTTATGACCTCGACCTCGATGGAATTTGCAAAAAGCTTCGGAATCCCACGATTTTCTTCGATTCTGGGAGATGGATCTGGAGTTGGACCTGTAGGGTGAAGATGCAATTTGTTAGACTTTCTCGAATACTTTGCTTAACCTCATGCCCAATGGGGTGAAGACCCTTCGAGGTTTGTTGGCATTATCTTCATTTAAAGAGTTAACCTCGGGGCATTTGAAACCGTTACCCCTTTCGTCTTTGGAGTAGTTGGAGTAGTTGCTCTTACTCTTTGTGGCTGAATATGTTCCTCAATTTGGATCCCTTGGAAAGTCTATCAAATGTCTCAATGGGTTGGAACATTAGGAGTTCTTGGTATTTGGGTTGAAGGTTGCGGACCACAATCCTTACTTGGTACTCTTCGGAGGGGCGATTGATGAGTTGGGCCGCCTTTTCCCTCCATCGAGTCAAGAAAGGAATAAAATCTTCTTTTTCAGTTTGTTTGGTCACTTCCAACTCCCTTAGAGTCATGGGGAGTTCATTGTTGTAGCAGTATTGCATCACAAATTCTTCTTTCATAGAAGTCCAAGATTTAGCCTTGAGTGGGCCTAATTGAACCATTTAGAAGTTGGACCTTCGAGTGTCATTGGAAAAATCTTTGGATAAAGAGTTGAATCAATCTCTTTGATCGCCATACATGTGGTAAAACTCCTTAATTGACCATGTGGGTCTTCCACTCCCTTGAATTTGGGGATATCAAGTAATGTGACCTTTTTGGGTAGTTTGGAGTGGAGGTCGGCCTCGTGCTCCTCTTCTTCATCCATATAGTAGGTGCTATATGTAGAATTCTTGCGCATGAGTTGCTCGAGCTTTTCAAGCCTTTTATCGAGCTTAGAGGGAAGAGGGATGTCATCCTTTTCTTCGTCATCAATGTGAGGTTTAGACTTAACCTCATCCCTAAGTTTTTTTATTTCGATATCTTGGGCTTGGAGACGAGTATCCATAAGTTTCAATTGCTCGAGAATGGCTTTGAGATCATTATCTCCTGGCATGGTAGAGATTGGGCTTGAACTTGAAGTATAATGTCCAGGTGGACTTGAAGGTGGTGATTGAAATAGTTTCCTAACGAGCCTACCATTGGTACTCGAACGCTCCCACTTTGGACTTGACTTTCCTATCCTACATCAAAGGATAAATCAGAAAAGGGAAAAGGAAAAAGAAATTGAAAAGAAAAAAGAAAAAGAAAGAGATTTATCCACAATTCTAGTCCCTTAAATTTTTTTTATTTTTTTTATTTTTTTTTGTTGATTATTTTCGAATTTCCATATATTTTTTTTAACGGGACATAGAAGAGTGGACGGGAAGAATTACGGAAGGAGATTTTTGAAAAAAAAAGAAAAGGTGAAATTTTTGAAAACGGGGAAGAGATTTCGAAAATGGAAAGAAAAAAATTTGATAAAGAGGTTTCAAAAATAAAAAGATCTCCTTCCTGTATGAGGACCCCTAAGATATGAGAGTTTTGAAATAAGGAGTAGAACACGATAAGGAATGTTCCAACTAGCATATAGCACATAGATCACGTCCAACCAAGCAAGAAAGGTGGAAAATTAAATCTAGAATGATTCCTCAACATGGTAACTTCTCAAGGAGCATTAACTCGAAAATCCTCTAAGGCAAGTAATGTGCTTTGATTATTGATCCCCCATTTTTTACTTGGTTAATAAAAGACTCTTGACTGAAAAAGGAAAATATATATATTAGCGACTTGATTATGGAAACAAGACTCTTTTATGAATAAGACTTGGAAAAGGGAAAGACTCTTGACTTGTTATGGAAAAAAGAATACTACTATTGACTTAAATAAGACTCGACTAAAAATAAGGAACAGACTCGGAAAAAGGGAAATATTACTCTTGACTGATTATGGAAAGTAGGACTCTTTTTTTTGGAAGGATCTTTAATCGAAACACGTTACTTACTAGGATTCTATTTTCTTGAAAAACAAATCTCCCTAATATGGTTAGTAGCATCATAGGAATCATATATGGATTCTATTTCCTAAAAATAAAATATTCTAGACTCGATGTTAGAAAGATATCTACACAATAAGGGATACAAAATAACGCAAAAAATTACGCTCACACAAATTGGCAAACAATCATGCAAGAAATGGACATGTGAATGAATGCAATATTGGGTGAATCTATGGCTTTGGTAAGGGAACCCACGACCGGATGCGTTTCGTCATCTATGGGATGCATAGTAAAACTAGACGTACCGTTTTACATATCTCGAATGGAAACATGTAAATGTCATGGGGTGGAACACGACTATGTGCAAAGGTAATTCGGACCTAGTGGGTCACGGGCCTAAGTCATACACAATGCTCCAAAGGGTAATTCCTGTTTATTGTGTGGTGATGTTTCGACATCTTACGAAGATAACGCATGCAAATGGATGATATGAATGAAAAGCAATAATAACCACATAATGATCTTCAACCAATAAATAATACTCCCTCCGGTCCACGGAAATCTTGACGTTCAGAGAATATGACTAATATTAAGAAAAACACATTTTAGCACACAAATTCCAAATTTACCCTTAAAAGAGCACATGAGGTATTAAGAGAGATAAAGTAATATTTTAGTGGGTATTTATTACTTTACTTGTTTTTGTATTACTTTCCTTGTTTTTGTATTACTTTCCTTACTTTTGCAGCTAGTGGTTTGAGAAATCTTTTTTTCTTATTTCCTTGCACATGTGAAGGTGGGAGGGGTAAAATAGTAAAGGGTGCTCAAATACATTACCATTTAAGGAAACGTAAGGATTTCCATGGTCCAAACATAAGTGGAAAGCGTAAAGATTTCCGTGGACCAGAGGGAGTAATTAACAATCAAGATGGACAAGCTTTCGAATTACGCCCTCTTATTAAGTCCCCAGTGAATTCGCCACTGTAAGAACCCTCGCCTTTCGGCGCCTAATTGAAATAATAAATAATATGTTATAGGTTCTTAAATAGAAGAAATTAATTGATTAAGGGATTATTGAACACATGAAGTCGCCACCAATTTTTAAGGAAACAATTGGAAACCATCGATGTGCACCCAATTCCTATTGGGAATTATGACTCATTTAACCCAAAGGCCAAAGATTGAGTTCGGGGGTGTAGGTACGAAAAAGACAAAACGAATCTCATCTAAATCGCCCATGATAACGGCCTCTACTAATCCTATCCATGTTGATTCTTAATTCACATAACAAGGTTCCAAACAATCCGGTCGTCCAAGATCCTAAATTAACTAGGTGGGTTGAACAAACGAAATTATTAAAGTTATCGCTTTGCGCATGATTATCCAATTTCATGATTTGATTAATTGAACACAACCAAAATAATAGAAATATGTTCCCCAACCTTACCGTGCTAGCTTAACGCGCCAATTGCCAATTAGCATGAAGAAACATGTTAGTAACTTCAATGGAAGTAAAATAAAAGATATGAACTTTAATTACATGTTAGTATGCTAATTGAATTGATTAATCATGGAAAACATCCAAAGATATGATATTTACAATAAAAATGGTAAAATATAAAAAAACTAGAAAATAAACTAAAAAGTATGAAAATCATGTAAGGATAATAATTAAACTAACCCATGCATGATAATCAACAAAACAATGACTAAAAACAATCTACATATGATAAAATAAATAAAAAAATTAAAACATGCAAAGAATACTAACCATGATCATAATATAAATAAACATGATTTGAAAATAGATTTAAGAGTTGAAAAGATGAGCCCTCAGGTTGAACCTTGATTGTACAAGAATTGAAAGTCAATTGCTCTTGATATTGGACTTGATCTTAGGGTGAGACTTGTTCTTGATTAGGGTTTGAAGATGGGTTTGATAGATGTGACTATGGTTGAATGGAAGAGATGAGAGAGAGAGATTAGGGTTTTCTTGAATTGAATCCCGTAATAATGAGTTGTGTCGCCGAAAAACGGAGTTTAGAGGGGTATTTATAGGGAATGGGCCGAAAATGTGGTCAAATTAGGGTTCTCAGGCCAAAAACGGTGCCCAGTGCCTCCCGGAGAGCCACTACAGGCTCAGCGGCCTCGATAGTGCAGCAGGGGCACAGCGGCTATGCCTCTGGGGCTTAGTGGCTGGGCCGCTGGGGCCGCCGGCCTGTTTCACAGCCTCCGCTCCCACGAAAAGATTGCTGGAGGGCTCGTTTGACCTCTGATTGGCTAATTCTTAGTGCGTTGGATTCCTTGTTCAAAGGTCTTTTATTTGACATATTGTGGGCTCAAATAGTACAAGTCTCCTATGAGTTATGGCCCAAACACTAGAGAGGTGTCCGTTTCAGCGCATTAAACAATGATCGGATCATATCTTTTTCGTTTCTAATGTGATATTGGCCCATAATACACCACTGGAAAGCTAACTCAAAGAGCAATACAATCCTAGTGGGGTAATAATCCAAGTAATCCTTGCATGGCTAAAAATCAGTCTTGAACCTTGATATGCGGGTATGAGAGCATCGTTTTTAGCCCGTAACTTCATTAAATCATAACTTTTGACTCCGGTATCCGTTTTGGACAAATGAGATGGCGTTGAAAAGCTTATGGAAAGGTCTATTAGATGGTATTGAAATTTGAAGGGTCCGGAATAAATATGAATAATGGGACACAAATAAGAACCAGTATTTTGAGTATTGACATTCAATTCATTATGTTCATTATTGGTTATTATCATTGGGCATTTAAAAAGGGGGAACCAATTTTCGTGTTTACACCGGTCCTTCAGGTGCTCCACCGTCGAGTGGACCTGGAGAGTCGTCTTAGGCGGGTCCGAGTACTGGCGAAGATGGCCAATGATGTTTATTGTAGTGAATTTCGAACTTTCGGGATTGTATTAAACCTGCTACAAATTATTGCATTTTATTCACGCATAAAAATATCACGCAAATGCCAATATGTGAACTTCAATCAACTAATTTTCGAGTAGGACAAATCACCTCATTCGGGAATTTAGGATTCCCGAGAATTTAGCAAATTTGGGGTACCCCATCCCCTAAAATAAAAATAAGTAAAGAAAAGTAAAAATAGAAAAAGATACTTAAAGGGGAAAATATTATTAAAGGAAATCAGAAAATAAAAGGAATAAAAGTGGAACTTGATAATCAAGATAAAAAGAAGGAAAGAAAATAAATATGGAATAAATAGAAAAGTGGCAAGAGCCAAAATTAAGGTAAGGAAAATATAAGCGGAGGTTTCCAAAATCTGTCCAAGTGGGAATTAGGAAGGTAGAGCCCTGTCCAGCGTGGGGTTGGGTGGACCGAGGTCTCTCGTGAAAAGAGTACACCAGGCCCCTATACAGGGTGACCGCTGGAGCTCCTAGCGGCTGTGCTAGAGCTCTAGCGGTTGCCGCGTGGGCAAGCGGCTATGTCGCTTGGGCTTGCGGTTTGGCCGCTTGTCCTAGCGGTAAAGCCGCTTGCTGGAGTGGCTAAGACGCTCATCCTAGCGGCTAAGCCGTCTAGACTAGCTTCAAGGCCGCCTGACCTTTTTTCGTCGTTTGTCTGAATTTTCTTAAATTTTCGACGAGAATCCAACCGTAGCCTCTATATAGTTGGGTTTCTTTCTCTTCTCTTCTCACCACTTGCTTTAAGCCCTTAGAGAGAGAATTCCTTTAGAGAAAATCCTTACTCTTAACAATGGTGAACTATGATGATGCTTTTGATGCTTGGTTGGCTACCATGATTGTAGAGGAGAGGTTAGAGCTCACCCCTTTTCACCTCAATGTCTTCTTTCACCTTAAACAAGTCAAGATTCTGTGGGATTTTCTTCATGCTTCAGTCGAGTTTTGGGACCCGAAATTCCATGTCTTCCGCTTTGGCGCTCAGGAGATGTGCTCTTTGGTGGACGAATTCTCCGACATAATTGTCTTTTCAACCGAAAGTCCTCCTGTCGTTCCGTAATTGGGGAATGCTTTCGTGGGTGATTACCAAAGGTACCTTGGGTTGTCTCCCCGTCAAGCAGGTCAAGTGCTTCATGGTGAGGACGTTGATCTTGCCAAGCTTGTGACTTTCTTCACTTCCAAGGGCCAGGGTTCGATGGATATGAGGTACAAGAAACGTGCCTTTGTATTTTGCCTCCTCCACCGTTATTTGTTTGTTGGTGGTAGTGAAGACGCTCTTATTCCCTCCGAAAAGAAGCTTACCAATAGGGGCAAAGCTTGCCTTCTTAGGGTGACTGAGCAAATACAGTGGGATAGTTCTCCTATGCACTTGGTCGTAGGAGAGACAATCCTTGCTTTAGATAGGCTCAAGAGCAATCCTCAAAAGTCTTTCACTGGGAGCCCTTTACTCCGTCAAGTAAGTATTGGGATAAAGTCTTAATCTTTATGGATTTGACTTTATTTGGTGAAATTCTTATGTTGTATTGACTTGAATTTTTCTCTTTGTTGTTTTTATGTAGATATGGCTCCAAGGGAGGCTCAACATCCTTGAGATGCCTTCCATACATACCAGAAGGTATTTACCCAAGCAACTCCCGGTGAGACGTCGGCAATTTTTCCTATCTTCACGCGAGGAGTGGTTGGAATTCCTTTATACTAAGACCCAAATGGGTTGGTTCATCCCGTGGTGGCATACCACCAAGATTGTAGGGTGTAGTGAGAATGTGCCCTTACGAGGATTATTGGTTTACGTACCCTAACTTCCTTTTTGCAAAACCGCCTTTTGAGACAATATGGTTTACGACAAAGAATTCCAAATGTAAGCTGCGTGTGCCCTCGTCAACGACCATTGACTCCTTCCTTAGTGTTCCGTTAGGAGCGATAATGGGGTCGTCATCCAATATGGGATAAACCAGTATTTCCTCAATCTCATGGGCTGACCATCTTCTACGAGCAATGGATTTGGAGCAGTGATCGTCGAGTCAACCCAAATCTTCCAGAGGAAGAGAGAGCATTGTTCAAGGCCTGCAAGTATGATGAGCCAAGCGGTGTAAGGATAACTCCAATTGATAGGCCCACTAAACCTTCCAAGCCCCAAACTAAGGGTAAGGGAAAAGGCAAGGCAAAGGCCCATTTAAAGGAAAGGGAGAATCCTGCCCATTCGTCCAAGCAAGTAACGTCAAGTAGGCCCAATGATCACGATGCCTCTTCTAGCTATGGTAGGGAAAGATGGCCTCCAAAAGAACGAATGGAACTTGATGACCCTAGCGAACCCGTCCAAGAGCCCGAAGTCAAAGACAAGGAGGAGTAGTCCACCTCTAATTGTCTAGCAAGTCTTGTCCTTTTTGCTTAGTAGTATAATTCAAATAACGGGTTTGCATGCCTAAGTAGATGTAGCTTAGAATTGCCCATTTATTTATTTATTATTTTTTTGGCACTTTATTATTATTTTTATATTTAGAGCATGTAATGGACTTTAGCCATATTATTGATAGACTTGCTTATTTTTGCATTAATCGAATCGATCAAAACTCCATTTAGAGATTCATTTTGTTAAAGTGGTCGGGCCCAAGTTATATGGGTTACCTACATATCCATGCGGAATCAGGCCAATGTAGTTTGTAAAACCAAATCACTTTATTATTATTATTATTATTATTATTATTATTATTATTATTATTATTATTATTATTATTATTATTATTATTATTATTATTATTATTATTATTATTATTATTATTATTATTATTATTATTATTATTATTATTATTATTATTTGTAAAAAAAAAAAATTTAGGTCGTGGGTCCCACGTGGACGAGTTGACCAATTTTGACTTGTATTTGGTGCCTTAGTGGGCCCTCTCAAAGATTTAACATTTATGTATAGAACCGCTTGAGTTGGTCCATATTTGTGAGTTGGGTGAACTCATTGCCGTCTAAGTCCATTAGCTTTACCGCTCCACCGGATAATATTGTCTCGTACTCTTGCCTGCTGAATCAATTCTCTGCTCCAGAGCTTTGACGGATCCAATGTAAGTGAAATACTGACTTCACTAGTGGCAACAACATCAATAGAGATTCCTAAATCCTCAAAGATTGAAAACACCTGGATTGAGAAGCCAAACGTGTATCATTTATAGATTTGTGCAGAAGACTGATCACATCAGGGGAGAAGATTAAGTGTTGAAAAGATAATTTCTCTAACCTTAGCAAGGAATCAAAACTGACCAAGCATGCGACTACTAACTATATCCAACATGGAAACATTACGCTTCAACACGATGCTAGTTAGTAGAACCTGTAAGTTGGTCGGGAAGAAAACTGTTAATCGCAAGCATGCAAGGACGCCCAACTGTAACGACCATGGTGAAGTGAATGTATGTAGAGGGGTAGGAGGCCTATGTTGTAAATTAGTGTGGAATTGGAAGAGTGTGCATTTTCTCACGTATTGATGCAATCTTTTTCCATCGTAGTCCGATAGTATCCTTGCCTTAGGATTTTCTTGACCAAGGTGAGTCCATTCATGTGGGGACCACATACGCCATTATGTATATCGCTCATGACTTTGATGACCTCATGTTCCTTTAAGCACAGAAGACTTAACCCTTGTGGTTTCTGTTTATAAAGTTTTCCTTGCACATGTATGTATTGTGCGGCTAGTCTTCTTAAAGCTATTTGTGTCCTAGATGTGGACTGTGGAGGGTAAACGCCTTTGGCGAGTAGATTGAGAATGTCGGTAAACCATTCCTCCTCTTCTTCCTCGTTGAGACATACTTCAAGTGCACTACGAAAGGCGGGCTCAGTGCGCCTTTGAATGTGAATGGGCATGGAGATTACATCATCTGGGATGTTTATTATGGAAGCCATCTTTGCTAAGGCATCTGCGAACTGGTTGTCATCTCTAGGAAGATATGTGAAACAGACATAAGTGAAATATTTGGCTATCTTTTCAAGATATTCCTGGTAAGGTGCCAAGGATTCGCTTTTCACTTTCCATTTTTGGAACCTTGGTTTATAATGAGGGTTGAATCTCCATATACCTTTAGATCCTTAATTTGTAGCTCTATTGCCGCTTCTAGACCAATGATGCATGCTTCATATTTGGCGCCGTTGTTGGTTATGTCGTGATGTAACTTGACGGCTATGGGAGTATGTGCGCCTTCGGGGCTGACTAATAATACTCCTATGCCATAACCTTTTTGGTTTGAGGCTTCGTCAAAGTATAATTGGCAAGTGTTCTCCTCGACACTCATTAATCCTTCGTCAGGAAAGTCATGTGTAGCATCTTCACCAGTAACTGGGTTTTCAGCGAGATGTTCAGAAATGGCATGTCCTTTGATCGCCTTTTGGTGTTCAAAAGTTAGATCGAATTCTTAAAGCGTGACGGTCCATCTTGTTATCCTTCCACTAAGAATGGGTTTTTCGAACAAGTACTTTAATGGATTCATCCTTGACTTTATATGAATGGAGTGTTGTAGCATGTAGTGTCGAAGCTTCTTGGTTGCAGTGACCAATGCGAGACACGTTTTCTCTAGGGTGGATTATCGTGCTTTGTATTCTAGGAATTTCTTCCTAAGGTGGTATGTTGCCTTTTCATCATTCTCCAGCTTTTGGGCCAATATGGCACCCATGGCGGTTTCTGTGACTGTTAGGTATAGCATAAGTGGTTTTTTCGGAATGGGGGAACGAATAAAAGTGGATTAGCTAAGTATACCAATGTTTTTAAAGGCTTGTTGGCATTGATCATCCCAGGTAGATTTAGTTTCCTTTTTAAGCTTCTTGAAGATGGGCTCGCATGTAATAGTCAATTTGGATATGAATCGACTTATATATAGGAGTCGTCCTAGGAATCCTCTTATCTCCTTTTTATTTTTGGGAATGGCATATCCCTTATAGCTTTGGTTTTAGTAGGATCTATTTCAATACCTCTTGTGCTTATGACGAATCCTAAAAGCTTGCCCGAAGTTACTCCAAATGCGCACTTTTGAGGATTCAATCTCATGTTGTAATTTCGAAGTCTGTCAAAGAATTTCTTCAGAGAGGGTATATGCCCTTCTCTCTCATTCGACTTAATGATCATATCTTCTACGTACACCACAGCTTCCTTGTGTATCATGTCGCGTAGAAGGAAAGTTGCAGTTCTTTGGTATGTTGCTCCCGCGTTCTTCAACCCGAAAGGCATGACGGTGTCGCAATAGGTCCCCCATTGGGTAATGAAAGTGGTTTTTTTCATATTTTCTTCAGCCATTTGTATTTGGTTATACCCTGCATAGCCATCCATGAATGATAAGAGGGCATAAACTACGGTATTATCCACCAGTATATCTATATGTGGCAAGGGAAAGTCGTCCTTTGGACTTGCCTTGTTCAGATCTCTAAAGTCAATGCACATCCTTACTTTGCCCTCCTTTTTTGGAACGGGCACTATGTTAGCAACCCATTCTGGATATTGCACAACCCTGATAAAACCTGCTGCGAGTTGTTTTTGCACTTCTTCTTTGATTTTCAGTGTCCACTCAGGCTTCATTCTCCGAAGTGTCTGCTTTACCGGCTTTGAATATGGATTGAACGATAAGCCAATGCGCACCTGGCGCGGCTCTTGATCGTTTGCAAGATTGATTAATTATGTTTCTTCCACAATTGAAGTCTTTTGTTCATGATCTAATAGTGCTTTTGTTACTTCTTTGGGCAATTCTTGTTCATCTTTTGAATTATTAGCTACTAAGTAATCCAGGAAGTAAGCAGAATCAGTAATCATTCCATTGATAGGAGAAACTGAAACATCAACTGAGCCATTACTATCGGCTTTAGCATCTTTAGACTTGAAAATAGAATTAAACATAGATTTGGGTGGACCACCCGACTCTACTATATTAGACTCGTCTTCGAAATCGGACTCGGTCCGGTCGGAATCAGTGTCGGAGTCAGGCTTGGATTCTTCGGAGATCGTGATCTTAATCTTCTTTCCCTTGGCTCCTGTCCAGCTTATAGTACGTTTCCGCTTCGTGAGTTGACCCTCGTTTGGAGTGATCAACTTAGTTAGGTCAAAGTTTGCATCTTGAATTGCATTATTGACATTGTGGAGCTCTTCATCTTTTCGCGATGCTCCTGTCCAAATAATAGACC
This sequence comes from Tetragonia tetragonoides, assembly GCA_038025085.1. Classification (NCBI taxonomy): domain Eukaryota; kingdom Viridiplantae; phylum Streptophyta; class Magnoliopsida; order Caryophyllales; family Aizoaceae; genus Tetragonia; species Tetragonia tetragonoides. The sequence goes on from CM076149.1 coordinate 25,978,064, forward strand.
CAAAGCGTTGTTGGGTGTGTTCTCTACCCAATCATAGTTCAGCCTCCTTCTTACAGGCAAAGGAGGGATGAAGGTGATCCTTCCTTTGTTAAGAGTGTCGAATAAGGCCTTATATCATGCGAACGACCCCCTCATTGACGAGGTCTTGTATCTTGCGTTCCAGGTGCACACATTCATCCGTATGATGTCCCCTTCCTCGGTGATAGATGCAAAAAGAGGTATGGTTCTAGTCCTTACTCTTATTTCCAGGGTTTGGATCAGGTGTTGGCCAAATGGGCCCTAGAATACCCTTCGAAAACAGGTCTTGCAAGATTTGACTTGGGGTTGAAAGGATGGGGGTGTATACCCTTTTTGGCATTGGGTTATGGTACTCTCTCTCGAGATTGGCGGTGTTTTTGCAGCTGTATGGTTGAACTTCTATGAGATCTTGAATTCTGTGTTTCAACACCCAACACTCTTCAGTGTCGTGGCCTCTTCCCCTGTGGCAATTGCAAAACTTACGTGGGTGTCAGGCGATCCCCGGAGAGACAGGATCGGGAGTTGGTCCCAGTGATCGTATGATTCCAATACTTATGAGTATCTCAAGAGTGTGAGTAAGATGGAGAGGTAGCGGAGAGAAATTTATTTTGGTCATATCCTTCATGGATGGGACGTGACTAAGTGGGGGACTCACGTTTTGGTGGAGGATAGATGCGGAATGCGCTTCTGCGTCTTCTATTTCTTTTCTCTTCATCTCGATGTTAGTTACTTCTTCGTCTATTTGTTTTAGACCAACAGTAATTTCCTTGACCAACTCCTCCAATGAGTTCTTGGGAGTGCTTTTGGTTGTGTGAAGGTCATCCTCCTCATCACTATCCCAAATTTCGGCCACCTCTAGATTGAGGGAGTCAATCTTAAACGGTGGGACAGGATGTCCAATTGGCACAATCAGGCGAGAGGGGTCTTCTTCCTCTTCTTCATTTGTAATGGCGAAAACCGCGCCTAGAGGATTGGTGTTGTTATTTGGAGTGTGAACATTCTTTGGCTTGGGAATAGTCCCATTGTCAAAAAGATCCTGGATTTTATTCTTGAGTGTCCAACACTTATCGGTGTCATGCCCTTTTCCTCTATGGAATTTGCAATAAAGATTAGGGTTCCATGACGGGCTCCTCTTTTCGACGTCCGGATCCGAAGTGGGGCCCACGACATTGAAGTAGTCATTCTTGACAAGTTTTTCCAAAGCTTTAGCATATGTCATACCCTATGGGGTGTATTGCCTTTGCGGTTTGTCGTAGACAACATTGACTTCATTAACCTTGTTGGAAGAGTTTCCCGAATTGGGGTTCTTCTTGTAGCTTGAGTTATTAGTGCCCTTGTTGAAAAAGTCCTTGTTTTTCTCCTATTTGAGTGCTTGATTGTCCTCTATGAGCAATCCCACACAATTGAGTTGTGTGTATGAAGTAATTGCTTGGTATTTGAGAGGGTTCAAGTAAGGAGGATGTAAGGTCTTGATGAGTTTTCAAATTTTCTCTTCCTCGGATGGACGGTCGAGCATTTCGGCCACTTTAGTTCTCCATTTCTTAACAAAATCAGTGAAGCTTTCATTTTCACCTTGCTTGAGTGCTTCCAACTCTCTCATGGTGATTGGTTGGATGAAATTGTCGGCATACCTAGTGAGGAATAAACTGGACACTTTGTTCCATTCCTGAACCTGATTGGGCTCGAGTTTGAAAAACCATGCCCTAACAGTGGGGTCGAAGGTTTGTGAGAAAAGATAAATATAGAGGTCAGGATCTACTCCTTTTAAGCCCATTGCAGTGGTGAAAGCCCTTATGTGATCCTTTGGATCGTCGGTCCCTTTGAAGATGGGGACTTGAGGCATAGAGAACTTTTGTGGGAGCTTCCCCTTGATGTTAGAGGAGTATCCTTCAGCATTGATCATGAAGTCACTTATGATCTTGTTTTGAGTTAGAGCTAACTCAAGGTTCTTAATTTGAGCGCTTAGCTCTTCCACCTTATCATCTCGAGGTAGAGGATCATCCTGGTTAAGAGGGTCAGCTTCTTTGACCTTTCTCTCTATCCATGTCACACGGTTTCCCATAGCTTCCAACATTTTCATCATTTCAGTCAACATATCATCAGTGGACTTAGGTGGTGGAGGGGGCACATCATATTCGGCCATTTCAGTCAACTTAGAACAAGATGGTCGATACGGAGGGGGAGTAACAAATACTGCATCAGACCTAGCTTTCCTCGAAGGGGGAGATTCCGATACGAGCTTCTTAACCAGACGTTGATTACTATGATCGCGTTCCCAACTTTTCGGACCGACTGTTTTCTTCCCAATCCTGAACATCGGATAAGACTTTAAAAAGGAAAGACTAACAAGTTCCACGAAAGAAAAGTTTTAAAACAAAAATGGGAAGTTTCTATCTAGAATATTCTATCATCATAGTTACCCTTGAGGACTAAGTATTGGGTTTAGGACAAAAGATCTCGACACGGGATAAAAGATATTATACTCTTGACTAAAAGGAGAGGGGAGAGATATTATCTCGACTCAATATGGGATAAAGCAAAAGATGTTATACTCTTGACTAAAAGGAGAGGGGAGATATATTATCTCGACTCAATATGGGATAAAGCAAAAGATATTATACTCTTGACTAAAAGGAGAGGGGAGAGATATTATCTCGACTCAATATTGGATAAAGCAAAAGATATTATACTTTTGACTAAAAGGAGAGGGGAGAGATATTATCTGGACACAATATGGGATAAAGAAAAAGATATTATACTCTTGACTAAAAACAGAGGGGAGAGATATTATCGAGATCTTTTGGCCTAGACTCAATACCTACATAAGGGGAAAGAATATAGCAATCAAATCAATCCTAAGGTAAAGAGCATCATATAGAACATTCAGGGATATTATTTCCTAAAAATAATGATTGAAGACTCGATCTTAAGACAAAATCTAGACTCAAAAAAGGAAAAATCCTAATTGGGGTCTAACCTAATATTCTATGACGACCAAAAAGACTACGCAAAGATTGCGTTCACATATGGGCAAACAGCAAAAAATGCAAAATGACATGATTATGCAAATATAGCATGGACATGGGACTGAGTTTCAACCTAAAACATTGGTTCTAGTTCATGCAATGGGGTAGGCTTAAGGGTTTTGGTCAAAAGGTACTCATGATCAAGAATGTACTACAATCCGCGGGATGCGCGGCAATGTGAGGCATTCTAGTTATCCTACTCGTCGAGTGGACGAATGCGTAGGAAGGTACATGAGGTGGGGGGATCCATGTTGCTTGGCAAAGAAGAATCTAGTGGATTATCACCAAGGCACTTCACCACACTCCATTGGCTAAAAACCGGTTTGAACTTGTAAAAACAAGCTCGAAAGTCGCGCATACACATGAATGCAATGAATGCAAATTAATAAATGAATGACAAGTCACAAAATAATAATAAGAACACTCAAGGTAGTGAACCAAGCAAAAATAATTATAATGAATCGATTTTCAAGTTACACCCTCTTAATCATGTCCCCAATGAGGTCGCTACTGTAGGCCGCCGTATTCTTCTCCCCTCTTTTCTGCAGGCCTTCCCTCGATCCTCCTTTCGGGGGTCGGGTTTTCGGACAGCTTGGGAGAGCGCGTTGGGTGATCGAATTTCGTGAATCATTTAGTGTGTATGCAGATAGAGATTTCTGTACCAATGTGTGATACTCCAATATTTTCTATAATTATTATATTGATTTATAAATGATTTATAAATAGTTTCGGAGATTTAATCGTATATTCATTTAAGGATTCGGTTTATTCAATTAAAGCCATAATTATATTAATTATTAGGAAAATTGGCTCCAAATAATCCGAAGTTTGGGCCGTCCGCCAGAAATAATCTCAAGTTTGCTTTCCGCCCTGAATAATCCGATGTTTTGACTCACCCGCCAAAATGCTTTAAATGAAGACAGAGTCAAGACTCTGTTAAAGCCGTTAAGACTCCATTAACGGTGTGGCATCTGAATAATTTACACAGCCATGCTGAAATGTCGTTTTCTTCATAATCAATGCAGCCATGTCCTCTGGTACAAGGAAGAAAGAGGAGCAGCAGTGCAGCGCCCTACCTGCCATTTTATCTTTTTTTTGGTACGAAACCCCTAATCACTCTATGTCCCAATTACGTACTCAAAAATTTCTACTCCAACCTGTAATAATAATCAAACGATTCATTTCATTGGCCCAAAACAAACTTTATATTTACAACAAATACCTTGCAATTCTCTCACCTCTAAATTCTCGAAATTCCTCCAATACAACATCAACACCCCAATTCACTCTCCTACCCACAACCTCAATTGTCTCCCTCCCAAAGTTCTTTGGGCATTTTTCCTCGCTGCCCCTTATTTTCCATTTTCTAGGTGTATTTGTTCTTTATTTTTGAAATGAAATAGTATTCGTGTTGTGTTTTGGTTTCTGATTTTGTATCTGTATACCTCGTTCATAGAACTGGACATGTTTAATTCGTGAAACTTCTCCAATCTTCTGAGGTTGATTTTTTGTTCTTAGTTCTTTTTGAACCTGAGATTTAGCCTTCTTAATTCAAAAAAAAAATCAAACGGAAATGAAGTGTTATACACCACCGTTATTTGGTTGTCGGAGTGTAAGAGGAGAGAGAAGTGAAGTTAACAAAAAACGGTTTAATCAATTACCCATGGCTTGGCTGGAGCTCCAGTCACCATTAGTGGCGAGAGAGAGAAGAATAAGGAAAATTAGCTTTAACATTGTTTTCTTTGTCAATGGCCATTAACGGTAGTTAACGGAGTCTTAACTCCGTCGTCATTTAAAACATTTTGAGCAAGTGGATCAAAACTTCGTATTATTCTGAGTTGAAATAAAAGTTGGGATTATTTTCGTCGTACGACCCAAATTTTGGGTTATTGGGAGCCAATTTCCCTAATTATTATTATGGGACTTTCATAAATTGTATTTATTAATTTTGAGGAGTTTAATAAAAATGTTTTATATATGCATAAGAATTATTCATATAGTTTTAATTAGTTTTCATTAGTTTTTTTTAAATCAGAAAATTATTAAATAAATTCCTAAACCTAGTAGTCTTTGACTTGGGTTGACTGAGCCCCTAAATAAGGAAAAGGTGAGACAATTAGTCAGTTTTGCAAACTGAGTCAAAACCCTCAAGCATTCTCTCTCACTCACGTTCTCTCTCTCTCACCGGCCTCTCTGTCTTCTCTCTCTCCACCGAGCCTCCCTCTCTCCTTGCTGCTCACCGGAGAACAACCACCGGCATCTCTCACTGCCGGTAACGTCCCCCTCTCCATTCTCTCTCTCTTCCTCTTTCTTTTTCTCTTTTTCTCTTTTTCTCTTCCCGCGGGTCTTCTCATGCGCGTAACTTCGCGCGCGGCCTCCTGGCCCCCGGAGCACAACCAGACCACAAGGCCGACGCCCAGGTGGTGACCGGTGTGTGGTCGACCCTCCCCCGCACTCTCTCTCTCTTTTTTTTCCTTCTCTCTCTCTCTCGCATTCTCTTTCTCTCTCTTTTGCGATTTTCTCTCTCCTCTCTTCGCAAGAACGTACACCAACGACCACCACCACCGGCCATGGTGGCCAGTGGGTGGTGGTGGTGATGATGGGTAAGGTTATGGGTCTCATGCATGGGCAACCGTGACCGAGACCTCGTTTTAAAGTTAGGGTTTCATTTTTATATTATTCGTAACTATTAATTCGATTTTCACTATTTTCGATTTAATATTTTTATTTGTCTACACTCATTCGGAATCGGAATTCGGATTTTCAAAAGCCTAGATTGGTTGAAATAAATCAAGGAATTTAATAAAAATATCAGATCATTATTTCGTTATTTTTTGTATTTTCGTATTTAATTAATACTGATTCGATAAATTATTTTAATTAGGACCTAACGAGCAAGCGTGATTATCGTCGATTGATTGGAGCTTACTTATTGTTGGTAGCGTATTAGTGGTAAGCGCTCATACCTACCTTCTTCCAAAGCCCCATCAAAACTATTTTGATGTGTTATGTGCTAATTGGTAATTTATTGTGAATTTATGCAAAGCATGATTAAATTATATCGTCGTTATTATGAAGTTATTAAACATGATTCACTGCTATAAATATGATTTATAATTAGCATGTTGATGTTATCACTGCTGTAAACTATTCAGCGTTTTTTTATGGGAAACTCGCTGACGTTCCAAGGATCGTACGAGAAAGCCTTGAACCAAGAGCGTGCTGTTGATCGTTGTGATTCGTTGCTCGGAAAGCATAAACGTGACGAAGGGAGGTCTTCCCAGTCGAGTGGCGCAGATAAGAGGCCAAGACCGAACAACAACAATCACAACAACCAAGGTGGTAATCAGAACCACAACCGGAACAGGAAATCATGACTCGAACAATAATAGAGCTACGATCTGAGCTAGGAGGAATACGCCTTGTAGTCGCTGCAACAAGACGCATCCTGACAAGAACTGTCGTGGCGATGTACTTCAATGCTACGAGTGCAACAAGCCTGGCCACAAAACTTCTTAATGCTGGAGTCGTGGAAGGAACGACATTGGTCAGAACCGCAATAACAAATACAATCGTGGTGGAAATGGAAATGGAAATGCTAATCGCGGAAAAGGTGGTAACTACCGTGAAAATGGGGGTTACAACAACAACAACCGCAACAATACTGCTGCTCCTGCTGTGAATAATCAAGCACAACTTCCCGCACCTGCAGAACAACAACAACAACAACAATAGAGGGGTAAATGGAAGGGTTTATGTGCTGAACCGCAATGAAGCTGAGTCGAACCCGAATGTGATAGCTGGTACTTTTCTCGTTAACTCTCAACCTGCTTTTGTTTTGTTTGATAGTGGTGCAACGTATTCTGTTCTTTCTAAGAGCTTTGCATCAAAGATAGGTTTAGAGCCTACTTCTGTGTATAGTGCAAATATTAGGATGCCAGGTGGAACGATTGTAAATTGTAAAGCGTTGTATGAAAAGTGTCCGATTAGGATAGCTGGTTCTGATTTGCCTGCGGATTTGATTCAGATGGACTTGAAAGATTTCGACGTGATATTGGGAATGGATTAGTTAGCCAGATATAGGGCTAAGTTAGCGTGTTATGAACAACGTGTGTCGTTACGTGGACCGCATGGTAGGAGGATTACCTACAAAGGAGTCCTGGTCAAGCCAAAGTTAAAGGTAGTGGCGACCATGAAAGCAAAGGAGTGCACGACTAAAGCTGATGTTTCGAAACCTATTCCAATTGTTTCGGAGTACGCTGACGTCTTTCCAGACGAGATTCCCGGAATGCCTCCGCAACGCATTATCGACTTTACGATCGACTTAGCTCCAGGTTCTGCTCCGATCTCGAAAGCTCCGTATCGTATGGCTCCTGCAGAGATGAAAGAACTGAATATGCAACTAGAGGAACTATTGGACAATGGGTACAAACGTCCTAGTGTATCGCCTTGGGGTACTCCTGTTCGGTTCGTGCATAAGAAGGATGGTAGTATGAGACTGTGTATAGACTACCGCGAGCTGAACAAGATTACGATCAAGAATCGTTATCCACTGCCGAGGATTGATGATCTATTCGACCAACTCCGTGGAGCGACTGTTTTCTCAAAGATCGACTTACGTTCAGGATACCGTCACCTCAGGATTTCCGAGCCTGACATTCCATAGACCGCGTTTAGGACGAGGTATGGACACTACGAGTTCACAGTTATACCTTTTGGGTTGAGGAACGCACCTGCGAAGTTTATGGATTTGATGAACCGTACGTTTCAGCCTTGTCTCGATCAGTTCCTAGTTGTCTTTATTGATGATATTTTGGTCTACTCAAAGAACACTGTTGTGCACGAGCAACACTTGCTTACTGTTTTGGAGATTTTCAGACGACATCAACTTTACGCCAAGTTGTTGAAGTGTGAGTTTTGGTTAGAAACTGTTTCTTTCTTAGGACACGTGGTGTCTAAGAGTGGAGTTGCTGTGGACACGGAAAAGATACGTGCTGCTATGGACTGGTCGACACCGAAGAGCGTGACTGAAGTTAGAAGTTTTCTTGGGTTAGCTGGTTATTATCGTAGGTTTGTGGAAGGATTTTCGAAGATAGCGCAACCTATGACAAACTTTATGAAGAAGACGACGAAGTTCGTATGGTCTGAAAAGTGTGAAGCTGCTTTTCAAGAGTTGAAGAAACGCCTTACGAGCGCGCTGATTTTGACTTTGGTATCAGGAACTGAAAGATACGAAGTCTATAGTGACGCGTCTAAGCATGGCTTAGGTTGTGTTCTAATGCAACATGGAAAGGTAGTGGCTTATGCCTCAAGACAATTGAAGAAACACGAGGATAACTACCCTACTCAAGATTTAGAGCTCGCTGCTGTCGTATTTGCTCTGAAGATTTGGAGACTTTTTCTTTATGGTTCTGCTGTCAAGATGTTTATGGACCACAAGAGTCTCAAGTACATATTCACGCAAAAAGAGTTGAATATGCGACAAAGGAGATGACTAGAGTTATTGACGGAGTACGATATCGACATTCAGTACCACGAAGGGAAAGCTAACGTGGTAGCTGATGCTTTGAGTACAAAGGCTCGTCATACGTTGAACACTGCAGTAGTACTTTGGAAAGAGATCAAGGATAAACAGAGTGCATTAGTACTTGCAAAGTCTTGACGTGGAGATTGTGCTGAAAGGTGACGTTCAATGTACCTTTGCGCATATGTCAGTTCGACCAACCTTGCTCGACGAGATCAAGGATAAACATAGTGCAGATGAAGATCTTCAACGGATTCTACACCACAAGGACGAGGGTAGATCTGAGGACTTTTCTATTGGTCAAGACGGTGTAATGAGATTTCATGATCGTGTATGTGTGCCGAATGACCCGGAATTCAAGAGTTAGATTCTGGGTGAAACTCCCAACACACGTTATTCTGTACATCCTAGTGGAGACAAGCTTTACAAAGATCTTCGCCAAATGTTCTGGTGGAAAGGAATGAAACAAGATGTTGCTGAGTTCGTTGCTAACTGTCTAACGTCCCAGAAGGTCAAGATCGAACACAAGATACCTGGTGGAATGATACAATCGCTTGAAGTTCCTACATAAAAATAGAATTCAATTTCAATGGACTTTGTCATGGGTTTACCATTGACGCAAAAGAAGAACAACGCCATTTGGGTCGTTGTGGATCGTTTGACGAAAGTTGCGAGATTCATCCCAATGAATGACACTTGGGAAATGGAGAAGCTAGCGCATGCTTACGTCAAGAAAGTCATGAGACTTCATGGTATGCCAAAAGATATTGTTTCTGATAGAGATTCGAGGTTTCTATCACACTTTTGGCAGAAATTGCAAGAAGCTTTTGGAAGCAAACTGAAGTTCAGTACTGCTTTTCATCCTGCGACTGACGGTCAGACGGAAACAACGATTCAGACTTTGGAGGCTATGCTACGAGCGTGTGCTCTCGAATATCAAGGCTCGTGGGATACACACATTCCGTTGATCGAGTTTTCCTACAACAATAGTTATCACTCAAGCATTGATCGAGCGCCTTATGAAGCATTGTATGGTAGGAAGTGTAGATCGCTCGTTTGTTGGAATGATATTAGTGAAACTACAGTTTTGGGTCCTGAGATGATCCAGCAGACCGTCGATGTGGTTAAAGTTATTTAAGCGAAGATGCGTAGTGCTCAAGATCGCCAGAAATCGTACGCTAATGGAGGTCGTAGACCTGAAGAGTTTGAGGTGGGAAGCAAGGTAGTTTTGCGAGTATCTCCTACCAAAGGTGTCATGCGTTTTGGTCGTAAGGGGAAATTGAGTCCTCGTTACATTGGACCTTACGAGATCCTGGAAAGGATTGGTGAGGTTGCTTATCGACTAGCTTTACCTAGAAAGGTCCATAGTGTGTTTCATGTCTCTCAATTGAAGCGATACGTACATGATCCAACTCATGTCGTTCAACCTCAAGCGATCGATCTCGATGAAAGTTTGACTTATGATGAGCGTCCTATCAAGATAGTTGACCGCAAAGCGCGCTCAACTCGAACAAAGACTATTCCTATCGTCAAAGTCGTTTGGTCTCGACAAGGTTAAGAGGAAGCAGCGCGGGAAGATGAATCCATGATGCGCGAAAAAGTATCCAGACCTCTTCCTAGAAGGTACTTGTCCCACTTGAGTTTTGGGACGAAACTCCTTTTTGTCTTTTGCGGAGGGTAGAATGTCACGCCTCGAAATTGTTGTCTTTTGCGTGTTCTGTTAATCGCTTTGCACGAATTGCATGTTCAAGCATTGCATGGTGCATGCTACTCAACTTAGAATCACGATCGTACTTGCTCATCTTACATATGTTAGTGTCCTAGGAATTTGTTTTATACCTTCGCATGGGTAAAGTCGTTTTGTTTTGGGAAGTGGCTACTTCATGCCGAAACTTCTTTTAAGGAGGATAGAATGTGATATCCCAATATTTTCTATAATTATTATATTGATTTATAAATGATTTTGTAGACGCCAAAAAAGCGTCTTCAGATTTCTCCGCAAAAGCCCGATGATGAAAGGAGTAATTTTTAAGCTTCAACTCCTATTTTTGCTTTAATAGTTAAGATAAGATCTCATGTTTTTTTCCTCCAAACACTCTTTCATTTCATTTCATTCAAAAGCCTTGTTCAAGAACTTTCCAACGACACGTCTCATGCCTCATTCCGACCCCCGGTCACCAAATTGCGATTAAGGGGCAAAACCGTCTTTTACCGTTCAGGGGTAGAACGGTCTTTTCACGTTTTTCGGAATATTTAAATCCCACAAGAAAGTATAAATAGGCTGGATGACGTCATTATGACGTCATCCAGCTGGCTGCGCTGACCAATTTCACAGGGCCATTAGCAGCGCTGACCAATTACCCAGGGCCACTAGCGGCGCTGACCAATTTCCCAGGGCCACTAGTGGCTCTGACTTCTCTTAAGGCCTGACTCATTTTTCAAGCCCGTCACATTTTTCAACTAAAATTCGACCGTACAATCCTACTTCCCTCGCCGATATAAACAAGCCTTCACGCTCAGTTCAAAACACACAGCCTACAGTTGGCAACCTCTATTCTCAAGAGTATTGACACCGAACTTCCCCCTCTTTCTTCCAAACTTGAGATCTATTTTTACTATTCTTGTCAAATATAGCCTACAGTTCAGGTACAAATTCCTGAGAGCTCAAATCAAATTAATTGCTTAACTGATTCTTTTTCCAGTAGTCATAATGTAGATATCATGCTAGTACACGTTTTTATCGCTTCCTAAATACTGCCTGTATAGCCGTTATGCTGGTCAACTTGTCAATCAAATGCATGTCTAAATAAGGGTTAAAATAAATATTGTGTTGCTTTTGGTGAACCAATTAATAGTCTAAGTCTAGGTTGTTAATCCGGTTTTGCATGAGAATTATGTCTTTAAATTATTAAGCAAACTTGAGTTAGTAGAGGCCGTCATAATACGGGCGAGTTGGGTGCCTAACACCTTCCCACCTCGTACCTTCGCCCCTGAACCCTTTATTCATGGGTACTTATATGTTTTATATAAGTGGGAGTCTTTCTAAAAACATGATTAGTTTTGGGTTGTCCCTTCGGTTTGTCCCTTCGATAAAACGCCGATAGCAGATTTGTGACCTCTTTCATGGTTTTTATTCAATTCAAATATTTTCAAAAGTTTTTCTAACTCGATGGTCCCTTGAACTTATCTAAGCCCCCAACTGACAAATTTTCTATAAGGACGCACTCTGTGGCCATAGAAATCCCGGATCCTTACAGATTTATAAATAGTTTCGGAGATTTAATCGTATATTCATTTAAGGATTCAGTTTATTCAATTAAAGCCATTATAATATTAATTATTATTATCGGACTTTCGTAAATTGTATTTATTATTAAAATGTTTTACATATGAATAAGAATTATTCATATAGTTTTAATTAGTTTTAATTAGTTTTTTTTTTTAAATCAGAAAATTATTAAATAAATTCGTAAACTTAATAGTCTTTGACTTGGGTTGACTGAGGCCCTATATAAGGAAAATGGTGAGACAATTAGTCAGTTGTGCAAACTGAGCCAAACCCCTCAAGCATTCTCTCTCACTCACGTTCTCTCTCTCTCTTCTCTCTCTCTCCACCGAGCCTCCCTCTCTCCTTGCTGCTCACCGGAAAACCACCACCAGCATCCCTCACCGCAGGTAACATCCCCCTCTCCCTTCTGTCCCTCTTCCTCTTTCTTTTTCATTTTTTCTCTTCCTGCGGGTCTTCTCCTACGCGCAACTTCACGTGCGGCCTCCTGGCCGCCAGAGCACCACCGGACCACCGGGCCGATGCCCAGGTGGTGACCGTGGGTGTTCAACCCTACCCCGCACTCTCTCTCTCTCTTTATTTCCTTCCCTCTTCTCTCGCATTCTATTTCTCTCTCTTTCGCGATTTACTCTCTCCTCTCTTCGTCGGAGCACCGGCGACCACCACCACCGGCCATGGTGGCCAGTGGGTGGCGGTGATGATGATGGGTCATGTTATGGGTCCTATGCATGGGTACCCGTGACCTAGACCTAGTTTTAAAGTTAGGGTTTCATTTTTATATTTTTCGTAATTATTAATTCGATTTTCAGTATTTTCGATTTAATGTTTTTATTATTCTGCACTCATTCGGAATCGGATATCAGATTTTCAAAAGCCTAGATTGGTTGAAATAAATCAAGGAATTTAATAAAAATATCATATCAATATTTCGGTACTGTTTCTAGTTCCTTATTTAATTAATACTGGTTTGGTAATTGTTTTTAATTAGGACCTTACGAGCAAGAGTGATTATCGTCGATTGGTTGGAGCTTACATACTGTTGGTAGTGTATTAGTGGTAAGCACTCATGCCTACCTTCTTCCAAAGCCCCATCAAAACTATTTTGATGTGTTATGTGCTAATTGGGAATTTGTTGTGAATTTAATATGCAAAGCATGATTAAATATATCTTCGTTATTATGAAGTTATTAAGTATGATTTACTACTGTAAATATGATTTATAATTAGCATGTTCATGTTATCATATTTTGGGAATTAATTAGTCCATATGATGATTATTGGACAATTGTTGAATGGTGGATTATTAGTATTATTATGTTATTAAATAAGTGCTAATTTGTATGGGTATTATTGAGTGCTAGTGAGCACCTATCTATTATTGATTGAATGTCTTGGATGATTTGTGATTTTGGGGTATCATGTTACACTGCCGAAGTGCTGCCGAAATTGTGCTAGACATTACTTGTCATCTTTATTGAACTATCGTCGTTATTGAATTAAAGCATGTTTAATTCTCATCGTATTGAATTATCATTATTGTCGTTATTTACTATTCATTGTCTAGAGCATGAAATGAATTAGTAAGCCGTGGTCTCGTAGTACCACTTATGTCAACCAATGCAAATTATATGAATCGAATTAAATGAGAGTAAGACTCCTAATGGATCCCTAGGAGTAGTCGAGCAATCGAGATTGCACCTCATAGTGTAGTTCAAGGGATGAGTGATTCCCAAGTTACTTATGGACAACTCACAGTGTGTCTGGGACGGATCATTCCCCATTTATTAAGTCTTCTAGGCTCGTGTAATTGTACTAGAGGTAGTGTGCACACTACAGTCATTAAGTCCATGGCGTGATTGTATCTTCGATAAACAGTATGGGTAATCGCTGTTTTATAAGCTCTCTTACATCTATCTAATCAAGATGGATTGTCTGCGTCGTATTTCGTATGATCACTATACAAGAATTGTATGTAAAAGAATGTCGTTATGCGTATGCTTGATTATCCGCTTATGTGCGTATGCAAATGACTTTCAATGATTCTTCTAAAACCTTAGGTAAGGTTTGCAAAATGTTTTTACTGGGTACGAATGACGTTTATTCAGTTTATCTGATTTTTGTTTCTCTTTATTTCTTTTCTTTTCTTCTGTATTTTTATTTCCGTCACGGAAACCAAAGTGTAGGTTTAGTTGATTGAGGACGTACAGGTTGGAAGGTTAGAGTTGGCGTCGATTGATAGAATTATTTCTGTTCAGTTTAGATTGTTGGGATTTTTATTGGTTTTAGCCTTTGAAGGCAAGTTGTAATAAATTTGGTTTATTGGTTTTAGCTCACTATATAGACAACTCTGATATTAACTGTTTTAGATTGATTATTTATTCCTTAAAAGCTCCTTTTGATGCCTAGTCTTTCTTTCTGCTTAACATTAACTCCTTAGTGATAAATGTTGCAGTAGCGCATTCGGGTTCGGGACGGTTCAGTGGTGTCTGGTCGTGGACATCGACGTCGATAGTTCCCGGAAAATCTTTGCGAATTCGGGGGTGTTACACAAAGACATGATTAAGATTGTCGGAAGTTGCCACCAAATTTTGAGTTAATTTGGAAACCTTGGAGATCAAGTCGATAGTCTAAAAATACGTCAACTCTATTCCTGTGCACCCCAATCCCTATTGGGGAAATTGACTTCATCAATGAGTTTGGGGGCGTAGGTACGAGCTAGAAAGGTGTTAGGCACCCAACGCGCCCGTTAACAACAACGGTCTTTACTAATCGATTCAATATAATTACTAATGCTACGGTTCCAAACAAGGTTCAATTTCTCCAAATTCTTAGTTTTAACTAATGGGTTTGAACAAGCATTATTATTGTGACCACTTTTAACAATTTATCAAGTTAAATGCCTTTATTGCTAAGAGACGATAAACATGCTAAAACCTGCAACTTAAAGGACAAATACATAATTCATCCACCAATCCACAAACAAGACATGATTCGCTCATACTAAAGCAATAAATAACATAATTAAAACAATCATTTATCCATAAACTTAGGCTTCATACAAGCCCTTTCGCTCAAAACGCGCTAGCATGTACATATCACATAAACCAAAATCGTCAGTAAGAACAAGCAAAATAAATATTATTGAAAACCCTCAGGTTGGATTACCTGGATGCTCACAATGAACTTATTTGGTTGTGTTGCTTGAATTCATGCTCTTGATGAAGTATGAAGGTTTATTTTGTGGTACTAGGCCTAATCCTAAAGAAGGAGTAGGATCAGAATTTAGGGTTTGTAATATGAGAGAGAGAAACTGTCAACCAAAAGAACAGCCTCTCAGAGAGGATGTCCAACCTCTCCAACTGAACCCTAAGGTTTCTTTATATAGAAGAGGGGGAGCTACTAGGGTTTGGCATGGAAATCGAATGGGTCTCGAATTTGCTGTCCGCGAGAAAGAGTCTAGGCTGCCAAACTGCTAGGACGAGCGGCCAAACCGGTAGGCCAAGCGGCTTAGCCGCAAGGCAAGCGGTCAAACGACTTGGCATAGCGGCACAACTGCTTGTGCTAGCGGCCACCGATTGAGCCCAAGCGTAGCCGCTTGGAGCTGGAGCGGTGTGCCTGCATAGGCGCCTGTCATGATTTTCGTGCGGGGGAGACGTTTCCGACGGGGTCCACGTGGGATTGACTGAGCTCCCTTGTTTGACCAATTGTTGACTCATGGGTTTGGTTTCCCTTTCGGGCCCTTAGGTTCAAAGAGGCCTATCTCTCAGCTTTGGACTCCAATTGAATTGAGTCCAACTGGTTTGGATCACCTGTACAAAAGGCTTGTGTTGGTTAATTCAAATGAACTGGGCTAATCATCAGAGCAATTATTCTCACAACCCAAGTTCAAGCAAAATCCAATTCTTTCATCATCGGGTTTTTACGGGGACTTATTATTGACACAATTTTTGGTGTCTACAGTAGGTTACACAATAAAAATATTTCGTTAGATATAGAATAAATGATAAAAATCCTTCGATTTTAAGTCGAAGGGTAACCCTGTGCTGTAGGTCAAACAATAAACGTCCTTCGATTTTCATTCGAAGGGGAACCCTGTGTGTAGGCTGCCGTAATTTTCTCCCCTCTTTTCCGCGTGCCTTCCCTCTGCCCTCCTTTCGGGGGTCGGGATTTCCGGACAGCCTGGGAGAGCGCGTTGGATGATTGAATTTCATGAATCTTGTAGTGTGTATGCACAAAGAGATTTTTGTACCAAGGACATGATTAACATTGTCGGAAATTGCCACCAAATTTTGAGGTAATTTGGAAACCTTGGAGATCAAGTCGATAGTCTAGAAAGACGTCAACTCAACTCCTGTGCACCCCAATCCCTATTGGGGAAATTTACTTCATAAATGAGTAGAGGGGCGTAGGTACGAGTTAGGAAGGTGTTAGGCACCCAACTCGCCCGTTAACAACAACGGCCTTTACTAATCGATTCAATATAATTATTAATACTATGGCTCCAAACAAGGTTCAATTTGCCCAAATTCCTAGTTTTAACTAATGGGTTTGAACAAGAATTATTATTGTGACCACTTTTAACAATTTATCAAGTTACATGCTTTTATTGCTAAAAGAGGATAAATATGCTAAAACCTGCAATTTAGAGGACACATACATGATTCATCCACGAATCCACAGGTTGGATTACCTGGATGCTCACAAAGAACTTTTTGGGTTGTATTTCTTGAATTCATGCTCTTGATGAAGTATGAAGGTTTATTTTGTGGTGCTAGGGCTAATCCTAAAGAAGGAGTAGTATCAGAATTTAGGGTTTAATATATGAGAGAGACAGAGAGAGACAACTTAAAATTCACCCACCTCTTAGAGAGAATGTCCAACCTCTTCAACTGAACCCTAAGGTTTGTTTATATAGAAGAGCGGGAGCTGCCAGGGTTTGGCACGGAAATCGAATGGTCCTCGAATTTTGCTGTCCGCGAGAAAGGGTCCAGGAGGACAAACTGCTAAGACAAGTGGCCAAATCGGCAGGCCAAGCGGTCAAACAGCTTGGCCTAGCGGCACAGACGCTTGTCCTAGCGGCCACCACTTGAGCCCAAGTGTAGCCGCTTGGACCTGGAACGGTGTGCCTGCATAGGTGCCTGGCATGATTTTCGTGCGGGGGAAGCGGGATTGACTGAGTTCCCTTGTTTGACCAATGGTTGACTCATGGGTTTGGGTTCCCTTTCGGGCCCTTAGGTTCAAATAGGCCTATCTCTCAGTTTTGGACTCCAATTGAATTGAGTCCAACTGGTTTGGATCACCTGTACAAAAGGCTTCCACTGGTTAATTCAAATGAACTTGGCTAATCATCAGAGCAATTATTCTCGCAATTCAAGTTCGAGCAAAATCCAATCCTTTCATCATCGGATTTTTACGGGGCCTTATTATAGACACCATTTTTGGTTTCTACAGAAGCCCCTACTTTGGCCGAGCTTGAATAGAGCAAAGGTCAAAGTATTCCTATGCCAATACCTGCAATAAAACAGGAAAACTGAGTGAGGTGACAATCAGTTAAAGATAAACAATCCTTTTTAGAGTAATAAATTTTCCGGTTTATTTGACCGTGAGTTTGACCCTATGATGTAGCTCGGACAATAAACGTCCTCCGATTTTCAGTCGAAGGGGACCCTATGCTGTAGGTTACACAATAAACGTCCTCCGATTTTCAGTCGAAGGGGACCTTATGCTGTAGGTTACACAATAAAACATTTCGTTAGAAATAAAACTAGAGATAAAAATCTTTCTATTTTTGTTCGAAAGGTGACCCTATGTTGTAGGTCAAAAAATAAACGTCCTTCGATTTTCAGTCGAAGGGGAACCCTATGCTGTAGGTTACATAATAAAAAAATTTCGTTAGAAATAATATAAGAGATAAAAATCTTTCGTTTTTTGGTCGAAAGGTGACCCTATGTTGTAGGTCAAACAATAAACGTCCTTCGATTTTCAGTCGAAGGGGAACCCTATGCTGTAGGTTACACAATAAAAATATTTCGTTAGAAATAGTATAAGAGATAAAAATCATTCGATTTTTATTCGAAAGGTGACCCTATACTGTAGGTCAAACAATAAATGTCCTTCGATTTTCAGTCGAAGGGGAACCCTATGCTGTAGGTTACACAATAAAAATATTTTGTTAGAAATAATATAAGAGATAAAAATCTTTCGATTTTTGGTCGAAAGGTGACCCTATGCTGTAGGTCAAACAATAAACGTCCTTCGATTTGCAGTCCAAGGGGAACCCTATGCTGTAGGTTGCACAATAAAAAAATTTTGCTAGAAATAAGATAACAGATAAAAATCTTTCGATTTTTGGTCGAAAAGTGACCCTATGCTGTAGATCAAACAGTAAACGTCTTTCGTTTTTCAGTCGAATGGGAACCCTGTACTGTAGGTTACACAATAAAAATAGTCCGTTACAAATAATGTAAGAGATAAAAATCTTTCGATTTTTGGTCGAAAGGTGACCCTGCTGTAGGTCAAACAACAATCGTCCTTCGATTTTCAGTCGAAGGTGAACCCTATGCCGTAGGTTACACAATAAAAATATTTCGTTAGAAATAATAGAAGTAGTAAACGTAATAAAATGTTGCTCACACCTTAGGTCGGGTTTGAGCCCATGCCACTTGGCCAAGTATAAATGTGCAAACCTGTGGGTTTAAATTAGTCCCCTTTTTTTTATAACGGACTTTGGGGGCGCAAATAACTGCTATGGACCTCGTGTGGGGCCCACTGATTTTGAACCAATAGCCCAAAGAAACGTCAGAGGTGAGAGAGTGGGGCAGGCGGTCAAACCGCCACGTCAAGCGGTTGAATCGCTACGTGGAGCGGCTATGCCGTTTGCTGGAGCGGCTATGCCACCTGGTGGAGCGGCCATGCCGCATAGCTTGCAGTCTGACCGCCAGCTGGGCGGTCTGACCGTCCACGTGGCGGTTTGACCGGCCACTAGGTCATTATGCACGGTTTTCTTTAAAAGGAGAAGGGGAGGCCGAATGCGTCATCTTCCCCATTTCGAGCCTTCTCTTTCTCTTTCCTCCATTTTTTCTCAAATTCTTCAACCTCCATCAAAGCCCCTAGCTCCAAATCTTGAGGTTCCTTGCTCAAATTCTTAGTAGAACTTGATTTTTTTGGTTTTTCTTGTGTTTTTCAGTATCAAAACTCAAAATTGTGTGAATTTTTGAGTTTAGTTTCACTCATATTTCCAAAATTTCATCTTTTGTTTTTCATCTATGGCTCCCAAATTTAGAGGAGGTAGGAAAAGGAAGGTTCAAGAGATTGTTGTTCATGAGACCCCGAATGTTTTCACTCGGGTTTTCGTTTCCGGGTACCCCGTCATTGGGTGGGTGAGAGCCGGTTAGTCCAGGATGAGTTCACTCGTAGCGATTTTCATCCTACCGATCGTTGGGAGCCCAGCGATCTAGTCTTCAAGAAGAAGGAGCACTTGGTTACTGTTGGTACCAAATCTCGGGTATGTCATTTTTTTTTGTTCTTGCTCATTTACTCTTAGAAAATCATGTGTACGCAAACGTAGAATTACTAGGTTGAGAACTATAGTGTAGCTAAATGTGGATAAACCAATTTGCGTGAAATTGTTTTTCTTTTTAATTTGCGAATTCCCGTAGGACTCTTGTATTATATATGCATGTGAAGAATGAATTTGTGTGAAATTTATCTTGAATTTGTGGAGAATAAATTTGTATGAAATTTATTCTCATTGCAATTATATATACATTCCGTGAAAACAAACTTGAGTGAAGTTTGTCTTTGTTGTGATGGTAAATGGTTTTTTGAGTATATTTGTGGAGAATAAATTTGTGTGAAATTTGCTCTCTTCAAAATTTACTCTTGTCATATTGGTTTAGCTAAAATGCTAAATTTTACGATTTGTAAAAATTTAGGACTAAACCAGAGACTGGTAGTTTTTACTAGGATCACCTAGCTAATTGTCTTTGCATTTATTTGTGCCTTTTTAGGACGTCGACACGGCCATGCGGGGTTACGATAGCCTTTCGGGCATTGAGAAAGCCCGTAGGTATGTGACTCCTTCGGTGTACGCTATTGTGGCGCGTTGTGGCTTCAGTCACTTTTTACTGTCCATGGCTTCTGCTGAGCGCTCCGATCGCCTATTGGTTAAAGGCCTTGCGGAACGGTACTTGGATAGTACCAGTACCTTTCATTTTCCTATGGGTGAGATCATGATCACCCCTTTCGAGTTTTGTCCCATTTTCGGGCTTCCTTGCACTTGTGGAGATGTGAGCTGGGAGGTTATGGTGGATATGTTTGATCTTTTTGGGACACACTGGGATGGTAGGGAGTATGGTCGGACCGACGTCATGGTCCAATTTTTGACCAACCCGAGGAAGTTGAAGAAGATCGCACTGGAGCAACACGCGTCTTTTCTTGGCCCTTGTTCTAACTTGTTCCGTTTTTTCGGATAAGGCTAGTAGGTACCATGTTCGTTATTTCCCGTGCTTGCGGGATTTGGATAGAGTTGCGGAGTACAACTGGGGTCTTCTCGCATACTCTTGTCTTCTACGGTGTTTTGAGGCAGTCCAGTCGCCTGAGTGGAGAGAAAGGCACATCTCGCGTGTCCTTAGTCCGTTATTGGAAGGTTATGGAGGTAATTTTCTTTTATCCTTCTTGTACTTTGTGTTTCAGCTCTTTATTAATAACTTTTGCCTAATCCATGTACTTTGCATGTCTTCGATTTGGTTTTATGAGCATTTCTCCGACCTTGGCCCTCTTCTCGAGACAGGGGATTTGTTCTTTCCAGCGATGCAGACCTGGAGGGGACGGGCTTCTTGCCCATTTACCACTCCGCACGCCCTTAGAGAGGCGATATATCTCTTGACCGCTCAGGATGTAAGCAACTTTCCTTTGTGCTTCTTTGGTCCTTGTATCCTTTTGTATGCTTATTCTTGCTTTTGAAGGTCGATTGGTTCCCCTGGACGGATTATCTACTGGGGCTCTCGGATAGGTTCTTGGGCGCTCGGGTGTACGACCAGAGGAGGATCCTCATTAAGGTTCCTTTCGGTTTTGAGTGGTTATTGGGGGAGAGACTGATTAGGTAGACTTTCCCCGATCTTCCGGCTCCGAGGGTTCCTTTGGATTCTCCGGATTCTATGCTTTATGTTCGTCACCTTACCGTGGAGCAGGTTAGGGCGGCCACCGTTGGGGCGAATGCCCTTTAGTATTTGCTTCCAGTTGATCCTGAGGTGGATCTCATAGTGGCTTATACTGACTTCGTTGAGGCGCAGTTATGCCCCAACATCTCTACCGATCCGGTAAGTAATGTGCTTTTGTTTCTTAACTTCGTTTGGAATTAGTTTAGAAATGTGTCTGACATTCTTAAATCTTTGCAGAGTGCTTCGAGCTCTTCGGCTGTTTCTGCCCAGTCCTACTCCTCCTACTTTGTCGGTGAGTTAACCTGGAGTGGACGGGTCTCCTCAGGTTATACAGGTTACTGAATTTCGTGGACCTGATGAGGAGGTTGAGGGATTGCCTCTACTTGCTGGCTGAGGGGGTAAGTGAGAATTCATTGTTGTTTGCAATATTTCCTTTGTATTTATGCTGATTCTTCTTCTTATGTGCGCAGTTTGATGCTGCCGAGACAAGAAAGGTCTATAGGGGCATGCATGCCCTTAAGAATTAGATATCTAGATTCGCGTCTCGGAGTGTATGCACGAGCCGTCGGTCCGACGTTCTAGAGGTATGTTCATTTCAAGTAATAATGCTTGATTTGAATTTTTGGTAACATTCTGACCTTGAGCTTATTTTCGCAGCCTGTTCCCCTGGTGAGTCCTCCTAGGCCTTCAGTTGTTCGCACTCCGAAGTCGGTGTCTAAACCACAGCATCCTCCTCTTAGACAGGAGAGTGTGGAGGTGCGCCGGGGGAAGCCTCGGCCAGAGTGGATACGGGGAGATCGCCCCAAGTGCCTTCTCTTCTACAGTGGCCTGCACCGCCTCCCTATCTGGGGTATCCGGGCTATCATATGCCCATGTATCCTCCAATCCCTCCAAGGGTTTCTTAGAGTCAGGAGAGTACGGGGTATGGCAGTTATCCCGGCATGTCGGAGCCACCTTGTCATTCATTGGATCCCGCTTACTTGACGGGTTCATTATTTGCTTTTGACCCTAGAGCTTGGGCTATGTCTGAGCCCGGTCCTTCAGGTGCTCCACCATCGAGTGGACCTGGAGTGTCGTGTCAGGCGGGTCCGGGTACTGGCGAAGATGGCTAGTGATATTTGTTGTAGTGCATTTCGAACTTTCGGGCGTGTATTAAACCTGCTAAAAATTATTGCATCTATTCACGCACAAACATATCATGCAAATGCCCATATGTGAAATTCAATCAACTAATTTCCGAGTGGGAAATCACAAATCACGACATTCGCGAATTTAGGATTTTCGAGAATTTAGCACATTTGGGGTACCCCTTCCCCTAAAATAAAAATAAAGTAAAGAAAAGTGAAAATAGAAAAGATAATTAAAGGGGAAAATCTTAATAAAGGAAATCAGAAAATAAAAGGAATAAAATTGGAACTTGATAATCAAAATAAAAAGAAGGAAAGAGAATAAAGAGGGAATAAATAGAAAAGTGGCAAAAGCCAAAATTAAGGTAAGGAAAATATAAGGGGAGGCTTCCAAAATCTGTCCAAGTGGGAATTAGGAAGGTAGAGCCCTGTCCAACGTGGGGTCGGGTGGACCGAGGTCTCTCCCGAAAAGAGTACATCAGGCGCCTATACAGGGTGACCGCTAGAGCTCCTAGCGGCTGTGCTAGAGCTCTAGCGGTTGCCGCTTGGGCTTGCGGTTTGGTCGGTTGTCCTTGCGGTCAAGCTGCTTGCTGGAGCGGCTAAGCCGCTTGTCTTAGCGGCTAAGCCACGTGGACTAGCTTCAAGGCCGCCCAAAATTTTTTCGTCGTTTATCTGAATTTCCTTAAATTTTAGACGAGAATCAAACCGTATCCTCCATATAGTTGGGTTTCTTTCTCTTCTCTTCTCACCACTTGCTTTAAGCCCTTAGAGAGAGAATTCCTTGTGAGAAAACCCTTAATCTTTAACAATGGTGAACTTTGATGATGCTTTTGATGCTTGGTTGGCTTCCATGACTGTAGAGGAGAGGTTACAGCTCACCCCTTTTCAATTCAATACCTTCTTTCACCTTAAACAAGTGAAGATTCTATGGGACTTTCTTCATGCTTCAGCCGAGTTTTGGGACCCGAAATTCCATGTCTTTCGCTTTGGTGCTCAGGAGATGTGCCCTCTGGTGGAGGAATTCTCCGACATAATTAGCTTTCCAACCGACAATCCTCCTGCCGTTCCCTACTTGGGGAATGCTTTCAAGGGTGATTTCCGAAGGTACCTTGGGTTGTCTCTCCGTCAAGCGGGTGAAGTGCTTCATGGTGAGGACGTCGACCTTGCCAAGCTTGTGACTTTCTTCACTTCCAAGGCCCAGGGTGCGATGGATATGAGGTACAAGAAACGTGCCTTTGAATTTTGCCTCCTCCATCGTTATTTATTTGTTGGTGGTAATGAAGACGCTCTTATTCCCTCCGAAAAGAAGCTTACCATCAATAGGGTCAAAGCTTGCCTTCTTAGGGTGACCGAGCAAATACAGTGGGATAGCTCTCCTATGCACTGGGTCGTGGGAGAGACAATCCTTGCTTTAGATAGGCTCAAGAGAAATCCTCAAGAGTCCTTCACCGGGAGCCCTTTACTCCTTCAAGTAAATGTTGTGATAAAGTCTTAATCTTTATGGATTTAACTTTATTTGGTGAAATTCTTATCTTGTATTGACTTGAATTTTTCTCTTTGTTGTTTTTGTGAATATATGGCTCCAAGAGAGGCTCCACTTGCTTGAGGCTCACATTGTTACTAGGAAGTTCCTCCCTAAACACTTTCCGGCGAGGCGTCGAAAGTTCTCCGAATCCTCTCGGAAGGAGTGGATAGCCTATCTCTATTCCAACATCCAACCGGCTTGGTTCATCCCATGGTGGTGTACCACCAAGATTGTAGGGTGTAGTGAGAATGTGCCCTTTACGAGGATTATTGATTTGTATACCTTGACGTTCTTCCTGCCGAATCGCCACCTCCGCCAATATGGATTAAGGCAAAGGATCCCGACCGTGATTTGTGAGCCTCCTTGTCAAAGGCCCTTAACATCTTCCTTGGTGTCTAATTGGGAACGACACTGGAACCGTCGCCAAGTTTGGACTAAGCCGGTCCACCCGCACTCAAACGGGTTGTCTAGATTTTATTAGGAGTGCATTTGGAGCGGTGATAATCAAGTCAACCAAAGGCTCCTAGACAAAGAAAAAGAGTTATTTAAGGCCCGCAAATATGATGAGCCTAGTGGTGTCAAGAGCATGAAATGAATTAGTAAGTCATGTTCTCGTAGTACCACTATGTCAACCAATGCAATTATGTGAATTGAATTAAATGAGAGTAAAACTCCTAATGGATCCCTACGAGTAGTCGAGCAATCGGGATTGGGCCTAATGGTGTAGTTCAAGGGATGAGTGATTCCCAAGTTACTTATGGACAACTCGTAGTGTGTCTAGGATGGATAATTCCCCGTTTATTAAGTCCTCTAGGCTCGTGTAATTGTACTAGAGGTAGTGTGCACACTAGAGTCCTTAAGTCCATGGCGTGATTGTATTTTCGATGAACAGTATGAGTAATCGCTGTTCTATTCGCTCTCTTATATCTCTCTAATCAAGATGGATTGTCTATGTCGTATTTCGTATGATCAATATACACGAATTGTATGTAAAAGAATGTCGCTATGCGTATGCTTGATTATATGCTTATGTGCTTATGCAAATAAATTTCAATGATTCTTCTAAAACCTCATGTAAGGTTTGCGAAATGTTTTTACTGGGTACGGATAACGTTTATTCAGTTTATCTGATTTTTGTTTCTTTTCTTTTCTTCTGTATTTTGTTTCCGTCACGGAAACCAAAGTGCAGGTTTTGTTAGGATATTCCTTATACTCGAGTTGTAGGTTTGTATAGAGGTACCCACTTCTTCCCTGCTCGAGTCATGACACAATATGGGCTGAAACAAGTGACCCCTTGTCACGAAACTTTGGCCCCATATGTTGTTATCTTGACCACTGAATTCAATCCAGGTTGGAGCGAAAGTTAGAGATGCAAGAGGTGTTGGATTTTTTTAGTGACAAGGAGACCGAGAAGAGTCCTTCAGTGGAGTCATCTAGCTCCTAAGTATAACTAAAGAACAAATAAAATGGAAAAAAAAGGAAGGGCTTTATGAGGACAGCTACCACGTATTGAAACAAAGCAAGCCCCCAGCTCGAGGAAGCGATCACCGGTCGTCGTCAAGCCGAGGTCCTTCAAAGAAGAACTCTAATTTTTAGAAAGATAAATACGAGTTTGTTTAGCTTAATCGTTGCCTTTTTTTTATTATCCTTACATTTTACATATGCAATGAAAGTTTATTCGTTCAGTTTGAATAAAGGTTGCCTTTTTTGATTGAGTTGACTTGTATGGAAATTTGGATTGATTTAGGTCGGATCCATTAAAGGGTTACCTAGGCGTCCGATGTGGAATCAGGCCAACATAGTTCATTTAATGCTATGTTATTTTATTACTATTTTTGTTTTACACGTAGAACTTCTTCAGTTGATCCAAATTCGTGAGCTAGCTGAACTCTATGCCATCGATGTCCATTAGTTGGACCGCACCCTATAGACACCAAAAATTGTGTCTATGATAGGTCCCCATAAAAACACAATGATGAAAGGATTTGATTTTACTCGAACTTGGGTTGCGATAATCATTGCTCTGATGGTTAGCCCAGTTCATTTGAAATAACTAGTGGAACCCTTTTGTACAGGTGATCCAAACCAGTTGGACTCAATTCAATTGGAGTCCAAAACTGAGAGATAGGCCTCTTTGAACCTAAGGGCCAGAAACGGAACCCAAACCCATGAGTCAACCCTTGGTCAAACAAGAAAACTCAGTCAATCCCGCGTGGACCCCCTCGGAAAATCCTCCCCGCCATGAAAAGCACGTCAGGCGCCTATGCATGCAGGCCATTCTAGGTCCAAGCGGTGATCGCTATGATAAGCGGCCATGCCGTTAGGCCAAGTGGCTTGACCTGTTGTCCTACCCGCTCAGTCGTTCGGCCAAGCGGCTTGACCGCTTGTCCTGCTGGCTTAGTCGTTCAGCCTTGTTGCATGGTCGCCTGGACATTTCCTCGTGGACGGCAAATTTAAGGCCCATTCGATTTCCGTGCTAAACCCTGGCAGCTCCCCCTCTTCTATATAAACAAACCTTAGGGTTCAGTTGAAGGGGTTGGGAATTTTAGAGGTTGGTCTTTAGGTTGGACATTTTCTCTAAAAGGTTGGCCCCCAAAGTTGACTCTCTCTTTCTCTTATATTTTACCAGAAATTCTGATTTTACTCCTTCTTTAGGTTAGCCCTAACATCACAAAGTAAACTTTCATACTTCATCAAGAGCAAGAATTCGAGCATAACAACCCAATAAGTTCATTATGAGCATCTAGGTAATCGAACCTGAGGGTTTTCAATAAATTATACGAATTGCTTGTTATTACTAAAGAATTTGGTTTATGTGATATGTACATGCATGGCGCGTTTTGAGCAAAAGGGCTTCTATTAAGCCTAACGAATGGATGAATGAATGCATTATTTTTGTTATTTATTGCTTCTTATTATTAAATTATGCTTTGTTTGTGAATTGGTGGATGAATTGCTTGTTTGCTTTCTAACTCGCTGGTTTTAGCATAATTATCGTTTTCTAGCAATAAAAGCATGTAACTCGATAAATTGTTAAAAGTGGTCACAATAATAATGTTTGTTCAACCCTTTAGCTAAAACTAGGAATTTGGACAAATTGAACCCTGTTTGGAACCGTAGGATTAATAATTACATTGAATCGATTAGTAAAGGTCGTTGTTGTCAACGGGCGAGTTGGGTGTCTAACACCTTCCTAGCTCGTACTCACGCCCCCGAACTCATTTATAAAGTCAACTTCCCCAATAGGGATTGGGGTGCACAGGAGTTGAGTTGACGTCTTTCTAGACTATCGACTTGATTCCAAGATTTCAAAATTACCTTAAATTTTGTGGCGACTTCCGGCATTCTTAATCATTTCCTTAGTGCAAAAGGAAAATCTTCATGTGCATTCACACTCAAAGATTCACGAAATCGGAACATCACCGCGCTCTCCCAGGCTACCCGTCCGGCCGCCCGGAAACCAAAGGGGAAAAAAAAGGGGAGAAAAATCTAGTAGCCTACACACCCCTAACAGGATACCTTTGATAATGAATGGGACTGGCCAATTGGGTTGGAATTTCCCCCCGGAGGTCGGTGACTGGCACATGTAGTTCCTACCAAACTAGATCACCTTCTTTCAGACTTCGTAAGGCCAAACCCTTCCATACGCTGTTGATATATGTGAGAATGTTGTAGAGCTCGTAGTCGTCTTTCGCCCATGAACATGAGTTCATCGTAATGGGTTTGAATCCATTTGTGCTTCTGAAACTTCGTCCTCTAAAGCTATGAGCATGGAGGGTAACTGGACTTCAATAGGTACTATCGCTTCCATCTCGTAGATTAAGGAATACGGTGTAGCACATGTCGATAATCTGATGGATGTCATATATCTCCAATGTGAAACGGAAGCTTAATTGGCCAGTCCTTGTAATTTTCGACCATTTTCAAAGTGATGACTTTGAGATTATTGTTAGCTGCTTCCAACGCACCATTGTTTGTGGTGTATGGGAGATTGGTGATGTTGACTTTTGAATTTGTTAAGGAGACTGGTTGTTTCTGCCTTGAAGTGGAATTCGTGATCACTAATGATTCCATGTGGAACGTCATATCAGCATATGATATTGATCCTTGAATCTGGATACTAGCCTGGATGTGAGGACAACATATGACTGACTTTCTACCCACTTGGTGAAATAGAAGATGGCTATTAGGATAAATTCATGTTCTCCAGAACCTTTAAAGGTGATTTTTCCAATGATGGCAATCCCCCAATCGGAAAATGGTCATGGCGATTAGGGATGGCACTGGGGCGAGTACAAGTGGGTACCACCCCGCATCCGCGCTAGTTGACACGGGGATGGGGGAGCGCTAGGAAGGGATGGGGTGCGGATGATTTTGATAAACCAAAACCGCCGCGGGGATGGGGCGGAAGTGGTTCGCCTTCTTCCCTTAGTGGATACCCGTGAGAGCCCCGCCCCACCTTATACACGCTTACCCGCCCCGCCTCTGTAAGAACCCTCGACTTTCGGCGCTAATTGAAATATTTAGTTGGAACTAATGGTTCTTAAATAATACGTCATATGCAATTTAATTAATTGTGCTAGGGGAAATAATAAGCAAATAGTGAAGTCGCCACCAATGTTTAAGGAAATAATTAAACCATCAAAAGTGCACCCAATCCCTATTGGGAATTTACTCATACCCAAAAGGGGCCAAAGATTGAGTTCGGGGGTGTGGGTACGAAAAAGATAAAACGAATCCTATTTAAATCGCCCGAATTAACGGTCGCTACTAATCTTATCCATGTTTATTTATAACTCATATCTCAAGGTTCCATACAAATCCGGTTGTCCAAGATCCTAACTTAACTAGGTGGGTTGAATAAACTAAATTACTAAAGTGATCGCTTTGCACATATTATCCAATTGCATGCATTAATTATCAAGTACAAACCAATCCAATAATAAGATAAAGAATTAATCTCCACTTTACCTTTCTTGCATATGCAGATCTATGAGATTGTTAGCAACTTCAATGGAAGTAAAATAAGAAATATAAACAAAATAACAAAAATATGCTAATATGCAATCTAGGGCTAAGTACATGTAAAACCCAAATTATATGCTACAATGCTAATTTATTATGCTAATCATGCAAAGATGCAATATTTATACTAACCATGCATTAATCTAGAACTAAACTAAAAAGTATGAAAATCATGTAAGGATAATAACTAAACTAGCCTATGCATGATAATCATGAAAAAAATAATTAAAACATGCTAAATATATTAACCATAATCATAATCAAAGTAAAACATGATTTTGAAAAAGAGTTTTGAAAGGTTGAGAAAA
This sequence comes from Tetragonia tetragonoides, assembly GCA_038025085.1. NCBI lineage: Eukaryota > Viridiplantae > Streptophyta > Magnoliopsida > Caryophyllales > Aizoaceae > Tetragonia > Tetragonia tetragonoides. The sequence goes on from CM076149.1 coordinate 26,007,064, forward strand.
TTGCCCTCAGGTTAACCTTTTGTTGCACTAGAATTGAATGTCAATTGCTCTTGTATTTGCCTTGCTCTTGAATGAGGCTTGATAAATGCTTGAATGAATTGATTAGGGTTGCATATGAGAGAGGAGAGAGAGAGAGATTAGGGTTCTCTTGTGTTTATGGGTGAAAATCCCGTAATAATGAGTCTTGGTCCCCAAAAACGGAGTTTAGAGGGATATTTATAGGGATTGGGCCGAAAAGGTGGCCAAATTAGGGTTCCCGGGCCCACCAACGGTGCCGAGCGGCCACACGGAAGGCAGCTCGGGCCAGCGGCTGGGGCTCGGCGGCTGGGCCGCTGAAGCTCAGCGGCTGGCCAGAAGGCCCCCGCTCCCACAAAAAGGCCGCTGGAGCGCTCATTTGTGGATAAGGAAATTATTGAGATACTGAGTAAGGATGGATAAAAGGGTTCAAATGAGCACAAATACGTCGAGCATTGACATTCGTTTCTTTAACATGATTATGGTTATCATCATTGGGCGTTACGCCAGGGGGGACACATTTGGGTGTCTACAGCCTCATACCCATCTTCCCCACCTCATACCCACATTAAAAAAAAGTTATAAAAATAAATAATTTATAAAACCTTATTTTACCAAATATAAAAAAACTGTCTACTTCTATTACTTATCAAAAAGCTCAAATTTTTCCTTGCAAATTATCTTAAGGTGAATTTGAGGTAGATCCAGATATGGGCTTCCTTTTTTTTAGGGAGGTATAAAGCGGATATGAATACCCTCTCAATAAATGGAGTGGAGGTGGATACCCGCCGGGTAAATGGGGCGGAGGTGCATTTGGAATCTCCAACCCGTGGCGGGGATGGGGCGAGTGGCGGAATCAAAATATCCAGACGGGTATGGGGATAGATATACCTATATTCACCACCGCCCCGCCTTATTGCCTCCCTAATGGCGATGTAAAGCTGTGTATCATCGATTTGGCATGTGTTGTAAGATGGCATAGATTTGACCTTTCTTGCATTTTGTTGACATAGTCGTAACAATCCATTTCCATAGTAGTCCAAAGATACCCAGGCCCGGAGTTTTCTATAAAGCATACGACCATTCATGTGTGGTCCACAAACACCATTTTGAACTTCATCCATGATTTTTGCAACTTCTTTAGTGTTGATACATCTCAAATTGACTCAATTATGAGAGTTTTTTTACGGAACCTCCTTGCATTCTATGTATTGTGGTACCAATACACGGATGGCGTGTTGAGCTCTTGCAGTTGCATTTGGAGGGTACGTGCCCTTGGTGATATAGTTGAGATATATCCTGGTACCAAGGATCCTCTTCTATCGGAGCTAGAATTGGGCTTATGCCGAGTTTGTCGCAGAAAGTTGGCTCGTTTCTTCCCCACGGCGTTGTTGTGAGAGTTCATTGCTCATTCTCCTATTATGATTATGTAGACACCCTATTCGGTTCTCATCCCCTGACACCGCAACGCCCGATGATGATGGTAATGGATTAACATGGACGTAAGTATAAAAGAACATTGCTCGGAAATCTCGACCAAATTCCTTGAAACCTCAGTCTTTGGATAGCCCTTGTTATAAGGATTCCAACGCCTTTGACCTTGCGTCAATCAGGTTCCCGGATCAAGAGATATCACGTCTCGAAGATTTGGGTCAAAACCGCTCAATCTCGACCCATTGGGTCAGCCCAAGGGCAATATCGTAATTTACTGAGCACAAAAAGTCCAAAACCCTAGTCACGCGCGCGCCTCCAGGCCTGGTGGCCCCAAATTCCGTCCCCTAACTCTACAAATAATTCTCTTCACCCTCTTTTGCAGGAGGTCAGTCAGTTCATAATTTTGAGAGCATTAAGAGCACATAAATTCCCCAAATCAAAGAGAATTCAGAAATCTGAAGATCCAAGCAAGCATTACACCTAGCCTAGCACCCAAGAGGGAAGAGCAATCCAAATTCTACTAGTCCCGTTCGAATAGAACGTCCAGGTAAACCATCCTGAGGGCCTAAGTCTTTATCAAAACTCTTGTTTACTGTTTATTAATCATGTTTTATTTAGCTTTTGATTATGGTTGAATAAATTTGCATGCTTTGGGTTTTGTATATAATTATGCATGGTTAGTTAATATAAAGTTAGCATCTTTTTATTACTTTATGCAAATTTGCATCTTTTCGTAGTTTTTGCATGCATATAGTAGCCTTCTAGGCTTATTTTAGCATAAAGTTAATGTCTTTGCGTTGTTCTTCTTTTGAGGTTACTAACAGTTTTATTGATGTGCATATACAATACTTGGCGCGTTTAGCAAAGTGCGGTAGGTTGGAGTGCTAATTTAATGCTTTATATCTTGTTTATGCTTGTCAATAGTATGCATGTAAATTGGATATAAATTGTGCAAAGTGATAACATAGGTAATTTGGTTGTTCTTAACCCGCCTAGTTAATTTAGGATCTTGGACGACCAGACTTGTATGGAACCATATAGCATAAATAAATATTTGACATGGATAAGCTTAGTATAGGCCGTTTATACAGGCGATTTAGATGAGATTCGTTTTGTTTATTTCGTACCTACACCCCCGAACTCAATATTTAGTCCCCTTGGGCATGAGTCAATTCCCAATAGGAATTGGGTGCACTTTGATGGTTTCCAATTGTTTCCTTAAAAATTGGTGGCGGCTTCTTATTTGCAAATTGTTATTCCCTATAATTAATTTAAATTGCATATGACGTATTATTTAAGAACCATTAATTCCAGTTAAACAAAATCTCGATAGGAGAGGAAGCCGCGAATAGGCGAGGGTTCTTACGGTGGCGACTTCACTGGGGACAAATAATAAGAGGGTGTAATTCGAACACTTATCCATGTCAATAATTTATTTTACCTATTTGGTTCAATTACCGTATGTGTTTATTTTCTTTGTTTTTTCATCCATATCATTCATATTGCATGCGTTATCATCGCAAGATGTCGAAAGACATCACCACTCCATAAACAGGAATTACCTTTCGGAACATTATTTATGACTTAGGTCGGTGACCCATTCGGTCCGAATTACCTTTGCACATAGTCGTGTTCCACCCCATGGCATTTACATGTTTTCATTCGAGATGTGTAAAACGGTACGACTAGTCTTACTATGCACCCCATAGAGGACGAAACGCATCCGGTCAAGGGTTACTGTAACACTCCGAATTTCCGTCCAATTTAAAACCATTTAACATCACGAGTTCCAGCGGAGAAACTCTGGAAATCCGAAGCGTTACCGCCGTATTTAATGTTCAAATCAAATACAAGGCTAGAAAGAAAAACAAGTGCTAGAAACCTTAACTCAACATACTAGATAATTAAATATTAACTAGCTTCCAACTAACTTAAAACAATTAGTCCAAATGAAATAAAAGTATTAAGCTTATTAATTCTCGTGCAAGAGAATTAATCTCGTTACAATAATAAAATCCCAATGTTCCAAACTAAACAATAAATAATTGTTTTTAGAAGATATACTATCTTCTTCGTACGCCTCCTCTCTAGCTCTACTCTTGGAGCTAATATCCTGTCAATCTACTCCCTCATATAGACAAATTCCATATAGGTTCATCATAGGCCCACCATTGAAGAGAAATGGACAACAAACACAAGTAAAATGAAAAACAACTAATCAGCGATGCTGAGTAATTCACAACCACATAATCCATCTTAATCTCTCAATTAAGTCCACATGCTTAATCAATAAACAAAAAGAATCATGCTTTAAGAAAAGTAAGACAAGATGCTTTAACTTAAAGACACAATAATCACCAAATAATAAATCTCATTATTTATTATTATCCTTTAGCGAAGTTCGTTAGAGAGAAGAGAATCGCAAGAATTGTCAAACCAACCGCAGTCGATTCAATAGGATCTTAGTCCCGTGCACAGTGGCAAAAGAGGAATCAAGCGTCCCGGAGTATAGATGACTCCCGAAGTACTTCTAAATGTTCCTAAGTATACATAGCCTCTCTCAACCCTTAGGTTTACAAGAAGAACAGTTTCATCCACAAAACTTCACTTTCCCAATCATCATATATGGATACAAGCTTTAACTGAATACATTGAGGCCATAACCAATGGAACCACTCAACATACCAAATGACAAATTCCCATTCGCATCCTTTGGTGGATCTCTCACGCAAACAAGTCTTAACTCTCAATTCAATTTAATATGGTGATCACATAACAAGTAATACACATAATCTTGGCACTCAAGTAACACGATATGGTTACAATTTCCGATGGCATTTTACATGAAAGGGAATCTAGACCTTAATTCAAAACCACCTAATCAATAGTCAAAGTTCATATCAACTTATTGAAGTAACATGCTTCTAACATGATTCCACATGCTTACTAACATGATACAAAAATAGCATTTTCAAGCTATATCCAATTGAACAATTATTAACATAACTTTCGTTCAATAACCATCAAATAAACATGCATCTCCTCACATGAATATTAATCAAGTAGACATTGCTACACAAGAGAATTTCCAACATTATACATGCATTCACTAACATATAATTCTATACGAATTTTCACAAGGAAATAAACATCGGTTATCCCTTCTCAAATAGTCACAAGTCCAAATATGAATTCACACTCCTAATTCAATACTAGACCATGAATACAAATCACAACCAATATGAATTATGACAAAGAGATTACATAATTCATAGAGACATGAATTACGACAAAGGAATTTCATAATTCATTAAGATATGAATTACCTTTCAAATAGGCAATACCGACAATCAAATAACGGAAGCTCCTTACGTTTACGCGCGGTCAACGGGTCCTAACAAATCCACAATGTAACAATAGTCCATACCTTCACTTCTAAACCACTTTATTAAACTTTAAAAATGATTTAGTACCCTTAATTTAATTAATTAAGTTGCTGGAATTTTCAGTTACTCATGCATGCTCAAATTTCCAAAAACGAATTTGCATAAACAAAATAGGAAACTTTCCTAAAACCCTAAACCAGTCAACTAGTCAAAGAAAGTCAACACCAAAACCACATCCCCATCACCACCCAACACCACCGCTGACCGCTGTCAGCGGCGGCTGGTGGCGCCGGGCAGCCGCCACTGCTGGCCGCACGGCCAGCAGCCCGGTGCTGCAGCACGGCAGGGTGCTGCCGTGTGCAGCACACGGCCCTGCTGTGTTGCATCCGAACCAAAACTCTTTTTTTTTTTTTTTGTTAATCAAATTTAACAAACCCTAATCTAATCAAATCCATAATTTAATAAATTTCCAAATTTCATTAGATTGCAAAGATCTAACCTTTTTCATTCAAACTTGATTCAATTCAATGAAACCACAAACCAAACCCTAATCATGATCCTATCATACAAAATTAAATAGAATCTAACAAACCCTAGATAATACAAAATTAGGGTTTATCATACAAAACTAGGGTTCATGAAAGCATACTAAAATTGAATAAAAAATGTTTAATAATCAAATGAAATCAATTTAGAATACTTACATGGAAATTCAAAGAGTTAAAATTAAGCAAGATGGATTGTGAAAAGTGATGAACTTTGTCCTCCTTTTTGCCCTAGGTACTTCGGCCGTGTGAGTGGAGAGAGAGAGAGAGAGAGAGAGAGACGGTTTTTTTTTTTTTTTGTTTGGTAAAGAATCACTTATGTGAGGAAGTTGAGTATATTTAGGAACCCCCAAATCTACTCCTTCTTTACTAAGCTGCTTCTTTCCTAAGAATTCTCCTTAATTCCCTCCATTTACCAAATATTTTAGGAACTAAATTTTGAAAATAAAATCAGCAAAATTGATCCCTATTTTCGGCTAGGGTGGCCGAAAATAAGGCCCATTGGTGCCTTATAATTTTCGGCCACTTCCAAAAATTATAGAACCCAATCTCTTTTATTTATTTTGGACCAAATATAATTTAATTAGGTCCAAAACTAAAACTCAATATTATTTACGCAGCCAAAACATTTATGAGCCCAATTAAATATTTTAAATATGAATTTGCATTTTCTTTTTAAGTAATTATTATTCTAAAATGAATAAAAATTACGGGGTATTACAGTTACCATATCCAACCATAGATTGTGTCAACTATTGCATTATGTCCCATGGTCCATATCAAGGTGCTAAGTTATTTACTTGCCATATTATTATTTATTTTTTCCTTGCTATGTGATTAGTTTTCATAGAATATTAGGACTAGATCCTCCCTTAGGATTTCTTTTTTGAGTCCCTGTTAGGGAAGGTTTCCCTTTTGTTTGCCTGTGCGTTTTGTCAAGTTTACAAATAGTCTAGGATCTTTTCTATTTAGGAAGTAGAATCCCTGTACGACTCCGATGACACTAGTGACCATGTTAGGAAGACGTTCCTTTCCATAAGAATTAGATTGCATGCAAATAATATATTCCCATCAATGATCTTTCACCAAATAAATAAATAAAAAGTCCAATTTTATTTCATGTGCAAGTACATAGTATATCTTCTTTCCTTAAACTAAGGAATTTCATTCCATATGCAAGTCAAGAGTATGTGTTATTCTAATAAAGTCGAAAGATCGTTGACTAGAATATGCTATTTACTTAAAATCGCGTATTACCCAAAAGATCACCATGTTGAGGATTAGTGCTAGATTCTCTTCCCACAATTGTTTTAAAATAAAACTTTTATTCTGTGGAGGTTCCCATTTATTTTCTATTTTCTTAAACGGGCCTTTTTTATGTCCAGAATTGGTAGGAGTAAAGATTCCGGTCCTAGGAAGTGGGAGAGGGAAGAGTCCAGTAAGAGATTAGTCCGCAAGTTGTCATTCGAACCTTCACCACAAGCACAGTTCGTGGGCCCCATTTGGCTCAATTACCTTCGCACACCGCCACTGTCACCTCAAGCCTCACCACCTAGTTCACCTAAGTCCGCTATGTCTGGAGACGCTGAGAAAACCGCTGACCAAAAGATGGACGACCTTTTAGCCCAAATGGACGCCATGAATGCTAGATTCACTGATATGGAAGCCTATGTCGCTATGTTGGATCCCCCTACTAGGGATGATGATGAGCCCAAGCCCGATGAGGAAAAGGCTGAACCCTCCACTAAAGAGGTCCAAGAACTTCAAGCCAAACTAAACAGGCTTGAATCTGTCCTAGGCAAAAGTCGTGTCTTCAACGACATGATCATCAATTCTGAAGGCTATGCTCCCCACATCAAGGGAAAACTGCCCACTAAGTTTTCCATGCCTGAAGTTCCCACTTTCAAAGGAACCGACGATCCGCAAGATCACATTAAAGCCTTTACCACTGCATTGGGCCTTAGAGGCATTGAACAAGAGCTATATGTTCACCTCTTTCCCCAAACCTTGGATCCTGTTGTCAAGGCCTGGTTCTTCAAGTTGCCCACCCAAAAGTTGGAAAAATGGGAAGATCTATCCTTATTATTCCTCCAGAGGTATGCTGCTAATGTCTTGCCACCCATGACATTAAGAGAGTTGGACATCACCAAGCAAGGTGATAAGGAATGGTTCACCAATTTCATGAGAAGATGGAGGACTAAAGTTGCTGAAATGATTGATCGCCCATCTGAAAGGGATCAAATCAGAATGCTAGTCCAAAAATTTGGCATCTGAGTACCGTGAACACATGAAGTTTCAACTCATAACTACCTATGCCCAATTAACTGAAGTAGGCGTGGCCATTGAAGATGATCAACTCCAAAGAGGGAAGAACAAGGTCACCTGCAACAACAACACGAGTGGGTATAAGGATAAGAAATACACTAATACCAACCATGCCTCCACAAGTAGAGGAAATGAAGTGAACGCCATAGCTGCTAGGCGTCCAAGAAGGTATACTCCCCTCGGAATGCCTTATGTCAAGGCTCTGGACAAATTGATCAAAAGAGACTATCTACATCCGATTGGGCCTACTCCCGATCCACCCGTAGAAAAAAGATCACCATATTGGAACGAGTCTGCTTTCTGCAAATACCATAGGGGGCGTGGACACGATACTGAAAAGTGTTACACTCTCAAAGATAAAATCCAGGATTTGTTTGATAGTGGCAAAATACCATTCCCTAAAGACGCACCGCCACCCAACAACAACAATAATCCCCTCAGAAATTCTTTTGCCATTGACATAGAAGAAGGGTTTGATCCATCCTATTTGATCACTCCTATTGGGTAGGCCATACCACCATACCCAACTCAAGGCCCACGCTGGACGTTTCTGGCCTTTGGGATAGCGATGAGGAAGATAATGGGTCATATACCGATCCGGAAGATGTGCTGACTCGTCAAGTCCATGATATAGCCAATGGCAAAGCCTTGTACAATATCTCCGATGATGAGAAAGAAGAAGATGATAAAGCCCTAAACTACCTCACAAGATCAGGACGCCAGTTCAGGCCCGAAAATATCTATATGGATCCATCCCAAATCCAACCCGTAGAGCTTGTAACAATCCCCAATAGGGATTCGGCCCAAAGAGAAATGGCGAAAGAGGACGATGGGACCAACATCCTCAAACAACTACAAAGAACAAAAGCTGACATATCCATCTGACAACTGTTGACCACTTTTATCACTCATAGAAGGCCCGTGCAAGAGGCCTTGAATGCAACCACCATTTCTTCAAATGCCACCCCTGAAGAGGTAGTCAACCTCTTGGTCCAAGGAAAGTCATCCACGCCCGTCACTTTTTCTGATAGAGGCCTTCCACCTGAAGGTATTCACCACAACAAAGCCCTTTATCTTACCGTAATCTGTCAACAAAGACAAGTCCCTATGACTCTAGTTGACAATGGCTCAGCTGTAAATGTATGCCCCTTGAGGACCGCTGAACACCTCAAAATAGATTGCGACAACCTCGCGCATTCCGCACAAGGGCTAAGGGCTTACGATAATTCCAAGAGGAACGTATTGGACACCTTCTCCATGAACATCAATATTGGACCCATCGAGAAAATGGTTCAATTCCATGTAATTGACATTCCAGCCACCTTCAACCAACTCTTAGGAAGGCCCTGGTTACACGGGCTAAATGTTGTAGCCTCAACCCTGCATCAAAAGGTAAAGCTATCTTTGGCAGGATCCACCTTGGAAGTCTGCACTGACACTATGGTGGCCCAGATTGAGAAAGCTCCAGTCGTAAAGATAGAGCATAATGAGCAAGACGAGGAGTTATGGGGCTTTGAGAAAATAGCTTTCATAGAAACAATAGAGCCCACACTCAATGTGAATGCTTTACTCAGAAAGCAAGGCCACTTTCCAAGCACCACTTTGGGCCCTCATCCCAAGGTAGCTCAAATCTGCTGGAACACCAAGATCAAAAGTGATCTATTTGGGCGGGGCTACAGGCCCACAACACAAGAAGTTAGAGCCTACATATCCAAGGAAATGGCTAAGAAAACAGCCCGCGCAGCCAACAAACCTGTTCCACACAACATGGATCCTTACCCCCTCACCCTCAATGGGCAATGTCTTCAAGAAGGCGACCCATATCCATACTATGGATTCCCGGAACCATACACAATTAACGGGATCCTAATTCCAGGCTTTGAAGCATTCCAAGACTGCTTCACCATGAGAAAGACACACCCATACCTCCTAATGATGACCAATCCACTAAAGATTGGGCTAATGACATGGCACCCAACGACTTTGGGCTACTACTTGGCGAAGAACGTCGTCAATACGACGAGACAACAATAAAACTTCCCCTTACTGTACCTTTTAATGAAGGTTTTGACCCGTCCAAGCTGATTGCCCCAATCGGGTCCGACCGTGCAACCTGGAAGCATAAGACGAAGTGGACTCCAGTCAAGGGAGCCAAATACAAGTTCACAATCTGCAAAGGTCCTACAGGAGGGCCAATTTCTTATTCTGAGTCTGATTCCGGGTCCGAATCCGATTCTGGGTCTGTAATCCTGGAAGCATCGGGTAGTCCACCCCAGTCTATTCCTGCTATTACTAAGGTCCTTACTGATGACCTCACTGATATATTGTCCACTTCTATTAATATTATGAGTGACGATTTTGCTTACTCGGATTGCCTCGTTTCTAATAATTCAGAAGATACAACAGAATTGCCAAAAGAAATTATTAAAGCATTAATCGAACATGAACAAAAGACTTCAATAGTTGAAGAAATAGAGACAATAAATATTGCAACTAATGATGAGCCTCGCCACGTGCAAATAGGCTTGTCTTTAACATCTAATGAGCGCGAACAATTCGTAACACTCCTAAAGAATTATACAGATGTTTTCGCCTGGTCCTACAAGGACATGCCAGGCATAGACCGCAAAATTGCTCAGCATACCATCCCACTAAATCCCGACTGCAAACCAGGCAAACAAAAGTTAAGAAGAATGAACCAGAATGGGCTCTTAAGATCAAAGAAGAGGTCCAAAAACAACTAGAGGCATACTTCATAAGAGTGGCCAATTACCCCGATTGGGTAGCCAACATCGTTCCAGTCTCAAAAAAGGACTGACAGGTTTTAATGTGTGTAGATTTTAGGGACTTGAACAAAGCAAGCCCGAAAGATGACTTTCCCTTACCCCACATAGATGTCCTGGTAGATAATACTGCCGAACATGCCCTCCTATCGTTTATGGGCGGGTACGCATGATATAACCAGGTCCTGATGGCCAAAGAGGATGAAGAGAAAACCACTTTCATCACACAATGGGGCACTTATTGCTATACAGTAATGCCATTTGGGCTTAAGAATGCAGGAGCCACATACCAAAGAACCGCTACAACCTTGCTCCACGATATGATGCATAATGAGGCTGAGGTTTATGTAGATGATATGATCATAAAGTCAAAAGACAGAGAAGGGCATGTACCCTCACTTCGAAAGTTCTTTGACAGACTTAAGAAGTACAATATGAGGCTTAATCCCAAAAAGTGCGCATTCGGAGTCTTATCCGGCAAACTTCTAGGATTTGTCATCAGCACCAGAGGAATAAAAATTGATCCATCCAAGATCAAAGCCATAATAGACATGCCACCTCCGAAAACAGAGAAAGAGATAAAAGGCTTTTTAGGGAGAATCCAATACATCAGCAGGTTCATTTTCAAATTAACTATCACTTGCGAGCCCATATTCAAGAAACTCAAAAAAGAGGTAAAAATAGGATGGGACGAACAATGCCAAAAGGCCTTTGATAAAATTAAGGCCTATCTATCCAAACCACCTGTTCTAGTACCGCCCATTCCAGGCATGCCTCTAATCCTCTACCTTATAGTCACATAAACTTCAATCGGGGCCATGCTGGCCCAAGAAATAGATAAGGAAGAGAAAGCTATATACTATGTGAGCAAGAAGTTTCTGGAATACGAAACCCGCTATTGGTCCCTAGAAAAGACATGCCTAGCTTTGATAGCAACTACTAACAAGCTGTGACATTACATGCTCCATCACACGATCCACATAAGATCGAGAGAAAACCCTTTGAAATACATATTTGAAAAGCTCATACTAAACGGTAGAATAGCAAGGTGGACTATTCTCCTCCTGGAATTCGACCTTCAATTTGAACATCAAAAAGCCATAAAAGGGCATGCCATCTCGGAGTACCTAGCCGACCAAGCCGTAGATGAAACAGATCACAAGGACGAATATCACTTTCTAGACGAAGGGTTATGACCTTAGATACCGAGACTTGCCAACTATACTTCTATGAAGCATCCAACCAAAAGGGTTTTGGGGTAGGAGTACTGATAGTATCCCCCAAGGTGCACATACACCTATTTCAGTCAAATTGGACCATGAAGTCACAAATAATGGCGCTCAATACGAATCCTGCATAATAGGACTGCAATCCACCATAAGCCTTGGCATTAAGACGCTCCGAGTCTATGGAGATTCGTCGCTCATAATTAATCAAATTTCCAAAGTATGGAAGGTTAAAAGTGAATCCTTGGCACACTACCAAGAATACTTAGATAAGATCATAGTGTATTTCAATCAAATACACTTCACATACCTTCCACGAGAAGATAATCAATTTGGGACGCCTTGGCAAAATTAGCAAGTATGACCAATATACCCGAAACCAATCGGATGATGCCCATCTGTGTACAAAGGAGATCCGAGCCTTCATATTGTGACACTTTGGAGATGTTCCACGATGAAGAAGACGAGTGGTACACTGACATAAAGAATCTACTCATTTACCAACTCTACCCTCCTGATTCTAGCCCTAGAGCCCAGAAGCACTCAGAAGGCTCGCGGCCAAATTCATAGAGGTACAAGGTCAAATATACAAGAAAAGCCCAAACGGAGTCAACCTCCTAGGTACTGAAATGGCCCATAAGGTCTTAAGGGAGGTACACGCAGGAGTTTGTGGATCGCACATGAACGGTATGATGCTATCCAGGAAAAAAATAAGGCTTGGATATTATTGGACGACAATGGAAAAGGATTGTTGTGAATTTGTCAAAAGGTGCTTACAATGTCAGACACATGCAAATCTACAACATTTACCACCAAGCCCACTATATACCTTCACCTCACCTTTGCCTTTCTCGGCTTGGGGAATCGACATCATCGGTAAAATATCCCCGACAGGAAAAGGAGGCCACGAATATATACTGGTCGCAATCGACTATTTCCCCAAATGGGTCGAAGCTCAATCATACGAAAAGCTACAAGCACAGCATGTGGTTATGTTCATTAAGAATAACATAATAGCTAGATATGGAGTCCCCCAAGAAATCATCAGTGATAATGGGTCACACTTCATGAAAGAAGTAATTGAGTTGCTAACGCAGTTTAAGATCCAACATCGAAAGTCGTCTCCCTACAGACCGCAAACAAACGGCGCAATAGAGGCAGCTAACAAAAACATCAAGAAAATCATTGAAAGAATGTCAGAAAATTACCATAACTGGCACAATAAGTTGCCATTCGCACTTTGGGGTTACAAGACATCGTTCTACGCATCAATGGGAGCAACGCCATACTCCCTGGTTTACGGAATGGAAGCCATATTGCCAATTGAGTTAGAGGTCCCATCTCTACGGATCGTTTTAGAAAGTCAAATTCCAGAAGTGGATTGGGTCCAAGCCCGCTATGACCAATTAGTCTTGCTAGATGAGAAAAGGTTGCAAGCTTTGCACAATGTAAGAGTCTATCAAAAGTGACTAACTAGGCACTTTAACCAAAGGCACAAAATGAGGGACCTTAAAGTTGGAGATTTGGTACTTAAAGAAGTAAGGGCCAATGTCACTGACCCAAGAGGCAAATTTCGACCCAACTAGTCAGGCCCGTTTATCATCACAAAGATCTTAACAGGTGGCACTGCAAGATTAGCGGATTTAGACGGGATTGAATTTAGTCAATGGATAAACATGGATCAATTAAAGAGGTTTTATGCTTAGGCAAGACACCCAATATAGCATTTTCGAGAGACCCATACAAGGCTCACTAATCCCGCAAAAAAAAAAAAAAAAAAAAACGAGATTAAATGTTAAAAAAAAAACGGATAAGAGCTATGAGCGGCCTGATTCCCCTTAAAGGATACGTAGGACAACCCAGTTACAATTGGGCCTGGCCCCTTCATCAAATTCGCATTCAAAAGTTGTTAAAAGTTGTGCACATAATAAACACAAGGTTGCAAAATTAAAATAATCATGTCTCCATAAATAATAATAAAGTCCATTACAAGACTTGGTAATTTCCAAATAATAAAAAAAAACTAACTAAGTTTTAATGTAAAGAAGGGGCACATCACCCTTATTGAATTTAAAGCAAATAAAAGGCAATCCTAAGATAGACATGCTCCAAAAAGAGAATTTCATAAAGAGACTACTCCGTAGCTTCAGTAGTAGGGACTACATCCTCCATGGGCTCATCGACCTTTGGGCCTTCTACTTCGCGTTCCTTGGGAGCCCATCTCTCTCGAACCAAAGGCTCTTCTTCTTTTTCAACCTCCGTTGAAGGAACACTTGAAGATGCTTCATGATCATTGGCACGGATTTGGGGCTTCTCCTCCGGTTTAGTAGTAATCTTGGCTAAAGCTTTCTTTGCCTTCGGGTTGAGGACACTTTTCACATGCTTAACTCCCTTTTGCTTACCCTTCCCTTTAGGATCGTTAGGGTTAGAAAGCCTTAAGCTAGCCTTGACCGATTGGGCCTTAAAATCGTCTTGTTCGGATTTTCTGCATGCACGACGACCTTCCGCAATCTTACAATCCATCCACGCTTCATAAACCGAAGATATGGTCGTTGGGGCCTTGATGTGAGGAATAGTCCACTTGGGGCGACAATCTCATGCACACTCCCAAGATCTCACCATACTAATAGTCAAAACACGGGTAGCAGGAGCAACACTATCCTTCGGTGGGATAATCTGGCGTTTCCCATATTACCGCATGATACGGCTAGGAAATATGTAAGTCAAGTTTTGAAGACCAAGGATTTGATAACATCCCGTCTCCTTACTGAATCCGATTGCGGATTTTAGGCCCCAACACTTGACAGTCCATCTTAGCAAAAGGAAAGCTTTAAGGTATCCACGCCATTCATCAATGGTGGATTCATAAAAAAGCCTTCGGCGAGCAGGAAACTGCTTCGGTTGATATTTGAGCGCATTAGCCGGCCTCTCAATGAAGCACATATGCTCCAAGAGCCATATCTACAAAACAAAAAAAAAAAAAAAAAAAAAAAAAACATATAAAGTTAGGTATCCATTAAAGATTCAAACTTTATAAAATTATACAAAGAAATTATTCAAGCACTCACTTGAAGGAGAAGAGGGCTTCCCGTCCATTCACCAAGCGATGGCTCTTGTTTCTTGCGGTACAAGCACATTAAGGTTTCACCAAGAACAAGAGACATAGGGGTAAAATCGTTTTGAATTTGTTCAACAATTCTAAGCATACAAGTTTTACCATTATTACCTCCACCAACAAAGAGGTACCTATGTAAGAGATATAAAATAAAAGCACGTCTATAATATGTCTCATTATGATCATCCCTTACCTTGGGGAAAAAGATATCAATCACACCATTGAGGTCTAGCCCACCGGTCCTAGCCACGGAGGAAGCTTGTGTTGGAGATAGACCAAGATACCTTTTATAGTAGCCTTCAAGGTTGGCCTCGAGCCATGGAGTTGCAGGAGCTTGATCATGAGGGAACCCAAGTATGGCGGCAAATTCTTCGGGAAGAGGACACAATTCATTATACCCGAATCTAAAAACATGGAGTTTGTCATCCCAAAATTCAACCGCAGCGTCAAGAAGGTTCCAAACAACTCGAACTTGCTTCAAGTGGAAGAGGGCATTCAAGTGGAAAGGCACAAGTCTCATCCTCTCTTCAGGGGTCATAGATTGCAACCACTTATCAAACTTAACTTCAAAACTTGTCATGGCTTATATCTAAAATTAATTAAGGGTTTCTCTCTCTAAAAAAAGCTCTCTATTGCTACTGAATTATGAAGGTGATGTCCCAAAACCAGACTAAACTAAGGCTTATATAGGGCTCGCACGAAAAAAGACGAAAATAAGACGACCCGTCCAAAAAAGGGCTTCAGCGGCCCATGAGACTGCCGCCGAAGGCTTGGCAGCCACGAAAGAGCAGCAAATGCCCAGCGGCCAAGTCGCTGAGCTACAGCGGCCAGCCGCCGAGCAACAGCGGCCAGCCGCCGAGCCTCCGTGGCCCATCCGCTGAGTCTGGCGGCCCCTATTTGACCCCCGCTCCTTCGCGTCAGCCGCTGAGTGCCTCCCCTTGGCCGCCGAGCTGTTTCCTCGAGACATCCCTCTTCTACCCGGTTTTGGACACTTTCCTTAACCGTTTTGAACTCCAATTTGGCTCAGTTTCCTATTTCTTCTATTTTCTATTATTTCCTTATTAATTTATGGAAAATCCACAATTTCCTTATTTCTTTTTTGGATGATTTTCATCTTTTATTTTTATTAACCCCTTTTTTCTACTTATTAATTTCATTTCATTTTTGCACCCCTTTCTTTTTTTTCATTTTTTTTAGGGGGGATATGGTACACCCAATTTTAACTTTTTGACTGTACCATTTTTGCTACATGGCTATTACTTGCGCTTTTTGCTTGACTATCTGTGCATTTGCATTAGCCTAATTATATGCAGGGACCAATAAAGGAGCAATATTTTACAAACCAAAGTCCGAATATTTGTTCAATACAAATGTTCAAATGTTCAAATGGTCGAAAAATGTATTTCACACAAATACATTATCATAGAAATCATCACCTGCATCAGCATCCGTGTGGAGCACCTCAAAGTGATCCTCCAACCTCCGTGGCTCATCACCAAAGATTGATGCCGCCAACTGGCCAGGGTCAAAGGAAGAGTGACGGGCAGGCTCCCGATACGAGCACCCTTCTCCAGCATAACTCGAATTATACCCCCAAGAAGAACGAGGAGGCTTGGTAGGCATCACAGGAGCAGGGACATTGGGGCTGGTAGTAAAGCCCCCCATAAGGAGCATACCCCACATACCCGGGATAAGAAGGGTACATCAGCATAGGCATAGGAGTAGGCTCCACAAACTGAGTCATCCTACTCCCACCAGGGCGATCGGTCCGATGCACAGGTGTAAGGACCTAGGATTTTCCACCAATACGGAGTGCGTCCTTATAGAAAATTTGTCAGTTGGGGGCTTAGATAAGTTCAAGGGACCATCGAGTTAGAAAATATTTTGAAAAGACTTGAATTGAATAAAAACCATGAAAGAGGTCACAAATCTGCTATCGGCATTTTATCGAAGGGACAACCCAATAGCGCGGAAAAAGAACTGAACATGTTTTTAGAAAGACTCCCGCTTATATAAAACATATAAGTACCCAAGAATAATAGGTTCAGGGGCGAAGGTACGAGGTGGGAAGGTGTTAGGCACCTAACTCGCCCGTATTATGACGGCCTCTACTAAGTCAAGTTTGCTTAATAATTTAAAGATATAATTCCATGCAAAACCGTATTAACAAGTTAGACTTAGACTATTAATTGGTTCATCACAACCATCACAACATTTATTATTGACCCTTATTTAGACATGCATTCGATTTGACAAGTTGAGCAGCACAACGACTATACAAACGATATTTAGGAAGCGATAAAACGTTATTCTAACATGATATCTACATTATGACTACTGGAAAAATAAACAGTTAAGCAATTAATTTAATTTGAGCCCTCAGGAATTTGTACCTGAACTGTAGGCTATATTTGACAAGAATAGTAAAAATAGATCTCAAGTTTGGAAGAAAGAGGAGGAAGCTCAGGAGTACTCAACTGAGAATAGAGGTTGCCAACTGTAAGCTGTCTGTTTTAAACTGAGGGTGAAGGGTTGTTTATATAGGCGTGGAAAGTAGGGTTGTACGGTTGAAAATGGAGCTGAAAATGAGACGGGCTTGAAAAATTAGCCGGGCCCGAAGGGAAAGTCAGCGCCGCTGACGGCTGTCTGCAGCCAGCTGGATAACGTCATAATGACGTCATCCATCCTATTTTTATTTTCCGGGGGATTTTAAACGTTCCGAAAGATATTAAAAGACCGTTTTACCCCAGAACGGTAAAAGACGGTTTTACCCTTAAATCGCAACTTGGCGACCGAGAGGCAGAATGAGGCATAAGACATGTCATTGGAAAGCTATTGAACGGGGCTTCTTAATGGAATGGAATGAAGGAGTGTTTGGTGGAAAAACCTGAGACCATATCTTAACTATTAAAGCAAAATAGCAGTTCAAGCTTAAAAACTACTCCGAAGGCGACATGCAGGATGCTGATGTGCAAACGGTGTGTGAGAGTGTACAATATGCATGCATATGAAGACAAACCTGAGTTGAAACACGCTCGTAGTGTGCTAAGATTTCATCCCTGTGAACACAAGAGAAAACAAAGGTTATTAGTAGCACGATAGAACATCGTCCGTAGATGGTCTAAACGTCTGCTGGGGACCTGTATTCAGAGTGAATGAAAAAGTTAATAATACTTTGAGAATGATCAACATAGAGTGCTTCGACAAGCACTGACTAAACACCGCTCGGTGGATGTCAAAATTTCGTCCCTGTATAAGAAACGAAAAAGTCAACGAGATAGCGCGATTAAAAATAATCGACCATAAAGTGGTTAGAACATATGAACAGTTTAAATGCAATAGTTTAAGCAATCATTGACTGAAACATACAGAGAAAAATAATGGACAGTAAAACCGCAACAGTTTAAGCAATCATTGACTGACACATATAAAGAAAAAATAATGGATAGTATAACCGCAACAGTTTAAGCAGTCATTGACTGAAACATATAAGCAACCCTGTAGAGGGATAGTTTAATCGCAACAGCTTAAGCAATCATTGACTAACCCCAAAAATTTGTAGTGTCGTGTAGAGGGATAGTTTAACCCCAACAGTTTAAGCGATCATTGACTAACCCTAAAAATTTGTAACCTTGCAGAGGGACAGTTTAACCGCAATAGCTTAAGCGATCATTGACTAACCCCAAAAATTTGTAGTGTTGTGTTGCTTAGCAAGTGCCGTCAAAAATTTCGGGCATATAAATAACTTGGGCGCTCCGAGTTGTAAGGGTCGTCGTCGTGTGGATCCGAGTTTCAGTACCTGGGACCTGCAAAAACAGACGGGTTAGTTTACCTGTAAATAGTTGGTACGGTAAAATGGGCCAACTGTCGAATTTCAATTTGTGGGCCACAGGGTTTTGCTCCTGCGCGCTTGGTACTGACATTGCCGCAAAACGAACTGTAATAACGAACTTTGGACTGGAAAAAGGGGCCATGGGTCAGCAGTGGGGCCCTTGCTGCAGGTCTGCAGGATTGCTAGCGGCCCAGGCCAGCGCCGCTAGCAGCGCCGGGCCTCGGTGTGAGGCCGCTAGCGGCTCTGGCCAGCGGCGCTGGGCTTGAGCCAAATAAAAAACGCTTCGGCGCTTTCTCTCTCCTCTTTTGTGTTTTTGAGCTTCTCCTCACCGAGCCATTGTCGAGAGACTTTGTTGAAGTTCCACCATTGTTGAGTGCTTCACTTCACTTGAGGTAAGTCAATTCTTGTCCGTTTTCTTCGGTTTTTGTCTTGAACTTGCTTATTTTTCGCCTAGTTGATGAATTTTGGGTTGCATTGTTGAATGGGTGCTTGTTGCTTGTGAATCTGAAACTTTTGTTTTCCCACTTGGAGAGAGAGAAAACTCCATTGTGTTCCTATGGCTCCCGTAGACAAAGGGAAGCGTCCTATGGGTGATGAGGAGTATGACCGAAGCCTTTTTCGCACTGGGTTGCCTTCTACCCGAGGACCTCCGACCGGTCACGCGAATGGGGCTTGACTGTACCAGGATTCTTTTATGCGGTGGGAATTGGGCCCGCCTGGAGTTTGGAACCGCACTGTCCTGTTGCCGGCTAGACGGAGTCATTTATCTGACCAGGAGCTGGTACGTTTTCTGACTCACTTTTTTTCTGTTCAGTATATTTGAACTGAAAATTGGAAATGTTAGTGCTTCGGCACACGAACAAATTGGGACTTCTACTGGATTGGTCGTCAGCTGTGTGAAATTTATTTTGGCTATATTTGTAGTATATGGGGTATTGAAAAAATTTTGTTGTTTGGCTAGGGTGTTGGGGTTTTGCTGCAGGCTCATGGGACTACTTCCCATTGGTCTATGATGTTGGGGACCTTTTTGGAGGGGCCCAGGAATTTGGTACTGGACTCGGGTCTCGCTGATTTTCTGACTATTATACCTGCTTGTCACTCGGGGGATTCTAGGATTGTTGCCCGGGGGTTAATGGAGAGGTTCTGGGATTCTACGAACACTTTCCATACACCTGTGGGAGAGATGTTTCCTACCCCTTATCAGTTTGTTGTGCTGATGGGTTTATCCTTTAGAGAGCGTCGTGTTCAGTACGACAAGAGCCATTGGCGATAGAGTGACACCTTGTAGGATCTTTACGGGCCTGTATCCACCCATTTTGATAAGGATCGGGTTTCTTTGGCGCGGCTGTGGGAGCCGTATCTGTGCAGGGGCTCACCGAGGAGTAGAGGGCTCATATTTTTCTGGCTTGCTTGCTGGGGTCAACGATCTTTGCTCAGAAGAAGAGCGTGTGTCAAGTCGGTTTCTTGACATGCTTAGAGGATTTGACCAAGGTGCGTGAGTACACCCTTGGTGGGGCTGCTTATGCTTCTTTGGTGAAGTGGTGTCGTCGGGCCTGTAGGCCTAAGGAGACGAGCGAGAGGACATCTATCACGGGCCCATGGAGGATTCTAGAGGTAGACACTCTTTTTTTTGTTTACTCCTCTCTTTTTTCTTTGCCTATGTCTTCAATTGTGGAAATCATTTTTGTGTTTGCTTGTGTGGCAACTGTGGTTTTTTGAGTATTTTCCGGCTTTCGGTCCTCATCGTCCTGGTTTGAGGATGTTCCCTTTAGGTTCACGATGGGTCGGTAGGGATGCCCATCCGTTCACTTCTCTAAAGCATTTCCGGGCTACCTTTGAGAGCCATGCTGTGTCCACGGTACGTTGCTGTTGATTTGTGAGTTCCTTTTGTTCATTTTGTGTGAATGAACATTGAATTGGTAATTTGCAGGTGTCATGGTCCGCTTTTGATGAGGTTCCTGGGGTTCCTCCCCATATTACCCTAGAGTCTTTCAGGGTATCTTCTCTACGAGTGGTCTTCGAGGGGCCATTCAGCTTTGTATGGCATTTGGGGGATCGCTTGACTCGTTTAGTCTATCCCTCCCTAGGTACTCACCTCGTTCCGGAGGATCCTCCTTTGACCATGTTTTACCTGCTTGGTCTGAGTGTGCGGGACCTGGGGTCCGTGATCCGTGGTAGGGCGGCGCAGGAGTTTATCGTACCGGAGGTCGTTGGCTTAGACCAGACTGCCATGTACCTGGCCTATTGCTCGGATCGCTTGATGCCAGACTTACTTCTGAGGTGATAAACTTGTCTGCATCTTTTAACTGTTCGTGTAATATACTGACTTCTTGTGTTTTGCAGGCGGATCGTCTAGCTCTTTCGGGCCCTAAGAGGTCTCATTCTAGAGCTTCCCGGGGTCAGCCCCCAAGTGTGACCTTGTCGTCCAACCCGGTGAGGTATTTTGGAGAGAGTGGGGGATGCGTAGTGGAGGAGTTCCCTCTTGATATTGCTGATGGAGAGGCGGTGGAGGGTCGACCCTGCCTGATGGTTGCACGGGGGTGAGTCATCTTCTCCGTCTCTCTTTTATACTTGTGTTTGCTTTTGAGTGTTTGACTCTATTATGTGGCTCTCTCTCTCTTTTGTAGTTAAACCGGGAGCAGACCTCTCAAGTCTTCAAGCTCATTCATCTGTTGAAGAAAGGCTATGGTCGAGCGATGCGTAAGGGGAAGAGTTCTCGGTCTAAGACCGTTGATGTAAGTAAATTCTCTTCTCTCTCTTTTTTTTGTTTGTTTAGCTAAGTGAAGTGCTTAACTTAACATTTTAACTTTGATTATCTGCAGATGTCTCAGTCTTCATCTTCGGTAGGACCACGCCACTCTTCTGCAGCGAGGGCTTCTTCAGCGAGCAGACCATCTATTGCCCGTTCTCCTCCTGTGGTGGTGACCGGGCCTCCTGTTGATGAGGCGCCCGGACCGTCTGTCCCGTATATTTCGGAGATGTTCTCTTCTGCTGATTTCCGGCCTTCTCTTGATACATTGCCCGCTGCTACGCCCTAGGCTGGGGATTGGACGAACGCCCATGGATAGGATATGTCATATGCTGGGCCTTCTCATCAGGATGTGGCTATGGATTTCGCCAGTTAGGCCACTGCGAACTTCTTTGCCTCAGGGTTTTTGGCAGGTACCCCTATGCGAGCCCTAGCGTATGATGGGCGGGACATGAGGCCAGGAAAGAGCAGGCTCATATATAGCTCTTCTTTCCATTATTCGACCGGAAACTATGGTCAGGAGCCGTCCATTGATGATGAGGCTGGTAGCAACGACTCGAGTTGAACAATGTTGGGCCGCTTTTGTAAACATTGGCCTTTGAATTTCTAACTCCTATTTTTTGTGTAACACACACACATTTTTTTTTTTTTGAAATGCATGATATGCTATGATGACTCAATTATGCCCATCTGATCTACTTATGCAATATGTTGTGTAGTAGGACAAAGCTAAAAAGGTAAAAATTGCAAGGAAAAAGAAAAATTTTACACATATTACACCCCGTAAAAAAATAGAAAATAGTAAAAATAAAAAAAAATAAAAAAAGAAAAGATGAAAAAAGATAAATCTAAGAGAGTCTCAGGATTTGTAATTCCGTGTGGGTATAAAAAAAAACTGGGCTGAAATCGGGTCGTCTAGATCAAAAAACGCAAACTGAACCAAAAGGAAAAATCGGACCAGGCCAAGGTCTGGGCTGCTAGCGACGCTGACCAGACCTGCTGACAACCCTTTTTCTTGCTTTTCCGGCCCGCGTTTCTGTCTATAAATAGGATTTTCGGGGTGCTTGATGGTGTACCACTTTTTTTTGTATACCTTTTAGCTCTCCCAAACTTCCCCAATTTTCTGCCATGGTGAAATCCTTCGAATATCTGTTCGATGCCTGGTGCAAAAATTTGACCGTAGAAGATAAACTTGAACTAGCCCCGTTTCATATCTCTACCTTGCTAAACTTAAAACCAACTAAGATTGGGATCCTGACCTGCATGTTTTCCAGTTTGGTAATTCTGAACTATGCCCTTTGGTTGAGGAGTTTGCTGTGATCACTAATATTCCTGATGTTCTTCCCCCAATTGTGCCTCATGTGAGAGATGGTTTTAGGGATCAATACAGAAAATCCCTGGGCTTGTCATCTGTAGAAGCCAAAAACATGGTGCTTGGTGCCGATGTGGACTTGGTTCAACTTTGCGAAAAATTCGCTATTTCTTCTGAAAAAGGTGCCATATTCAGACGTTGCCGTCGACAGGCTTTCGTATTGTGCCTGTTAAACCGCATGTTGTTTGTTAATGCAGAATCTTCCAACTTGGGTAGAGCCTCGATGCTGCGAGTGGTTAATCAAATGGTTGAAGGCCATTCTCCCTTACATCTAGTCGTAGGAGAAACCATTATTGGGCTTGATAGGTTGAAAAACATTTCCTATCCAAGCTTTTTCAGGCAGCCCCCTGCTGCTTCAAATATGGTTATGCGAGCATCTGAGGTTGATGGAGTCGCCAGATAATCTGATTATCCGTGTTCCTCGGACTTGGTCAAAGAAAACCTATACTTCTACTAGCTTTCTGGTTAGGAAAAGGCTATATTCTGAAAAGCCCCTTGCTGAATGGGATGCCTTATTCCAAGCGGGACCTATCATCTGTTGGCATGTGCCTTGGTGGAGCTTGACTTCTTTAGTGGCTTGTGATGACTTGATACTTCATACTTCCGTACTAGGTCTGTATAGGACCACTTTCTTTTTTCCCTGTAGGGTCATGAGGCAATACGGTTTGAAGTAGGTGATCCCCTGTCAAGAGACTATGAGACCAAATGTCGTAGCCTTATCCACTGAATTTGCTGCGGAGTGGGGAAAGTATTGGCCTAGCCGGCATCGCTGGACTGTACCCCGGGTGACTGCCCTAACTCAGGTCTCTGAGATCTACCTAAACTGGCTTTCTTGCAGTGATGGAGAAACGAGACGAGCCTTTCGTCAGGAGGAGTGGGACCAACTAAAGTCTAGGTATGACTCACAAACAGGAGGCAAGAAAAGAAAGGAAGTGTCTCAAATGGGAGACTATCACGTACTGAAGAGAGGCAAGCCCCCAGCTCAAGGAAGCAATCACAGGTCATCCTCAAGGGCCCTTCAAAGAAGAACTCTTCAATGATGCCTTCTAAAGGGAAGAAGGATTAAAGTAGTCTTCTAGGAAAGCAAGTCTAGTTTTCAAAAGAAAAAAATAATAGGAATTTGTTTAGCTTAAACCCTCATAGTTGCATTATTTCCTTAGGAAGTTTGAATTCTTGCAATGTAAGCTTATTCGTTCAGTTTGAATAAAGATTATCCTTTTTGAATGAGTTGAAAGGAATTTGTGGATTGATTTTGGCCGAGCTCCTTTCAAAGGGTTACCTACGTATCCAGTGTGGAATCAGGCCAGCGTAGTTCGTTCAAATAGTATACGTCTTTTCTTTTTTTAAGTTTTCGAAAATATTTTTATTTATTTATTTATTTATTTATTTATTTATACGTAACACTTCTTTAGTTGATCCATATTGGTGAGCTGGCTGAACTCGATGTCATCAATATCCATGAGTCTGACGATGCCTCCTGATAGGATGTCTTTGATGATGAATGGTCCGGACCAGTTTGGTCGGAATTTGCCTCTGGGATCGGTTACTGGGGCTCGTAATTCTTTCCAAACTAAGTCCCCTTCCTTCAAATTTCGAAGTCGAACCTTTTTGTTGAATGCTCATGCCATGCGTTGTTGATACATGTAGGAATGGTCTAGGGCCCATAGGCGTCTTTCATCTGTGAACATGAGCTCTTCATAGCGAGCTTGCAACCATTGGGTTTCACGAATGTCTCCTTCTAAGGCTATGCGCATGGAGGGTAGTTGGATTTCTATGGGTAGAACTGCTTCCATTCCATAGACTAGGGAGTAAGGTGTTGCTCCCGTAGAGGATCTTATGGATGTCCTATACCCCCAAAGGGAAAATGGAAGTTTGATGGGCCAATCTTTGTAGTTCTCTATCTCTTTCCAATGATAGTCTTGAGGTTTTTGTTGGCGGCCTCTACTGCGCCATTGGTTTGGGAACGGTAAGGGGATGATTTGTGGTGCTGGATTTTGTAGCTTTTGAGGAGGGTGGTTGTTTCGGCTTTGAAGTGGGATCCATGGTCACTTATGATTTCATGTGGAACGCCATATCGGCAAATGATGTTGTTCCTTATGAATTTCGACACTTGTTTAAAGGTAAGGACGGCATAGGACTGGGCTTCAACCCATTTGGTAAAGTAACCTATGGCTACTAGAATGTACTCATGTCCTCCCGAGCCCTTTGGGGTGATCTTTCCAATGATGTCTATTCCCCATGCAGAAAATGGCCAAGGAGAGGTGAAGTTGTGGAGCATCGAGGGTGGCGTATGCTGAAGGTTAGCATATATCTGATACTTCTTACACTTCTTAACGTAGTCGTAACAATCCCTTTCCATAGTAGTCCAGTAGTATCCCAGTCGTAGAACATTTCTGGAGAGCATTCGACTATTCATGTGTAGTACACACACCCCATTGTGTACCTCATCCATGATCTCTGCAGCTTCTTCGGCGTTCACACATCTAGGTTAACCCCGTTTTGGGATTTATTGTACAGAACCCCCTAGTATTCTATGTATTGCGCCGCTAAGAGACGGATGGCCCATTGAGCTCTTAGTGGTGCATCTTGAGGGTACACTCCTTTGGTGATGTAGTTGAAGACGTCTTGGTACTAAGGATCTTCTTCGATCGGAGCCAAAGTCATTCCTGTGTCGAGGTTGTTGCAAAAGGCTGGCTCACTTCTTCTTTGTATACAAACAGGCATCTTGCTAACCGGATCAGGTATGATAATCAAGGTTTGCTAGTTTGGATAGAGCATCCGCAAATTGATTGTCCTCTCGTGGGAGGTTGGTGAAGGCTACTTCTTCAAAGTTGTCCAATACCTTATCCAAAAACTCCTGGTAGAGTGTCAAGCTTTCACTGTGAACTTTCCACTTCCTAGAAACTTGATTGATGATCAGTAGGGAATCCCCAGAGACCTTGAGTACTCTGATACCCAGGCCTACTGTTGCTTGTAGACTGATGATACATGCTTCATATTCGGCTGCGTTATTGGTGACAGGAAAGTCTAATTTTACCGAGATGGGAGTATGAGCTTCGTCTGGAGATACTAGAAGCACTCCTGCGCCGTAACCCTTTTGGTTGGATACTCCATCGAAATACATTTTCCAGCAATTTTCCTCAAATAAGGCCACATCTTGGTCAGGAAAGTCATATTGTTCGTTTTCTTTGGCTGTATGAGTGGGGTGCTCGGCCAAGTATTTTGAAACTGCGTGTCTTTTGATGGTTTTTGTTGGATCAAACTTAAGATCAAATTCAGACAACAACACAGTCCACCTTGCAATCCTTTCGCTTAAGACTGGTTTCTCGAAGATGTATTTGAGGGGGTTCATCCTTGACCTTAGTAGTACGGGATGGTTGAGCATGTAGTGTCTGAGTTTCTTGGTGGCCCAAGCTAGTGCTAAGAAGGTCTTCTCAAGGCTTGAGTACCTGGTTTCGTAGTCGATGAACTTTTTGCTTAAGTAATATATAGCTCGCTCCTGTTCTTCCGTGTTCTGGGCTAGCATAGCTCCCATGGCGGTGACAGTCACTGTCAAATAGAGGATTAAAGGCAGCCCTTGCTTGAGAGGAGCAAGATTTGGTGGGTTGGCTAGATAATCCTTAATCTTGTTGAACGCTTCTTGACACTGGTCATCCCATTCAATCTTGACCCCTTTCTTCAACTTCTTGAATATGGGCTCACGTGTTATAGTGAACTTTGATATAAACCAGCTTATGTATTGGAGTCGGCCAAGAAACCCCCTAATTTCCGTTTCGTTCTTGGTTGGTGGCATCTCAACTATTGCTTTGATCTTGGATGGATCAATTTCAGCTCCTCTTTGACTAACTACTTAACCTAACAATTTTCCCGATGTGACCCCGAATGCACACTTTTGAGGATTTAATCGGAAGTTTTATTTGCAGAGGCTTTCAAAGAACTTGTGAAGTGCTTGAACATGACCGTCTCGATGCCTTGATTTCACAATCATATCATCCACATAGACCTCAGCTTCTTTGTGCATCATGTCATGTAGTAAGGTTGTAGCGGTCCTTTGGTAGGTTGCGCCTGCATTCTTTAATCCAAATGGCATGACTATGTAGCAATAAGTTCCCCATGGAGTTATGAACGTTGTCTTGCTCATGTCTTCTTCGGCCATCTGAACCTGATTATACCCTGCATAGCCGTCCATAAATGACAGTAGGGTGTATTCAGCTATATTATCTACCAGGAGATCAATGTGAGGCAAGGGAAAATCATCTTTTGGGCTAGCTTTGTTGAGATCTCTGAAATTGACACACAATCGGACCCGACCGTCTTTCTTTGGCACTGGAACCACATTGGCGATCCATTCGGGGTAAACTGATACCACAATAAACCCAGTGACAAGCTGTTTTTGTACTTCCTCCTTTTTTTTCAAGGCCCACTCTGGTCGGAGACGTCGTAGTTTCTGCTTAACCGGTTTAGCATCGGGGTACAAAGGGACTTTGTGCTCGGCTATGCTCCTTTCAATTCCTGGCATGTCTTTATAGGACCAAGCAAAGACATCTGTGTATTGCTTCAATAGTTCAACAAATTGCTCACGTTCCTTTGCAGTCAGGGATAATCCAATTCTTACTTCATGAGGTTCGCTTTCATTGCTTAAATTAAATAACTCTATTTCCTACACAATAGAGGTCTTTTGTTCATGATTATTTACTGCTTTTAGCAGCTCTTTGGGCAACTCGTTTTCATCATTTGGTTTATCAACAGCTAAACAAGGCAGCGAATAAGCAGAAAGATTTTTCATTTTATTGACAATAGAAGCGAAAACAGCAAGAAAGGGGTCTAAACCTCCCTTCACATTGATACTAGACTTAGAAAAAGTAGGGGGGACACTTCCCAATCCTGACTCATACCTAGGACCTACGATAGACACTAATTTTGACTGAGACTCAGAATCAGATTCTTCCATCATTGGTCCTTTTCCAGTGGATATTGTGATCTTTCGTCCGTTCGGGTCGTCCCAACTTACTTCTTTGCGACATCCTCTTGTAATGTCCTCAGTAGTATATATTAGGTCCGCTGGGTTGAAGTTGCGATCATTGAGAGTCAGCACCTCTTCTTCTACCTCAGGAGCTTTGGTCATTCTGTTTTCTCAGCCAAATAAGAGACCCAGTAGCTGGTTACCTGGTGCTTTGGCCCAATCTTGACTTGCGGGCTGTAAGGGGTGTTGTGTTTCCTCACCCAATTGATTGCAGTCTCGGAATATTTCAAAACCTGGATGCATGACCCTGGTTTCTTTATCATAGTACGGCTCTGGGAAGCCGTAGTACGGGCAGTAGTCTCCTTCCATGATGAACTGGCCATTTAGAGTGCGGCTATAGGGTGAGATGACATGTTTCCCCTTAACTTGTTTCCTTTGCTTCAGACCTCGGTCTCGGATTTCCTCGTCAGTAGGTTCATAGCCAAGTCCGAAAGAGTTATTTTTGAGCTCAAATTTGAAAGTAGTGGGCCCTTGTCCATTTCTTCCCAGACCCATACCGGGTACGTATCCTTGCTTTTTGAGGAAACCATTTACATGAGGATTCGAATGTGATATAAAGGGCGCTTGATCTGTTTCGAGCACATTAACTTGAAATTGCGGTTCATACCTTCACGTTTTGATTTTGAATACATGGGATTTTGGGGAACAAACTGTCCCGGAGTTGATAACGGATTGGATGTCGTACTTCAAACGATAACATTGTTCCGTGAGATGGCAAAAGCATCTGTGGTATTGGCAATACCGATAATGATCTTCCTCTTGTACCCAAACTCCTTCTAAGAACTGTAAATCCCCGCAGCGGAGTAGAGCAGTCACGACATCATAAATTGGCAATGCTAGAGGTGTGAACTCACGGATGGGGACGCTTGGTATTTCCCTTGACAACCAATTATGCGCGGGCCACAATGAAGTAATTTGTTGAAACGGTGCACAATATATGATGATGCATAAATGTATATTCTGGTGCACAATTTGATATAATAGTGGAAAAGATAAGGTAACGTAGATAGTTGTATATTAATGTACACCATAAGATTATTTATTCATAGAAAAACGATGACCACTAAAGTGTTTACGTTAAGAAATAAAGTATATTGAATAAGAAATAGTGTAAGACTTTTAAGGAATGGAGTAATTTGTTGAACAACATGCACAGTCAAGGATGATGCACAAATATATATTTTGGTACACAGATTGATATGATGGTGCACATGTAATATAGACAATTGTATATAATGCCGTCAACTGTAGGCTATAAGTTTTTTTTTCTAAAAAAAGGTTGGCCACTATTAAAAGAGCACCTCAACTAGGGATGGAAAATGGGCGGATATAGGTGGGTACCGCCCTGCATCGGCCCGAATTGGGGCGAGGATAGGGGTGCACTAGGTGGGATTGGATCGGGGATGGTTTTAATAAATCAAACCGCCACGGGGATGGGGCGGAGGTGGTTCACCTTCTTCCCCCGGTGGATACCCATCGGAGCCTCGCCCCACCTTATACCTGCTTACCCGCCCCGCCTCATACCCATCTACCCCACCTCATACACAAATAAAAATAAAAAAAATATAAAATATAAAAATATAAAACCTTATTTTACCAAATATATAAAAATTGTCTACTGTTATTGCTTATCAAAAGCTCAAATTTTTCCTTGCAAATTATCTTATAGTGAAGTTGAAGTAGACCCAGATGTGGATTTCGCTTGTTTTCGGGCGGGTATAAAGAGGATATGGATACCCTCCCAATAAATGGAGTGGAGGTGGATACCCGCCCAGTAAGTGGGACGGAGGTGGATATGGGATCTCGAACTAGACCTGGAAAAGATGACTCGGACCCAATAACCAAACCCGAAATACCTGATCCGATACTGTAGACGCCAAAAAAGCGCCTTCAGATTTCTCCGCCAAAGCCCAATGATGAAAGGAGTAATTTATAAACTTGAATTGCTATTTTTGCATTGATAGGTAAATAAGGTCTCAGATTTTTCCTCGATCACTACTTAATTTCTACTTCATTTAAAAGCCCCTTTCAAGAGCTTTCCATTGCTTCCTTTCGTGTCCAAATATGATTCCGCACCTAAGAATTATGGCCAAACGAACTTAAGGGTCAAAATAGATGTAGCCAAATACAATGGACTGTGTTTCTAGCCCCATTTGGGAATTCGTTTGGTTGAATTAATTTGTGAGCCTTATATTTCTGGATTCCTTATTCAAATAGCTTTCCAATGACATATCATGAGCCCACACCACATTTCCAACCAAGGAGTTACGAGTCCAACATTGATGCGTACTCTAAAAATGACCGCTCCTTACTCTTTCGGGTATATCTCAAGATCCACAACACATTTGGGCCTGAAACAAAAACCATTTAAAACTACACCCAATAAGGTTTCCAACGCATCTTGAATCATCCAAGTTGGAGCCCACACGAGTGAGTTATGGCCCGGAAAATATCCAGCTGGCAAGCTGACAGTTGTCAGCGGCCCTAGGATAAAACCCAACGCCGCTAGCGGCGCTGACTAAAATTCCAAAGCCGTTAGCGGCGCTGACCTTGCTTCTGGCCCGACTCATTTTTCAAGTCCAATCTGAATTTAAGCTCATTTTCAGCCGTCCAACCCTACTTCCCCACTCCTATAAATATAACCTTCCACCATTAGTTCAAAACACACAGTCTGCAGTTGACAACCTCTATTCTCGGGAGTATTGACACCGAGCTTCCCCCTCTTTCTTCCAAACTTGAGATCTATTATTTTTACTATTCTTGTCAAATATAGCCTACCATTCAGGTAAAAGTTTCTGAGGGCTCAAATTAAATTAATTGCCTAACTGTTTATTTTCCAGTAGTCATAATGTAGATATCATGCTACAATAACGCTTTTATCGCTTCCTAAATATTGTCTGTATAGTCGTTGTGCTACTCAACTTGTCAACCGAATGTATGTCTAAACAATGGTTAAAATAAATGTTGTGGTGCTTGTGATGACCCAATTAATAGTCTAAGTCTAGGTTATTAATCCGGTTTGTGTGGGAATCATGTTTTTAAATTATTAAGCAAACTTGAGTTAGTAGAGGCCGTCATAATACGGGCGAGTTGGGTGCCAAACACCTTCTCACCTCGTACCTTCGCCCCGAACCCTTTATTCTTGGGTACTCATATGTTTAATATGAGCGGGAGTCTTTCTAAAAACATGATCAACACTTATCGCGCTATTGGGTTGTCCCTTCGGTTTGTCCCTTCGATAAAATGCCGATAGTATATTTGTGACCTCTTTCATGGTTTTTATTCAATTCAAGTCTTTACAAAAGTTTTTCAAACTCGACGATTCCTTGAACTTTTCTAAACCCCCAGCTTACAAATTTTCTATAAGGACGCACTCCGTGGCCGTAGAAATCGCGGGTCCTTACAGTGGCGACTTCATTGGGGATTTATTTAAGAGGGTGAGACTCGAAAGTCAAGTTTGCTTAATTGTTTAATAACATGTTCCATATTTTTGCATCATTTGCACCACTTGCATGTGCTTTGGCACAACCTTTTGACCCTTATCGACCCTCGAGCAAGTTTGTGTCGCAACTCGTAGACAACCCTTATATCTAAAGGAATATACAGTTATCCTATTGTGCAAATTGACGCTTCCTCACCGATGACTCATCAATCCTTGTTGATGAAAAGAATTACAATTGATCTGTCGACCATCCGCCGAACGAAAATTGTAATTTGTCGTGGTAACTTCACAGGAGCCAAAAGCCTCTAGTTTACATTCGTGCATTCGCTTGCTTATTGTGCATGTGTCGTTGTAATGTCCATCTGATCACATGTTTGCCTGTAATTATATCGTTTTAATGCTTGCATAAATGCATGAATATCGTGATTATGTGCCAACATTTACTTACGTGCTAGGAGTCATTTCTTTTATTTTTAGCTAGTTCCTAATGCCCAAAAATTGTGCGAGAATTCAATTCAATAAGCACTCGTTTCCCCGATGATATATTTTCATATAGCGTCGAAATCATGAACAATTTTCTAGGACCTTTTAGCAACAACAAAAAAAAGTGTCAGTCTCTCCAATTCCCCTCTCCCACCTTTTTTTTAATTTTTCTTTTTTTTTTTGTTGTTTGGATGTAATTCACATTCGGCAAAAAAAAAAAAACAAAAAAATGGTGTTGAATAAAAAAAAAGGCCGGAAAAAAAAATTAAAAAAAATAGGATAGTCCGTCTTTTTCTATTTTACTCATTTTCGTTCATCGACTTTATTTTTCCTTTGATATGAGGGAAAATAATCGGGCATTTAGGTTTAGGTTTTTATCTTTTTTCTTCTTTTCCATTTCTTTGCATTGCATTGCATTGTACGTATTAGACGCTCCATGTTAGGATTCATAACTAATCGTCATGCATATATTGTCATCATCATGCATTCGAGTTCATATAGACGTTCATAGGCACATTCACCTTAGGAGCTATCGAAGGTCTTCTAAAAGACAGGAGTCTTTGTTTTCCAGTCCTTTCTTTGGCGTCTTTCTAAGTTGAGACTTGTGTTCAGGATTGGGGGCTCGAGGAAGAATTACAGTGACAAAGGTCGGGCTCGATCGTCTGGGAGATTGGTTCGTGTACAAGCTATCTCCAAGACACCACTACATTCCAAAAGGCCATCACCCCATAATCCATCACCACCACAAAGCCCGCCACCACTCAATACATCCCTTACCTCACCGATCACACCCCAAACTTCATCATGGCTAAAACCACCGACGAGAGGCTTGATGATCTCATGAGCGAGTTAGAAAGGGTGCGACTCAAGGTTGAAGATTTGGCAGAAAAGAAAGAGGATAAAGCAAGAATCCTCTCCAACTCCGACTCTACGGAAGAAGGACCAAATGCCAAGCTGGCTAAGATTAGTTACGTGCTCGAAAACAGCGGTCTTTTTGCCAACTACCATGCCAATGTTGGTAAAGTCAATCTCAAAGTCAAGGGCAAGCTTCCAGCCAAGTTTTTCATGCCCGAGGTTCCGACATTCACTTGCACTGATAATCCACAGGACCGCCTCAAAGCCTTCACTACTGACATGGGTTTAAGAGGAGTTCACAAAAATATCGACATTCACTTGTTTCCACAGACTCTTGACGCCCCAACTCGTCGTTAGTTCTACACCTTGAACTTGGAGGACTACCGCACCTGGTCAGATTTCACTACAGTCTTCCTTGCACGCTACAAAGAAAATGTTGCTCTACCTATGACCCTTCGAGAGTTAGAGATCACCAAAAAAGAAGAAGATGAGGGATTCACTTCCTTCCTTAGGCGTTGGAAGCTAAGATAGCAGAACTGGTTGAGCAACCTTCGCAAAATGATCAAATCCGCCAACTCATCAAGAACCTGCAACCTATTTACAAGGAACCCCTCAAGTATCAAGCAATTGACTCCTACAACCCGCTCTATGTTGTGGGCATCCTAATTGAAGATAACCTTCTTAAGAATTCCACTTAAGTCGTGAACAACGCGAGTATCTACAAGGGGTTGTCCATCGTGTCCCTGTGAACAGCCTGTGCTCGAGAAGTTGAATAGAGTCGAAGTTTCCTAGTGTGCAAGTCTAGTTGAGTCCGGTCAAGTTTAATGATGTCTAGCTTGTCTTTTAAATTCGTCCATAGAGTGTAGCTTACTTCTCGTAATGCTTTTCTTCGATTGAATAAAGATTGCATTTTGATTCCCATCATTGTTCTTTGTTCAATTCGATGACGAACTTAAGTTGCCTATGACGGATTAAAAAAAATCAAAAAAAATTTCAAAAGAAAGCCTTCATTGTGGAAAACATCAGACAAAAACTCCCTAATGATCATCCCCACAGAGGACTATAGTTGAAATATCTGTGCCGAGGACAGGAGGCATTCATTTGGCACCTCACATCAATATCCTTTATTATCCTATACATCATTACCACTTGCAACCCTTTGAGCCTTAAACACATAGCCTTTCATTTCTTAACCACATCACAATTACCCGGGGAATGGGTGTGTGTGACATGGGAATAGAAGCAACCTTCTAGGTAAGATGGACCGACCTACAAAAAGAGCCACCGAGAGAAATACCAACAAAAGAGAGAACTCGAAAGTTCAAAAGCAAAAAAAAAAAAAAAAAAGAGAAAAAAAAATTCGAGAGCGATCAAAGATCCAGAAGAGTGCAAACACTTCAAGCACAACAAAACGGTGACATTACCTAAACATAGGTCCCTTAGCCACCTCGCCTAGATCAAAAACTTCTATACCATCTAGCATACTTTGGGGAGGGGCTTTACATTGGATTTCTTTGAGCCTCTATCCTTTCTTTGACACCTTAACCCAGCCTGATATTACAACCCAAAAGCCCTCCGAGTGGTACGACCATTCAATTGTATAGCCCTAAATTACATTGGCCTAATTCCTCAAACTGGATACGTAGGAAACCTCAAGGAGGTCCGGCCACGACAACAACTTTGTCACATGATCATAAGGAGTTTTCCCATTCCACCATTCTCATCTAAGGCAAAAAAAAAAAATGAGCCCAGTAGGTTGAAAACCCGAAAGGGCGGCCTAGACAAAAGTTAGGGCAACCAAAAAAATATATAAATATAAAACATCTTGAGGCAACTTAAATTTCTGAGGATTTAGAACATTGTTTCTCATGTAAGCGCTCTTTGGTCAGTCGTCTAGAGGTCATACTCATCACCTTTCTCGTAGGCTTGCCCATAGAATTTCCAACCGGGGGCTTTTTCAGAATGAGTCGGTTCTTTGTCTGCTACGTTCCAAGTTGGCCATTTCGTCCCCATGCCTTAAGTTAGGATATTTTGTACCGCCACATCAACACTCATAGCTCCTCGAGTAGGTCATAACCATCAAGAACCATACATCAAACTGGGGGTTGATTCTTCCTTGACTGCACCCAGTTTTATCCACTTGTCTCATACTCTGCCAAGATCACCACAGGAATGAAATTCTTGATCACAAAAAATTTTCCCATATGAAGACCCTCTTGAGACCCTATAGGGGACTCGTGCATGTTAGGCTAGGCCGCATGGAGTTGTGAGTCAATAGAGTCTGCATACATCATATTCGTATAACTTTTTCCATATTACTATGTCATGTCTTGTGCATCTTATCATGGTCAGTCGGGCATGTCTATTGCATCTTTTCTCTATGTGCATATTTTCGCTACAGGTTTGAGTCTACCCGCTCTCCATCAAAACCACCAAGCCCGGAACTCATGAACAAACCCAGAAGCGACCTTCCGACTACAACCAAGAATGGAGATAACCTTCCAACAACAGCCAAGCGGCGACCCCCTTGCTTTCCCATGACTTTCTTTCCAGTCCAAAGTTCGTTATTCCAGTTCGTTTACAGCAAATATCAGTACCAAGCGCGCGGGAGCAGGACCCTTTGACCCACAAATTCAAATTTGACAGTTGGCCCATTTTACGGTACCAACTATTTTTCAGGTAAAACTAACCCGATTATTTTTGCAGGTCCCAGATACTGAAGCCCGGATCTATACTGCGACAACTTTCACCGCCCATATTATTTTTAAAGCTCGAAAAGTCTATCGGCCTTACGAGATATCTCAAATATTCTAAGCATCACGAATTTTGGGTTAGTCAGTGATCGCTTAAGCTATTGCGGTTAAACTGTTCTCCTGCGAGATCACAAATTTTGGGATCAATCAATGATCGCTTAAGCTATTGCGGTTAAACTGTCCTTCTGCGAAATCACAAATTTGGGATCAGTCAATGATCGCTTAAGTTATTGCGGTTAAACTGTCCCTCTGCGAGGTTACTTATTTTTGTGTCAGTCAATGATTGCTTAAAATGTTGCGGTTATATTGTCCATTGTTTTTTATATGTTTCAGTCAGTGATTGCTTAAGCTATTTCATTTAAACTGTTCATATGTTTTAACCATTTTACAACCGTTATTTTGATCGCGCTGCCTCGTCGACCTTTACGTTTCTTGTGCAGGGACGGAATCTCGGCATCCGCCGAGTGGTGTTTAGTCATTGTTTGCTCGATAGAGCATTTATACTATTCACTCTCACCAATATTACTTTCCATTTTACAGCCGTTATTTTTAATTCCGATGTCTCGTTGACTTTCTCGTTTCTCGTACAAGGACGGAATCTCGACATCTGTCGAGCGGTGTTTAGTCACTGTTTGTCGAAGCACTCCACGTTGATCATTCTCAAAGTATTACTAACTTTTTCATTCACTCTTAATATAGGTCCCCCAGCAGACGTTTAGGCCATTTACGTGCGGTGTTCTATCCTGCTACCATAACCTTTATTTTCTCTTGTGTTCACAGAAATGAAATCTTAGCACGCTACGAACATGTCCCAACTCAGGTTTGTCTTCATATGCATACATATTGTACACTCTCACACACCGTGTGCACATCAGCATCCTGCATGTCGCCTTCGAAATACTTTGATATTCGCTTTTACTCAACCTCGATCAAAGTGGGGGCTTCTGTAGACGCCAAAAAAACGCCTTCAGATTTCTCCGCCAAAGCCCGATGATGAAAGGAGTAATTTATAAACTTGAACTGCTATTTTTTATTGATAGGTAAATAAGGTCTCAAGTTTTTCCTCTATCACTCCATAATTTCCAATTCATTTATTGATATGGATAAAACCCAGGGCTGCTAGTGGCGCTGACTAAAATTCCAGCGCCGCTAGCGGCGCTGACCTTGCTTCTGGCCCGACTCATTTTTCAAGCCCAATCCAATTTTCAGCCATCCAACCCTACTTTCCCACCCCTATAAATACAACCCTCCACCCTCAGTTCAAAACACACAGTCTACAGTTGACAACCTCTATTCTTGGGAGTATTGACACCGAGCTTCCCCCTTTTTCTTCCAAACTTGAGATCTATTTTTACTACTCTTGTCAAATATAGCCTACAGTTCAGGTACAAGTTCCTGAGGGCTAGAATTAAATTTATTGCCTAACTATTTATTTTTCAGTAGTCATAATGTAGATATCATGCTAGAATAACATTTTTATCGCTTCATAAATATTGTCTGTATAGTCGTTGTGCTGCTCAACTTGTCAATCAAATGCATGTCTAAACAAGGGTTAAAATAAATGTTGTGGTACTTGTGATGAACCAATTAATAATCTAAATCTTGAGTTGTGGTGCTTGTCATTTTAATCCGGTTTGTGTGGGAATCATGTCTTTAAATTATTAAGTAAACATGAGTTAGTAGATGCCGTCATAATACGGGCGAGTTGGGTGCCTAACAGCTTCCCACCTCGTACATTCGCCCCCCGAACCCTTTATTCTTGGGTACTCATATGTTCTATATGAGCGGGAGTGTTTCTAAAAACATGATCGGTTCACTTATCGCGCTATTGGGTTGTCCCTTCAGTTTGTCCATTCGATAAAACGCCGATAGCAGATTTGTGACCTCTTTCATGGTTTTTATTCAATTCAAGTCTTTACAAAAGGTTTTCTAACTCGACGGTTCCTTTAACTTATCTAAACCCCCAGCTTACAAATTATCTATAAGGAGGCACTCCGTGGCCGTAGAAATCCCGAGTCCTTACAGATACCCGATTTTGACCCGAATAGTAAACCCAAAGTTGAACCGAAACCGAAAATCAATCCGATCCAAACCTAACCCGACTCGAAACCGATCTAATCCAAATGTCCCGAAATTAACCGATCTGGATGTGACCCAAGAAATAATGATCCGAACCCGAATCGAATCCGATCGAAAATCAATCTGATCCAAACCGAACCCGACTCGAAACCGATCTAATCCAAATGACCCGAAATTAACCGATCTAGATGTGACCCAAGAAATAATATCCGAAACCGAATCGAATCCGATTCGAACCCTATCCAAAATTCGAAAATTTGCAAGTTTAAAACTTTTACTTTTTGCTTATTTGTGTCCTTAACATAGTATGATAAGAATATTTTACTCTTTTCAAACGTCATTTTATTGTTTTCGAAAGGAAAATCATAAATAAATCATTATATTCCATGTTTATTGCTAAAATTTACAATACATAACCGGACTTGACTCCGAATCCGAAAAGAATTGAAACCCGAATCCATACGTGATCCGAATGTATTTGACCCATAACCGAATCGAACCTGAAGCAGCGTGAACAAATTAAAACCAAACCCGACCCGTGTTGAACCGAACCCAAACCGAACCCATTCAAGTTTACCCGAAAATGATCCGAACCGAACCCGATCCGAACAACCCGTTTGCCAGGTCTATCTCCAACCCGTGACGGGAATAGGACAGGTGGAGGAATAAAAATACCCAGGCGGGTATGGAGATGTATCTACCTATATAAACTACCGCTCTGCCCCATTGTCATCCCTAACCTTAACTCATATAATTGAAACAAGTATGAAAACTCAAAAACTAGCATCCTGGTTAGCCAAGAAATTTTTGAGCTAGCCAAGAATAAATTAATTATCATAAGGTCGACCACATAGGAACATGTTGCACCAAATTTGTATTTGTAATACATGCATATCAAAACTCTCATTCAAAGATTTTTATGTACTCTCTAAAAGAGCCGGCAAACGGGTCATATGGGTCGGGTTCGGGTTCGGGTCATTTCGGTTCGGTCTGATTCGAGTTATCTCTATTTTCTGTTCGGATTCGGGTCGGGTCGGGTATATTTAGGCTCGGGTTGATTCGGTTCATGTTATTTTCGGGTCGGTTGCAGGTCGGGTCAATTCGGTTCGGGCCATATCGGTTCGGGTTGAATTGGGTTATCATGCACTGTACTCGATTTGGGTTCAGATCGGTTCGGTTTGGATATATTTGGGTTCGGGTCGATTCGGGCCATGTTGTTTCGGGTCAGATATGAGTCAGACAGATTTCAGTCACATTTTTTTTTCAAATTCGATTTTAGTACAGCTTTCCCCGATTGCATTACTACATTTTGAGTTCGGGTACAAGCCAGGTCAATATCAGAATAATTGCACGTCGTTTTCACTCAATATCTCATCACAATGTTGTGAGTCAAATATTTTAAAGTGGACAATTAAATTGGGTCGAAGGGAGTAATATTATAGACTGCCTGCAATTTTTATAGGAGTAAGTATAAACGAGTTAAGGAGATATAATCAATTGCGTTGCACTTTTTGTAAGAGTAACTCATATAGGGCCACAAATATATAAATTGATAATATAAATAGATATTTTAATAGGTGAGTGTAATCACAATGTTTTAAAAGATTTTAATTTTACTATTCTTAAAACTAATAAATAAATAAATAAATATAATTAAATATAATTAAATATAAATAAGTATAAATAAATAAATAAATAAATAAAATAAAATAAATATTATCAGCTTCGGTTCAGATTCGGGTTCGGGTTGGTTTGGGTCATAAATTTTGGGTTGTGTTCTGTTCGGGTCCTCTCGGGTTATTCGGATTGGGTCGGTTCCGGTTTGGATCAGATTTGAGTACGGGTCATATCGGGTCTGCTAATTTCGAGTCGGTTTGGTTTGGATCGGGTTGTCTTAGATTTTCGGGTCTTACTATTCGGGTTACGAGTTGGGTTATTCGAGGGTTCGGGTCAGTATTGCCAGGTCTACTCTTTATCCATTCTATTCACCTTAACCTAGTTATAAATGTTATGCATTTGCGTGTTCATTTAACTTCTAAGTTGACGACATTTAAAAGTAAGCGCAATTTGGTTAAAACCACCTAAAATGTTTCAAAATTTGTCCAGTACCCCCTGAATCGTTACTATTTGGTGAGTACCACCTTAAATGTTTATTCCGCCGTACAAGTCACACCTTAATTGATTTTCCGGGCAAATCCTAAACTTTATTGACTGTTATACCCCCACGTGTGCCTCACGTGACAACTTTTTTTTTATTTTTAATTTTACTATCCTATTTATTTTCTTCTTCTCCTCTTTTATTTTCCTCTGTTTCTCTCTCTTCTCTTTCTCTCTTTCCTTTCTTCCTCGCCATTCTCTCATCTGCCAGTCCTGAACACCATCTCCAAACACCATCTCCAAGTGCCTCTCCAACAATTTTCAGGTAAATAAATTTCTCCTTTTTTGTTTTCTTCTTCTCCTCTTTTCTTTTCCTCGGTTTCTCTCTCTTCTCTTTTTCTCCCCCAATTTTTCACCGGTTTAAAAAATGTTTGATTTTTAAGGTGATGTCAAGCTCTAATTCAACCCATTCTTCATGGCCTCCAACTTGTAAATGCAAGAAAAGGGCCTCACTTGTCAAATCGAAGACAAAGAAGAACCCAGGGAGACGTTTTTTTGGATGTGGGGATTATGATTCTTTAACCCAAACTCGAAAATGTGATTTTTTCATATGGTATGACCAGGAAATGACAGAATGGCAGAGGTTATTCTCAATTGAACTGATGGATGAGAACAAAACTTTGCAAACTGAGGTGGGATGGTTGATTGCTGAAAATGGTGTCCAACTAATGGAGATTCAGAAATTGAAGGCCAAGGGTATTGAGAGGTCAAGTGAGCTGAAGAAACTGAAGATTAAAATGAAGAAGATGGGTCATATTTTGTCCACCCTTTGGGTGGTACTGATTGGAGTTGTGATGTTAATGTTTGTGTTGGTTTGCAAAATGTAGGTGGTAGTTTGTGTAATGTATGGTAATGTAACCTGTGATGAGAGGTGTTGTGGTAGCAATTAGGGTGTTGTGTTTTGTGGGTTTAGTCATGAGTGTTGTACTAATGTAATTGTATAAGCAACCTTTTGATCGCCTTAATTTATGGTAGTAATGTATGGGAATCCCCCTTTACTCGCTGTTGTATTATGCGTAGCTTCAATTTCCCAGTTCAATGTCCATGTTATAAGCTGTTTAATTTCCCTACTTCAACATTTCTTGTTTTGCCACTGTTTAAATGTTTTAACCAGTTCAATTTGCCAGCTTTTTTTGGTTTGATCTTGGCATATTTTAGCAATGACTTGCTTGTTGTTCTTAGAACGATGAATTTAGGTGGAATTTACCCATAATTCCCCTTGTTGGGAGGATTTTGAAGATCGCTGTCTAACTCCCATTTTTATTATTTGCGCAAGTAATGTATGGTAATGAAGATAAGCATAGGAATTCTGTAAATACTTGCCAATTTGTTGAATTTCATTTAGTTCTCAAAATTTCCATACAATTGCAATGATACCAGGCGCAATACCAGACTTTGAACATGTTCAAAATACGAAACACCACTAAGTTCAAATACCATACAAACACTTCTAAATCCTCAAAACACCAAATACCATAGTTCTGTAAGACATCTAATGTACTAAATCAAAATACAACAAGTAGTTCTCAAAACGCCATAGGCTTAAGCAATCAAGGCTTCCATGGAGGCCTCTCAGAAGTTGATGTTGTTGTTCCTGCTATTGCTGTTTGTGACTTAGATGGGGTAGGTTGAGGTGGTGGCATGTCTGAACCATCTGTATTGAAGTCCCCAAAGTTGACATCATGAGTTGGGTTGTGCTCACCAGTCCTCTCATCATTGACAACCTACAAAAAATAACAACAATATCAGTCCTCTCAGCATTACTAAGTAAAACCAACTTACAAAAAATACAAGGAAATCACACTTACAGTCTTCTTCTTCTTATGGTATTTAGGAACTCTCTTGTAGGCTCCAGCTGGTAATGGGGGTCTCCCACCTTTAGACTTAGGCTGAGGTTCAGGTAAAGGATCAGTTGGTTGCTCACTTGATTGGTCATTTGAGTCTTTCTTCTTGCAGGTTCTGCTATTGTGACCAAGAACTCCACATGTCTTGCATTTGTTAGGCTTGAACTTCCTCTTCACCCTCTTCCTTTCCTCTGCCTCTCCTGGTTCCAACTTCCTCTTTTTCTTAGATGGCCTCCCAGGCATGTTTCTATGAGCAGGTGGCTCTGGTTAAGTCTCATTAGAACTCTTCTCCCAATGTTTCATACCAGGCATGGCATGCAAAGGAACAACATATGCAGCACAGAACTTTTCCTTGCTATATGACTCATGTATGAAGCTTATAGGACTCTTCCTAACATACTGTATGCACTTGCAAGCATGGGGACAAGGTATACCACTAAGGTCCCACCTATAACAAGTACAAGTCTTCTTAGCAAGGTTCACAACCACACGATCATCTCTATGCATTACCTCATACTCATCTACTCCTGCAGGGATTAGTGTGCAATTCCTTGACTCTGTATCAGCCCACTCAAGCCTCTTCAACACATTGGGCATGACTGTTCCATTGTAATCCTTAATCCCCTCCCTTTTGGCAAAGTGTCTTTGCATCACATACCTTCTAATCCACTCCATAAGGGTTAAAATAGGCTTATCCCTAGCCTCTCTCAGCACATTATTAAATGACTCACATATTTTATTCAACAACATATCAGACTTGGGCAGAGTTGAGAATGCATGCCTTGACCAACTTTTTGGGGGGATACCACTAAGATATGTGTATGCTTGCTTAGATATTAGCTTAATCCCCTCCAATATATCTATTAAACTCCTCCTATACATTTTAGAAAATGAAAGCAAGCACAACATCAGAATGCATTACACACACAACATGACACAGTTTACATGCCTAAGAAAAACAAAACAGAATACTTGCCTTGGTTGTTGCTGTAGCTGCTTGCCAAAAGGCCTCCTTAAAAGCCTTTCCAGGAAACTGGGTCTTGAAATTTGCCCAAATATGCCTAACACAAAACCTCAAGAAGGCATGAGGAGCTGCTATTGCAAAGGCCTCTAACAATCCCTGCAAAAAAAAACAAGGCAGTTAGTGTGACTATCTATGCACATAAACATAGACAATAATGTGACAAATACAATCTTACCTTTTGCCTATCTGACATAAATGTCAGGTTTTCATCATCCATTCCAAGATCTTGCACAAGCAATTTCAAAAACCAGCTCCAAGAATCCTTTGTCTCCACCTCTACAACACTCCAAGCAATAGGGTAGATATTGTTGTTTGGATCAACACCTACTGCTACCAATATCATTCCAGGATAGGCTCCTTTCAAATGGCAGTCATCCACTCCAATTAATGGCCTACAACCAGCCTTAAACCCTTCCTTACAACCTTGCAAGCAA
Source organism: Tetragonia tetragonoides (assembly GCA_038025085.1). Lineage (NCBI taxonomy): Eukaryota > Viridiplantae > Streptophyta > Magnoliopsida > Caryophyllales > Aizoaceae > Tetragonia > Tetragonia tetragonoides. The sequence goes on from CM076149.1 coordinate 26,049,940, forward strand.
ACATACATCCTCTGAAATACTGGAATAGGCCTATCTACACTGTCAACCACCACAGCTACATTACTACCTGGGTTGTATTTGATGATTGCATCTTTGTAGTCATACACCCTCTTGTACTGATCTTCATAAGCTCCATAGATTAGGTACTTGGCCCTGCATCTTGCATTCCAACACAGGTAATAGCCTGCAGACAACCCAGTATCCCTCTCCACTTGAGCTTTGAAAGCAGCAAGCTTCCAAGTTGGATCTGCCCTCCAGTTAGCAATATAAGTTCTAGCCAGGAATGCTGCTGTCAACCTCTTACTTTTACTGTCTTTCTCACAGATATGAGTAGGCATGACAGTCTTGATTTGGAAGGTCTCCCCGTCTGGCACCTTCACACTATGTACCTTGAAGAAACAACTGAACACCTCACACTTACACCCTCTCTTCCTACCTCTAATCAGTGGACAAGGACACCTCTTCAAGCAATAAACACTCACCCTCTTCTTATCATTATGCATATAGAAGTAATCACATCTATTTTGTACTGCATGAACCCTCAAAGCCTCCCTTAACACTTCATTATTTGGAAATTGCAGCCCTCTATGCAAGGTGATTGGCTTATTGAAATCAGTTCTAGGGTTGAAAGTACCATATGGATCTCTCTCTTCATCACTCCCTACCAAACTCTCCAAATCATCACTGCCATATGTTTCTGGGTCACCAACAAATGGACCAGGTCTTTCCTCTTCTGAATTTGAGCCAGGATTGAGTGGTTGTTCTGGTCCTTGTTGGTGTTGTTGCTGATGATGTGGTTGTGGTTGTGGTTGTGGTTGTTGGACACTAAGACTGTGGTTTACTGTCCCTAACAGCCCTTCCTTCACTGACTCAGCTCTCCAGTCAAAGTTCACCTCATTAGCAAACTCCCCATACCCATCAAAATCAGAATCACTTGAATCTGTGTCATTATTTTCAAACTCACTGTGACTTGATAGTTCTTCATCATCAAAATCATCCTCAACATCACCCTCCACAGTTTCCTTTGATCTATTTTTCTTGGATTGTTTTTTGGTTTTTGGTTGAGGATCTGTTTGTGGTTGATTTTTCTGAGTTAGGGATGATTTCTTTGGGGCTGAAAATGGTCTTTCAGCAGTCTTCACTCGAGGTCCAGTCCTCCTAAATGAGTTGCTAGGGTTTTCTGAATCTTTCAGGAGGATATTTGGTTGCTGAGCTGAGGTGGAAGGGAGGTCAGCTGAGCTGGCTTATGTAGTTGTAAATTGAGTTGAATGCTGGGAGGTTATTTGACTGCTTGGTGTAAATTTTGAGTTATGTCCTTGTCCTCTGTGGTCCCCAACATTGTCCCCATCATCATCTTCTTCATAACCAGCATCAACAACATACACATCAACCTGACCCTGATCATTTTTACTTGCCACTAAACCCCTTATATCTTCATCATTCACAATCCTTTGCTTGTTCTTAGCCAAACTAAAACCAGGTTTCCTATTGAACCACATCTCAAACTCCCCTGGATATTTTAAAATATCTCTACACCACCTTACAAGGTCAAAATAACAAGCCTAACTTTCCACAGTTATGTATAAACCTCCCCCCTCATAACTAAGCTTGCCCCCTTTACTATATTTCCAACCACCACCATAGTGTACCCTAAATACTATGTCACATTCAGGGCCTTGAGGGATAAGCGGCCTGTGTTTCTTTGCATTTACACCCATAACCTAAAACAAATGTCTGGGAATAATTAAGGAGAGGGGATGGTAATTTCAGAATGCAAAACACAAACACAAACTTCAATTCATACATTAAACAACTTAATAAATTAACAATTACACATAAAACAATCCCATTACATCAATAAACTAATAAACAACCAGAATCATTGAACATCAATAAAAAACACCTTTTTTTTAGGGTTTAATGGAATCAACTACTAAACTAAAATAAAGAACACGTTTTTCACTAATGAAGGTGATTATTTAAAACTAATTGTGTATATGAACAATTGCATGCAAGTTCGGCATACCTTTTTCACCCAGATTCTCTTTCGAAGCTTTGGAATCAGTCTTCTTTCGCTTTATCTCCTTTCGCCAAGATTACTTTCGCTGAGACAATGTCAGGTTTACAGAGAGAGAGAGATGACGAGAGAGAGAGAGATGACAGGAGAAAGAGAGAGAGATTACGAGAGAGAGATGGCAAAGATGGAGATACAGAGTGCAGAGGAAGAAGATGGAGTGAGCGATGTATGAGAGAGAAAGAGAGTGTGAATTTAATTTTGGGTGGGTGGGAAAATAACTAATAAGCAAATAAAATAAAAAAAAAAATTGTTCATTTAAACAAATAGGATAGTAAAATTAAAAATAAAAAAAAAATTATTCATTTAAGTTGTCACGTGAGGCACACGTGGGGGTATAACGGTCAATAAAGTTTAGGATTTGCCCGGAAAATCAATTAAGGTGTGACTTGTACGGCGGAATAAACATTTAAGGTGGTACTCACCAAATAGTAACGATTCAGGGGGTACTGGACAAATTTTGAAACATTTTAGGTGGTTTTAACCAAATTGCGCTAAAAGTAAACTAACTAAAAATCAAGATTGCATCATTTGGACCACTAGTCTATATCACCAAATCAAATTAAATCGCACGCGTTTGACAATTGCATTTACTATGTCAGCAACCCAAATGCACTAATGCCAAAGTCATGTCAATTCATTGATTTTCAATTCAGTTAAAGTGGTGTTCACTTCACCTCAGTGGTGCCGAGTTCTGAAACATACGTTTTGTCTCACATATCAAGTTGTGTTAAATTTTATTCAGTGATGTCCAGTTCCGTTCAGTAGTGTCCAGATTAGTGGTGTTGAATTCAATTCAGATCAATTCAATTATGATAAGTTTAGCTTTAAAGAACGCACCCCATGTTAAATGAACTCATCAAACGAGTATAGACGTCACACCAACATCAATTGCATTCCCATATCTACAATTAATGTAGAATATGATTGCACGCTCCCTAACAACTCTAATCTTGTTTCTAAAAAGATACCAAAATAATATTTTCTTGCAACATATAGAAACAAAAATACATGCAACACTTACTTAGATCTTGTGCCACGATATATATATATAATACGTTGTCAGATAAGAATCATATTAAATTTACTAATTGTATTGTGTATTTAAGTGATATATGAACATACTTTTATTGCAAATAGCGTAATTGCAAGAAATATGATTATTAAATATTTAATATGTATAAATATTATAGTTATAAATTTGTATTTTATAATTGTAAGTCTTGCATATTACTCTATCTATTTCATGATCATATACATAGACGTTCTAGATTCTAATCTCACTTCGGATTCGGGTCAAATTATACATTAAGTAATATACAATGATGAGTACGTAAAATATAACTACCTAAATTTTGTATTTAAAGAAATTTTAAATAAATTATACTATACTAAGATGACTTCGATGCATGGTTTACCTTATTATAATATAGTAGACAAAGTGATAAATATTCTAATCTTCGGTTGCCCAAATTTTTTTCAGATTAACTAAAAGCCCCTCTTGATAAATAAATAAAAAATAAAAAAAGGACCTGTATACCATATTTTCAAGGGGTATCCATAATAAAAGTCCATATAATCGAATACTTAAGAGTAAAGAAGTATATTCAAACTAGATAAATAAAAAAGAAATATAATTGGGAGAGTCATTCCAATATTGGCTAGCCCGCTAGCTAGATAGCTAAATCCCCAGTTTTTGATTTATCACATGTGCCATATATTACAATGAGAGTTTTAGGTGGTGCACCATGTTTCTATGTGGTCGACCTTATCAGAGATATTTTATTCTTGGCCAACCCAAAATTTTCTTGGTTAACCAGAAATGCCAACTTTCAGGTTGTAAGAAGCATAAATTTTAAATGGTAGACCGTTGTTGATATGTGGTCGACCATATGAAAACTATTCCATGCTTGGCAAACCCAAACTGTCTTTTTAGCAACAAATAAATAAATATGTGATAATCAAATTGTTTACTTGGAGAAAAAAACTTACTTCAAGTCAGTATCTAAAGTATACGCAAATTTGCAAAATTTCTCGTCTTTAAAGTCTTTTTGAATGTTATAAAAGTTTTTTCATATTACAAAATTTACCAAATTTTTCACATTTAAATAAATCCAAATACGTTGAAAAACATTTTACCATATACATTCAAGAATAATAATCTCTCAACCAAACAACTAAAGTTTTAAAAAAGATATTATAGAGTCATAAATTTCTACTATATATTGATAAGTCATGGATATTACTCAATCTATTTTATGATTATATACTAGCGCATTCTTTAATCTCAAATATGATTTTGGGTCAAGTTATACACTAGGAAGCACCGACACTTCCCCCAAGTAGTCGTTCGGGTGTCGGACACCGACACACACTGGCACGCGATCGACACGCTGGGGACACGTGTCTTAGAAGTGACTATGAGTGTCAATTTTATTTCCTTCTTTTTTAATTAATTGGAATAAATACACGCCTCGACACCTCTAAGACATGTCACGTCATCGATACTACGTCGTTTTGACAACTTTTTTATTTATTATTATTATTTAATATCTTTTCCAACCCTGCTTCTATTTCCAAATTCCACTAACACTGCCAATTCAATCACTTTAATTTTTGATTCTATATTTGGTTTATAAGAGTGTGTTCAAAACTATGTCATTATTGTTATTATTTATGTTTATGTTGTGTTTTTTCTATTTAAATGCATTTTACTACCTGTATATTAAGGTTTTGCATATCAATTGATTAAATTACTACAATTAAATTATAAAAAAAAATTTAAAAATTATTTTGCATTACATCCTAATTTATAGGCTGGAAAATAAAATAAAAATATAATAATTATCGTGTCGCATATCCTACATTTTTAGAATGCCGTATTGCGGTGTCCGTATCGGTATCTGTATACATGTCCGTATCTATGTCGGTATCCGTACTTCCTAGGATATGCATTCCTATCTAATAGGTTTGACCTACGTCACCAGCCACGGACCTTCGCAGTGGTGGTGTTGGCGGTTCTGTTGCAAGCTTGCAACATACAGTAGGGGGAGAGAGGGGGAGAGCGAGCACTAGAGTTTTCTTTTTTGGTGGAGAAGACAATGAGAGTTTGATTCACTCTTCCCATTTACTCCATAATGGATATTATTGAAGTACATCTCAGTCCAATACGCACCCAAATCTAATTTTATTTTTAGAATCACCCACACAAATAGAGATAAATGCATTATTTTTTAACAAATATATTTATTTAAATCATTATGAAAATGTGAAAATCATATATCTGCTTCTACTTGTAGTCCACCAATTCGCCATTTGGTACACTACGGTCCACAGTGTACATTTCATTAAATTGTCATTGTTGAATTTCTAGGACACCAGGTTCATATTTGGTGTAATATATATATATATATATATATATATATATATATATATATATATATATATATATAGAGAGAGAGAGAGAGAGAGAGAGAGAGAGAGAGAGAGAGAGTGATTTTTGGGTATAAGCGTTGGTGATGTGACAAGTGTCACTCTCCTATTGGCTTATACCCAAGCTATTAAATAAATTTTTATTTAAGTAAAGTTATAGCTTTGTAGTTACTAAGCATAAATGAGACAAAATAATATAGAGTGTTAATGAATTGTTTTGATTAAAGTATTGTTATATGTGAGGTAGTTAATGACGTAAATATGAAAACATAAATGTATTACTAAGTAACACTATGGTAAAATATTTCAATTTATCATTTCTTTTAATTTTTCTAAGGGTAGAATTAAATAGATTTTAGCATTCTAACTTCCACATTTTGATTAATTATGCACAAGTGAGGGTACAAGTTATGCACAAGTGAAAGAGATTTTGAACAAATTGTCTATCGTTTAGTTAGAAGTTGTCGATTTATGGGTTAAAGCGGAGGTAATGTGACAAGTAAGCAACTGGTACGTAGCTTATATTTTTGAGGATAACTGCAAATAGTATGATAAGGGTCACATATTGAGTTACCACTCTTACCTTTTTAATACTATAGATCACCATTTTCATTAAGTTTAATATTTGTGAGCATAAGAGCACACTACATGGCAAGTTACAAACGACAACTATCTAATACATACATATAATTTTGGGTAAGATCGTAGGTTACGTGACAAGTGTCACATTTTAGTTGGTTGTTGATTATTTTTTTTGTTTTTCTTATGGTGAGTATGAGTTATTGTCATTGGTAAATATCCTATTATGATTGTTGTAGCCTATGTATTTTTCTTTAATGTTAGAATTACATTAATACAATCTAAAATAACATTCATGTCCAGCTTTAACATTTTAAAACTAAAAAATAAAATTAGTTGGGTTGATGATGAATATTTGGGGAATAGATGAACATAATATAACAGGTTTATATAGTTGTGGGTATAAGCGCAGGTAAGGTACAAGTGTCACATTTCACTTGAATAATTACTTACCATTGTTTACTTTTTTTAGATGGTGAATTATCGCAATGTTTTTCCATTTGAAAGAAAATTAGTCTTTCAACTTTTAAACTCTAATTAGTGAATACACATTAATGGACAGTTTGATCAAAAGCGACGATTGTTTAATAACAAATCAATTAGATGGTATAAGCGTAGTTACGTAAAAATTGACTACTATTTGTGTGGATAATTGTCGTTAATATGACAAAGGTTAAATAATTAATTAAGTTATTTTTGAGGCGGCCTTTGGGAAGTGGGAATAGGATTGTGAGATCATGGGGATTGTGGGTATTTAAACACAAGTTAGACACGTGACTAAAAATTTACAAGGATATGCAAAAATAAAATGACAAAGATCACATTTGGAGTGACAGTTTGTTAAGTTATATGTTTGATGTACAATTGCAAGTTAGATGAAAAGTGAGAAATATTAATCTTTTTAACAAGACAAAGTAATTATTATGGCACGTGTACTATTTTGACCAGTCACCATTTTCATTATTCTTTATATATCTTTGTATAATTTAAAATAAATCCAAAAGTTTATTTGAACTTATTAAAAATATAGTGATAAACTAATAGACCGTAGAATATAACTATAATTGGGTCCTTCTTCGTGTGGTGCCGACACGTGGGACACAACGTAGGCGAGCCACGTCATGTGAGGTTGACACGTAAGACGACACATAAGCACAAGTTTTCCAAGTACCATAACACATCATCTATCATTAATGTCTCATCATTAGTTGACTTAATTACATATCTATTAGCATATTTCTAAATTACAAAATAAAATAATTTTAGTTACGTAACTCAGAATATTATAAATCTGACTCCATTGGGTTGGACTTGAAGAACGCTTCAAAACGAGATATATATGTATATGTCTTATAAAAGTTGGGTTCTTTCTGTGTGGTCATGACACGTAGGACATTACATAAGAGAACATGTTCGTGTGAAGATGACACGTAAACGCCACATACATGTGCTGAACTTTGTCACATAGTTTTAGTTGTGCGGGATAAAACGAGCATATGCTATCAACTTTTAGTGCACATATACCGTTAATCCAGAATGAGTTTATTCATTATTTTCATTAATTGAATTACTTATTAAAATTAGTATACGTATACTGTTTTTATTATTGGTCTATACTTAGTCCAATCTCATTACAAATGAAAGTGGTATGAAAATATTATTTTCAAAAATTAGAATGATGCATTCTATGGATAGAAATATTTTGCAAAAATAAAATATAAATGTATTTTACTAATAATATTAATAATTTCACATTAAATATTTTAAGTATTATAATATTAAATATATTCATAACATTATTTTACGAGCCTGTGCAAAGCACGGGGATAAAACCTAGTATATATATAGATTTTTGGGTATAAGCGCTGGTGAGGTGACAAGTGTCACTCTCTGGTTGGCTTATACCCAAGCCATTAATTAAAATTATTTTTTTTTCTTTTTTAAAGAAGGGTTATGATTAGATAGTTAATTAACAAAAATAATGTAAATTATTAGGGACTGTTAATGGCTTGAGGTAATGTGTTGGCATAATTTAAGTAGTTAATGATGTAAATAATAAAACAAAAACAAATAATATATTATCGCATTAAATTGTAGAACTATGATAAAAAAAAATAATAATAAATAAATAAATTGATTTTTCTATTTTTATAATTTCTTTTATAGAAGAATGAATTTGACTTAACATTTCAGCTTTTATTTTTTGATTAATGATGCACATGGTAAATAATAGTTTGGACAAACTACCAATCATTTACCTAAAATTTGTTCATTCATGGGTGAAGCTGGAGGTTATGTGACAAGTGACGAATTGATATGTGACTAATATTTGTTACGATAAGCACAAATGTCGTCACAAGAGTTATATTTTGAGTTACTGCTCTTACCATTTTTTGTACAATAATTTGGGTTATCATTTTTATTGAATTTTATATTTATAGGTATGCAAGTGATATCTAACAACATATGTAGGTCCCCTAAAAAAAAACAAAAAAAAAAAAAACTATTGATAAGTATATGCGCAAATAATATGAGAACAATTGCATTTTGAGTCACCATTAGATTGATTATTGTGATTTGTGGGGTTTAAGAGCAATAGTACTATGACATGGCAAGTGATACATGTCTAAAATTTGGGGGATAAGCACAGGTAATATGATAGTAGTCACATATAGAGTCATTAATTTTTATTAATTTTTATTTATATTTATAGGTTTAAGGGCATGGTACGTTGCAAGTGATGTTTGACTGATATTTGTAAGAATGTTGCAATTCTGTTTTTGTGAGTATGTGCAAGCGTCGATTACGTGACAATTATTGACATGCAACAAATATTTGTAGATAAGTACATGTAATGTATTTAGACATTGAGTCACCAACTTAATATTCTTTAGTTATCTTTATAGAGTTATGTATATTTTATAAAAAAAATAATAGTTGATAGAAGATAATATACAGAGATAGTTTATGCATAAGAAATGTTTGTCCAATTTAGTGCTACAATATTAGTGGTTAATCATTTTTATATGTACAATATTTCTCGATCATTTTGGTGAAATGCATAAATTATTATATAAAAGAAATAATGAACTTTTTTTATAAAATACTAAATATCTTTTATGTTAATATATCATAAATATACAATCATAGCTGGTGTTATTTTATTTATTTTATTTTGTACATAATAGCCTTTTGACTTTCAGATGACTGATTTAGAAATAAAGACACATACTCTCTCCGTCCCACTCTTATGTTAGCACTTTTCTTTTTCATCCGTCCCACACTAATGTTAGCACTACTTAAAATAGAATTTTTTTTACAATGCTTTTACAAGAATACCCTCACAACTTCCAAGTCATTAATATACAATTAACCCACCCACTATTTTACTCCCTAACCAATTTCATTACTCTCTCTCACGTTTCAACCAATCCAAATTAATTTCACTTTTCCCTTCTAAATTTTACTTCATCCACAGAACCTTTCATCTCCCTCCCCTCAAATAAAAAAAAGAACCTTCATCTCCCATCTACCTCATGGTCATCTAGATCTAAAATTATGTCTCTCTCTCTCTTAGGGTTTTGTTTCACTGCTCAACATCATCTACATCTGAAATTAACTCTCTCTCTCTCTCTCTCTCTCTCTCTCTCTCTCTCTCTCTCTCTCTCTCGTGTTGGCCCTTTGGTGCCGTTTTTTGTTTCTTGTTCTTCGTGTTCTTGAATGTAAAAACAAAAATTGGGCCTTTTTTTTGCTCGAAACACTCATCTACATCTGAAATTAACACTTCCTCTTGCTCGATTTGGGATTTTTTTTGTTCCTAAAATCGACACTACCCACTGATTCATCGTGTCTTTTGTTTGATTTTGTTTTTGTTCTTTATCGATGTTCTTCGTGTTCTTAGTGTTCTTCGTGTTTGACGTTCGATTTGGACATCTTTTTGTTTCTCTGTTCTAGATTTCGCAATCGAAACTCTTTTCCACTGATTTTGTGGATTTTAAGGCTTCTTTCTCTCTCCTAGGGTTGTGAGTGTTTATGATGTAAAGGTGATGTATGTTCTGGTGGGATCTGATAAAGTGACGGTGGACTGTTTTGATGAATTCGTGGTGGTGTATGAACTGGTGGTGGTATATCTTTATGATGTGGTGGTAGTGATGGTGGTGGTGGAGAATGGAGATGGTGGGGACATGGTGTTTGAAGTGCTAGTGTTTTGCTTCTGTTTAATGACTACACTAAATGATGTTTCTATAAAAAATGACTACAAATGATGAAATGAACAAATGATGATGGGTCGACAAATGCAAATGTCTCTCTCCTTGGGGATTTCGGTATTAGCAGAAAAGGCCATATGTTAACTCTCTTTGTGGACCCATGATAAAACTAAGGGCAAAGTTGAGAATTTTACACCTTTTGATTTTTTCTTAATCTCCGTGCCCAAAAGAAGTGGTAACATTAGTACGGGACTGAGGGAATATTAAGTAACAACTTGATCAAAGTCAAGAAAGTTACATATTCAATTAAGCTTTTTATTTGTGGGTAATCTATACAATCATTTTTATTGAAGCGCTAGTATTACAAAGTTGCGCCTGATTGTGGCGCAAGTATTACAGAATTGCGCCCGATTGAGGCGTAGGGTTTACATTCCTGCGCATATTTTAGGCATAAAGCTAATTTTGGAATCTGTTTTGGGTGCCGCTTCCAGGCTTTTCAAGAAAAAAAATTATTAAAATTCACGTCAAATTAATTACGAAGTATAAGTGAGCTGTGAACATAATCAAATTAAAAGAAGGGCAATATTGTCCTTTTTTATTAGGGTGTGATGTTGATTTAAAAGGGGTGCGGTATTAATGCAAATTATTTTTAATTCTACACTTAATTAAAATCACCGAAAACAAAAAGATAAAAAATGGGCAAACTACCCCTTTATTATCAGACCCTTAAAGTTTTTTTTAATAAGAAAAACTAATTACTCATCACACATTGATAAGATAACTTTAGAACTTTAAAAAAGGGAAAAGGAAGAACAAAACTCCGAAGACTTCATTTATCATTCGCTGCCCCCATTGCAATCCTCATCCATCCCCAACTCTATAATCTTCTATTCCCTCTTCAATCACTGTCATGTCTATCCGAAGCAAGTTATCTTCAGGAGTATTTTACTTTGATCTAAAAATATTAGAGTTTTACACCAACAGATGACTACTTCAAGCTTTATGGCAAGATCTGAAATTCAACTAGCGGTGGTTGACGATAGTGCAAGTAATTGACGTGGAGTTCTTCATAGGAAGATAATTGGTGTTTTACCAATTTTAGGGTCGAACCACCGAGGTTTTAAAACAAAGTCGCCGTTAGTGTCCAAATCGCGGATGGAGAAAGAGAGAGTGGGAGTGAAAAAGAGGTAGATGACGAACCACTCTTCGTCAAGGTTGCTGTCGAACAACTTTGTTGTGGAGGTTAAAAATGGAGAGAGAGAGAGGTAGATTAGGACATGGAGCTGTTGAAGAATAGAAATGGGGAAGGTTGCTGTCAATTTCTGGAAGAAGGGAAAATAAAAATAAAAATATTGTAGGTGTTTTCCCCATCTAACAGGTAACCACTTATAAGTGGACATACCTATTCAACGATCCAGATCACACCCATTCAAATCAAGGGATGAGATTTCTGTTCTGGACGGTTCCGTTAGGGCATCCTTATTGCATTGCTTACAATGTAGCTTAAATGGGTTTCTCTTGTTTCTTTGAAATAAGGGTGTTTCTTGGGGTGTGCTTAAATAAGCACACTTGCTTATTTAAGCACACCTTGAGGAAGCAAAGAAAAAAGGGAAAATATAAGGAGAAGAAGGGTTATGGAGGAGAGAGAGTATATGGGTGGAACCATTTAAGCAACTTAGGGATAATTGACTAATGCTTATTTTGGAAGAGATAGGCTTAAAAATGAGGTGGCACTATTAATAGTGTTTTAAGCAACATTGAAGGTGGCTAGGGATAATGATGCTCTTACGGACCAAAGAATTTTCCCTAAAAGGTTTGAGCAGTGATCAACTAACAAGCTACCAGTCTACCAACAAGGGTGGTGGTCTAGTGGTTCCAAGCTTACTTCCAAGTGATTTGGTAAAGCAATGTCACGGGTTCGAATCTCCATTCCGCTCATGCCTTGTGTCTGCTGGCTTCTAGGAACTATACTAGCCCCTTGTTTGTGCTACAGTGCTTGCGCTGGTTATTCAACTAGTCTGATATATTCGTTATTGAACACGAGAGTCCGAACATGATGTAGCGGGGGTGCCTCGATCGCCATTCACTTGCACCCTCTTTCTTGACACAAAAAAAAAAAAAAAAAAAAAAAAAAAAAAAAAAAAAAGAAGCTACCAGTCTACCACAACGTCAAGAGCCGGGCGTTTTCATCAACTGCACAGGCCTGCCTTGGCCGGATCTACTGAGTACTGATTCTAGGTGCCAGACTAGTCTGTGTTGCAGGAGATATTGGCAATAAAGGATCTTGGTGGTAAATTTCACCATAGTTCTTTGAATAACTGCATCATTCTTGGCAAAGATTTTTTGTGACGGGTTAAACAAGCACACAGATTTTTTAGGCAGTAGCTAGCCTGGATAACAACTTTACTGGAACGATTTGCGTGAGAGCTTAATAGCTTAATAGTACTAAACAGGCACATAAAAGACAACATACAGAAACTCAGAATCAAATAATTTTTAATACTAATAAAGGTAGCACACACAAACAAAAAGAGAGAAAAAAAATTGAAGAGTCGCTGAATATTTTGCATGGAGGAACGAAAAGCTTCATTCATTTGTCTATATGGTACTGCCTTGTATCAGCAACTTTTCCTTTGCTCTAGTTCTACAGTAAAAATTTCAGAACTTGTGTGGGACGTAATTAGATTAAGATCTCAGAAATAAATAACAATCCCCAGTCTATAAAGTTTATCCTGTCAGCTCCCATGACCTACACCTTGAGCTTGAACTGAACTGCAAGGATCTTGTTTCCAGAAATATTAGTATTCTCAATACCAACATTTTAGATCAAAGAAAGGTGTTCAAAGTTTGTCCAATATTTCAGCGTTTCTCCCATTCAAATCAAACAACCCAGACGAAGACCTTTTCTTGCTCTTGTAGTGCTTACTCTTATTTTTCCGTTTCTTACCACCAGAAAACACTGCAGCCATTAATGCCAAAAAGCCCAAGAAAGAAATCGTCCACAGACCGACTACCCAAACCCTGAAGGAGCTAAACAGCTGGTCTGATGGAGGAGAGATTGACGATTCCCGAGAACCATTACTTTCATCAGAACTGCTTCTGCTGTCGCTTCCAATGATCTTACGGAACTTTTTTGAAATCTTCTCCTTGTTGGTTGCCTCCTGGTCCACTGTGCTCACAGAACTAGGGTCAGGGCAATTTCTGCTCTTATGCTGCAGATAAAGTGCATTATTCAATGTCCTAGCACATTCTATGCTCAGTAAATCCCGTTCGTAAAGGTCCTCATTGGTTCTATCTAAAGTTAACGGATCAGGAGGGTCCGGAAACTTAGCCCAGCAATTGTTAACCAAGTCAATAAATCTCCATTTAGCCTTGTCGAAGCTCCAGTTCCCAACTTCAAATTTCAAACCATAGTGAAAAACCCGATAATCGACACCACGTTCAGGAGCATATCCTGGATACATCATTATGGACCCATCTATTCTGTGCCGCAAATTCAGCTGCAAAAGATGATTAAATGAAAATGCCATGAAATAGATCTCACAGGAAGCTCAAGAACTTTTTCAAGAAGTTGGACAAAAAGGAAAGGATACATTGAAAAACCTATATTTGGACCCCCTCTATCAATGCCGCAAATTCAACAGCAAAAGATGATTAAAAAAAAAAAAATTACATGACGCAGTTTTTACTGGAAGCTCAAGAGCTTCTTCAACAAGTCAGACAGAAAAAAGGATATACTAATAACACCTATAACTCTAATTTTAATGGCATTAATAATATTTGTGTCCACCATTTTCAGTGGAGCCAAAAGCTTCACTACTTTTTGGCTTCGGGATATAATGGACTAAAGCAAAATGGCTCATAAAGCTGCCGGCACTTCTTATTTATTGTGAAGTTGTCGATGGTTGTCGCACTTCAGATAACGGGGTCAAACGGAAACATCCTCTGTGAGACTCTCACAAGGGTAAGGTTGCGTACAACTGACCTCCCCCTACCCTACCTAGGCGGGAGCCTCTTTGGAGACATTGGGGTGACATTACTGTTAATGTATGATTTGATACTATTTGTATTTCTAAACAGTGTCATAAATGCGTAATTCATCAAGCAAAACAATTCACTATAGATAGACACCTCAGGAGAAAGTAGGAGCCAACAGAATAATCATAAATTTCCAAGCAAGGACAACTTGTGTTTCCCAAAAAATAAATGAAGAAATTATATTTCTGGAGATAGTCTGAAGAAAAAGAAAGGTGATTAATAATAAACCAGAAAACAAAGTAGGATGTGAAGGCACTGATACAGCTAGGGAAGTTAAAACATAGAAAAGTTATTGTTGTCTTTTTCACCAATTAATCAGAACTCAATGAACAGTATATAAGGGTGCTGATATAAAGACTGAGTTTAAGTACATTACTGGATGAAAGGTACCTCTGCAGCCGCGAAAGAGTAACCATACATCTCACTGATCCATCCAGATTGATAGATATCTCCAGTGATATTTGTAGTGTAATGTTCCCTATCAGCTCGTACCTCCTCAGTCTTAAGAAGCCAATACAAAGCAAATTTCCGGAGGTCATCTATGTGCATGATTATTACACCCCCAACCTTATCACAGGCTTGTGGATTGCGCGTATGGAGTTTTGCTAGTATATTGTCGCAGCCAATTAGGTAACTAAAACCAAGATGTCACACAAATAAATAAATTAAGGGGAGGAAATGAATCTACAGAAATCAACCAGAGTGACAGCTCTCATGTCTGAACTGCTCAATAAATAATAATGCTAAGAGTAAAAGATGCGGTGTCATGTCGCCTTACTTGTACGGAGCAGAAACTGGACGACCACGAATAGCTTTGAATTCCCAAGGTGTAATTGGGCCTCTCAGAATCATATCAGCATCCAAAATAACAATAAATTCTGCATCTATCTGAGCATGATGAAGCCAATGGAGAACCGCAGCTGGTTTGTTGATTGCGGGATACCTTCAACAATGTGAATGGTACGAAGTCAAGCTTCTATATCCAAGTAATAATGAGTGTTTACTGCTTATGCCCATAACGGAGTGTTGGGTATCTAACACTGGTGTTTGAAGTATTGAAATGAAATGAAGAGTCTGAGTAACATAGCAGTTAGGCAATCATTGTCGTGAATAACCAAGCTAAATATGATGCTATCAACAGGAATACTTTGTCCTGCTGTCTTTCAAGAAAGCAGACTTACGTTACTCTTGTGCTATTTAATAAAAATGATTTAATATTATCAATACAAACTAGCAATCAATTTGAACATTCGAAATTGATAACTAATTCTTAATTATTTGAAATATGGATGCATAGGTGTCGTCTAATGGTATTAATGTTTTTATATAAAATAAAATTGTATTAATAAGACTGTCCAAACAGTAGCAGAAGACAAGTTGGTTCACCATTTCTTAGATAAAATAAAATTGTGCTAGTAATATGTAATTTTCTCAGTATATCAAATTGTACATTGTAGTGACAAGTTGGTTCACCATTTTTTTCTTCTTTTTCATATCTAATTGGTCATCCTCTAAAAAATATCAAAGCTAACAAATAAATATCTCTAATATATATTATCAATCATAAGGAATTCTCTTCTTTAGATTGTACTACATTTTGGAAGATAACTTTTAAACAAACAGTTTTAAGTTCAAATAAAAATAATGATGTCCAAGAGAATGAAGAACATACCAAACTAGTCTAGTGGATAAACATCAAAAATTGTACAGGAATCTGGACGATATTCCTAATTATTTACTTTTGTTAAGCAATTTCAACTTCAGGATGGGTAAAAGAAAAAGAAGAAGAAAATGAACTTCACACTATGCACCAATTACAATTGGTGCATAGTTTATACAGTGAAGAAATGCCATCAACTGCTTATGCCCCCTGATTTAGATGTAAGTTGGGATGTTGCTGGGCTTTTATGGAAAGCGAAGATTCCTAGTAAAGTTCAATTGTTTTGTTGGCAAGTAATGAATGACAGGGTAGCTACAAAAGTTAATCTGAGACATAGATGAGAGCAGCTTGTTGTGCCCGTTTTGTATGAATACTGAGGAAACAACGGCTCATTTATTCCTTCAGTGTGACACTATACAGCAAATATGGCTATTGATTTATGCCTGGTGGGGCATATCTGGATGTCTACCACAAGATTTAGTTTCACTTCTCAACCAGTGGCAGTGCTTCAAGAGAAAGAGTATAAAAGGGCAAATTTGGAGTATGACTTTTTTGCTGGACTATGGTCTGTCTGGACCGATCAGAAATCAATTATGTTTTGATCAGAAAAGATTGACAGCAGATAAAGCTCTAGATTTAATAAAGATAAGAGTTTGGTGGTGGGCAAAAACTCTTTGTCATGAAAATGGCAATTTACACCAATGGATGCAGGACCCTATGAGTATTATTCCTTGTAATAATATTACTGATCACTCTAAGAGATTAGATAGGTCAGATGACAGTTGGTTACCTCCCTTCTTAGGTTGGATTTGTATCAATACTGATGGTTCTTCGCAAGGAAAGCAAGGAGCAGCACGATGTGGGGGTATTATAAGAAGCTCTAATGGAGACTTTATGGGCATGTTTTCTGTTGATGTTGGGATTATGGATTTCAATGAGGCTGAAATTAATGGTATCTACCATGGATTGTCTATGCTAACGCAACAAGAGGATTGGAAGCAGCTTAGAGTGCAATTTATGAGTGATTCTGATTTCTGTGAATGCAATAACCTGGATCAATAATCATAAACAGAGACCATGGAAATTGTGGAAATTTTTTGGTGACATTGATTTAATAGTTTCTTCCTTAGCTGGTTTTCAAAGTAATCATGTAATTAGAGAGAAAAACAGAGAGGCTGATGCACTTGCAAAAAAAGGGGTAGAAAGAGGGGACCCTTTATATGCATGGGTATAATTGTCTGTACAGATAAGAGGGTTTTTTTTTTGTTTTAGAACCTCTGTATAGCAAGTTTGAGAATGATTGTATGAGGGCTCTGAGGCCTCTAGGACATGGATAGGTTGATTTTTTGGCAATAAGTTGCCTAATAAAACTTTATTTCGCTGTGCAAAAAAAAAAATCCTAAAAGGAAAAAATAAATGAAAAAGAAAAACCACACAAAACAAGATCTTGCAAAAAGGGAAGGGAAGAAACAAGTCATTGCACTATTCTCAACATTAAAAAGAGACGGGAACAAAACAAAGAAGAAAAAGGCTATTAAGGAAATGCGCAAATTTTTATATACTCCCAGCTCCACGGAGCTTCGTGGAGCTGGGCAAGGCAAGTGAGGTCCACGGGCAGGAGAGAGAGAGGATGGGCATGAGAGAGAGAATTGGCAGGAGAGAGAAAGAGAGAGAAGAGGAAGGGTTTTATGTAGCTAGGTGGAGAGGGGAGTATAACTCACCTACTGAAGGAAATGACGACAGCAAAGCAGAAATCGGAAAAAAAGAAAAAAGAAATTAAAGAATCACATGCACAATCACAAAAGTTCAAATACGACATTGCAAGGATCGAAACCGAAACCTCAGGCTCCGCATGCCAAGACCAACTATGCTAAAGTTTAGTTTTGCTCTTAGTTACAACATTTTATACCTATTGTCTAGAATCATGGGGGGGGCCAGGGCCTACACTAGCCCCCTGATTCCGCTACTGAAAATAAGTCATTCTATCCCACAGTATCAAGCAGTAGGGCTTAGAGAAAATTCTGGCATTCCTCTCAACCAGCAACACCAGAAAACAGCATTACTGCAAGGTAGCTTCATCGCCTTATCCCTCCTCAAAGCCAAAAACGCACCTCCTTATCCCTCCTAATGCCATTCATGTTAAAAAGGCCTAGTATTGAAGTAGGATAGTAAATTCGAAATTGCAAAGTAAAACGAATTATCACTATGGAATGGACATTGGAGGACGTAAGATACAAAAGGAATGAGCAAAGTTTTCTGATAGAGAAACCAATACCTTAACTAATTAGAATTATGCTCCACATGGTAGTGGTGGCAATCGAACGAAACGAGTTAAGTGACTTAAGTCATTTCTGTCTCGGGTCATTACGAGTTCAGGTTAGAAGAGTATCCATATTAAATTGGGTTTAAATTAATGCTGGGTAACAAGTCATCTCAGATTCAGTAGTTCAGATTTTAGTCAAATCAAGTTCGGATTCATTCGATTTTCAGGTTATATCATGTAAGGTTTAATTAAAAATTCGAGATTTATAGTACAAAATAATATGAAATTTTTAATTTTACGTATAAGTATTCAAAAAGAATGACGTAGGTTTAGTTAATACTTTTTCAATAATTTTGGAAATTATGCTATTATGAATTGGATATATCCGGGTTTTGGGTAGATTTTGGTTCGGGTTCCTTTCGGTTTTGGATCACTTCGGTATGGGTCAGCTTCCATAATTGGTGTAATCAGGTGTCGAGTTCGGTAAGGTCAGTTTAGGATAATGACAATTGGGCGAGACGGATATCAGGTAGGTTGTCAGGGAGCACATGTTTCTATATTGTAGTCGTACCATATCATGCACCTAACACGAACTTTCAAGGATTTTTTTCTTTTTTTTAAAATAACATGGGTATCCAAGCTTTGCTCAACTAATCCCATAGGCCCTGAAGTTAACTGCCAGGAAAATCTCCAGTGAGCAGCCTCAAACTTGGAACCTCTTGGAACAGATTGAGGTCTTACCAGGTGAGCTACCCACATGTTTCCATATTCTAGTGATACCATATCATGATGCACCTAACACGAACTTTCAAGGATTTTTTTTTTTTTTTTAGAATAGCATGGGTATCCAAGCTTTGCTCAACTAATCCCATAGGCCCTGAAGTTAACTGCCAGGAAAATCTCCAGTGAGCAAGCTCAAACTTGGAACCTCTGGAATAGATTGAGGTCTTACCAGGTGAGCTACCCACTCAGGGTCACTTTCAGGGATCAATTGACATACATGATAGGGTCAAAGTGAGAATACTAAGAATGACTTAAAGCTCCTAAATCTCATTGGAGCCTAGTATAGTTCTAGTTAGAAAGCAGACATCATTTACTTCTAAAAGACCACAGGAAGCACATTTGATACGGAAGCTCGGATTATTTCAATTCAACAATTGCATTCTAAGATGATAAATCAATCGAGTACACAGACCAAGCACAAACAGTGACTTCACAGAGCAAAAGATAACTATTATAACTCCAATAAACAGAGAGATAGTAAACAGAATGAATTTAAAATTACCAATCACCAGTCAATGGATGTCTGCTCATGGAAGGAACGTAATGAGTAGGAGCCAAGTCATGGCCTTTGTATTGCTTCAAATCTTCATCGGTACAGCTGAGAAGCCGAGTAATATTTCCAGGCTGACCGCTCAGCCGAAAACTGTGCATAAATCCTACAGTTTGCCAATCAAAGTATGGAGAACATTCGGTTGAAAAGACAGTGTGGATTTTGGGATTTGGTTTTCCAGCGTCATTACCAACCTCCTGCTCCCAGTGTGGCTCTTCATTTAGCCACCTAATGCGGCCTGGTTTTTTGGGTTGCGTTAGTTCAGCAAATTTTTTACTCTTCAAGAAACTTAAATATCTTGACCACTTTGGCCTTGAGCATGCTCTTGCAGTGTGGTGAAGCAACAAAGCCTCATTCAGTGTATTAATACATTCTATGCTGAACATTAGACCCTGCCTTTTTCCTGGATCAGTTTCTATCATCTTCACCTGTATGGAACAGTAATTATCGAGAGTCATAGCCTGAGCATACATGTTTGCGTGGTTATCAAAGAAATCATACAAGGCAAGCTCTAGAGTGTCTTCCCGACAGTACCTCTCTAGGATAAGGAGGTTCAGGAAAGAGCCGTCCACAATCATAAACAATTCCATCTTCATGGTGATCCAGTTTGGTGAAAGACCAGTTCCCGACCTTAAATGGCAACCCATAATGAAATAGAATGGGCTCAACACCCTCTCTTGGAATGTAGCCAGGGTAAATCATCAGATCATCAGTAATTTTGTGGTGAAGTCCAACCTAACAAAGTAAAAGACACCACTTGATTAAACCAAAAGCAGAAAATGAATTACTAGTCAAGTATCTAGGTAAAGAATGGAAACAAGATAATGGGCGTGACTTACTTCTGCCGCACCAAATGAGTACCCGTACATTTCACTAATCCATCCAGTTCCATAAATATCACCAGTTATATTTGTCGCCCAATGAGCCCTGTCTTCTCGCACTGCTTCAGTTTTAGATAGCCAAAAAGGAGCCATAGCTCTGAGATCATCTATATGAAAAACCAGCACGCCCCCTACCTTGTCACACAGCTCTGGATGCTTCGTATGCAATTTGGCAAGGATATTGTCACACCCGATTAAATACCTGAAGTAATATTTCAGCAAATGAACACATACAAGATTAGAAGCAAAAAAAAGCTTGTCTGGCATAGTATTATCTGAGTTCTACGTTTCATATAAGCAATAGTTTTCAACCCTTGATGTGTGACCAAGGACATATTATCACATGGTCTGGGACCAATGCTTCCCCACCTATCGCAAAACAAATCGAACCCACCAAGATTCACCCCCCAAAAAAAAGGTAATTGTGAGAGGTGGGAGCATGCTCATGACCAAGTCCCTATATATTCATAGGAATGTGGGAAATCATTAGGAAATACTAACACCCTTTTAGCGTTATCACAACTGGAATACCAGGAGCAAATAAGTAGTAGTTATTCCCCATTACCTATGTTTGAGGAACATTAGTGAGGAACACAGAAGTACCCCTGATTCCTCATTCCCATTACGTAATTTTAAGTTTCCTTAATTTCGAAACTAGGTTATTAAGTCTCTGTACACGAAATCCTGGTACATAAAGGTGCCCCGATATGGCCAATTCATGCGCAATATATTTCCGCAATGCCGCGACCGTTACCGCGACAGCAACTGAGAGTTTTTACCTTTCTCCAAATTCCATAAGTAGAATAAAAAAAATACCCTGCTCCAGCTCCCTAATAAAACATTTAAAAATGTGTAAAGCAGTTCCGTACTCTCTTCTAGTCCTATACCTAGTCTCCAGCACTCCCATAAATGCCCAGTAAGGCGTTCATCCTCACACTTGATAAGTGAAAATGGAGAAGTGCTAGCTCACTGCGTAGGACGGGTTTTACCTCCACTTTGATGGAAAGCATCAGATTGGCATCTTAAGATTCCAAGAATGACTAATAAAGAAGCACATTCCAAAGAAGAAACTAGAAAAAGCTAATTGTTTATACCCGTAATACTGAGCAACAGGCCTGCCTTTCTCTGCACCTAATTCCCATGGTATTATTGGACCGCGAATGATCATGTCAGCATCCAAGATTACAACCCAATCAATATTCTGTGCATCGTCGCTATGCATAAGCCAGTGCACAACCCCGACAGGCTTGTTAATTGCTGGATACCTATAGCAGCATAAGAAAAATAACACCCATTATTAGTAGAAGTAAATCTCAGGAATTCACAAAGTTGTAGGAACACAAACTTGACAGATATGCAGCAAATTTATAAAATTAAGGATCAAATTCTAAATTTTTCCCATGATGAGCGACTAGCTGAGCATACACTCTTATAGTTTTGACCTGCTTTACTTCATACAATGAAACTTGTCAAGTATTTGATGTGCATCAAAACTCAACAACAACCGCCCAGTAGGTATCCCGCCGAGGGCGGGGTCTGGGGAGGTCCAGATGTACGCAGCCTTACCCCTGACTAGTCGCCTAGTAGAGAGGTTGTTTCCGAAAGACCCATGAAAACAGTTTTGAATTATAGAAAACAGTTTTGAATTTTAGAAAACAGTTTGCAATTAATGAAATGAATATAAACAGGAAAAAAAGTGAACGAAGGGATGCATGCAGACGCAGGGGAATGAAAATCTAGAAGTACATAAACAATAACCAATTAAAGACTATACCTGCATAATAGTAGAGAGGGAGGAGATGAGCACCAATTAGTAAAGGGCAACCAACATGCACTAAAAAGACAAATGCTACACCTATAAAGTAAAAATACCTAGTAAATCTAGGCGGTGCAACGCCTCCTCTAAGTAGTGTCGTGACTCTCATCTATGTGTATTCTACTGCGCCAAAGTTTCCTATTAAGGGCCAGATCCTCGGTAAGCTCTAGAAGGGCTAAATCCTTCCTAATCACCTCACCCCAATTCTTCTTAGGCCTCCCTCTCCTTCTCTTACAGTCCGTAAGTATAATCTTCTCACACCGCCTCACGGGAGCGTCTGGGTGTCTCCTCATAACATGTCCAAACCACCTGAGTCTCGTCTCACGCATTTTCCCCTCAATGTCTGTCACCCTCACCTTGTCACGCACCACCTCATTCCTGACCTTATCTCTCCTAGTGAGGTTGCACATCCAACGGAGCATCCTCATCTCAGTCACCTTCATCTTTTGGACATGCGCTTGTTTAATCTGCCAACACTCTGCCTCATAGAGCATAGCTGGCCTAATAGCTATGCGGTAAAATTTACCTTTTAATTTGAGTGGCATCTTATCGTTGCAAAGGACACCCGAAGCACTTCTCCATTTTAGCCACCCTGCCTTGATATGGTGGGCTACATCTTCGTCAATTTCTCCGTTACTTTGAATGATCGACCCCAAATACTTGAAGCTCTCTTTCCTAGGTACCACTGCGGTGTCAATCCTAATCTCCAAGTCAGAGACAACCCCTCCCCTTGTGAAGCTACATCCCAAATACTCTGTTTTTGTCCTACTCAATCTAAAACCCTTTGCTTCCAGAGTATCCCTCCATATTTCTAACTTGTTGTTAACACCTTCTTTTGTTTCATCCATCAAAACTATGTTGCCCGCAAACATCATGCACCAAGGCACATCTCCTTGGATACTCTTAGTGAGTTCATCCATAACTATTGCAAATAAGAAAGGGCTCAAAGAACCCTGATGGAGTCCTATGTCAATCGTAAAATGGTCTGTGTCCCCTCCCATCGTCCTCACTCTAGTCCTCACACCTTCATACAGAGTGTTTCCATGTGCATCAAAACTCAAGAGACATAAAGGATCCACACCAAAAGGCCAGCTCAAAGTACAAATGTCAAGTTAGTCACAAGCATGAGTGCTTCCATGGAATCCCCGAACTGAACCACTAACCTATTGAACATTTACCGCAATAGCAAAAGCAATCATACTGAACAGAGAAAATCCGAAACATAATGCAAAGCAACAAGCCAACTAGTCAAATTAGAGATAGAACCCATGAAACTAACTGCAAAGCTAAAACACTAACACACATTAGCGGGCATGTTTGTTCCAAGCACTTACTGTACTCCTCATGAAACCAGTACCAAAATAACCTATGTCTCTTGTACCACCCCCGGAACTTTACCAGAAGCTAGCTGAATTAGCTTCAGTGCACGTTATTAATCTGAAGTCATTCCTATTATGCAACTGACTCTTATGAGCTATTGAACGTTTACCCACTGCTCACCAAGCTTAGGAACTCTACAGTTACCAAAAACAGATCAAACTGAACTAAAAAAAAAAGGGTAAAGCAATAATCCAACTTTTCAAAATAGAGATCAAAACCCACAAAGCAAAAAAAAGAGTAACCATCGTTAGAAAGATTTACCAGTCACCAGTTTTGGGGTGCCTGCTCATAGAAGGGACCAGCATAGTGGGAGCCAAGTCAAAACCTTGATAAACTTTCTGCTGCTCCTCCGTACAGCTGAGGAGACGGGTAACCGGGCCGGGTTGCCCGGACTTGCGAAAGCTGTGCATAAACCCAACCGTTTGCCAATCGAAGTAATTGTTGCACTCTGTGGAGAACAAAGTGTGGATCCTCCATCCGGGTTCACCAATTGCATTTTCTGTTGATGACCCAAATTTGATTGGTCCCAGATTAACCAAAATAAACAAAATAATTGTTGGCAATTTCGCCATTAGAGAAACTGCCCCCCTTGAGATCTCAATTTCATGGTTTTTATTGGAGAAAGTCAAATCTGGGATTTGTTTATCAAGTTAAAATGAATACATTAATAGAATTAAAACCAGGAAAATGTCAAGTTTGGGTTTGGTTTGGTAGGGAGAATGAAAATACTAATTGAAAATTCTGAGATTTGGGATAAGTGAGTTGTTTGCCACGAACAAGTCTTCAGAGTGACATTTCCAATTCCAAGTTATATGAATATTGTCTGGGGTTTAAGTTTACGTTACATGGACGTTGTCATCTTGTTTTGCTGAACAAGGTGTCATGGTTTGGGGTCCGCAAATTTTTATATACTCCCACCTTCACCTATTTGACCATGTATCTATGTTTTGGTTATGAGAGAGGGGAAATTAAAAGTAGCCCTTTGATTGTCATTATTTCTTGAGTTTACTTTGTTCAACACAATTAAAGTCATTTAACTTTTGTTTTCCGAAGCTTAATTTTATCGCAAAAATTCGCTTGCGGCGCCCTCAGCGTCAGGTCTGTCTTCTGACGTCATGGTGACGTCATCAATTTTTATTTTTTTTTGCTTTGTACATCTTCTTCGCTAGAAAACTCACTTACTAGACATTGTTATAGCCTAGAGAACCCCGACGACCGCTTGTTTTCTCCACTCCCTCCCAATATATTCTCTTTTCTTTTGTAATCCATGGCCAACTGTTGCGGTTTCTCTCTCCTCCTTAATCCACGCACCATCTCGATGAATATTGCGATTTCTCTCTCCTCCAGACTTAGATCTAAAGTTCTCTAAATCATTATTTTCGGGATTTTTTGTGCGGAACTACCTTGTTTGGGGTGTCATTTGTGACTTACTACCTTAAAAGTTTTTTTTTGTGGGGAACTACCTTAGAAAGCCAAAAAGTTTGTTGACCACTACCCTTGACCAAATTTTCGGGTATAATTTTCTTAAAACCCCAAAATACCCTCACATGACCAGCACGTGATCATTCTCTCTCTCTCTCTCTCTTATTCGTTCTCTTGTATCTCTCTCTCCCTCCCTGTCTTTGCACCTAACCTTATTGTTTCATGGAGATTTAGAGATTCTCATTTACAATATTTTTTCTGGGTATCATTAGACACGAGTAATTAATTGCTTAGCTTGTTATTCACTAAGATTCCGACTTTCGCAATTAAAGTTTAAGCCTTTAGAATTATGCCGGTGTCTTGATTTTGTCATTGATGATACTTTTAGTGACCACAGTGAGTATATGCTATAATTTTTGTCTCTGAGTTTGATTTTAACTAGTCAAGAAGACTGAATTGAAGCATAATTACGGAGAAATTGGCAATTGGGCCTTTCATGGTCACTTTGATTTAATGGTTGAAAATCTTTAGTATGCATCAATCGAGCAACTTGTTGATGTTTTGATTGTTTAGTTAGCCACAGTTAGTCTCCTTGATTGATGAAAGCCCTCCATTAATGGCTATAGCAATGTAATAGTACCATTTGCTTTGACTTAATCATGTGGGAGATGCTGATTTTGTCCTAATAATTCCGTGAGGGTATTTTGGGGTTTTAAGAAAATTATACCCGAAAATTTGGTCAAGGGTAATGGTCAACAAACTTTTTGGCTTTCTAAGGTAGTTCCCCACAAAAAAAAACTTTTAAGGTAGTAAGTCACAAATGACACCCCAAACAAGGTAGTTCCGCACAAAAAATCCTTATTTTCGAGATAGGTTGTTCTGAATTTTCGTAGTTTGAGTTCAGATTGTCTAATTGTTGCGGTTTTTTGGTCTTTCTTTGGATGGATTTTTCTCTATTAATGGAGTATTGAGTTCGGATTGATTTTCTCTTGCCTAATGGTGATGATGATGTTGTTGTGTTGGTGGCGGTTGAGAGTTTCAACAATTTCTAACTTGTTTTGTTGTATCAACCATTTCCAATTTCATGTTGATTGATGTTCAAATTGGGGTCTTTTTTTAATTTTATGTTAATTATTGCCCAATCTAATTATCTATCCTCCACATAGCTAGGTTGATGTTCTTGTTATATCTCTGGATGTTAATTTGGTTGTCATTTTGGTGAAGAGGTAAAACAACGTTTGTGCCTTAAACTAATGAGCAAGGAAAATTAGATTTGTGAAGAGGCATCTTTCTGGGAAATTTGATAGCCAACTATGAGAGTATGAGTGGCTATCTGAACATTTGTTTTGCTAGTTTAACTATGTGGATGATAGATATATTTGGCACCAAATTCAACTGAAAGATGCAATGACACTGTTAATGGTGAATTCAAAGTATCAATTTTAAATTAGATGTATCCATTTTCTTAAAAAATATATCACTTTAATACTGCGAAGTATTAGTTTTTGATCCTAAGGTATCACTGTTGAAAAAACTATTTATAGTCACTTTCACACCACCAAAACAAAAATATATTAAGTATCACTTTAAATACAATAGTATTAGTTTTTACCTCAATAGTATTACTTTTTCAAAATAAAGTAGTCAAGTACAAAATTTCAATTTTTCTTTTGTTAAAATAATAATAATATCGCTCAAAGACTACAATATAATACTTCAGGAATAAAAAGTAATACCGGTAAACCAGAAATTGATACTTAGGAGCTAAAAAGTGATACTTTAAAGAAAAAGACAAAACTGATATTAGATGAAATAAAAATGGTATCCCATATTAAAAAAGTGATACAGGGAAAAAATAAAAGAAATACTAAGAAAAAATAAAAGTGATATTTGTGAACGAAAAGTAATACTCCGAGAGCAAAAAGTGATACTTTATAATAGAATAACGATACTAGAATAAATAAAAAAAATAAATAGTAAATGATATTGTGATATAAGTGATTACATGGTTGCTTATACTATATAATTGTTGTGTTTCCCATTGGCTTCAAAAAAATTTGCACTATCTCCACATACGTATTGCTATACACAAAGTTGCATACTGCTTAAAAATAAATCGATAATTGATACCTGAGAATAAATAACCGATACTTCTGACGCAAAAGTTGATACTGAAAAGATTCGATATTTTTTTTTGGTATAAAAAGATATTTATTACCAAAAGGATAACCAGGATAAACATTCATACAAATTAAAAAGCATGAAGGGAAATCCTCATAGTCAAGGCACCCTCTAGGAAAGGGTACTTGAAGTATGATTCTCTATACTTCAAGCTGCTTAACAAACACAGTGAAAATGATAACGAGCATCAGCCTTTATAGAATGAGGCTTTACAATATTGAATGTAATTTTCATTACTCTCTTAATTTGCTCTGCAATAGCATACGAATCGCATCTCTGATCAGCAAAGATGGCTTTGTTCCACGCCAACCATTTGTAATATATTGTAACAACTGCATTTGCATACAGAATCTGCCTCTTTTGTTTACTTTCCTTTCTGTTTCGCAGCCAAGTGAGTCATTTGCTTCTTTCTTTCGGCCAATTACACTGATTGATCTGATCCATACTTTCACCTCTTCTAAACCATCAACCAAAAGAAGATGTCTTGTATAGGAACTGAATATCCACCCCAAAACATAGCATTCTCTATGAACTGATTCTGAGTACCAATGCACAATTGGTACCCCAGCTTGATTGCGTAATCCCCCCCTCCTCCTATGGTTCACAAGCCAGGCATTATGACCATACAACCCACCTGCATCTTCCCTCAATTTCACTAATTTCTTCCAACACCAGCTGCAATCAGTCGGTATCCTGTATGCATACAGTTCTTCATCCTTCAAACAAGTAAAAACAAAACTAATACTTCAACTAACAAAAATGATACATTATCACAAAAAACTAATACGCCAAACAATATGCATTTCTTTTAGTATGTGAAATAATAGGCAACAAAAATATATTCAGAAACAACATAAATTAATACTTCTGACAAAAAGTGATAACTCATAGAATAAGAACTGATATTTAAAGTAATTACTTTGACAATATTGAGCCTGATAATAGAATGATACATCTAAGCGAAAAACTGATACTGTTGATACAAAAACTAATCCTGATAGTGAAATTCATAGTACATGAGCATATTTCGATCAAAAATTAAAATCGAGGCATAGCTTTAACTAAATTTGTGATGATAGGGATCTCCACAGTTGGCTGATGCCCATCCCACAGAGACAGAAATGTAATACTAAGGAAAATGAAGGCAAATAAAAACTTATACAACACATAAGAAATCGTATACTATACATAAGAAATCTGATACAAACATTTAAAATTTGAATAGTTAAGACAAAATGATACCACATGCATTTTCAGCACTATCCTCCTACGAGGCACGATCACCCAAAAGATGGACATAGGACATTAGATAATGCACATTTCAGTATCAAACACAGTAAGACCATATTATACAGAGCAACAAAAACACTATCATAATTCATATGAGAAACAAAATAACTGATACATCAGGCATGGAAACTAATACAACATACAAGAAAATTCATATTACACAAACAAATTACTTATTTACTTAAAAAACCCAAATTATGGTTAGCATCAGTAACAAAAATTAATACCAGAACTCAAATAAGTGAAAATGATACTTGTAAGCTAAAACCTAGATACTGATACTTCTAATAATAGAGCTACCTAAAAGCATGACCTAGTACCTCACAATTTCAAAAAAAATAACTGATTTGTAAGTGAAATTGGATGGAATTTAAAGTAACAAAAATAGTGATACCTTCCTTCTTTCTTTGTCTTGTATTTGGCTTCTTCGCGACATGCTTTTCCTTCACCATTGATTCTAAACAATTGAGCTTAAAAAATAGACCGAATCCAGGTCAAAAATTGAGTTTTCGTCGAATTTAAACACGAAATTGAGCTTGAAACCGATTTTGCACTCGGAAGTAACTACTTTTGCGAATTTGAACAATGAAATCGCCTGAGAAATCGCGATTTTGATAAATTCATTTGCTTATTAGTAGCTTTAATC
This sequence comes from Tetragonia tetragonoides, assembly GCA_038025085.1. Taxonomy (NCBI): domain Eukaryota; kingdom Viridiplantae; phylum Streptophyta; class Magnoliopsida; order Caryophyllales; family Aizoaceae; genus Tetragonia; species Tetragonia tetragonoides. The sequence goes on from CM076149.1 coordinate 26,079,143, forward strand.
ATGAGTAGCTAATTTTCTTATTCTAGGATTGATAAATTCAAACTAATAAGCAAATGATAAATTCAAACTAAACATGAATTTGCAAACTCGAAGAAATAACAATCATAAACTAATGGATTAAAACTAAAAGCAATTGAGAGGAAGAAGAAAGAGAGTAGGGATGAGAGATAAACCAAAAGCTTCAATTGAAATTGCCCAAAGCTTGAACTTGTTCTTCACAATTGCAAATAAAACTAGAGAATTTGAGAGTAATCTAAGTGCTTAATTTAAACTCTAAGCTATTCTAATGGAGTAGAGAGAGATAATGGATAGAGTGTGAGAGATGATGAAGGGAGGAGAGAGGCCCTTTTATAAGCCTATACACGTTTAAATCGGATGGGAGCAAAGAAGAGGAAAGGTCTCTTATCGATTATGCATAAATCGTACAGGAGCATGATCGTGCCAACATAGGCATGATCGTGCTTGCTCTTTTCTTCAAGATTTTCGGCTACTGACATTCTCAAATGACGACACATGATCATGCCTATTGGAAGCATGGTCATGCACTGTAGAAAACTCCAAGACTTCACGTTTCTAGCATCTCTTTTCATTCCAACTTCGATTCCTTCTTCTTTGCTTCTTCTCTTGACACTCCAAAGTCCATGTTAATTCCAATTGCACATTTGAGCTTCAAAATGATCCTAAAATCACATTAAATGAACAACCATACCAAAGTAGTGATCCTCATCATAAAATAAATAAAATCCAATCAAAAGCGAGGATACTCACACAAATATAGGACGGATGAGTGCATATATACATTGAAAATCAACACTATTTAGGCACTCATCACATATATACATTAGCCCCTAACGTGCCTGGATATTTCTATGAACGCTCTAGAGAGTCATTAGCCCAAATGCTCTCATAGGGGGCGGGCAATTCCCCCACATTCACATAGGTGAGTTCATCAAGTGTGTACTGTCTCACACCACCTTACAAGGCTATGAACTCATTAAGAGCTAAAATGCTCAACCTCACACACATGACATTATACAAAAAATACTACATCATTTATATAGAGGAATGGGGTTTGTAGTACATGACTGGAGTTGCTTTGTGATTTCGTTTGACCTCATTGAACCTGGAGATATTTCAGGTTAGGTATCCATCACAATTCACTCCCACTGGGCTGAAGCCCCATTCCTAATGCTGACTCAAGCACTATCTTTCCACAAAGGCCTTTGGAAGAGGATTTGCAAGTTCCTCTCCAACATAACACACTCGAGTGATATCACATTATATCTGATCAGGTTTTTCACAATTCCATGTCTAAGGCGTACATTCCTTCTCTTTCTGTTGAAAGAATAGTTGTGGGCTACTCTATTGGCCACTTGAAAATCACAATCGACAATCACAACACATGATACTAGCGGAGCCGGTCTCCCCCACAATGGAATATCTGCAGGCAAGCTTCTTAGCCATTCAGTTTTTTAACCTGCCACATTCTTGAATAAAAATTTAGATTCCATTGTTAATATTTGCAACACAAAAATGTTTGGAAATTTTCCAAAATATAGCAGCACTAGCAAGAGTATTTCATCATTCTAGGAGACTTAGTTGGCATGGCAAATTCCTTCAAATACAAGGAAAATTCTTGTAGTGCAAATTAAACCCCAATTAATAGTACATTACCAATACTTCAATAATATAATCAAAGGATTCCAATAATCATGATTGGGGTTATGAATATATCTACTCAACCTGCTTACGTCATATGCTATATTTGGTATCAAAAACATCATACTTCCAGACTCTTAGCATATTTCTTCTTGTAATCTCACTATTACCTCTATTCCTTTTTAACGAGAGTAGAATCAAATTGACCATAAAAATTTTCTCAACCTAATGAGACTGATTCAATCTCAAACTCTTAGAAGTTCTAGTGATTTTAATGCCAAGAATTACATAAGCTTCACCCCATATCTTACAATCAAAGCATGATTTCAAGAAAATTTGTTCTGTTTGCCACATCTATACTTGTACCAAAAATGAGCATGTCATCTACATATAAGCATATTATAACACATTCATGCTCATCATATTTAGTTAGCACAAGCATTATAATCATCAACCTTGAAACCATCAAAATCAAAGTGCAATGGAATTTATCATACCATTGTTTGGGTGCATATTGAGTAATCTCATGGCTTCGTTTGACCACTTTGAACCAATGAAAGTTGATTGTCGATCACGATTTCCTCAATCTAAGGGCTATAAAACTCATCCCCCTCGACGATTCAACAACAAAACTAAGAACAATTTTTCTTTAATTTATATGGTTACTTGACTGCACTTTGTCTATTGCAAATGAGTCATCTCTTACCATTACACACCGATTTTGACAAATCACAATTAAAAAACAATTGACACACTTAGTTTTCCCTAATGTATTTGAACATGTCTCTAAATCATATGCCATGATAACATGCTATACAAATCAAGTATTAGAGACAACACCCCAACAAGGAGAAAGACATATTCACTTGTATAAGTATATATTTAACTTGTCACATAATTTGCACCAATATACCATCAAACATGACAAAGATGTCTATCAAAGTGCAAACACAAGTTAATGTATAGCATATTAATTCAATAACTCTGGCATACACAAAATAAAAAATATTTAGAACCTTAGTTGTTCTTATGTGATATGATATCATGAGTTCCTCGCATAGAGAAAATAATGGTCTCTTTCAATATATGATAATTCATGTATAGATAATATGGTGTTATCTAACACAGACACATAGTGCCAAAAATTAGCTTATCATTTCCACATTGCATATAAGCTAAACCAGAAATATTAAATGATTTCACTCAAAACATCATTTTTATGCTCAAGATATCTCTACAATTATATGTAACATTTTACGAGCATAAAAGATATATACATAGACATTCACATGTCCTAGGTCCTAAAAGGTAAAACCCACAAAGATTTCGATAAACTAAATTTAATTAGTTACCCCCACATTCTCAAAGAATCGGGTTTGATTAATTTTTATATATATATATATATATATATATATAATTAATTATACAACTTTCCCCACATGTTCTCAATATACATACTAAAAATCATATTCTTTCTTACCAATCAAATTGGAATTTCTTTGATAGAAGTATAAGATATTCAATATCAATAGACCACAAATTTGATAATATCAGAGAACCAAAAGTGTGAATTTTGTAGCATATCGTGAACTACAAAGACCGTCCAACTATTTGCACAATATTCTCGAATATTATAAATTGCTTAATTAATTCACAAAAATCCGTAACGATTTTTAGGTCAACGAAACTATATTTAATCATAATAAATGAGGCTTAATTACAGTCCTCAGTAAAAACTCCCAAACTAACAGTCACGTAGTACTTGCATTTCTAAGCACACAAATCAGGGAATTATTGTCCTTTTTGATTTTATTCAACACAAATAGCTTTAGTACATTAGATTTTCCTTTCCCAACAAATCACTGAATCAAGTCATCAACGCCATACAAAGGTCTAAACACAAATTATATGATTCATTTATAATAATGCCCAAAAATCAAGTAGGCCCTATAAATAATTTAATATCATTGCCCAATATAATCATTTGCATATGACTAAAGGTCATTCAAGAGTCCAAAACTAACAGGAATGGCCTGCCCATTCAATTTTCATACAAGCTGACCTTTCTTAATTATTTAATATATATGAGTAATATATAATATTCACTTTTCTGAACAATATATGCCTTATATCAAATTGCATTTCTTAATTACTGTCCATGTAATTCACACGTTTGGCTAAAGCCAATGATATACCACAAAAAGCAAACAACCTTATTTTCTCATAACAGTCAGTGTATAGATATAAACACATAGCCAAACTAATAGAGAACCATAAAACAAAATGTTGTAGTGCCATCAAAGGACAAGGCCCCTCATGCCAATTACTAAAAATGAACCACATTTTGTGAGTCAACATATGAACCTACTGTAGTAAAACAAAAATGCTTTCACTTTATCCCTTTAACTTCCAAGGTGGTAGATATACCTCTAGAAAATTCCAAACAAATACTACCTTTGGTATGTAAAGTAACCACCAATTAAAAATTAAACTTGGCAGAGACTATTCACAATTCACATAGCTATCTCATTTTACCAAGGCATACAAATCCATACATGTACTGATCTGAATATAATTCCGCCAATGCTAGAAAGAAAACCAACTCAGTTCTACTCCAATTTTAATCCTTCAAGCCTTCCTTGCAATAGCAACTCTATGAGTTCTCCAATTATCTCATTAAATGTTAGAGAACAGATCTTAATATATTATTGCCAAATATGCTAAAAAAAATAAATCTTAGGAAGGCAATCGTAATCAAGTAGAAAGGTGTAGGGCTGTGTTACTCATGACTTACAATCAGAGACTAAAACAAATAGTGGATGTTTTGTTTCTCACCTCGCTTCCGTTAATCATTATTCAATATAATAAGCAATCAAGCATGATCATAGTGCAACTTAATAATTTGGTGCCTCACAATTAATCAATACCATAGTTTCATCATCAACCGATAGAAAAAATTTGACTTTAGAATGTTAGAAACAAGGCTAATGATAGAATAAACTTATCTCGAACGAAAGTCGTGGCGTGATAAATCACTGCCCTAAAGTCGAATTTGCCCCCACACGTACACTAGGGAACTTCAGGCAACCGACCCCAGGGATACACGACAACCAAAGCTCCGGTGTACTGCGATGCAATGGTTTTTAGAGCAAACTGATCTACTGCCAAGACTAGGGAAGAAGAGAGGATTTGAGAGTGTATGTTTTCCGTGTCCCAAGAGAAATCAAGAAACAAAGTATATAAAGACAAGAAATATGTAACCGAAAACAATTAATGTGGGGCGGATTTTTAGGGAGGTAATAATGGGTAGTTATTTTGTAACGATTACAGAATCTTTTTGCCGGTCAAACGAAACACTCTTCTCTTCTTTACCAATGTGGCACAATGGATTTTATGAACAAGGCTTTTGTGGGACTTTACTTTGAAGCATACCAAGTTTCATGAAGCATATCAAACTTCATTTCCAACACGCACGAGTTTCATTGAAAATTTGTAAGACCGATCAACCGAACTGTTCATTGAAAATGGTATAGAGAGAGAAGGAATGAAGGGAGAGAGGGAAAGGGGTGGGACTTGGGAGGGGAGAGATAGGTTATGTCGGAGGTATTTTGGAAAAAAAGATTTACGTTAGGTAATTTGGTATTTATGTTTAGCAATCCCCAAAGATTTTAAAGCATATATACTTTTAGATGAGGAAAATATTGAATCTGTTTGGACGAGTTTTAAATGGTGAAGTTAACAAAATCATTGAGTTCAGTTGAGTTAAGTTTTGTTCATTCAGTTCAATTTTGTCTAGTTGAAAAGAACTGAGCCTTAGGCTCTACTCAGCTTAACTTTAATTCAATTCAAATCAGTCCAATTATTAGTGAGATAAATTAACGTTCTACAACACAAAAGGTAAATTTGATAGAAATAAGTTGCACATGATATTATCAAACTTATCTATCATTCTTACATGTAGTAGTATCAATGAAAATTTGTTCTCTTTACTCAATATTTTTTTCCAGTTATTTAAACTTCATCCATACAGTTATAATGACTTCCTTCCCTTGTTTACCATCACTCTCTTTCTTTCTTCTCCGTCAAAACACTTAAGGCTTGTTCTTTTCAACTGAAAATTGACTATTGGTAACTTGAATAAATTGGGCAAATTTGGAACCCGGTGAAAATTGAAAAGTTTAACTTGAAAATGGGAGGAATTGGGAGAAAGTTATGAAAATTTTCTCTTTTTTTTTTAGTATTTTCTTAATAATAATAATGATGATGATGATATGACGATGATGATGATGATGATGACGATGATGACGACGACGACGTTGATGATGACGATGATGATGACGATGACGATGACGATGACAATGATGATGATGATGATGATGACACAAAAACTTGTTTAAGACGGTCTTATCGTAACTTTTGGTAAGATGAGAGTCATTTATTAGTGGAACAATGATTACGGCTAAGTACATGACCTCTACAAATCTAAATAGTGACCTTATTTTTAATTAGTTTAGTTGGTCTCACACAAGACTTGCTCTAATAATTATGATATTAATAATAAGTAATAATAATAATAATAATAATAATAATTTATTATTATTATTATTATTATTATTATTATTATTATTATTATTATTATTATTATTATTATTATTATTATTATTATTATTATTATGTAAAATTGAGTTCTCACTAAGCATTGAATATGTAATAAATAGTCATAAATGAATGGGTGATTAAAAATAGTTTTATTTTATTCTAATAAGAAATAAGTAACATAAGTATTATATTTATTTTGCAGAAAAAAATTATATTATACATTTACTAAAAATGAAATTTTTTTGTTAAATTATTTTTTTTGGTGATAAAAATATTATTATTGTTCTTTTCTACTCATATTATTCAACTTTTACATAATGATATGATTAAAAAATTATTATATTTCTTTTAATAACGGAGTATGCGTGATAAACAAGAACCCGTACATCGCACGGGCACGAAATCTAGTTGTTATTATTATTATTATTATTATTATTATTATTATTATTATTATTATTATTATTATTATTATTATTATTATTATTATTATTATTATTATTATTATTATTATTATTATTATTATTATTATTATTATTATTATCATTTCAATACCTCATTACTTTGTAATTAATACAACAATTGTATGCCTCACCATTACTTTTCATTGCACTTTAATAATATTTTTCTCTCTTTTGATGCATGAATTTGATACATATTTGTGAGTTACACATTGCTCAACTATATGTGTTGTGTGTCTCTCTCCCTCAATTGCTTTAAGTTTTTACTTCGACGAAAATAATATCATTTTTTTCCACCAACACTTATAATCAATACAAGTTGGCAATCATATTTCAGTTGCGCTTAATTATGGATTGTGTTTTCATCACCTCACACGTACTAGCAACTACTTTTTTTTCGAATTTCAATGCTTAAAATAGTACATCTTCAACTCCATTTGAAGAGTCTTTGTCTTTTTCTTATTCGGATACACATGTTTTACCTTGATTTCAAAAATCACTTGCAACATCTCTCTAAGCTAAACATCGTTTTAATCTGAACTAAACTGGTCAGAAATATGTCGTCTCTGATTTTTTTAACTTTCTCCTTATTATGCCCCTATATTTTTGGCGTCTCCATCCTGTAATCTGTTCCGTTACATTCCGTTCTGCGCCGTTTTCGTTCCACATCCTGTACTTCATTTTGTGTCACATTTTGTTTCATTATCCACGTCATTCCGTTATGGTCTAATCCGTTCCGTTTCTCTCTGTCTTGCACCATTCCGTTGAATAGAATCGGAACTTAGTATGTAGATAGTTGATGCTATGGTCACTATCTCTTCTCTTTATTTTTTTTTTGGAGGCGAATTAGAGATATCTTGGAATTTAAGTTATAGGATTACCTTTTTGTATATACTATATGTATCTCCCATACGGTGCACGGACTTGTTAGTATATCATAAATTAAAATAATTTTTAAAATAATTTTTAATAAGCTAATTACAAATTAACACAATAAATCATCAATTAATCGGTTTAGAAAATTTATATACGCATTTACATATTGTAAAATAATCCTTATTTTCTTAACATGTAAAAATACACATTTATATTGACTCTGTAGTTAAATATGTCACTTTGTCAGGCCATTAATGAATTAATTGATTGAGAAAATTTATTAAAAAAGTACTACGGTACGAGTGGCACCCTATATCTATATGATCATTGATAAGTGCAATATTTAGTATCTTTTTACCCTTTATATTTAGTTATTTAGTTTGCCTTTGGACTTATTTTACTAGAATTATAGTATTTTACAGTTCTCTAATACTATTTTATGTTTTCTTATTTTAAGAGTTTAATGGTTTAATTTTCCTTTCTTTTTACTATTATGTAGGTTTAATTTAATTATGCGAGGTTTATTCTTTGAGTAAAATCCCTTACTACGTGACTAGAGTTTTGGTGGGCCATATGATAAATTAAGGAGCAGGCTAAAGTTTATATCACTTTCCCTATTCTTTGATCAGGGAAGCAAAATGCTAAAACGAGGAGTTGCAGACTAAAGCAATATGAGACAGAAGCTTAGCAAACACTAAGAGGAGAGAGAATCTTCAGAGCACGCCAATGCACAATCAACGGGAAACGAGTGCTTCTACGATTTGCAATTTGGTTTCCCATTCAATAGAAGATGTTATCTACAACAAGGGAACTAAGGACAGCCAATTACTTCTATCTTAATCAGTATTTTGAGTAGAGGAAACTCTATCAAAATTCCCACACGGTTAGGGTTTTGGTCAGTATAAAAGTTTTTGCACCTGTTCTCAATTCGAAGGATCCAAGCAACCCATAATTCAGAATTGCTAGACAAACACTTGAGCGTTTGTGAGATCGGGAGGAGCGAAAGGGTCAATTGGAAGTTGAAGACAACCTTGGAGTAAAGCTTAGTCTATACAACCAAGGGGTGGAGAACCAAAACCTGTCCAAGGAGTCGAATCCAAAGCAAGTGAAACGTTCTCGGTTACAATTCATAAGTTCTTCTCTTCCCAATTTGTTTCCTTTAGCAATTTTCAGATTTTACTTATTATCTTGTGTCCTTAGAATTATTTATTTTCAGTATTGGTTTTGAACTCATTCAAAATTTACTTTGATAATTTCCAGTTTTAGTGGTATTCAGATTACATCAGATTTTAATTCCAAGTTACAGTTTATACTTGATGTGTTATCTCTCTTGTTATAAATTGTTAGCTTTTACTAATTGTATGGTACGGCTTAGTTTGAACTATGCAATATAACTGGTACTAGTATAAGTTGAACCTGCGATATGGTAAGATTTAGGCTAGTATTTTGATCTATTGGAAATTTAGCATTTATGTGCTAATCTTTGACAGGGTAATTGATGTCTTTCTAAAGATTAATGCTTCTAGTTTAATCTTTGTAAGTTGCGATATTGATGTGAAATAAGTAACAAAATGGAAATTAACCTTTGATAGTATCACACAAAGGGATCTTGTTCAAGAATCACTCAAGAACAACTCACGAATCACTCGTAAGGGTTTCAACCTGAATCACTCAGTTTGAGGGGTAAAAACTCACGTATTCAATAATTAATCATCAAAGCACGAGTTTACAATAGCAAAGCTCTCCCCTATTTATAGACAAAGAAATCTAAAGCTATTCAGAATCCTAATCCTAGTCCAACCTTGCTTTCTTCCCTTGTTAGGTCTAGCTTGGTACCTTGAGTTCATCTTCTCTACTCGCGCACGAACTTGCTCACAGGTCTTCTTGAAAGCTTGTTGTCTTGCCTTGGCATCTACATTGATAACATCATCTCTAGGCAAAGACACGAAATCGATAGGCAAATAAGGATTAATGCCATACACAATCTCAAATGGAGAACGACCCGTGGTAAATCCAGGCGTTCTGTTATATGCAAACTCCGCATGTGCTAGCTTAATATCCCAATCTTTTGTGCTTCTACTCACCAACCCTCTAAGCAAAGTACCAAGGGTCCTGTTTGTAACCTCGGTTTGCCCATCTGTTAGTGGGTGATGTGAAGTGCTAAAGAGTAACTTCGTCCCAACGAGTCTCCAAAGTGTCTTCCAAAAGTAACTCAGAAACTTAGTATCTCGATCCGACACAATGGTCTTGGGAATGCCATGTAGCCTCACTATCTCTTTATAGAACAATGTCAGCAACATGAGAGGCGTCATTGGTCTTGTGACATGGCACAAAGTGCGCCATCTTGGACAATCTATCAACAACAACCATCACAACATCTTTTCCCCTTTGAGTTCTAGGGAGTGCCACAATGAAATCCATGCTCACACTCTCCCAGGGAATGCTAGGAACCGGTAATGGTGTGTATAACCCTTTGTGAAAAGCACTCTTGGCCCGTTGACATGTAGCGCATCTCGTCACAATAGCATGTACATATTTGAGCATCTTAGGCCAATAAAAGTGTTCTTGTAACAGCTCAAGGGTTTTAGTTACTCCAAAATGTCCAGCTAATCCTCCCGAGTGAACTTCTCTAACCAATAGCTCACGTACAGAGGACCTAGGAACGCAGAACTTGTTCCTCTTGAATAGAAACTCATCTTGTATGAAATAATCACCATGCTCCCCTTCTTTGCAAGCTCTACATGACTCAGAGAAATCAACATCCTTGTCATATAGTTCTTGGAGATGTTCAAAGCCTAGGAGCTTCGCTTCAAGTGTCACAAGCAAGTGGTTTCTTCGTGAAAGAGCATCAGCAACAACATTGCTCTTCCCATCTTTGTACTTGGCCGAGAATGTAAAAGATTGTAGAAACTCTACCCACTTGGCATGTCTAGGGTTTAGTTTCTGTTGGCCATGAATGTACTTGAGAGCTTCATGATCCGAGTGCAACACAAAAGGCTTAGGCCTTAAATAATGGGACCAATGCTCCAAAGCTCTCACAATTGCATAGAACTCTCGATCATATGTAGAATAATTCAAACGAGCTCCATTCAATTTCTCACTAAAATAGGCAATAGGACGTTTTTCTTGAATCAAAACAGCGCCTATACCCACCCCACTAGCATCACATTCAACCTCAAACAATCTATCAAAATCGGGTAATGCTAGAATAGGTGCTTGACACAACTTCTCTTTGACCTCAACAAAGGCCTTTTGCGCACTTTCACTCCAATTAAACTCTCCTTTTTTCATTAATTCAGTTATAGGAGCAGTAATAGAACTAAAATTGCGTATAAACCTCCGATAAAATGATGCCAAGCCATGAAAACTACGTACCTCATGTATATTGGTTGGAGCTGGCCATGAAGCCATAGCTTCTACCTTGGACGGATCAACATGTACACCATCTTTGGACACAATGTAACCAAGGAATATAACCTTAGGAAGCATGAAATCACACTTCTCTAACTTGCCAAAAAGCTGTTGTTCCTTTAGCTTCTCAAATACGCGTTGTAGATGTACTAGATGTTCCTCCTTGGTCTTGCTGAATATAAGAATATCATCAAGGTAAACCACAACAAATTTACCAATGAATGCTCTCAATACCTCGTTCATCAACCTCATGAATGTTCTAGGAGCGTTGCACAAGCCAAAAGGCATTACTAACCACTCATACAAACCATATTGTGTCTTGAACGCGGTTTTCCATTCATCTCCCTCCTTGATTCTCACTTGATGGTATCCAGCTCTAAGATCTATCTTGGAAAACAACTAGGAACCATGTAGCTCGTCTAACATATCATCTAATCTTGGCATAGGGAACCTATATTTGATTGTGATATTGTTGACAGCTCTACTATCAATGCACATACGCCATGTCCCATCTTTCTTAGGCACAAGTAACGCAGGAACAACGCATGGACTTAGACTTTCTCTCACATAGCCTCTTTGCACAAGCTCTTCAACTTGTCTTTGTAACTCTTTGGCTTCTTCGGGGTTACACCGATATGCTGGACTATTTGGAAGTGGTGCTCCAGGAACTAGTTCAATTTGGTGTTCTATGCCACGCATAGGAGGTAAACCAGGGGGTAACTCCTCGGGGAACACTTCTTTGAACCTCTCTAACAATAGGTGTAACTTAGGATCATAATTGGGATTGCTACACATGTTAGGTTCAAACAACAACACTAGGTAGCTCATAGTTTCACTAGCCACCTCTTTTTCCATCTCTTTCTCTCCTATGACCATTACACGACTCGCCTTTTTACTAGCTTTTGCTTCTTTAACTTGAGTGGCAGTCAAGGGTAACAATTTGATTCGTTTCTGGTTATGCTCAACAGTATAGATATTGTTTACACCATCATGACTAACTTTCCTATCAAATTGCCAAGGACGACCTAACAATATATGACAAACACCCATAGGCAGTACATCACACCATAGATCTTCTTTATAACACCCTAAAGTAAAGCAAACTCTAGCTTGTGTAGTCACTTTTAACCCTCCCCCATCATTCAACCATTGCACAGTATAGGGTTTAGGATGACTTTTAGTAGGCAAATCAAGCTTATCAACCATCTCTTTAGAGGCAACATTAGTACAACTCCCAGAGTCAATAATCAAATTGCAAACTTTACCTCTAACCTTGCAGCGAGAATGGAATATTTGCTCCCTTTGCTCGGACTCATCATCGGCCATAGTCGTATGTAGCAACTTCGTAAGGATTAGGGTCTCTCCAACCTCAGGTATACCATAATCTTCAATGAATGACTCTCCATTATCTTCATCACTATCCTCGGTTATGGGCATAACAAACGAGGGTTCCATCTCTTCTAGCTCAGCGATGGTGAGCGCTTTCTTCGAGCCGCACTCATAGGCATAGTGTCCATATCCTTGACACTTGAAACAACGCAGTTGGTTCTTGTCCTTAGTAGCCACGGCTTTGCCTTTGTCTTGAGTTACGGGCTTGCTAGGGATACTTGCGCTCTTGGAGAATGTTGTATTCTCTCTCGCGTTGTATTGGTTCCGAAAATTTGTATAGCCTTTAATCACATCTCGAGCAATCGGTTTTTGCTTCTTCTCTTGCTTCTCAATCTTGAGAGCGATTTTGCACACGTCCTCAAAGGTTACGTAAGGAACAAGCTCTACCTTGCGCCTTAGAGTTGGGTTTAGACCTTTGATGAACCGTGCAATCTTTAACTCCTCCTTCTCCTCAAGATCACACATCATGTGCATATGTTCAAACTTCTGGAGGTAGTCTTGTACACTTGAGGTTTCTTGGCTTAAGGACGTAAGTTTCAAAAACTGTTCTTGCTCAAATTCTTTAGGCAAAAATCGTTTCTTTAAATATTTCTTGAGTTTGTCCCAAGTCTCAATTTTTGCTTTCTCTTCCTTCTTGCGTCGAGCCTTTAGGTTTTCATACCATAAAGAAGCATGCTTGGTGAGTTTAAGCATGGCTAACTTGCATCTTCGCCGCTCATCATACTCCTTGTATTCAAAGACTCTCTCCATAGTTCTAAGCCAATCAAGAAAGGCCTCTGGATCGTAGGAACCGTCATATTCAGGGAGTTCGACTTTCAAGTTCCTATCATCATCATAGGGGTGTCGTGGTTTAGGAGCGTCATTGGTTCTAGTCTCACTTGTGTCTTCAAACTCCTCATCGAAGTTGGGGTCACGGTTGTGGTTTCTCCAATGAATTCCACGCATCCTTGTCTCCATGTTTTCCCTATCTTCTTGGTTTCTTCTTTCCATAGCAGCCATCCGCTCTGCCATCCGCTCTTCTTGAGTTTTGAAAGATGCCCTGAGATCCTCCATGGCTGTTAACAACTTTGCTAGTTCGTTGGGCTCACCCATAGCTTCGGTTGTTGGTTTTTTGGGGGTTTATTGGCTGTCTTCTTGAACAAAGGGCGGATCTTGCAAGAATCTTTCTCGAAAGCTCGCTATGGTGTCGTGTTTATGCTCAGGACCGTGTTGTTTAAACTTAAGAAAGCTCAAACCTTTAGCTCTGATACCAAGTTGATGTGAAATAAGTAACAAAACGGAAAGTAACCTTTGATAGTATCACACAAAGGGATCTTGTTCAAGAATCACTCAAGAACAACTCACGAATCACTCGTAAGGGTTTCAACCTGAATCACTCAGTTTGAGGGGTAAATACTCACGTATTCAATAATTAATCATCAAAGCACGAGTTTACAATAGCAAAGCTCTCCCCTATTTATAGACAAAGAAATCTAAAGCTATTCAGAATCCTAATCCTAGTCCAAATAGGAAACTAACTACGAAACTGACTACAATTCTAAAACGAGCTAATTAACAGCTTTCCTAATACCTAATGGACTCCTAATGCTACTAATAATCAGAATACTACTTTCCTAAACATATTCTAACTAATTAAGGAAATAGGCAAACGAAATCAAACTCAAACAGCTAATTGCTTGGCGCCCAAGGCTCAAAACGCTGAAACAGTTTCCTTGGCGCCCAAGGCTTCTTCTTTTCAGCTTCTAGTCATCTTCTTGCCACTCTAACATAGTTACCTCACACTTTACCTCACGTGGCATTATACTCTTGGCAATGAGCAGCTCAAGATCAAGCATTAACGTTTCAAGAACTGGGTTCTTGGACGTTCTTGATTCGTCGTCTTCTTGCTTGTCCTTTAACGTACTTGCTCCTGCATCAGATATATTTGCCATGATTAAATTAGTTTAGAATCAACTTCGGCTTAGTTCAAGATTGATTATAAGTACGGAAAGATAGGGAGGTCCTGTTACTAGGAGCTTTACAGATTATCTATCATTAGTCCTAATGAAATTATTAAAGAAGGGTTCTAGATTGATTAGTTGAGAACGAAGGTATTCTGAGGGTATTTATGCTTATTACTGTGGTGCTTGTTTCATAGGTTACTACTAGTATTAGTTAATTTAGTTCTTTATATTTAGATATCACTCATTAAAACCCCCCAATTATTGTGAGTATTGTATAGTAGATTACACTCTTGAATTAGGAATTAGACTGTCTCCTCGTAGGATCGATCCTTATTTTTCCTATATTATTTGTTATTTTATATTTAGGTGGTAGAAGTAAGGTTTAATTTAGTACGCCTAACGGCATGTACCAAATTTTGGCGCCGTTGCCGGAGAGATTTTGTTTTAATTTCCTATTTACTAAAAAAAAAAAAAAGTTTTTGCTGTTCAGTTCAAATCTGAGATAGTTCAAAAAAAAAAAATCTGAGATAGTTCATGTTGTCTGTTTTTTTTTGCTTCTTATTCCTATGATTTGCATGATCTGCATAGAGCATGTTTTTAATTTTTTTTTCATAGGACTGAAACAAGTAGACTCTGCAATATGACTAGCAAAGGTTGTTTTAACTTGTCTTGAGCAATATTTACACCTGTTTTATGATTCTTATACTTAAATCTGTTTTCTGTATACTAGTTGTACTCTGAGTACAGTGAGTATATTTGTTTGTCAAGTTCTGACAACTCTTGTGCTCATTAGCAGAAATTATTTGTAAAAGCCTTGTTGTATAGTTGTATTGTTGAGTATTTAACCTGCGGTAGATATCTGGTCGTGTAGCTTTATCACTGAATCATTTACTGTGATAGTATTCTCCATGACATAAGAATCCCTTGTGCTTCTAAATTCTGTTCTAGTACTTGTCTATATGTGCATAACACTAAGCTATTCAAAGTTCTGTACTTCTGTGCAATTCTGAAGCTAAACATATATTGCTTTGATGTTTCCAATCTGTTAAGCTTGTTTCCATCTATCTGGTAAAACTTACTCTATCTTAAGATACTTCTGTAGTTTTAGGTCTTGGCTAAAAAATAAAAAAATAATAAAAAAAAGATAAGAAAAGAGGTCAGACTATAAGAGGTGTTTGCATGATATAACTTGTTTAACTTTTAAAGAGGCAAAAATCTTAATTTTTGTGAGAGTCAAAACCTGTTGACGTTTCTGCTCTGGAACAGGTATTACTTCATTTCCTTATTGCTACAGCATGTGTATCAAGCTTAAGTAAGGTCATCACACTTTAAGTACTCAACTTGGAATTGAAGTGAATTATATAAGAAATTAGATTGATTTTGAGTAGTTTGTGTGATGAAGTAAGTTGTGACAGGTTTGCATCTGTCCTAACCTGTACTATGCAGATCAAAATTCTCACTCACAAAGATGGTTTTTACTTTCCTACTAGCTGAAAACTTAACGTGTACTAGTATGCCAGTTGAGTAAGAAGTAAAGATTGGTTGTCTGGAGATTGTAAACAAATGAGTTAGAATGCAGTTCACTACTTATTTTTGAGCTGCACATGGTTCCTACTCTGATCTGAAATTTATGTGCTGTCATTTACTGTTTTGAGGCCTAGTCAGTATGTGTTGTTCTGACTTCTCCAATATGACAGGCTTGTATCTTTTTTTATCTGGTGAAATCTACTTGATCTTAAGGTGCTTCTTGAGTGTGAGATCTTTTGTTTTAAAAAAAAAAAAAACAAAAAAAGGGGAACCAATTTCCATAGGATAAATTCAGGTCTGCAATTGAAAACCTTCACATGATTTTTCTGTTCTGATCTGAATTTGTGTTCATGAACTGTACTCGGCTAGAATCTGTTCTTTTCTCATTTACTTAGCTGAGTAAGTACCTAAGTTTTGATAAATAATAAAAAAAAAAACTCACTTGCATGACTTTGATGTTTGCATAACATAACTTGCATTACTTGCTTAATTGTTCACATGACTTTGATGTTCTGATTTAATCATGTTTTATGAGCTGTAAATTGGGCTAGAGTCTGTACCTCTCATACTTGAGTGATTAAGTAAGTGTCTAAGTAAGGGGACAAGTGAAATAGATGGAAATTTACTAGTTGTCTGCTTGCTAGAACATGCTAATGCATTAGGGAGCTGTATCTTAGTTGTGGGAATGTCATAGCTGTAGCAATTTTTATTTCCTGTAGCTGTTGGTTGTTCTGTATGTCCTTCCATTACAGCACATGTGTGAGACCTAAGTAAGCTCCTTTTGACAAGGAAATGACAGTAAACAACTTGGGATTTAAGTGAGAATTAGAGATTGTACAGAGTCATATTATGATGTGTTTTGGGCATTCAAGCATGAAATTATGACGCAGTAGTTTCAGATCTGAATCGTTTCCATATGACCAAGTTTTTGATCTATAAAAGGCTAAAAATAGATTGAGATGCTTGTAAATCTAGTAGGTAAGAAAGCTAGAACAAGTCTTTTGCATTCTAAAGGCAGATAATGCTCTTATGGTGCAATGTTTCTATGTTTTACATCATTTTTCATGCAGTGCATTCTGAATCTGAATTTTCTGAAATTTCTGAACTGTCATTCCCTGTTTAGGGGCCTAGATTGAGTAAGAAAGTAGGTAAGTGGATGGCTAAAACAAAGTAGATTAGTTGACCCATCTTGTGTGGTCTTTAGGTGAGGAAATTGCATGTGAAAATGCTGATTTTGCTCAAGTTTCATTTATGTATTTCAGTCTATAGGGCATAAGCATGCTGATTCTGTTGCAAAACTCATTTGGAGCAATCAGATTGATAATTTAAACTTCTTTAGGGATAGATGCACTAGATTCTTGCATTCTTAGAACCTAATTTCACGTATATGTGCACTGCCAAGAGAATTGATTATTCTTGATTTGCTGAACTGAAGTGTGTTCGTGGAGCTGCAGTTTTGCATATACAGAGCCGCCAATTCTTTGTGTCAGGCTATTTCTCTGTAGATTATATGCCAGCTCTATTTTGTTACAGCAGTTTCTATGACTTCTGAAACTTACAAGTACTCTGTCTTTAATTATAGTGCTTGACTGCTTGTAAATAACAATCTGATTATATGTCCAACTTGCTTTCTACATAAACTTATGCATGTTTCCCTAACTTATTTTTGCATGCAAAGGTTATGTTTGACATTTTTGATACATAAGAGTCATTAGTAAAGTTTTCAAGTGTTTTTTTTTTAGTTCATGGAAAGCCAATAAACTTTAATAAGTTGACAAGAGAATCTTGAGCATCGTTTTTTTTTTAGTGACAGAATAGTCTAGCTAGCTACTTTTATCATGGTTTAAACTTTTGCTAAGCTTTCTCTTTGGCTTGTAATTGTGACACTTCGGTTTATTTCCATGTACTGCTAATCTAATGAAGTCTTGGTACTAAGTTATGTAATCTGCCCCTGTTTTTAACAAGTTACAAAAAAAAAAAAAAAAAAGAAGCTGCATTTGTATTTTATCAATTTTTTTTTTCTTTCATTGCAGGTGTTTATGAGTGTTGACTCGCAACTTGAACGCATCAGGTTGTACGTAAACTTTCTACAGGACGCGGGACCTGAACAGTTGCTGCACATCTTCCAGCACGAGCCTGAACTAGAAGAGGAGGAACCACTTTTCAGTGCAGCAAAACCGACCATGGGAGGAGTGCCAGAAAAGACATTGAAAGAACTGACAGCACCACGTTTGGAGGATCAGCCACTTGGGATTGTTTTCCCTGCCTTGGATGTTCCGCTAAAACTCAACTCAGGTTTCCTTAATCTTTCACCTAAGTTTAATGGTCGTCCAGGTGATAGTGCGATAGGTCATTTAAAACAGTTTTTAATTGTTTGCTCTACTATGGCACCAGAGGGTGTTGATCGTGATCAAATTAAGCTGCGTGCATTTCCTTTCTCTTTGTGTGAGTCTTCTAAAGAGTGGTTGTTAAATTTGCCTACTGGTTCAATCACTACATGGGAAAATATGCATAAGACTTTTCTTGAACATTACTTTCCAGCTAGCAAAATAGGATCCATTAGGAAAGACATTTGTGGCATCAGGCAAAATTCAGATGAATCTTTCTATGAATACTGGGAAAGGTTCAAACAATTGTGTGCATCTTGTCCCCAGCATCAAATTTCTGAACAACCGTTAATTCAATACTTCTATGAGGGTTTAATTTCTAATGATAGAAATATGGTAGATGCTGCCAGTGGGGATGCATTAGTAGATAAGACATGCACTGAGGCTAAATTGCTTATTTCTAATATGGCTCAAAATACTCAATAGTTTAGTACCAGAAATGATGTTAGGAGAGTCAGTGAAGTCAACATGAGTTCAATTGAGAATACTTTGAAAGAAAATGCTCAACAAATTGCTAATCTGACCTCCTTAATATCTAAAATGGTTGTTGGTAATGCATCTAAAGCTTTGGTGTGTGGTTTATGTGCTGATATGTCTCACACGACTGAAAAATGTCCTTTAAAATCTGAAAATGTGAATGCTGTAGGTGGTTTTCAAAGGAAGTATAACCCGTATTCACCAACTTATAATGAGGGGTGGAAACACCATCCTAACCTGTAGGGGAGGATGTCACTGATGTTGTGTTAGATTTTTTCTCTTCTGCTAAAATGCTCAAGCAGATTAATACCACTGATTTGTGTCTTGTTCCTAAAATTCCTAACCCTGAGCAGGCTTCAGAATTCAGGCCCATCTACAAATGCATCTCCAAGATTCTTTGTAATAGGCTGTCAAAAGTGCTCCCTGAACTGGTTGCTTTAAATCAAGGGGCTTTTGTTGCACAAAGATCCATTGTGCATAACATCATGATTGTCCAGGACCTGATCAGGCATTACAGAAGAAAATACACCACCCCAGGTGTCTTATGAAGATTGATTTGAGGAAAGCTTATGATACAATTCACTGGGAATTTATTAAGGAGATGCTCATTGGTTGTGGCTTTCCTAAGAAGTTCAGTGATTGGCTTATGGCCTGTGTGCAAGTAGCTAGTTTCTGCATTAATCTGAATGGTGTGAAGCATGGTTATTTTGAGGGCAGACGTGGAATTAGACAAGGAGATCCAGTCTCTCCCCTCATCTTTGTCCTTGTAATGGAATTTCTTTCCAGAATCTTGAAGCTAGTCTGCCTTGATAAGACCTACAACTGGCATCCCATGTGTAAAGATCTCTCATTAAATCATTTGTGTTTTGCTGATGATTTAATGGTCTTCTGCAGAGCTGAGGAGAAATCCATTTCTATTATCAAAGAGAGCCTTTCTTATTTTTCCTATGTTACAGGATTACAAGCAAATACAGAGAAATCAAACATATATGTTGCTGGGGTTAATAATGCCCTAAAGCAAAATCTGATCCAACTTTCTGGTTTTAAGGAGGGATCATTTCCCATGAAGTATTTGGGGGTTCCACTATCCCCTTCCAAGTGGAGCAAGATGGATTGTGAAGTTTTGGTGGATAAAATGACAAAGAGATTACAGACATGGGCTTCTAGGCACCTTTCTTATGCTGGAAGAGCCCAATTGATCAATTTTGTGTTATTCTCCATACACATTTATTGGTCTGGTATTTTTGTACTACCCACAGGTGTTATGAAAATAATTGAGCAAAAATGCAGGGATTTCCTATGGGGGTCTACTCAACAGAAGAAGAAGATGTGCTTGATGGCTTGGGATATTGTTTGCAGGCCAAGAAAATTTGGGGGTTTAAACATTAAAAACTGCAAGTTGTTTATGGCTCTCAATGGGAAGCATATTTGGGATGTGGCTACTAAAAAAGACACCATGTGGGTGAGATGGGTCAATGGGGTGTATCTGAAGCAGAAGAGTTTCTGGGATCATATCCCCCCTGCAGGTAGTAGTTGGTACTGGTTGAAGTTACATAAAGTCAAGGCCATGTTCTCTGCTGCCTATGCAGAAGGTAATGTTTGGTCTGTGTCACAGAGGGGGCAATACACTACAGCCAGTGGTTATACCTATTTGATGGGGACCCTGCCCAAAAGTAGGCATGCCAATCTTTTATGGAGCAATATTGCAATGCCTAGGTACAGTTTCTGTTTTTGGTTGGCTCATCACAAGAGGCTTTTAACCAGAGATAGATTGAAGGCTATGGGGATTTTAGCTGATGAGGGATTATGCAATCTGTGTAATGAGGTACCTGAGTCCCATGAGCATCTTTTCTTTGACTGTGTGAAATCAAGTGCTGCCTTTCAGATGGTGAAAGACTGGCTTGGCTGTACAGCTCATTCAGTGTCAATTCAGGGCCTCCTGACTTGGGTGGATAGACAGAAAAAAACAAGACTGGTCAAGAGTACTTATGCTGCAGCTTTTGCAGGTCTGGTGTATTGGCTATGGCAAGCAAGGAATCAGAAGCATTTCAAGGGGTCAACAATTCCAAATATGACCATTTTTGAGCAGATTCAAGCTACAGTACGAGCTAGAGTAGCTGCAATCAGGACCAAGAAGATATCTAAGAAGGATACAGTCTGGCTATTGAGTTTGTAATTTTGGCTATTTTCTGTATTTTTTGATCATCTCTGTCTGTTACAAAAAATGTTGTATTCATGTGTGTGTGAGGTTTGGTGTCTTTATGGTCAGTATGTAAGGGCAGGTTTATGTTAGGTTTGTTTTGCTTGGGATATAGAAAAGGAATGAACCCTACCTAGTAGGTGGCGTTCCTCTCTATATT
Organism: Tetragonia tetragonoides; assembly: GCA_038025085.1. Lineage (NCBI taxonomy): Eukaryota > Viridiplantae > Streptophyta > Magnoliopsida > Caryophyllales > Aizoaceae > Tetragonia > Tetragonia tetragonoides. Next base: position 26,100,229 of record CM076149.1, read on the forward strand.
GCCATTAGGTTGTAAAAACGTTCCCATTTCCATTTTATTTAAGGCAAGCTGCTATATTTACACCCAAAAAAAAAAAAAAAAAAAAAAAAAAAAAAAAAAAAAACTTTAGCTATTGATCTAAACCATCATTTTTACCACATAATCCTCAACCACAACCATCTAGGCCCCCACTAGAAGAGTTGGTTAAGCAACTGACCAACCACATAGAGCAAGTTCACTCACAAGGTGTTGAGCTTCAAAAGAAAAACGAAAATCACTTACATCATCTAGACACCCAAATTGCTAAAATTTGCACATCTTTAAGTAACTTAGAGGCCCAAGTCTTAGGTAAAATCCCTTCTCAACCCTTTCCTAACCCTAAGGAGAGTGTTAATGATGTGATGATTAAGGGAGGGCAGAAATGTGATGATTCTTGTGGGAGGGGCAATGAGAATGGTTCTAAGGGTAATCTAGGTGAGAAAAGTGAAGTGCACCTTCCATTGTTGGGAGCTATACAATTAGTTCCTAAATATGATAAGCTTTTAGAAGAATTTGTGAATGAGAATAAGCTTGGCGAATGGGAAGTTGTTTCTGAATTGGTTCACTTTGATGCCCCACCAAAGTGTGAGGATCCAGGATCCTTTACCATCTGCTGTAGCATAGGACAGCAATGTTTCCAGAATTGTGTAATTGATTCAGGTGCTGCCGTGAATGTTTTACCTTTGTCTATTTATTCTAAATATGATTTTGGTTCTTTGGAGAGCAGTAATCTGACCCTGGAGCTTGTTAAGAGTAGCAGTACAGATCCTATTTGTTTTCTTGAGGATGTTATGGTTCAAATAGACAACTTGTCTTTTCTGGCAGATTTTTATGTTCTTGATACAGAAGGTAACACACCTATCTTGTTGGCAGACCCTTCTTAAGAACCTCAAAAGCTTTGATTGATGTTGATAAGGGTACTGTTAGCCTAGAGTGTAATGGAATCAAGCTGAAAATTAATGTGTTTGGTGATATGATATCTCCTTGCATTCTAAGTGCTGGTGCTACTAATGAGTTTGCGTACTATTTTCAGCAGATAGGAGTAGATAATTTAGAGATTTTGCTGGATGAGTTGGCTGCAGATATGGGAGTACGAGCAGTTATATCTTGAGGCACTTGAAGAATCGAAGGAACAAAGGCGCTACTTGGGAGGCAACCCAAGCGAATTCCAGATTTGCTCTTTTTCTTTTGTCTCTTTTACTTTTATTTCTTTCTGTTAGTTTTGCTGTTGGATTTTCTGTTTTTGGTTGTTGGTTTCTGTTTTTGTGCGTATGTGTCTCTCGTGCATTTAAGTTCTACATTGCGGACAATGTAGAGTTTAAGTGTAGGGGAGCGGTTAGACAATTTTTATTTTACCAGTTTCTGGTTGTGGTTTGCAGACAAGGTATATTGTTGATGAAATCTGGGTTGTTTTGAGTATTATGAGTCTGTTGTTTTATCTGTTGGTATTGTTTATGCAGAAAATGATGTTTATGTAGTAATAAATGTGATTCTGAGCTGCTTTTTTTTTTTTGATTTGTTGGTGATGTTTTCTAGTCTACATGAGAATATCATGTTGTTGCTGTTTTCTGTGTCTGTCATCTGCATTCATTACTTTTAGCTCATTATAAAAAAATAAAAATAAAAATAAAAATAAAATAAAAAAAAATAATAATAATTTTGCATTTAGTTTTCTTTAGCTGCATTAGTTAGCTGCCACCAAGCTATTAGATTAGTAACTAGTTTTCATTTTTGAGTCGTAGTGTGTGTATTAGTTGTTACCTCTTGAATGTTTCTTAGTTAAGTGTCTCTTTGCAAAGAAAAACTTATAAACATTGGTAGGTCACAAACCTTGTGAGAATTTGAGCCTTTTAATGATTCATTCTTGATATCAATTTCATTCTTTCTTGTGTGTGATTGTTCACCCTTTGAAGTATTACTCTAGAACTTGCTTTAAATACTCATTGAGGTTGCATTGATTGTATACATACATGAATATGATAGAGGCACCTGGACTTTATACCACCACATGATCCAAAAAGCTTACCCTTGACGTTATTCCATTAGTGAACCATTTTGAGCTTATTTGGCCGAATATGATTTTTGACTACCTCATTATATGAACTATAACTTGAAAAACCAAGTGAATTACCTATCCCAAATATTAGTAGAGCATTTGAAGTTTTCTGAGTCCGTGAAGAGGTGAATTGTTCTTATCAAAGTATGAAGAAGAAAAGAAACAAAGTTTCAGAGTATGGTAGTATTGAAAGTTCCAAAAAAGGGAAATACTTATACTTTTGCCCAAATGTGTACGTGATGTGTTTCTTAATTGTTGGATAACTCGAGTAATTAGGTCCGAGGGGGTATTCTTTAATACCTAATGCCTTAGTCCGAATGGATTAGGAGTTATTGGTCGAAAGCTCGCTACATGGGTCATTCAATAATGAAAAAAAAATTGAGAGCAATAAATTTCCCAAGTTATTCAATTATGAAATTCTCTAATCGAGTGTTGCAAGTAGCAAAAAGTGTGAAGTTTATCGAGATCAAGTTGTGGTGTTGGTTTGCTCTACTAGTCTTAGGGTTTTTACCTCCACAACCCAAATATTTTCTCACCTTTTTCACCCTAGCCTCATTACAACCTTAAAGAAAGTCCTCTTGATTTATGTTTTGCATATGATCTAAGCAATGGAGATGAGATGGACAAGCAAGCTTATGGTAGTATTTCTTCAAAGAGGTTGAATTGAGTGCTACATTGGTACCCCTTAAACACATGAGAGTAAACACATGACTTGTGAGGGACCTATTTTGTGTTTATTTAGTTTTTCATTGCAAATTGTCTTATCAAAAGGAATGTTCAAGAGAGTCTTTGGTCTGAGTCAGTGTTAATTTTAATTTTCTCTGTGTTTGTGTCTATATATTCTGTTATTTGTGTTTTATGTTCTTTGAGTAAGTTTTTTGTGTTTATTTTAACAATAATAATAAAAAAACAAATTTGTCTTAGTCTGTTTGTTTTGCTTATGGTCATTGTTCACTGTTTTGAGTTCATAGGTGGTGGATAGGTTACATTTGCATTGTCTAGTTAGTTGTTAGTTTTTTTCACTTTGGTCGAGGGCGACAAATAGCTAGGTGTGGGAGAATTTGATAAGTGCAATATTTAGTATCTTTTTACCCTTTATATTTAGTTATTTAGTTTGCCTTTGGACCTATTTTACTAGAATTATAGTATTTTACAGTTCTCTAATACTATTTTATGTTTTCTTATTTTAAGAGTTTAATGGTTTAATTTTCCTTTCTTTTTACTATTATGTAGGTTTAATTTAATTACGTGTGGTTTATTCTTTGAGTAAAATCCCTTACTACGTGACTAGAGTTTTGGTGGGACATATGATGAATTAAGGAGCAGGCTAAAGTTTATATCACTTTCCCTATTCTTTGATCAGGGAAGCAAAATGCTAAAACGAGGAGTTGCAGACTAAAGCAATAAGAGACAGAAGCTTAGCAAACACTAAGAGGAGAGAGAATCTTCAGAGCACGCCAGTGCACAATCAACGGCAAACGAGTGCTTCTACGATTTGCAATTTGATTTCCTATTCGATAGAAGATGTTATCTACAACAAGGGAACTAAGGACAACCAATTACTTCTATCTTAATCAGTATTTTGAGGAGAGCAAACTCTATCAAAATTCCCACACGGTTAGGGTTTTGGTCAGTATAAAAGTTTTTGCACCTGTTCTTAATTCGAAGGATCCAAGCAACCCATAATTCAGAATTGCTAGACAAACACTTGAGCGTTTGTGAGATCGAGAGGAGCGAAAGAGTCAATTGGAAGTTGAAGACAACCTTGGAGTAAAGCTTAGTCTATAGAACCAACTGGTGGAGAACCAGAACCTGTACAAGGAGTCGAATCCAAAGCAAGTGAAACGTTCTCGGTTACAATTCATAAGTTCTTCTCTTTCCAATTTGATTCCTTTAGCAATTTTCAGATTTTACTTATTATCTTGTGTCCTTAGAATTATTTATTTTCAGGATTGGTTTTGAACTCATTCAATGAGGGTTAAATTTACTTTGATAATTTTCAGTTTTAGTGGTATTCAAATTACATCAGATTTTAATTCCAAGTTACAGTTTATTTTAGTGGTATTCAGATTACATCAGATTTTAATTCCAAGTTACAGTTTATACTTGATGTGTTATCTCTCTTGTTATAAATTGTTAGCTTTTACTAATTGTATGGTTCGGCTTAGTTTGAACTATGCAATATAATTGGTACTAGTATAAGTTGAACCTGCGATATGGTAAGATTTAGGATAGTGATGTATTTTGATCTATTGGAATTTTAGCATTTATGTGCTAATCTTTGACAGAGTAATTGATGTCTTTCTAAAGATTAATGTTTCTAATTTAATCTTTGTAAGTTGCGATATATTTGCCATGATTAAATTAGTTTAGAATCAACTTCGACTTAGTTCAAGATTGATTATAAGTACGGAAAGATAGGGAGGTCCTGTTACTAGGAGCTTTACAGATTATCTATCATTAATCCTAATGAAATTATTAAATAAGGGTTCTAGATTAATTAGTTGAGAATGAAGGTATTCTGAGGGTATTTATGCTTATTATTGTGGTGCTTGTTTCATAGGTTACTACTAGTATTAGTTAATTTAGTTCTTTATTTTTAGATGTCACTCATTAGAACTAGACCTGGCAATACTGACCCGGACCCGATAACCCGATCCGAATAACCCGACCCATGACCCGATTCAACCCAAATAGCAAGACCCGAAATTGACTCGAAAATCCGAAACAACCCGATCCAAACCGAACCGACCCGAAATTAGCAGACCTGATATGACCCGTACCTGAATCTGATCCAAACCGAAACCGACCCAACCCAAATAACCCGAAGGGACCCGAACCGAACACAACCCAAAATTCATGACCCAAACCAACCCGAACCCGAACCGAAACTGATAAAAATAATTTTATTTTATTTATTTATTTATTTGTTAGTGTTTTAAAAATAGTAAAATTAAAATCTTTTAAAACCTTGTGATTACACTCACTGATTAAAACATGACCCGAATTGACCCGAACCCAAATATACCCGGACCGTAGCGACCTGAACCCGAACCGAGTACGTTGCGTGATTACCCAATTCAACCCTATCCGATATGGCCCAAACCGGATTGACCCGTCCTGACCCGTAACCGACCCAAAAACAACATTAACCGAATCAACCTGAGCGCAAATATACCCGACCCGACCGGAACCCGAACCCGAACCGAAATTAGAGATAATCCGTATCAAATCGAACCGAAACGACCCGACCCGAACCCGACCTAAATGACCCGTTTGCGAGGTCTAATTAAAACCCCCCAATTATTGTGAATATTGTATAGTAGATTACACTCTTGAATTAGGAATTAGACTGGCTCCTCGTAGGATCGATCCTTATTTGCCCTATATTATTTGTTATTTTATGTTTAGGTGGTAGAAATAAGGTTTAATTTAGTACGCCTAACGGCACGTACCAATCATATATTAGTTTTGGCTATGGGAGAGGAGAAACTAAGAATAATCTTTCAATTGTCAATAGTTCTTGATCAGTTTACTTTTGTTCAATACAATTGAGATCATTTAGGCTCTTTCCTCAACTTAATTTTAATTCAACTCACTTCAGTTCTGTTTAGTAGTTCATGGAGAACTTATTACTCAAATAACTTTTTATTCGAAAATAAATGTGTGATGATACTTATGTTATTGGAAACATTTAAAAGCATACTTTCAAATGAAGTCTAAGATTAATTATGTTTGGACGAGTTTAAATGCTTAAAAGTCAAGATTAAAAAGTTAATGTATCTCAATTTAGTTCAATTCAATTCAATTTAGTTCAATTCAATTCAATTTAGTTCAATTTAATTTAATTCAATTTAGTGCAATTCAGTTATGTTCTTCTTGGTGAAAAGACAAGAGCGTTAATATAGGAACTTTATCAGAATAATACACATGTCATTTGAAATTTTTCAATAGATACTTTCAAATAAATCCAATTATATTAAAGTAATTTCAACGAGTTACCAGTTATTGATCCTCAAGTGATAAGCAATGGGAAAGTGTTATCTGTGGGACAATATATAAATCTGGGTGCCCCTTTCACTGATCAGGAAATCAAGGCAGCTCTTTGGGAAACGGATGGTGACAAAGCATAGCAGGACCTGATGGCTACACAGCAGCATTCTACATGTTCTCATGGAGCATTATTGGGCAGGAGATTACTAAAGCTGTTGAAAGTACCTTCCACTCTAGAAGGATGCTTAAGGCCCTTAACTGTACATCAGTCACACTTTTGCCAAAGAAGGAGAACCCCATGTTGGTGAGTGACTTTCGTCCCATAACTTGCTGCAACATTCTGTACAAAATTCTTTCTAAGACCTTATCTAATAGATTGTGCAGTGTGCTGGATAGTATTATTAGTCAGGAACAATATGCTTTTATTAAAAACAGATTCATTGGTGATAACATTGTTTTAGCTCATGAGTTGATTAAGTTTTATGGTAGGAAGGGTATTTCTCCCAGATGTCTTTTAAAGGTTGATCTGAGAAAAGCTTACGATTCTCTTGAGTGGTGTTTCCTTGAACAAGTTCTTCTAGGGTTGCAATTCCCTGTGAAGTTTGTTAATTGGATCAAAATGTGCATCTGTACTGTGAGCTATTCTCTACTGTTTAATGGTGTTCCTATGAAGCACTTTGCAGCAAAGAGAGGATTGAGGCAGGGAGACCCGATTTCTCCTTACCTGTTTGTAATAGCAATGGATTATCTTTCTAGATGTCTGAAGGATTTGAGAACCCAATTTGGATTCTGATACCATCCCAGATGCAAAAGGTTTGAGCTTGTTCATAGTATCTTTGCTGACGACTTGCTCTTATTTTCTACAGGAGACATGGAATCTGTGCAACACTTATTCAATCAGTTTCAAAGGTTTTCTGGGTGTTCTGGCTTAGTGCAAACAACAGCAAGTCTGAGGTTTATTTTGGTGGAGTTATGGAGGGTGAACAGAGGGCAATTCTCAGTTGCCTGGGAATGAAAATAGGTGAGCTCCCCTTCCGCTACCTTGGCATACCCCTCACTTCAAAAAGATTGCATGTAAGCTACTATGATCCTTTAATTCAGAAAATTATAAAAAACAATCCAATATTGGACTACAAGAATTCTATCTTATGCCGGAAGATTACAATTGCTGAAATCTGTCTTGTTTGCTATGAATAACTTATGGACACAATTCTACAATTTGCATGTGTCTGTTATTCACAAAGTTGAGCAGCTGTGTAGGAGGTATCTGTGGACAGGTACTTCTGATCCTAGTAGTAGGGCACTTGTAGCTTGGTCTACTCTCTGTACACTTGCAAATAGAGGAGGCCTTGGAATATTTAACCTTACTTTATGGAATAAGGTTGCACTTCGAAAGCTTTTATGGGATGTGCATAATCATAAGGAGAAGCTGTGTATCATATGGATTAGTGCATATTATATAAAACATGGTTCCTTTTGGAATGTTCCTAAACCTGCTCAAGCGTCTTGGGTCATTCAGAAACTTTTTGATTTGAGAGGTGAGCTAGCAGCAAGTGTCATGAATCAGGATTCTGTGAAGTACAAGGTTGGGGCTGTGTACAAGTCCTTGCTACCTGTTGCAGAAAAGACAGTATGGTCTCCTTTGGTATGGTGTTCACTGTCAATCCCTAGATGAAGATTTATATTATGGCTATGTGTTCTTAACAGGCTCCCCACTTGGAGTAATCTGCACAAGATTGGAGTTCAAGGGCGTGAATATTGTGTTATGTGTCAACAAGCAGAGGAAAGCAGGTCTCATCTGTTCTTTGACTGTGGTTTTACCAAACAGTTGTGGTGTAGGATCCTGCACTGGCTGCAAAAATCCTGGCAGGCAACCAGTTGGGAAGATTTAATCAGTCAGGCATGTTTAAAAGCTCGAGGGAGACATGCTACATCTCGAGTCTACACAGCAGCATTCTCAGCTGTTGTATACCATATATGGAAGGAAAGGAACTCTAGGCTTTTTCAGGAGCATAGGAGTACTGTAACAAGTATTGCAAAGCAGATTGCATATGACACTCACGCGAGAAGTGATGTTGCAAAAAAATAAGAAGCTTAGAGATTATGTTAGGCAGAATTTAAATTACTTGCCTTGAGTATTTGTGTAGTTTTGCTGTTATGGTTGAATTTGTGTCTTGCAATGCCTCTGTTTACAACTCATGCGATATTTACTGTTTAACAGAAGGTAGTTTTGAGTTGTAAGGTGTCTTTGAGGGTGTGTTGCATATCCCTTGGAAGTAATAAAAGTTATTTACTTTCCAAAAAAAAAAAAAAAATTTCAACGAGTTACTGATGCGGGACTATAGAGCTGATCACGGACGGGACGGCCCGACAGCCCGGCCCACAATTTGGGCGGGTATGGACAATGTTTTTGGAAAAAATAATAATTAGATGGGTGGGCTTAGCCTGGCCCGCTAAATCTAATGGGCGGATAAGAACAATAAATTTTGGCCCGTGCAGCCCCTCTAGCCCGTTAATTTATTTTTGTTTTCATTTTATATCTAGTTTTCTTTTTTTTTTAAAATGTGCTTCGTGCTTACTACGTAGTAAGTCGTTCTCAGTAATCTAGTATTATATAGGTTCTCAATTGCTTTACGCATAGGAGCCAATAACAACAAAAAAAAAAAAAAAAAATAATTAAACAAACGAAAAGCAAATGTTTGTTTAAATACCCTATAACTTTCACTCACTATTGAATAATTGACCGCCGCTTCTTGCCTCCTCCCCCTCATCTCTCCATCAGTTCAATCCAATGGCATTCTCTCTTTATTTTTCCCTAATTAATAAACCAGAGATAACGAGTACCATATAAGTAAAAGTTGACCTCCTCCATCTCTCTCTTATTCTTCACTTGGAATTTACCGAATGTCCCATTTGCTGCTGTTTGCTACTGTACTTTTCTTAAGGTTGCTACAATAATTGTCTTATTGCGGTATTGTACTGTTATGTGATGCTTTTATTTGTTGTTTTCATGACTTAATATGGGTGAGATAAACTTGAAAATGTGGACTATTGATGTTAAAATTTTCGGAAATGAACTTCTAGAGGAAAAAGCCCGCTAGCCAGTGGGCAAACCCGACCTGTTAGTAGGGCGGATAATGGCAACTATTTTCAGCCCTGCTAATGATGGGTGGACAAGGACAACCGTTTTTTAGCCGTTCGACACATTTTTCACTTGACACCCAACCCGTGTCCAACTTGAACCCTTAAATGATCAGGTCTATGCGAGAGCAAGTGATCAAACCAAAAAAAACAACCAAGGAATTAACTAGCCAATGAGTAACCACTCTGAGGTTGCATCATGTTCCTTAGGCGGGTTAATCATTAATTTGGCTCCTACAAAGGTAATTACATCATTAAATGGACTTTCTATGCAAGATCGATCAAGAACTAAGTTTCTCTTCTATGATCTTGTTAGGTGGGAAATATTCTGGAATGGTAACAGCAGAGGTAACAATGGCGTGGCATGGTACAATAGTGATAACTGTGGTGGTAACAATGGCGCCGACTGCACCACAAGTTTCTTACTTGGAAATCAAGAAACTGTTTCTGGGGTCTTAGAGCTCGAATATGAACTCCGAGAGTCCTAGCTACCAAGGTTTAAGGTCATATGAAAATACTATTGAATGAACTATGTTAGAGTGGAAAGACACTTAGTGAAGTGTCCAAGAGAACGGTCAAAATGCTCTAAGAAGTTTAGAGACTTGTTACCTTATGCATTAAGTTTAGATTATTTTAGGAAGTTTTCTTGAATTAGCATGTTACGACACATTAATTCCAATTAATTTAGGTTAATATTTAGTTTCCTAAGGTACTAGGTTTTCTAATTGTAATAGTTTTGGATCTTGTAGTTACATTAGGATTTGTTTTCCTACTAGGGCTAGGTTTTATCCTAGGTTATTTGCTGCTTTATTTTTCTATATAAAGGTGTTGGTGTATTTGAGTAATTCAATTTTGATTATTAGTAATTTTGAGAGTATTCTTCCAAATTCCAACAAGTTGTGTGATTAAACACTTAACATTTGCGAGTGATTAGTGAGATCCCTTATGCGTGATGCGTAAGGATTATTCTTGAGTGATTATATTCTTGAACGACTTTTAGGTTTGCGATTGGTTTAGGAAGCCCAATTATTATTGTCGAAATTATTTGAGTAATTCGATTGATTTTACAAGTGCATAAACTTTTATTACTTTTGTCTATCAAATACAGAATACCCCTAAATAATTTGTATTAAATTAGTATCAGAGTTTCCAAATTCAAATCAATTACAAAAGGTGAAATTCAACAAGAAAAGAAAAGTTAATTTAGTGTAATTCAGTTTAATTCATATATCATTCTTACATATAATTTATTTTTTGAGTGGCTTACATATAATAGTAGTAGTATCAACGAAAAAACCTCCTCTCTTTACTCAGTACGTTTTCCAGTTATTTAATTTCATTCATATAATTATAATGATTTCATTTCCTTGTTTACCATTAATCTTTTTCTTTCTTTTCCATCAAAACACATACCATATACCTGTATGATATTTTGTCATTATAACAACAATTGTGTACCTCTCCGTTACTTTTCATCACCTTGCCTTTTAATAATATTTTTCTCTCTTTATTGCGTGTATTTGATACGTATTTACAAATTATACAAATACTAAACTGAATTGTATGCGTTATGTTTCTTTCCTTCGCACTTACTTCAGCTTTTACTTCGACAAAGATCATAACATCAGTTTTTCTAACAACACTTGTATCAATACAAGTCGGTAATGATATTCCACTAGCACTTAATTATGGACAATTTTTATCATCACCTCATATACATACTAGCAATAACTGCTTTTGTCGAATTTCAATGCAGAGTAGCCGTCTTTTTCTTATACTGAAACACAACTTTCAACTTGATTTCAAACTCAGTTACAACATCTCTGTAAGCTGATCTAACTATTGTCTTAAATAAATTGGTCACAAACATATTGTCTCTAATTTTTAATTTTCTCCTTTAAGTATACAGATAGTTGCACTCTTGCCACCATCTCCTCCTTTATTTGGTTTTATTTTTAGGGAGCAAACTAGATATAATCTGAAGTTTAGGTTATAGGACTGTCTCTATGGTGATTGCTAATGGTTAGGATATTGCGAATTTGCGATATTGCATACAAAATTACAAATAAGTGCATTTTAAATGGTTAGGGAAATTGTGATACAAAATTACAAATTATAAAATTACATTGGATACAAAATTACAAATACGTGGGCAAGTGAGAAGTGTTGAGGATATATGGAGTTTCCTATCTCTTTTAGAGTATGTAACTTCTCAATTTGCGTCCGTTACCTAATTTTGCCATAAATATGGTATTATCGATAAATAGGAATATGCATATCCATTCACCCAAAAAAGCCAAAATGGCCTTCATATAGGTGGGAATGTGCGATGTGAGAGAAAAAAGAAAGCTTGGCCAAACGGCCCTACATAACCTTTGATTCTAAAATTTATATAGATATTGGAGAAGAAATCAACTGGAATATCAAAGTTTCTTATGCACTTCTGAATTCGTAATATGATATATATTGTTCTTCAAAATTGAACAGTATCTGAGAATACAGGAATGTTGCTAGACAATTAATAGTAGGCCAGATCCCTTGACTGAAGAACATTTCACTATTTGTTCGCAGACGATGAAACTACAACAAAAGCCGTGCAGCTAGTATTACCTAGCTAGGCGATGCCTAATTACTCCCCTTTCCTCGTCAAACTTGAAATTTGCCTTTTCGAACTGAGGGCTGGAGAAGAAAGGTTTCAAATCATAAATTTCATAATCCTGAGCCTGCATAAAACAATCACAAACCAAGGTTGTTACAAACTAGTCCAACATGAGCTACAAGATGAGTAAGCAGCGCAATGGTACCTTGTGTTGCAACTCCTCAACTTTCACATCAATATGAGTAAGCTCTGACATAGAACCAGACACAATCTCTTCAAAATGCAGCGCGTCCCTCACAAGTCCACGGAGAAGATACAGAAGCAGTTCATTGTAATCCTTCTTGAAAGTCATATACTTCTTAAAGCTCTGCACATGTTAGTAACCATGAGGACCTATTGGAAGCCAGACGAATATTCAACAATGTACAGGACTACAGGAGCAAACTCGTCAAAAATTATATTTGATGTTGATTGAATCTGTAGGCTGGGGGCAAAGGACCTTTGGAACCATTCTGAAAGCTGATTCTCAAGGGCAGATGGGGCCCTCTTAGGTTTTAAGTCAGATTAATAAAGGTACATGAATCACACTCGACTTAGAAGTTACAGAAATTTGAGCAGGCACAGTGATATAATTTGATGCCCGCTATTTGATTAATCCAACTTACTTCAAATGCACATCTTCATGTAAATAAACAAACTTCTAGCAAGAAGTTTTTGCAAGTATCATATGATTAGACAAAAAGACATATCTTGCACCTAGTAGGTTAATATATACATCTAATCAGGCACAGAATCTTATAATTTGTACCAGAAGCATGATAGCACTTGACACATAAAAAAAGAATAGACATCAATAAACAAATAACATGCATAGAAGCAAAACAAGGCAGGCTAGGATATATATCATCCAAGTTACCATTACCTTTTGTAATGCCTTCTGTACCCCAAATTTTTGGGTTGAAATGAATGAATCAAGCAAAACACGGATTGCCATGTCAACATCTTCCTGTGTAACATGCTGTCTCAGGTGCATCCTGGCATGTGCTTCAGACATTCGAATCATTGATTCTATGTGCCTCACTGCAATTGGGACACCTTGTCCATGCTACAACAATACAAGTTGTATCAGATAACAACTTCTTAAAGGACAGGTCAAATTCAGTTCGTCTGAAACTTGAAAGGAGGATATGTTTACATACAGATGATTCCCTCCGCAGTTCAGCATAGACATGTTTAAGCTTGTCCAAGTCAGCATCATGCAAACTAGGGAATACATTCAACTTGGCATATGTAATATACTTTTTCAGCAAATCCTGGGAGATTATCTGAAGAAGCAAAAAACAAATTGATTCAGTATCATGCATATTTTCACCCAAATATATTTTGAAAGATACCATCCTACATAACAGAACCTCAGGATCAACTTGGTTTATCAATGGGTAAGCATCTTCCTGGGAATTGCTCACTGACTTGTCATCTATGTTTGCGCCATCGGCTTTTGATTTGAAATGGCTATCCACTACAAATTTCGCAAGCATCTCATCGATAATAGGATCAACAGAATCCTTCATTTATTAAACATCCTTGTTAGTAAATGCTTGTACAAAAGTAAGCATAAAGTCAATAATAAAGTTGGTTTACAGACAACCTTAACAACACACAGGATGTCGAAACGAGATAAGATGGGATCTGTTAATTCGACATTTTGCGAGAAATTCTTTGATGAATCATACCTGAAAGAAAAAACAATTAGATAATTTTTGATTAGCTATAAAATAATTTTAACATATGCTCAGGTTTCTGGGGGCTATTTTATCAAAGTCATCTCAATAAAATCAGGAGATACTGTAGATTGTCAAATTCTGGGACTAGTAGAGCCATGCCCGGACATCCATGTTATCAAAAAATGGAATACTTCATAGCAAAAAAAACAAAAAGACTTCAGTAACATGGACTACAATCTACAACCCTCTTATGCAAGCCTTTTTACCTTCCTCCAATTGGATTTGCAGCAGCAATGACAGAACAGCGAGCCTGGAGAGACGTAACAATTCCAGCTTTTGATATACTTATGCTCTGTTGCTCCATTGCTTCATGAATACTTACCCTGTTAACAAACAAAAATGAGGAAAGGAACCTCAGGCCAGAAAATAATTTGCTTGACAATCCGTACTAATAAATACTCTATATTTTGGAGAAGGTAGATGTAAGAAACCCTACCTGTCCTGGTCATTCATCTTGTCAAATTCATCAATAAGGCATATGCCTTTATCAGCCAGGACAAGGGCACCACCTTCCAAAGTCCACTCCCGTGTGACAGGATCCTTATGCACTGCTGCTGTAAGCCCAACAGCAGAAGCTCCTTTACCAGTTGTATAGACAGCCCTCTGCCCAGTTTTCTCAACATACCTTTTCACATAAGTAATAAGAAACATTAAATTTCTAACTATAATATGGTTCCAGCTTGTCACATGAAAGTAAATTATGTTCTCACTTAAGAAATTGTGATTTTGCTGTGCCTGGATCACCTAGGAGAAGAACATTTATATCGCCTCGCAACCGGTGCTTGCCTTCAACATTTTTTCCTTGGCCTCCAAACATTGCGAGCGCTATTGCAGTTTTAATGTCCTCATGGCCATAGATTGATGGCGCAATGGACTTCACAATCTAAGGAATATAAATAAACACATATAAGCACAAAATTTACAAATAATATATAATAGATACGTAGGCTGCATGACAAACCCTTTCGCCAATCCGTGGATCTTTGGCCAACTTCTCAATTTCTTCTTTATCTTCCTGAGTGAGTTTGTAAGCAGAAAAGAGATCCTGCTTCTTGGTGACAAAATTGGCTTCAACCACTGTAGCAAAAACTGGGAAGCCATTCTTTGTATTCAGTGATAAGTCAAAATTATTCGTATAGATTCCCGTAACCTCCTGGAATATGTCAAGTAAGATGTGAGCTCAAAGTTCAACCAAAGTACCCATGGGGAGAGAAAGTATATTAAGAATAAGGAACCTACAATTTCTTCTCCAGGTCGTGCACAATCTATCATGTCATTCAGCAGTATCACTTCCTTATATCTTGGAAGTCGACCTGCTGGTACAATTCCCGGACTTTCCTGGAGAGTAAGCTTTTGGTAATTCCTGTATATCGTCTGTATCACGAAAAGGTGAGAAGATACACATTCTTCTCAAAACCGGTATCCAAACAATTTTATGAGATATCTCACCTGCTCAACATTGACTGTGAATGGCCCCTTTGATTGACATTCAGGGCAAGAGCCAACCTTGACTTCTGAATACGAGTTCTGGAAAAATGGGCCCAGAATAGCCCCACATTTGTTGCAATCATATTTCACCTGCTGCAATTGAGGAAAGACTCCGGAGCGACGAGTAACCACTCCCCCAACACGAATCATGGTGTTCAAGTGTATCTGTCTAGTAAACACAAAAGGGAAGGAAAGTGAAGGCCCAAAGATGATCCAAGAATGGGAATAATATTAAAGAGAGAGCAATTTACTACCTTATGTTACGAATCTGGTCATAAACCGGTAGGTTAGTGACACGAACATATATCTTTTGATGTATGTTTTTGTAGTTAGGATGCAAATCAAAGACAGCCTTTCTAGCAACCTCTTCCATGACCTCCAAGACAGACTGCGGTGCATCAGCAAGCCAAATGGCAATATTTGGATGAACATAGATGAACTGTTTATAATCGATCTCCAAGCTACATTTGTTGGCTGCACATTGAAGCATTGACACAATGAACATAAGTACGTCACATAGATTAATTCCTCAACGTGAGTGATGAAACAAAAGTACTGCCTATACACAGATTCAAAATAAACTAAATTACACTCTCCATAGTCCATTATCACTACCATTATTATAAACATAAACATATGAAAGACACTCACCTGACACCATCTCATTTATGAGTCGTACATACTCATAGTCTCCATGCTCATTCTTCGGGTTCACATAGGTGAATAGAAAGTCCCTGAACTTTTTGCCAATGAAGCGACGTACTTCATCTCTGGTGACCCACTCCCTAAGTGTTCCCTGAACCTTATACATCTCAAACTCACCTTCATCATCATCTTCATCCTGAAATTAGAACTCATTGGATTAAAACCGAACAGTATAACCAAACATTTCTCACTTGGCTGAGAAGTGAGAATCAAATAATCACCAATAACAATAAGCCAGGAGGATACCTCATATGGTTCATCGTCGGTAGGATCAGTCATGGGAACATCCTCTCTGGATTGCCCATGCTGTGATCTTCCCGGTGAGCTTTGCTCTGCATCAGTGTCATCGTAGCTACGTCCTGCAGATGGGCCCGCTCGAGTCCTTTTCGAAGGCCTAAAGTTATCATCATCTGTATCTGCAGCAGCCACAACTTAAAAAATTTAGGGCCCATTTGGGATAATTGCAAACTGCAAGTTTTAGTTTTGACAAATTATAACAATGTGAGATATAGATATTGAAATACCCTGGTCGTGAAGAAGCTGGGGAAGTTTGCGATTATTCGTGAATCGAGTATCACGATTATCGAGCTCTAGCTCAGCAGCCCGACGATCCTTCATAATCTGATCCAAATCCCTCTCGTCCTCCATCGAATCATTCAGCCCCTCCCCCTCATACTGGTCATGCTCCTCCATCATCCGATAGTCACTATTTCATCACACCCCACACAAGAAATACAAATTAGTTCCACAAAGTTAGGACCAGTTTAGTTGGAGAGATTGTTTTCCAGTTCTTGAACTCCATTTCTGTACAAGTTTTCAAATTTTATCTCTACAGAAAACAGTTCAAAATTGAGAGAACAGGTTCAAGTAGCACAACTTTCGTTATTTCGAATGAAAATAGCAAATGTGCTCAAAAGAAGTGTAATTTCTAGTTTTTCTGCATAAGTAGTAAACATTTATTGCAATGAATGTCTAATTTTCCAGTTTCCCCCAAAAAACAGCAGATCAAATGAATAACATCAACGAGTTTTAATTTAAGGCAAATTACATGAGGGAGAGAAAAATTATGAAATGTGTAAAATATAAGTCTGCTTTCTAGACTTGCTGCAATAAGTAGTAAGCAAGTATAACACTTGTGCCTGAAATTATTGAAGTTAGCTCTTAATTTTCCAATTTCCCCAAAAAAAACAGCCGAATAAGTGAATAACCTAACCGAGTTTTTAATTTAGGGCAAATTGCATGAGAATTTAGTAAATATGCTCGAAAGAAGTGTGCTTTCTAGTTTTGTTGCAACAAGTAGTAAACATGTAGGACACTTTTGCCTGAAAATAACGAACTTCTAATTTTCCAATTTCCCCCAAAAAACAGCAGACCAAGTGAATAACCTAACCGATTTTTAACTTAGGGCAAATTAAATGAGAGAGATATATGACAAATGTGTTCAAAAGAAGTGTGATTTATAGTTTTGTTGCAACAAGTAGTAAACATGTATAGTACTTATGCCTGAAATTATCGAAATTAACTTTCAATATTCCAATTTCACAAAAAAGCAACACCTGAATAACCTAATTTAGTTCAGATTTAGGGCAAATTAAATGAGAGAGAGAAATTACTTGAGAAAGTCGTCATTGTAGAGGTCCTCGCCCTCCTCATCTTCCTCTTCAACATTCTCTGGCTCATCCCTGATGATTTCGGGATCGACAGCAGCTTCCTCGTCGTTGTCGTCGGAGAAGTCCTCGGAGTAGTTGCTGGTGTTGGTGTTAGGAGGAAGCTGGTCAGTGGGGAACCCGGCCGAGGTTGGAGAATCGGGTGTCGTGGGCAGGTTCTCCGCTGAGGGATCATTTCCATGATCGGAGGATTCTTCTCCCGCCATTTCTCCTTCTCTCTCTCTTTCCACGAGACAGTGTTGGTCAAGGTGGAGAGGTTAGTACTTCTTTCTCATATTCGGCGGCTTTAGGGCTCTATTGGGGTTTTGCGCTTCAAATGGGCGGGAAATTTGGCGCCAAAAGGTAAGCATAGGAATTGGGACCCACAAGTGGTCTCATTATTTACTCTAAAGTACGACTAATTGACTAAGAGTCTGACCTGTGAATTGGGTCGGCAGGTCCGGTTAGGGGCGGGTTAGGGTAATTAGCGGATCGATTATTTCAGGTTTAGAAATGGTCGACTCTGACTCAGTATTGTCGGGTTCTGATCGACCAACCGGGTCGAGAATAAATTTTATTTTTTTCTTTATTTATATAGCTAATTTGGCCTTTTAAACGGTATATTTGCAAATATATAATCTAATTTATAACTTGTATTAACTACGTACGTATATTTTTTCACGTTTTGATATGTATTTATAAGTAAATGATATTCTTTATATTTTGTTTAAATATTCGATAAGTTGTACTATATATTTATGATGTATGAGCATGAGGGCGCTTGATTATAATCCGGTTTCCTATTCTATTAGGATTCTTATTATTGTTTTAGGAATATTTTATTTTCCGAATAAGATAACTAGTAGTTTTGGGTAGATTTAAATTCATTTTCCTAGTTCTAGATAGGTTAGGATTTTGGAAAGTTTTCTAATTTTAATTAGTTTCTTTTTATGCAAGTTAGGTTTAGTTTTCCCTATAAATAGAAATTCTAGTCTTTTATTTTCAGTAGATTGTGTTTATGAGTGATTGTGTTATTCAATTAGAATTTCAGAAGTGAGCTTCTTTGAGAGGACTTGCGAGTTTTCTTTGTTTCTTTGATTTTGCAAGGTTGGATAGACGCCCAAGATTAATTTCTCTTGGTGTTGCGACTTTAGAAAGGAGTCATCTTGTTTATCTTTTATTACCGAAAATCCCAAAAAAATACGCATCAATTTCCGTCTATTTAAGGTAGTTAAAAACAAAATTTCTCATTTTAAGAAAACAAAGAGGTAGAGAAAAAGTTAATGAAAACCAAAAAAAAGGTTTTTTTTATATGGTCTTTTAAAATATTTTAGTCAAACTTTTTGTTTATAATTACAAAATATTTCTAAATTTCGGGTCAAACGAGTCAACCAACTAACAGGTCAATTTTGACCCAATAAACACCGGGTTAATCGGGTTCGGGTCAAAACGGGTTTCGGTCAGAAATCAGTATCAGGAGCCTGAGAAAACGGGTCTGGTTTACGGGTCGGATCACAAATTAACAGGTCTAATTATGACCCATACTTGTCCATGATAGGCTTTGGCAACGACTTTGAGTTGTGAGTTGAGAATTGAGAGAGACATACGAGTGCTCGAACCTGGAGCTGGTGCATATAAGTTGTGGCCCTCACCCACAAGTCCAATGGTGGCACTGGTGGGTTTCGAAGCGGTTTACCACCTTACTACGGACTATTATTGTTGTTTTCATTGATTAGAATAGGTATTCAAATTAGGTAGGTACTAGTTTTTTATCCTCGTGCTTCGCATAGGCTCAAAAGATAATTTTCAAACATATAAAGTTTAATAGTAAAGATCTTTCATGTTAAATTAAGGTGATTTCTAAGTTATTGTTTTACAAAGAATTCATGAGTTTAATAGTTAATATTGTCAAAAAAATAATGAGATATGCGGATAAATTCATGAGTTTGATAGTTAGGCTTCATTTGATTCACTTGTAAAAAAGTGAACTGAACTAAAATGAACTCAAATAAACTGAACTAAACTAAATTGATTTTTGTAATTAACTTGACCTTTAACCATTTAAGACTGAAAAAATTGATTGCCAATATTTCGAAGTTTTGGCCCATCAGCCGCCAATGATCCCAAATTTGATTTCATCACTAGAAACTCCGAAGTTTAGACTTACATGCTCAAAATGCTTTAATTGAAGATGGCGTTAGGATTTCTGTTAACCGCCGTTTACATGTTGATGATTGCACATTTTAAAGAAATAGATGAGAGATTTTTTTTATTTGGGTTGAAGATGAGAGATTGAAGATTTCTTTTAGTTTATTTATTTAAAATGTGCAATTGTCAATAGGCAAACGACGGTTAGCGAAAATCCTAACGCCATATTCAATTAAAGCATTTTGAGTAGGTGAGTCCAAACTTTGGAGTATTCGGGGTTGAAATCAAACTTGGAATTATTGGCGGCTGACAGGTCACATTTTGGATTATTGGCATCCAATTTTCCTAGATATTATTGTAGGCACTAAAAATTTATTAAGTGCCATAATTGAATTTAATTAATTATTTTGGGTTAAAATATATTTAGCTTAATTTAATTAATTAATCCCGAGAATTAAGATGGTCCAAAAGCCATTAAAATGGGCTTATAATTAACCATTGCGCCAACCTACACCTGTTGGGCCAAATAAACAGTTAAATAGACCATACCCATAAGAAAAGACTACCAAGTCAAGATTTTGGGTATGACTATCAAGCTTGTTAGGGGATCGGAGCTCCATGTTCCTCTCTATAAATACTGAAGTCTCACTTCATTCCAGAGGTTGGAAATGATCTGCAAGCAGAAAGCCCTGGCAGAGCATTTTCTCCACCGCCTTTGCAACCTTGATCGAGATTCAAGTCATCAAAGACCCTCGATCAAGAACATTCAAACTGAAGAACTGTGAGCACAACCTCAAAGACTTCCAAGTCATCACAAGGTGCACTTACATTACAAATCTTCCATTCGAGATCAAGCCTAGGCCCTCGAACCCAGATCTACGTGTTCGCCGCAACATTCAAAGGAGACGTCACTACTTTGCTCTAGATAAAGTCATTCGACTCTCGACTCAAAATCAACTTGGAGACAGAATTAGTGGATTTATATTATTTGTTCATTGTAACAGATAAAAATACAGAGATTGTAACCCATACATTCAAATCAATACAAATTATATTTGTTCAACTTATTTTTACCTACGCATTAATTTTGTTGTCTACAATTATATATATCATAGGAGCTATTGTTAAAAGACTTGTGCAATACATATGGATTATTGTTCATTGTTATACGGACCTTATTGTTGCCACAAAATATCTAATAGTATGTGATAGACACCAAGAAGTGAGTGTTAAACCACAATTGGATAATAGTATCATCAATTTTCGATCAAAAAGACAATATCGGTTCTGAATTACTTAACCTTGATTAAATAGTGTAATGAATAGTTTTTCAATTGATCATGTTTTAATTTGATAATACCATGATCAATTACTCAATGCGAACTTCCCGAGCATATACATTATATGTTTTGTTTTTGCCAAGTTAGTTTATCGTTGTTTATCCAACTGAAAAAAGGAACACTATATCATCATAAGAATCTGTAACAAATATTCATGTAATAACCCTAGTGTACAAAGCATCTCTTAAGAAAACTGTCAAATAAACCTGCTTTTTAGAGAATAACAAATCATTTGTGCTTTATTTAAACGAGTAAAGATAGGTTTGCTCAGCCTTTTGTTTTCTAAGTGGTTAAAAAACATCAACAAAAAAAAAAAAAAAAAAAAAACACTTGTTGCTTTAAATAATTATGGCCATCAGTTTTTCACAAAAAAAATAAAGAAATAAAGAAAGTATTTTTCATAATTGTTGCCTTCAATTCACATAAATTTCTTCTTTTTTTTTTTGCTACAAGGACGCATGCAATAGCCCGTAAACCACACGCTCAAGTAGAGGAGGAGACGGACAAAGAAAGGTAGAGGAGATTTTTTTTTTTTATTATTATTCTCCCTACATGAAGATTCGAACCCCTGACCACTGGGTTATGAGGGGGGAGCACTTACCACTTGAGCTCCCACCTCATCTTCACATAAATTTCTTCTTCAATTTGATACACCATTCCCCAAAACATAGGTTCAATACTATCAGATTAGGTAGATGCTTAGTATTGATATAAAACAAGGCCAATCAGTTGTTTCACAAGTAACAACTTAGTTAAAAAAAAATAGTAAATTGAAGAAAGCTTACTCTAGTTTAATATAATTAATGAATACTTATCCAAAAACAGTAATATGTTGTACAAGCTATGTTACATATTATGTTTAGTGCAGTGTTAAATAATAATGATTTAAGTTAAACAAGAGCAAGATTTCATGTATTTACCATTTTACAAACTAGTTACTTATCACCGGTGAAACAACTAACATGATATCAATACTAATCGGGGGTTGCTATACGTAAATCGCGAATTACTCAATGTAATTTTTTTTTCCCTTTCAATACCCTTAACAAATTTCTCATTGTTTCTCTCTCCCCAGACAATTCTCTCAATCAATTCTATCTTTCCATTGAAGAATTTAACACAATTGAAAAAGTAAAACAAATAATCAAAAATCCCAACCCCCTTGAACCCGTTAGATCACCCCACAACAACTCACAGACCACCACAGTCCACACCCCCACCACCACACCGGCAGGGAGCTCACCCAGCCCCCACCCCGACCGTCAGATCCGCCCCCACCCCGTCAAAACCCACCCTCCAGAATCCCATCAGCCCCGGCCCCAAAACCCCCGTCCGCCCTGCCTCAGACAAACCATCACCAATCCGGTGTTGTCGAACTCCCACCCCGGCGTCCCAACCAGCCCCCGTGTCCTCAACCACCAGCCTCACCCAACAGTCACTCAAATCACCCATTAACCCTAAATAACTAATAATTAAAAGATTTCAATTTCAGATTTCATATGTTACTGTATAGAGTCATCATATTAATATACGATTATTCATCTATGAGTGAAAGTCATAACAATAATAATTATTATTATTTTGGAATTTGTTTATAAAATATTAAAATGATTTATTTGAGATTTCTATTTAAATAATTTTGACGATCGAGAAAATCCGTAATTCTTTTAGTATTGACTCGGGAGAATTTTATTCAATTAATTTAAGGAAAATTTGATAATAATCCGAAATTTCATCGA
This sequence comes from Tetragonia tetragonoides, assembly GCA_038025085.1. Taxonomy (NCBI): domain Eukaryota; kingdom Viridiplantae; phylum Streptophyta; class Magnoliopsida; order Caryophyllales; family Aizoaceae; genus Tetragonia; species Tetragonia tetragonoides. The sequence continues at coordinate 26,122,886 of CM076149.1, forward strand.
TCAGGCAAAAATAATCCCAAGATAAAATATTGATACCAATAATCCAAAGATTGCATGACTCCCATAATAAAATGGTCTATGTGCAAATGGCGTTAGTTTTTCGTCATGAATGGTTGATGTGGCACAAGCAAATGAAAAGGAAAAATAATAAACCCATTAAAAGAAAAGAAAAAAAAATCCATTAAAAAGTGCCAAAACCTCATTAAGAGCATGAGCAATGGTGCATGTTATGCACCAATTTCTCTCTCCTCCACATCATTTTATTTCAACTTGTTCCCCCTTTGTAGCACATTTTAATTTTCACCCACTATGGTGCCTCCAAATTACCATTTTCTCTCACCTTCATCTCTCTTTTTATTTAATTTTTTCAAGATGTGAAAAATATATCAAATTGAAACTCTAATCATAGAGGGAGAAAAAATATAAATATTGGTAATTTTTATATATTTTATTCATTATTAATTATTAAGTTATGCTATTCCCAAAATAATCAATAAATATATATGTTGGGCAAAAACACATGGCACATTCTGATTGGTTGGTTGTTTTTCTCTCTCCTCTTACCTCCTTATCATATCAGAGGCTCTTTTGACAATGTTCCCCCTCTCTCTCCTCTTCACATGCACCTAGTACATGTCTCTCACTATGGTGCCACCACCCCATCTAGCTTTCTCTCTCCTATTGCCCCCAATAACCTTACACCATAGTAAAAACTCTAAACAATGAATTTTTCCATTTTCCCCACTTAATTTATGATTCCCTTCCCTCCCCTATTGATATTTTCTCTCTCTTCTCCATATCTGATGCTTCATAGTTCATCTCATTCAATTTACATTTTCTTCTCCATCTATATCTGATTATCCTCCATTAATTCAAATCCATTGCTACCAATTTTACCCACTTCACTCATTCACTCCCCCAAAGCTTCATTTGATCACCCACCACCACAGGCCACATCTCTTTCTCTAACAGACATTCGGTTGGGATTTGCGACGAGCAATGAGTCATGAAAATTACTCGACTAACTTTACCCAGAATAATATGGGGTTCATTCGTATATAGTTTTACACTATATTGCACCAATAAACCAACATATTTTCCAGATAAATCGATATAGTATGTGAAATCATGTAATTTATAAACCTAACCGTAAGGAACTGATGGGAAATTAAATTGCAGTGGGTTAATAGTGACTTGAGCTAGAGGAGAGAGATTGGGGTGTGCTCAACGATGATGGTGGAGTAACTGAGTGGGGTTATGGTGATGATGACTTATCTTGAGTTGTATGTGGTTTTCGTTCTGGGGTTTTCTAAAGAGGAGGGCGGAAAGCGGAGTGGTTGAAAGGATAGTGGCGGTGCTTGGTGGGTGTTTGCCTTTTTATGTTGGCGGAGAGAGGAAGATGAAGAAGGCCATTAATGGGAAGGAGAGAAAAAATTTAATAACACTTGCCATGTCATCATGTCCGTTACGTTCTTGGACGAAATTGAGAATGAGACCATTTTTATTAGTTGGAGTTCAACTTCGAATTAATGATGTCAACATCTTATCTTGGGATTATTATTGTCGGACATCACAAACTTCGGATTATTTTCATTAAATTTTTTCTTTTTTTTTTTGTGAAAAAAATTAGTTTGGCTTGTAGCCAACTAATTATTTTGTTACCATTTCTTTTACGGTATGATCCCCCCTCCAATACTAATATTTCTCGCCGGAACATTATAATGAAAAGTACTTGGCTCGAGCTTTAGGAGAAAGGAAATATAAAAAAAAAACTTGTTGAAGGTCTTTTGATTAGCGACAAGTGCTTTTACTTTTTCAAATCGCAGTGAGCACTTTGAATTCCAGGCGTCGGGAATTCAGGATGTTCTTCTTGATATGTGACAAACGACATCTCACTATCACCCACAACTGCACAATTCTAATGTTGTTGTTTAGACGTGTGGTTACCTATGTTTCTTCATCTCTTTAGCAAAGTTGGAATAGTAAAGTGAAGTTTAAAAGTAAAGCTAGCTAAAGTTGTACAATTAACCGATCCCTCCGAAAATTGAATTAAAAGAACATTGCCTAGAGCTGAATGGAAAAACTAATAATATGGTACATTTGATATAAGATAATAAAATAAAAATAGTTAATAGATCTTGCCGGCGACGGCTTCCTACGGTGGCCGGTGTAAGTTGATTGTCCTATCATCGGCGAAATAGTAATGACTCATTGAATGGAATTGATAAAGTTAAGTTCGTTCGCCCGCGGGTAACTGGCAGTCGCCAATGGTAGTTTATTGCGCTATCTACAGCAAGGCAACCACTTCCTCCATGAACATCTATCAAATTAAATTGGTAAAGTTAACTTTGATCTAAAAATCGAATTGGTAAAGTAACTTTGGTGCTCCTCACCTGATATTCAAAATGAGGTTTGAAAATTTGACAAATTGCTTACTATTCAGTTGCTATCAAAGTGCCCGTACGAAGACATAAGGTGTATGTGTAGCCTTGTCCAGTGTCCCCCTAAATAGCTCTTGGTTTCTCTGCCACCTCATCATTCTCTCGAAGTACCACATCAGCCGCAATTGAGAAAATTTAAGCCCCTGTGCTGTACTTCTTGGTGTAAGGGATCAGCTTTAGTGCATTGCATTAGCAAGCATATGCACCCCTTAGGAATAATTCATATCACCCTACTCCGAATGGTTCATATCATATATGCACATTGGTCGTTCACTCTTCAGAAAACTTGCACCACTATTTCCATGCATAAAATTATAGGAACGGCAAAAAGAAACAAACAACCAGAAACAACAATCGTACATTGACAGCCCTTCTTTTCGCTCATTTAACTGTTTTTGACATGTTCTGTACAAAATATACAACAAACAAATAGATGAAAGAGAAGAAACCACTATCCAACTGGTCATGGTAGAGTGCAATCACACTGGTCTACATAACAAGAGAAATCTAACCCCATCCATACCAAAGAATGAATTAAATAAAGAAACAAAACAAAATAAGCCAAGTATTTCTACCTAAGAAACATATCTCACGGACATACTAGATGTAGTGATTCCTGCATGGATTGCCTTAAGCAATGACACAAACTCAAATAAACTTTCTGCAGAAAACCACTTCAGCTTCCATCTAGTGGTTCTTGCACCTCCATTTTCTTTCAGAAACCCAGCTTTTACCTTTATGGTGTCAGCTATAGCAGAAAGGCAGTGCTCTCTTGGGCCAGTTTTGAGAATCAACGTCACACATTGCTTCTGCCCGGTTTCAACTACCTGATAATAAAGATCACTTGAATTTAGCTATGATGGACTGTCTACACTTTAAACTCAATCAGCAAATATGCATCAAAAGCATGGAGTCTCAGTTTTGGGAGATGAATGTGAGAATGTCCATGCAGCAGGAAATTAAGATTTCTTTGCCATCGGAATGAAAGTTGTCTACAAACAACAAGCTTCAGGTGAAGCATGATGAATAGATAGTTTCTCAACACTCGTACCTGGGGATGGGATGGGATTACATAGTTGACCAACCAGAATGTTTCAAATCTATTTAGCATTCACTTTTCAAGGACTTCTAAAACACCACCCATATTTCTCTCCCCTGAGCTTCTTCGTTTTCCCGAGTACCCTCCCTCAGTCCCCCTTTCTAACCCTTGCCAGAGCAGCCACCAATCTTTTAGGTTGCCACTGGAAACCCTCTCTCGTTCGCTCCTATGTTCTCTCTCTGCAGCTGCTGGCTCTCATCTCCAATCATTCTTAATCCTTTTGATTTGAATCTTCTCACTGCAGCTTAGTTTTGGCAAATCGAAGAAGTATGGAAGAATCAGATTCTCATCTCATGCTAGCTTTTCGGATGACGATGGCTTGAACTATTATTATTTTTGATGTTCTTTTCTTTTTTTCTTTTGTTTTTATTTATTTAGATATGAATTTAGCAGCTTTTTTTTCTCATGTGGATTAGGCTACTGAAGCTGTAGAAATAGTAATTGTTTCGAAGTGATGTCATGGACTGCAACGGACGTTGAGTTGGGTAAGTTTGCTCATGTATCGTCGGGTTTTCTGGTGGTGCACTTCTTCGTCTCCTGGCAGTGTACTTCGTCTCCTTGGCCTTCCTCAGTCATTGTTTCAATGTTCTGATGTGGCTTGCTTTCGAGTGTTCATCCATGAGGATTCTTTCTTATTTGGGTGTTGACAACTTGTCGGGGAGGCTGAGTCGTCAGTGGTGAATTTGGTGATTGTGTATGTTGCTATGTAACAGTGCAGATGAGTGATTTGTAAGGAGTTAGCAGAGGTGCATTCCGTAGGGTATGGGTTTATTGTTCATTTTGTTGGAGGGGTAATGCGAGAGTGTGCATGTCCTCTCTACTTCTTGCTTCCCTTGTAGAAATCAAATTTGTTAGCAGGCCCCACTCAAGAGTCAAGACAACATTCCCGTAATAAGAACATGAACGGCATCCTACCCTACCTGCTTGATGCATTTTTTCATCAGCTCAAACCAATCCAAGATCACCAAAAGGAACCATGTGATCTGAACTACCTTTTAGCTAAAAAACATAGCTGTTTGCTCAAAAACAGACCTCAACCAATAGCCTTAGCTCAAATTCACCCAGAAAGCATGTTGAAACATGCAATTAATCCTGTGCTTAATTGTGATTTTAGTGACCACGACTTGGGGTTATCAGTGTGTCAGTTTGCAACTCCCAGAACCAAGAATGTTCTAGGTTACCTAACCTTGGAGGCATCCAGTTTCATTATCACTTCATTAACTACAATTTCAACAAGCTCACAAGCCTACAATATGATCAACTTGGACTTTGTCCCAGCATCTTTATGTTGCTAACAATTAGCCTCACCACACACGCGCTGGAAACGATCCACCCTATCAAAAGTTACTGGGTGTGAATGACAAATGGATGCCAGGCGGGTGGGATATAGATAATAAGCAGTTCGGATATGGATAAACAATTTATCATCCTCTTATGCACCCGCAGGATTTCCATATTCATTTATCCTTATGTGTTGCTTTTTAAATTAAATATGGCCACATATATTACAAAGTTAATGGCAAACCCTACGTATTTCGACAATAACTGTTGGGCAGTAAATTTGTGTATTGATATGAATCTTTGGAATATGTTATTATGCATTGATTTGGCTTTTGTTAGTAAATTTCTAGTTAATTTCATGTGGTCAAGAGATAAAACTGAAATACAATGGATGTCTGATTGATATCCATTTACACACTTTATCCGATGGATATGTATATAGATGGATTAAGCTTAGGCAAATGGATATGGATATGGATATGGATATGGACATGGATACGGATGTATATGGATGGAGGGAAATAAATGGATATTGATATGGATGGCGGGTAATAAATGAAAATGGATATGGATACCTGGTCCATATCCAATCCATTGTCATCCCCTAGTGGCTCTAATGAATACTTATCTCCCCTCTCTCCTAAACCTACTTCAAACTGTTTTCTTGAATAATTATGAAAGACTTTAGCTGATGGGTCAATTTTCTATGTTCCGAGACACAGTGAGAAAGAAGTGGGGACAGAGGAAGCAAAATAAAAAAATATATAAAAAATGAAAAGAAAAAAGAAAAAAGAAACAAAATAGACTTAAGTAAGAGATAAAAAATAAAACCATTAATGTTGGCTTAGTTGGAACAATAAGGAAGTACACTAGGCAAAGTGATATTTCTGTTGTTTCTTTTCCTTCCCATCTTAGATTGGAGTGTAATTATTAGGGAGGTAATGGAGCAATTATAGGGTAGCATAGGATGGTAGAACTGGTGGTGGGTGGTGCAACTTGGTGGAGGAGAGAGAAAATGAAGGGAGAAAGGGGGGGAATTGCTACCCCAGGGGAGGTTGGAGGTAGGGTAACTATTAAATGGGGCCCATGCGGGTACCAATTACCCTCATTTCTCTCCCCTCTACCCAAAATCTAACACACACCACCTTCTCCATCTCCCATTTTAGCCTATAATTCAATCCATAACGCCCTTAATCCATTACCCCCAATCCAAGCATGCCCTAAGTTATCAAAGTATGTTTGCTGATTTTCTTCTCCCATCTAAACAAAGAAAAACAATAAAAATTATCTAACTGTAAGTAAACAAAACTACCAGATAAATTCACATAAATATGTACCAGGTGTTCATATGTAGAATCAGAAATGCTAAGACTAGAGAAGTAGGTTATATTTCTATGTATATTATTTGCTGCTGACCCACATTTCGGACATTTAACCAGGGTCATGGAACATTGCACTGCTCTGACCCACAACCCACGCAACTATGTCTACACTGCTTTCCATGCCACAGTCTAAAGGTTGGGTAACGATTACCTGGTAGAATTCTAGCAGGAGTCGGTGCAACTAGATTGAGATAGATGAAGCGCGGAAGCCCTATTGAGGTCACGTTTCCCGTGTAAGAAACTCTGGAAACTTGGAAACTCAAGGAAACAAAGGGGAAACTTCTCCTTTATCTAAACAACAATTCTCCTAGTAAATGACATCCAAAATCCTAGGATTACTTTACTTTATATTATTATTAAATTTATTTATAATTTTAGGTGTACAAGCAAAAAAATATAGATTTTTACTGTCTCCTAAGTTTCCGCGTTTCCAATTTTTTGAAACTTAGCGTTTACCGTCTCCCGTGTCCGCGTTTCCTTCCATGTTACCGTTTCCATAGCAGCAACATGTTAGAGTTATGTTCGCTTATAAGTAAACATGCTACCCATCGATGGTTCTCTCCAGATATGGTAAAGGTGGGGAAGGTCCTAGTGGGTACCTTTTTGCTTTCAATAAACTTATTTCTTTTCCATCGGACCTTCCAATAGACTTAAACCAACGCCTAAGTGAGGGTTCTTGTGAGTGATGATTTTACCTTCAAAATACTTACGTGCTCCATAATCATGTAGTGTGGACCCGAAGTATATAATCTTCACAACTCTCATTGTGGACTGTATACCATAAGTGCAGATCTTACTAAAAATGTTGTCATCCACACTAACACCTACTGTTTTATGCTACGGTTCTTGTCTTGGAAATTAATCCTGTCCCAGACTTTGATACAAAAAGAACTTTTAACCAAGGGGACATAGCATCTGTTCTACTTCATGCAGAATTAAATTGAAATCAGACATCCAGAAAGCAAGTTTGCTACAATGTGATAAGCACATTAAGTCCAGAAAATTACCATCTCAGACACGTAAGCGATGGAGCAACATGAATCAAGCAAGAAATATGATACAGCCTCAGCATTTAGTGTATCTGAGCTGAACTGCGGAATATTCTCAATGCACACGAACAAATGTCCTTCATTCACAAAAATAGATCTAAATGACCATTCTTCTTCTGTCAATAACAAAAAAAATGACATTACAAAATAGGCCAACATTACAAATTCAATTTTCCAACAAGAGAGAGAGAGAGAGAGAGAGAGAGAGAGAGAGAGAGAGAGAGAGAGAGAGAGAGAATGACCTCGTTTTCTGTTGTTTGAGAATAGCACCATACAATACTGATAAATGGTTATTCCCAAACCTCCACATATTTGTGTATTAAACAAGTTGACCTGAACCTGATCCAAACTGCCAAAGAATTTGTCCTCAGAATAGTTCATGGAAGCAGTATACCAGTGTAATTACTAGATAGCGTAGGCCAAACTTTTACCTCCTTAGAGAACATCTGTTTGGTGCTTCATGTGACATAAGTCCCATCATGCAAAGTAAATGCCTTGTTTTCTTTGTGCTCTTGGTAATCAACAGATATGTTGTATCCTCAGCAACATAGACCCTACTCACGGGCAAAGGCGCAAAGAAAATCGATGAGTAAACAGAGAAGAAATCCATAAAATGTCAAAAGAACTTTAGAAGTCACTAACCTGACAACCTGAAGTCCCAAGCCAACCAAAACCTCACTCACATCTTCAACCTTGTGACAACACAATAGACTCAAGCTATTTCCTTAATAGAACCAACAGACATGGCTATTAGTCTAGTTCAGTGACCAGTTATCGAACAGTGCATATGAAACAATGAGATAACCACTGAAAGAGATCATACCACAACAAGTCTAACCTGACCCATCAAGCATGCCGCTCTGAAGAAGCAGATACAGCTTCCGTTCACTGCTCAGAATCACAGCCACCTGTCTGCAGATGTGACAAGAAAGACATGTATGAGCGCAGCATTAGCTTGCAAGAGTGATGTTCCACAATTATGCCAAGAAAAAACAAATGGAACCAAAAAAAACAAAGGATGAACTTCATATAAAAAAGAGCTTCTTTGCCACAATATCCTAGGCCCGGGAAAGGGAGAGACGAGAGAAATTGGTAGCGACAGAGGAGGAAACCAATTGTTTCAGTATAACCATTATGTGATCCAAATACAAGCAAGCATTAGAAGAGAATACTTTTAGATGGAAGGGCTGAAACACTAAATTTGTGGTTGGTAGAGAGCATCATATTCAGATCCCTCTCAAAAATAAATTTAATAAATATCACTCAACAAGATTTTACACTCTGAAACTGAAGGATTCATGTGCTGTCAGTCAAGGTGAAAACATTCGGAATTAGTTATAAAGATCGTTAACTCATTGGTTCAGTAGATCGCAACTTTTAGCTAGAGATCACTTACAATAACTGGGCCAATGCGAGTTGGGCTCAACTACTTAGATTACCGATGAACGGTACTTTTAATCAAACTCGCTTGCGTCCCGGACATTCTTCGCATGTTTGAGCGGATCCCCTTTCAGTTCGCTGATTCTGTTGTGGCCTTGTTTTTGGTCAATGTCATTTTTACTTTCTAGCCGCGATGAACTGAACACGAACGGGCTCAATGGGTCACACACTCAAGTAATGATGGATCGGGAATTAACGGATGGACCAAACAGACCCATCAGTTGATTGACAAAGAGAATGGCAAGTGAGCCCACATAGGAGTAGCCTACTAATGCTATAGGTTTTTCGGGGGCCAGCAACTACATATTCTATTTGAACGTATAGAAAGGCAGCTTCTTTCTGGTACTTTCTATCTTAAATAGAGAAGAGGAGGTAGGCATCAGTTACCATGTTAAAACTGCTAGACAATATTCTCTCACACTATTCTCTGAAATAGCCAAGCACTCCATAGCTCAAAGAACGGTTTCTTATCTAGCTGACAAAATTGTCCGAGATTGATCACATTGATTTCTGCATTGACTACGGGACCAGGATTACACTTGGGGTCCAAGAGTTCGCATCCGTTGATATTTAATCAATCAACGAGGCACGCATCTAGAATAGTGTGTTTAATGACTTATTAACGTTCTTGTTTCTAGTTGACTTCTGCTTTGATGATTAGATCAATGCAACTAGTCCTAACAGTGGTATCGAAGCCTAATTAATAGGTTAATTAGATCAATAAAACCAACTTTCGATGCACGAATATTGTTTGGATTGGGTTTTTTATTCGTTGTTTTTAACGTTATACTGAAATTTCTGTTAAGAGTTAAGACTAGTTGCAATGGTTTAATCATTAAAGCGGAAGTCAACTATAAACAAGGACCTTAATGAGTCATTAAATACACAATTATCCTCCTGTTGATGTGTCCCTTGTTGATCGATTAAATATCGATTGATGTGAACTCTAGGATTCCAAGTGTAATCCCTCTGTCCACGCACCAATCAATGTGATCAATGCTAAACTCATTCGTCAGCTAGAACGAGCGCAGAATCGGGACTATGGAGTGCTTGGCTATTTCAGAGAATTAGGGTCTCACGGTTTTAACATGGTAAATGATGCCTAACTCCTCTCCTCTATTTAAATTAGAAAGAACCAGAATACTAGGTCTTATCTTGACTCGTGCCTTTCAACAAGTTCTACAGTAATAGCTAACCCCAAAAAAGGCCTAGCACTACAGCATTAGTGGGCTTCCTCTACGTGGGCCCACTTTCCATTCTCTGTGTCGATCAACTAATGGGACCGTTTGGTCCATCAATTAACTCCCCATCCATCTATTACTTCAGCGTGCGACCCGTTAGGCCCATTCACGTTTAGTAGTTGGCCCAATACGCATCAGCCTTTGCGGCCTCTAGCTAAACGTGACGATCTACTAAACCGAGGAGTTAGCTATCACTATAACTTAATTCTGGATCCTTACACCTTGATTGACCGGACATAAATCCTTCAATCTCCCACTTGTCCTTAAGACAAGTGTGCAAATACTCGGAATTAAGTTATATAGATATTTTTTTTTTAGATAAGAGAAAATTTTAGTAAACCAATGGTAAAGAATACAAAAATGTGGAGGATAAGGTATCCTCAGTATAAAACGAAAACTATCTACACATCACGCTAAAGTCAACGGAACACCCTTAAAGGCCCTCGCCGCCTTAGCCCAAAGAGAGGCCAAGTAAACTATGTGATCCCAAACATAATCAATAGTCTTCGCAGTCCCCGAACAAATCCTAGAATTTCTCTCCAGCCAAATACACCAAAGTAAAGCCATACAAGCACAACGCCACAACAACTTCCCCTCCTTACTCCTTCTCATCGCAGCAAAACGTAACTGGAAGAGTTCACTTGCCGTGGCTGGACACACAAAACTCTCGCCACACAACAATCTAGCCCATAAACTTCGCGCAAAGTCACAGAGTACGAACAAATGCAGACAATCCTCCCCACTATGCCGGCACATCACACAGAACCCCGGTAAAAGGGACCAACTAGGTCTCCTACGCAGCAACATATCATAAGTGTTCACCCTACCTAGCACCAAAGTCCACACAAAAGCACCTACCTTCAATGGGACCTTAGACTTCCAAATAAAAGTAGATAAGGGAAAGTGGGGAAAATGAGAGGGAAGGCTTATATGGCGTATAGGAAGGACTTGGAAGATAAGACCCCAGAAGGAACGGTTCGTTGCCCCTCTTCTAACTTACGAACGTGTTTTGAATTGATCATATCGATTGCTGCGTGGACTACTGTAGAGGGATTACACTTATTGTTTATTTAGATAAGATAAAATTTTATTAATCACTGAATGAATGAAAGAATACAAAAGAGAGGACAAGAAGTCCTCAAATGAAATCCAAAAAAGTATCTATAGATCATGCCATGTGAAGTTGGACAAGCGTAAGTGGGACACCCTTAAAGGCCCCCACTGGCTTCGCCCAAAGAGATGCCAAGTAGACAATGTGGTCCTAGACACATGTCCGGAAGCGGAAAAGATCCTCGGATCCGTTCCAACTAAATGCACCACAATATAGTCATAGATGCACACCTCCACCACAATACCCTCCCAGCCGGACTAGCAAAAGAATCTCATCTAGAGGGATTACACTTATCATCTTACAGTTCTCATGCATCAGTATTTAATCAATCAACGAGGCGCGTATCAAGAGGTAGATAATTGTGTGTTTAATGACCCATTAACGTTCTTGTTTCTAGTTGTCCGGTTTAATGATTGAATCATTACAACTAGTTCCAACAGAAACAACTATGCTCTTATCAGAAGGTTCATAAGGAAGCATCAATAAATGAACCATACAAACCTAATATAAACTAAGGTACATTGTGCAAGTAGCTTTTGGAACGTATTGCTTGTCTTGTATATTACTATTTTCAGCTCAAAGGAAGGCAGAAAAGAACGATGAGAAGGTGCTCAGTTGGTAAGATTCCAGAAGTCACTAATTCGAGCTCCTTTATGGCCATTGGAGGTATTCTTGTAGCTCAGTGGAATTTATCGGACAAAGCCCGGACACTCATATTATTAAAACAACAAAAAAACAAATAAAAAAACACAAAAACTCGTATGAGATGGTTTCAGCAACTCTTACGGTGAGAAGGGGGTCACTTTTTGCAGAAATATGGGTCACTATTTATTATAAGTGACCCTTGTGCCAATAATAAGTGACCCATGTTGGTCTCTCTGGGAAAAAGATAGAAAAATAAAGGAAAGCAGAAAATGCAAACAATGTATAGGTAACCAACCCCAAAACGTGCATCTCTACTGTATCTCTTTGATATTGTCTATGGATGTCGCATGAAAATGGGCTGGGAATCAGTGGAAAAGTGATGAAGTGATGTATAACTTTCAGGTGGAGTTCCCCGTTTACCTTCAAAAAATTTATTACAGTTTTCTCCCCTAATTTTATGGCTACATGCTACACTGTACTTTCCTCTCAAGTTTGGACAAGGTATCAACAGCTACAAGCTCATTTGATGATTTATTTACGTTCTCGAAGAGATAAGCTGAAAGAAGCTCGACACTGGGCTATTATAGATAAAAAACCAAGAGTGATTCCTTAACAGACTAACAATACCATTGTCATTTTCAAGCCAAGCATTCCGTCATCCGTCAGCACCACGTCAAAAGGACCCACAGCCTAGCATTACAATCACAGTATAGGGCTAAGAAACAAATACATTGGCAATTTGGCAAGTTTGGTTCGAAGAATAAGACTCCTGGGTCCTTGTAATAACATGGTTCGACGAATAAGACTCCTGGGTCCTTGTAATAACATGGATGGACACTCAACCAGCCAACAGGACACAAAAACCGGACCATAAGTCTTACTGATTTTCCAGAGTAATTGGATTGCTTACTTAAAGTTGTAGTAATTTACCCTTTCCCAAGAATTATCCCTTAGCCAAAAAATTTCTCATTCTTCCCAATTGGTACAACACAATTTATTTATACAATTCAAAATGAAAATCAGTGATAACACTCGGACAAATCAAACACAGAACACCATAACTTCCGACCTTACATGGTTTCATAATATAAGTCATCTTTTGACTTTGCATACAAATTAAGAAATTTGAATTCAGAAAAAGAGATGGTAAGAGGCTAAACTATCCTTAAGCAATAAATGCAACATTGGAGAGAGAAAAGAAATAAATGACAAGAAACAGGAAGGGTAAAGTGGGAAAACTAGCAATAAATACTCATTGGGAAGTGTGAAAAGTCAAATTATGCCTTATATTGTGAAACGAAAATAAAGTCAAAATATGCCTTACATTGTGAAATGGAGGGAGTAATAATTTGTAAATCTACTGCCTACCTCAATACTGACTTTTCAAAGTTGAATACAGAGCTTTTAGGTTTGTTCCTTGCTTTATGGATATTTTGCTCTAACCCCATCACTTAGGTAAAAACATCTAATATTTAGTCCAATAAATCAACAATGACATCATAAATAACAAGTATACTTGACGTGTAGATGTTCACTCTCCTAATAAACATAGATATCATATGGTACATACGACATATATAGTAAACATGTTACCTTTCTCTCCAATCGCTCCCGTTTTCAAGTACACAACTGCAGATAATGTACTGGTTACAAGTCTCTTGAATAGAAGAATCTCCAACAGATGAATTAAAGTAATTTTTGATGTAATCATCAGCCTTCGGTGCTGAATTCTTTGCCTTAGATAGGACTTCCCCGGCCTCATCATGAGGTGGCTGGTTGAACTTCCCACATGATCTTCCAGTGCAACCTATGTCATTTACAGTATGCTTCTTGTGCTCATCTTCAACATCATCTCCAAAGAAACACATGCTGTTGTCTTCAGAGAGCAAAACAACTCTTTTTCTAGGCTTCCTTTTAGTGTTCTTCCTATAGAGATCGACATCTTGTTTGTCAGAAGTAGAAATATCTTGTTCATTGTTGCCACCAGGGCGTACATCCCTGGACATCTCTGAAGAATGCTCTTGTCCGTTAACTTCATCAGTGACCTGTTCAGCTTGCGAATTCATCTCCCTTTCCACAAGGTCTGCATGCAAATACTGCTCAATTTTGAAAAAAGGTGGCAAAGGTTCATGTCCATCGTCTTCATCACAGCTGGTATCACTATCAGATGATTCAACCGAAATGGACTCAGCAGATAGCTGCAAAAACTCTTCCTCCAAGAAACGGCGGCGATGGAGAATATCCTCCTGATAATGAGGAGGTGATCCAGGGGGCATAGAGGACGACCGTGACACCATAAAATTGTTCACACCGGTCATCGCCGGCATTAGACTGACACCTGGATTCTTCTTATCAGTACCTTGTCTTTTCATGTCTGCAATATTGGAGTAATTTTCAGTCCTTTTCATATAGTTTTCCCCTTTATGCAAATAAAACTTCATATGCTTTTCTAAATCCATGTGAACTGTTCCATTTCCAGGCTTGGTTTGCCCATTTTCAGAAGCCGAATCGAGCCAATGATCACCATGATTAACAACAGATGAAACAGCAATTGAGCTATTATATTCCAGAATATTTGTACTCCTATCGTCTCCTGAACCCATCATTGAGTCTGACACATATCCTGAGTACCTTGAAGTCTCTCCAATGTGCCAGCCAGTATTCTCTGCTAATTTTCCTTTACCAAAAGCCAACATTGCCTCACCATCCTTATTTTCATCCACCAAATTCTCTGATCCCTGATTTATCCAAACCTTGAAGTCCTCCAACCACAACCTCGAACGCTCTTTTTTCATAAACTCAATTCTGTTTATCAGACTAGTTATTTCGCCTTCAGTATCAGAAACTATATTCTCATCGCCGTCTTGAATATCATTATCACATGACAAGATATCTTGCTCAATTAACAAGTTCGTCCCACGCTCTTCACTTTCAATACATGCTAGACGAGACAGTTTTTTCTGTGTATAGCATCACCCAAAAGTTATGTCAACTCCTAATTCAAAGAAAAGACAACAAAACATATTCCATGCAAAAATACAATCCAAGCAATACACGGTTACTAATGCCTCACCCGTTTTCCATTTGCCAGTCCCTCCTCCTCATTGTCTTCCTTAGCAGGAGAATAAAAACCATAGCTTGCAGGCCTTCTATGCCTCCTAGCAACAATTATTTGCCTCTTCCAAAATTCTCTTGAGCTCATTTCTCTGTCATCCAGTTTCACCTGAACAAACACAACAATTTGCTTAATCATTGCCAAGGCTTTTTTTCAGACAGGAGTATTAACCCTAATCCTTGTGAGGTCGTACTTGCATCTTATTCTCCCTACGTCCACGAATGAACGGCACTCACCTTTTTTAAAGGACGAACTTTGATTACCAACTCTTCTAGAATATATCAGCAAGAATTAGAGCTTTTCTTGCCAGAAACAACCTTTTCAATATGGGTTTTCTTTTAGGAATCACGTTTTGTAATTTTTCTTTTAAGAATTTTTTTTTCCTTTAGGACCGAATACTCATGTAGGGCAATGGTAGTGGCAAAATGGACATTACAGGTGACAAAAGTTGATAAACTAAAGGGAAAAAGTTTTAAAATGTGGCTTAAAAATATCATACAAGGTCGTTTCTACAAAGAAAAGGATAATACATCATCATAATAATAAGGGTTTTTTGCCTAAAACTACCTTCGGTTTAGCACTTTTTGAAAATAACTACCTTACTTTCGCGATTTTGTCAAAAACTACCTTGTTTCCAGTTTTTTTTGCGAAAGACTACCATTTGACGGAAAAATGACTAACGGGGTTAACTTTGAGTGTAAAATACCGTATTACCCCTCACTTAAGTTAGTTGACTGAGTCAAAATCATTTCCCTTTTATTTCCCCCCTTTTTTCCCCATTCTCTCTCCTCGATTTCTCTCTCCTCCTTCTCCGCTTTCTCTCTCCTCGATTTCTCTCTCTGATTTGTTCCTCTCTCCTAGGTGTAGTTTGTCATTGAAGATCTTGAATCAAGCAGGTAAAAATCTTCCCTTTTCATGCTTAATTAAATTTCCCCAAATTCTAGGGTTTATGTTAATTGGGGGTTTTCTTAAATTGCTTTTAATTTTGTAAATTGAAAGTCAGTCTGCCAGTTATGCTGCAAATCAGTGGGAGACGGCGGTGCTGATGCAGGAGAACAAGAAACTTCGCGCAAAATACTTAAAAGTGAAGAAGAAAGAAGAACTCAGTCTCAAGGTACTGCAGCTCAAAATTAAGCTTGAAGAGGGACAAAATATGGTGCGTAGCAGCGGGAGTTCCTTTCCTGCAAATGATTGCACATTATTGTAGCAAGAGATCTGGGTGTAGGAAATACAGATTGTAAAACATAAGTTAATTGCTGTAATTACATTTTCTGTTAATAGCATTGCCACATATATAAGACTAGGTTGTTAGTTTGTTAGAAAGTTGTTTGTACAGCCTTTTGTTAGTTATCATTAGTCCTGTATATAAACAGAAGGCAACAATTCATAATGGAATCCTGTTACAAAACATTTCTTCTTCTATCTCTAATTTCTTCTCTCTAAATTCCGCCATTGATGAACCTCATATTTCTGGTTTTATCATGGTATCAAGCTATGGCTCATTTCTGATTCTCTAAATTTTCCAAGGGTATTGGTCAACAAACAATTTGGCAATCTAAGGTAGTTTCCCACAAAAAAAAAAAATGTAAGGTACTAAGTCACAAATGAGACACCAAACAAGGTAGTTTCCCACAAAAAATCCAATTTTTATAGATGCGTGATATCTGAAACTGGAAAAAAAAAAAAAAAAAATGGAAATGTTTTGATAAATAAAAAGGGAACGTGAGGGGCACGTGTTTTTGGTTCATAAATGAGGGGTATTATGGTCAAATCAAGTTGTTCACACTCAAAGTTAACCCCGTTAGTCATTTTTCCGTCAAATGGTAGTCTTTCGCAAAAAAAACTGGAAACAAGGTAGTTTTTGACAAAATCGCGAAAGTAAGGTAGTTATTTTCAAAAAGTGCTAAACCGAAGGTAGTTTTAGGCAAAAAACCCTAATAATAATAAAAAACACAAGTAAAAGTTGGGTCTGACAAAAAATTCTTCAAATTATATGAAGAAAGATGCTGCGAAGCTGTCTAATAATACAAACCTGACATCTGTTTTCATACTGCGAATAAAAGTTGTTGTTTTATTTTTTTCAGGCAAATTGGTGGTCAAAGTTCAGCAAGAAAGGCGGAAATGATAGTGGGAGGAGGGAGTATAGTTTTCTTTTAGAACACATTTTTTGTCATCAATGATGCTACAAGAAAACAGCTAAACAGGACAAGATGTCCTCACAAAAAACTTTAATTACTGAGGACATCTGAGATACTAAAGAAGCTAATTAGACCACCCGATCTCAAATGTGTGCAAGTGTCAAAGAACCCCAAGAGGATACCCTGCATTCTTTTCCAACTAAATACACCACAAGATCGCAAGAACTGCATTAACCCAACGTAGCTTCCTGTCCTTATTCCTTCAAAGCCCACAAAGCGGAATCTGCAAGTACTCCAACACAATAGATGGACAGACTTAAACTTCACCGAGAACTCCTTAAGTCTACCTCAAAGGTATTGCGCCATATCACAATGAAGAAAGATGTGAGCAGAAGTATCGTTACTAGCAGTTAGCACAACAAGGCATACACATGCTCGGTGAAATAGCGATCCCTGGCCTCTTCCTCCTCTCAAGCATATTATTAGTGTTAACTCCCCCAAAAGCTAAGATCCACATAAAAGCTCTCACCATAAAGAGAACCTTCTCTACCAAAGGAAGGAGGAAGTAGGAAAATGAGGATAAGGAGCAGGTGAGCTAAGCATGCCAAACTTTTTTGGAAGAAACTACGCCTGAAGAATCACGCTTCCACACCCTAGTATCTTTACTGCCATAAAAGCAAACAGAATTCAACATCCCAAGCAAAGACACAAGCTCTTCTATTCCTCTATCATGTGGAGACATCCACCGACGAAGGTCCCAAGACGTGGTGATAAAATTCACACACGACCCTCTTGCAAATCTGACAACAGGTAAAAAGCTTGAATCTAATGCAAAATGGCACCACCCTTATACATGTATCCTTTTAGAATCAGATAAGAGTAACATTCCCTACCTCAAGAGCAATCTATTGGGGAGGGGGGAAGAGAGCATAGCTGAGAAATAAACTTCCAAAGACAAGCATGTGTCTTAGCTCGAACCCTATGGACATCGCGTCCACTTTGATGTTACCCATATTTACTCCTTATCACCCAATGCCAGAGGGATTCTGTCTCCAACAGGAGCCAGCCATTTCCAAACAAGTGCTATGCTCTTATGAACAATCCATTCCTACCCAAACGCAGAACCCCCTCTTAGGTCTACAAACCGAATCCCACAAAACCAAATGATCTATTTTCTCACACCTACACTGACATAAAAAATCCTTCTTCAGCTTCTCACAGCAATCAGGATCTTAAAGAGTGATAGATAGTACAAAGGAATACTAGAGAGACAAGACCGCAAAATGCTCGGTCGCCCAGGAGAAGAACGCCTTCTTCCCGCCATCGAACCCTTTAAAACTTCAGCTAAGCACCGGATGTCTGACCATAACTTTGCAAAATCACGAACACCGGTATCTTCAGTATTAAAACCTGCTAAAGAGATCTGACTTTCATCCCCGAAGTTACCTTAAAAATCTGCAAAACAGTTAAGACACCTTAAAATTTCTCAAGACCAGCAGCAAGGACTAAAAAATGGTAAGAAACAGTAACCTTCTCCCTCTCCACCCTCAAACCCTCGATCACCCCGATCTCAATTCCCTCTCCTTTCTGCTAAACACATCAATGATCAACCACCATAATAAAGTATGCTGTTGATAAAGGATCATCTTGCCGCAACCCTCTCGATGAAGGCAACTACTCCATCAGCAATCTATTGACCAAAGCAGAAAAATGGGCGTTCGAAAGACAATCCCTAATCCATTTCCTCCACCACTCTCCAAACCCTTCTCCTCCATCACCGTATCAAGGAAACCCTAACTCACCTATACACAAGCCTTTTCAAAATCCAATTTAAACACTACAACATTGTCATACCTAATCTACCGCTTCATTAGCAACAAAGGAAGCATCCACTATTCCTCCCCTCCACAAAAATGAGGCACACCTTCAAGTTTATAGGAGACTCCTAATCGATAATCTTTTATACACTCGTTTCTTTTGGTAAAGAGAAAGTATGTATCACCGTTGTATCAAAATTACAGCAGAGGAGGACAAGCTGTCCCCCAAGAAGAGTCTGGTTACAGATCACTTAGGCTGAATCTGAATAATAGAATAACTCCTAAATGCCCCTACATCTGTAGCCCATAACAACGCTAGATAAGTCACCCTATCATATTGCACATTAACCGAAATGGTCATGCCATTAGAGACTCTGCATTCCTTTCTAAAGGCAACAAATGATAGCAAGAACCACATTATGCCATAACAGTCTCCTCTCCCGAACTCCAGAAACCGCAGCCGGATAACTTCAGTACACTGAAAGCACAAACCCACGTCTCCCTCCGGAAAACCAAACAGCCTCCCCCAAATGCAACAAGCATAATCACACGTAAAGAACAAATGTAAAGCCGACTCACTGCTCAGAGAAAGAACACAAATATCAGGGCAAAGGAGCCATTTCCGGTCTCCTCTGACAAAGATAATTAGTATTCATCCAATCCAACGCCAGAGTCCATACAAAAGCCCATACAAAGGCCGCACCTTAAGAGGCATCTTAGCCTTCCAAATAAAACCCACTACTTGAAATTGAGGGATAGGCATACACTCCAAACCCTTTTCCTCCATCGCCATAGAAAACGGCCTTTCGAGCCATATTCCATACTGTGACTGTAGTGGATCCCACATTTGCATTAACATGTGGCTTCTCCAAGTCCTTTATATAAAAGCTCATATACAAAGCCAAGATCTCAAGACTGATAACTCCCACACAAATAAGACTACTTACCCAGATTCCACTACCAGCTCCTTGATGAATACCCTCGTTCTCCCATTCACAACTTTGAATAAGAGCCTAGAGCAGGTGTCACTCTTTGGCCCACGTTATTATTAGATAAGAAAAAAAAATTCATTAATGATCAAAGAGTAACAATACAAAGTAAGGAAACAAAGAGCCCGCAAAATGATAAATAAAAAAATAAAAAATCAAACTAAAAATCAAATCACTACAAATGATACTGAAGTACTGAACGTCCATAGAGGGCACTCACCAAAAACCCTTATCTGCCTTGGCCTGGAATGCAGCCAAGACACAACTCGATCACCAATCCCAAACAAAATTAGCAGGCTGGACAATCGTAGTGAAAACTCTCGCGTTCCTTACAGCCAAAGACACCAAAAGATAGCCAAGCAAAAAAACCGCCTTCATCTTGTGGCATCAGCTGTCTCCCTTTGAAAATCACCTCTTTTAAACCATGGTTCGATAACTCGGCCGATACGTAACGTATCGGCCGTATCGTAACGGGATTTGAGCTGACCGTTACGATCCACACAGGTTTGTAACGGGAAGTTTCCATCAAGCGCGATCTCGCCCGATACGGCCGCTACGTATCGCGATTCTGCCGTTACAGCCGTGACCAAGACCGCATTTTTCAGAAAAAGGGCCCATTTTCTTACGAATCCTCCCAAAAAGAAAAGGGGAAGAGAGAAGAAGCACAGACATGTTCAAACAACAGAGAGCATGAAAGCAAGAGGGTGAATTCTTGATTATTTTGCAAAACTCAGCAAATAAAAGTCGGGATTTCGAAATTTCTTCATGCAGTTACTTCATAGTGGGGAAGGGGTGAAAAACACCAGATCTGAACCATGAAAGTCAAATCGCCATTGTAGATCTGAGTGGGTAGGTTTGACTTTCATGAGAGCCTCTGACTTCTGCGTATTTATTTCACTCTACAGGAGAGAGAGAGGGAGAGAGAGAGAGAGAGAGACTGATGACCGACTATTGTTTTGGGGGGATGATATTTATTTACTTCACGGGTTTGGGTTTGTTGGTGTTTTGGATGTTTGTGGCCCTGTGGGTGGGTTTCGAATTAGTTAAGTGGTGGGCTACCTATTGACAATTAGTGGTCCAAAACTACAATGGGCTATCTACA
Organism: Tetragonia tetragonoides; assembly: GCA_038025085.1. Classification (NCBI taxonomy): domain Eukaryota; kingdom Viridiplantae; phylum Streptophyta; class Magnoliopsida; order Caryophyllales; family Aizoaceae; genus Tetragonia; species Tetragonia tetragonoides. The sequence goes on from CM076149.1 coordinate 26,143,736, forward strand.
ATGGACTGCTCACTTAATTAATTATAAGTGGTTGATTTATTCATAATTTTATTAGTATTAAAAACACCAAAATATATTACTCCTTTTTCTTTGTTAAATTCATGCCGCTACAATTCCGCGACGGCCGTGACGGCCTAAGTGAGTCATAATTCAATACTTACGGTTTCTAGAGTCATCATTTCATCACTCTAAGTATTAAAAACCATAAAAACACCTCTAAATAAAAATTAAGCCGCGACATCCGCATCACAATCCGCGATGTCGATATTCATCCGCTACCGCGACTCCGCTACCGTTTCCGCATTCGCGACCGCGACCGCGATTTCGAACCATGTTTTAAACACTTTTCCAGTTCCACACAGTGTTGAGCCTCAAAACTGACATCTTCACCCCTCCCCCAAAAAGCAGTGTTCGTTCCACACTGTCAGTTTCTCCGTAATGAATTTCCGCTTTGCATAAAAACAATAGCCGTTTCATCCCCAACTCACATTCCCCTCACCATTCCAGCCGCCTTCTTCATGAACTCTGAGTGCATAGTCCACAGATTTTCAAAATCTAAAAGGAGTAGGTACCCAATGAACTCGGCAAGAATGAAGAGAAACCGGAAAGTGATCTAATTAATAGGTTGAGGTAGCACGTCCTGCGTCAGATAAGCCATCCCCAAGATCTAAACCTCATTAGCGAGCAAACAACTATTCATCCTGGACGAAACATGGCGCCACCCCTTAGCTCACACACTCATAAAATCTTGACTTTCTTCATTTGAGAAAGTCCGCCCAACCCGTCGCCTATCTTCCTCAATTCAGACATCATTAAAATCGCCACCAGCTAACCATCAAGGAGGCAAAGACGAGTAAGATCACTCAACTCCTCCATAAAAGCACTAAGCTCCTGATTCCAACAAGAACGCCTCGTACACACACGTGAGCCACCAATTAGTCAATTACCCCTTCCTCTCGCCTCCAAACAAACAAAAATAGGCGTGCACCTCAGTGAAGTGAGGCACACTGCCCATAACTGAAAATATGATATAATATCACTGATGTCTTGTCATTATGATGTACCATAATACCCTATGACATAATATTTAACATCAATACAGGTTAAAGGGACACGTGGTCAACATTTCAAGAAACGAAAACACCACGCCTCAAGTATGCCACAAGTGAGCCTCAGGTGCGACTTGCACTTGTCTCCACATCATCCTTCAAATTAAACTCCATCTCAACACTCCACCAACCAAACAAGCAGATGTAATTTATAAACTTTTCCGAGCCTCTGTGGTGGCTGAAACACCACTTTCAGTGGCGGCTGTTGCTGGCGGTTTGGGGGTAGCTCCGTGTGGTTCTGGTGGTTTGGGAAATTCTAAGGGAGAGCCCAGACAGATGGCTGATGGGAGTGGGCAGAAGGTTGCTGGTTCTGGTGCTTTGGCGAAAAGGTGGCAGGGAGGTTTAATTGGGGAGTTGTGTTCTGTGGGGGCTTGGCTGGCGGAGGTTGGGTCTCGGTTTCAGAAAGCTTCTCAGCGGGGTACTCCTATCTTGGAGGATCAGTCACGGGCGAGGAGGGATGTAGGGTGGGATCATAATTTTGACTTCTCCCATGTTCAGGGAAGGTCTCCGTTTTGGGGGTCTATTTTTGATGAGGAGGAGGATGATCTGTTCAGTTCGTTTGATGACGGCGAGGGTTTACTCCTAAATAGTCTTCGGGAGTTTGAGGACAAGGAGGTGGAGGTGAGTGAGCAAGTCAATTTGTTTAACATGAAGGTCGATGGTGACGTGGCGTACCAGCAGGTGTCCGAGCCCTTTCTTGGTGATGTTCCCCAATCGAGCACCGGAAGCATGAGAGCACGTGCCAGGATGGACCCTACCCCTTCCTCTCCCTCTCCTATTCTATATACTCCTTTTGTCACTACTAACCAAAGTGTTCCTGGTAGTTTGCTTGCTGACGGGCCTTTATCTGTTAATGTTTCTTCAGGTGCAGGCAAAGGAGGCGAAGTTGCCATGGAGGGAGAACAATCTGTTGTGCCGTTAGATTTGTAAGCAGATGATGCTCCGCTGTGCCATGGGGGGTCCGAGGTCGGGGGGCCGGTTGTGACCATCCCATCACTAGCGGGTGAGAGGGACGACCGGAACCCTCAGTCCCTTGATAATCTTGACTTTAGAATTGTGTATTCTGCAGGGAAGGTTGCTAATGTCCAGGTGTCTCCCTCGGGCTTCCGGGGTAAGAGGAGTCGGGTGGGTATTCAGGAGCTTAGGGGTCTTCAGTCTTCTCTTAATTTTGGAGAGGTAGAAGGTCGTAGGTGTCGTGGTACTAATGGTTTTAAATGAAGATTGTAAGTTGGAATGTCAATGGTCTGGGGAGGGTTGAGAAAAGGGGTCTGGTGCGGGAAGTTGTGTGTCTTGCGTCTCCTGATGTCGTGTTGCTTCAGGAGACGAAGGTTGAGAGTGTTGATTCTTTTTTTGTTAGGAGTCTTTGGGAGGCTGGTTCGAAAGACTGGGTTTGTTTGCCATCGATTGGAGCGTCCGGGGGCATTCTAATTGTGTGGGATACTCGTTTTGCCTGTTTCGGTTCTTCTGAGGGTTCGAGGTAGGGGAGAGTGGTGGGTGTCGTCTGTCTATGGCCCATGTGGGGCTGCTGTTCGTGTGTCTCTCTGGGAACTACCCTTGCTGGGCTTTGCTCCCCTAATTGGGTTATTGGGGGTGATTTTAATGTGGTGCGTCATGCTGGGGAAAGGCGTGGGAGAGGTTTGACCGGGGTTATGACCGAGTTTGACTCCTTTATCAGGGAGTCAGTTCTTAGAGACTTACCTTTGGGTAACGCGCAGTTTACTTGGAGTGTCAGTGGGAGACGTAATGCGGCGTCTCGTATTGATCGTTTCCTTGTTACTAATGAGTTCGAGGACGAGTTCCCTGAGTTAGTCCAGGAGGTATTGCCCCGTTCTTGCTCTGATCACTTTCCCCTAATCCTCCCATCTGCTCCCATTAAGTGGGGCCCACCCCTTTTCGTTTTGAGAATATGTGGACGAGTCATGTGGGTTTTGGGGTAAGGGTTCGGGATTGGTGGGCGAGTTGCGAGGTGGAGGGATGGCAAGGCTACTGTTTTATGAGGAGGTTGAGGTTTGTCAAGGAGCAGTTAAAAGTTTGGAATAAGGAGGTGTTCGAGGATATGAGGGCTAAGAAGAGGGAGACTCTTCAAGAGATTTTGGTTACGGATCAGGCTTTGAGTACCGAGGGGCATGATGATGATCTTCTACGGAAGAGTGTTGAGTTGAAGAACAGCTAGAGGAGGTGCTGATAAAGGAGAGGCAGAGTCAGAGGCAGAAAATGAAGGGTCGGTGGACTAGAGAAGGGGATGTGAGTTCCAAGTTGTTTTTTAAGGTAGTCAATGGGAGACGACGGAGGAGTTTTGTAAGGGAACTAGAGACTAGTGATGGGGAGCGTGTCACTGATGTAGATAGGATTAGTATGGAGATCACTGAGTTTTATAGGGGTCTTTTTGCGGAGGAAGTGGAAGATAGGCCGATGATTGAGGGTGTTGAGTGGTCCCCTATTTCCTCCCCGTTGAGAGACTGGCTTGAGAGGCCTTTTGAGCTAGGAGATATTAGGGCAGCGGTCTTGGGATGGATAGGGAGAAGGCCTTTTGGTCACCTTGGTAGTTGACGTCCTTGGTCGTATGTTGGATAAGGGGGTGGAGCGGGGTCAGGTAGAGGGTTTTCGGGTGGGTCGGGAGAGAGTGTCAGTCTCCCACCTTCAGTTCGCTGATGGTACAATTATTTTCCTCTCGGCAGATGTTGTCGGCTTCAAGAGGGTGCTCACTCTGTTGCAGGTTTTTGAGGTAGTCTCGGGGATGAGGATTAACCTGTCTAAGTGTAGTTTGGCTTGGCTGGGATCAATGTTGAGGTGGCTCATTTAGAGTCTTTGGCGACTTTAGTGGATTGTCAGGTGCAGTAGTGGCCGATCACCTATTTGGGGGTGCCTCTTGGGGGTAATCCCCGGTCTGTTTCCTTTTGGGAACCGGTTGTGTCTAGAGTGGCCAAGCGCCTTAATGGCTGGAAGGGGGTGTATTTCTCTTTGGGCGGAAGGATCACCATCTTGCAGTCGTGTTTAGCGAGTATCCCTCTTTATTACCTATCCCTCTTTCGGATTCCAGTTAGTGTGGCTAATCGGATCGAGAGACTGATGAGGGACTTTCTGTGGTCCGGGGCAGGGGAGGGTAGGAGAGATCAGTTGGTCAGCCGGCCCAAATCAGAGGGGGTCTGGGTTTTGGTAGATTGGTGTCCAAAAACATTTCGCTAGTGGGTAAGTGGTTATGGCGGTTCCCCTTGGAGTCTGACTCCCTATGGCACCGAGTAATCAGGAGCAAGTACGGTCTACAGCATAATGGATGGGACGCCCACGCCGGCTCTTCTGTTTCCCACGCCTGCCCTTGGAGGTTCATCTCGCAGGTATCGCCTTTTTTCTTTCCACTGGTCAGGTTTAATGTGGGTAATGGTAATCGGGTTCGGTTCTGGGAGGATGTGTGGAAGGGTAATCTTCCTTTTTCTTCCACGTATCCTCGGGTTTATCAGTTATCCACCCTTCACGGGACACCCGTGTCTGCTTTCTTTTCAAGCACGGGTGGTTCTTGGGATTTACATTTGCGGCGTTCTCCGCATGACAGAGAGATGGAGGAGCTTGTTTCTCTCTTGAGTGTCCTCCTCTCTACTTCTCTCGTTCACACTAACGACTCCCGGACTTGGATTGGGGACTCTTCTGGGGTCTTCGCTTGCAAGTCCTTTTTCCACAGTTCCCTTTAGCCACTTTTATATGGAAGTCTAAGGTCCCTCTGAAGGTCCGTGCTTTTGTGTGGACTTTGGTGCTAGGTAGGGTGAATACCTATGATATGGTGCAATGTCGGAGGCCTGGTTGGACACTTTTACCGGGTTTTTGTGTGATGTGCCGTCACGATGGGGAAGATAGCCTCCATCTGTTTGTCTTGTGTGACTTTGCTAGGGCATTATGGAGTAGATTGTTGGAGGGGGAGAGTTTTGTGTGTCCTGCCACGGTAGGACAATTCTTACAGTTACGTTTCGCAGCGATGCGGAGAGGAAAGGAGGGGAGATTGTTCTGGAGATACTTGTGTATGGCCATTTTTTGGTGTATTTGTTAGAGAGAAACTCGAGGGTGTTCCGTGGTGTTGGAAAGAACACAGATTACGTTTGGGATCATGTGGTTTATCTAGCCTCCCTTTGGGCTAAGGCGGCAGGAGCCTTTAAGGGTGTCCCGCTTACTTTTGTACAGCGCCATTGGCGAGACTTAATAGTTTTTGGTTTTTTAGGTTTGCATATGAGGATACCTTATCCTCTTTTTTGTATTCTTTATTGATTTGATTAATAAAAAAATTTCTTATCTAAAAAAACTTTTCCGAGCCTCCAGCATAGGATCCGGCAGCCACATCCTTGGAGAAGTGGAGCCTGCTTGCCGAAAATCCTCACTCGCCTAGGTGCCCCAGCACCCAAACAATCTCGAAACAGCGCGAATGCGTTAGAATTAGAAAGTGGAGCAGCAAAACGAGATGAGGAAGGAGTCTCCTCTTCTCTGTCCCAAAGCACCCCATTCCTTTACACAAACAGCCACCGATGCCCCAAGTTAAGTCACCCTAGCCGCTAGAGATAAATCGGCCTCCTGCACATCGCCATCCACCCTTGACTGATTTGATGCCTCCAAGCACCGCCACCAAGCCTCCCAGCTTGGCCGGCTTTTTTCAGTAGCGGGAGTAGCTTAACCGACCCTGCATAAGGAATACTGTTGACCGACCAGCTAGTGGTGAGGCCGCCGATGCTGTACACAAACCCAGCCACCGTCCTCCTGACACTGACTGTGTTCACTGGCTACATATGCCAATGTCGAACACCTCCCGCCGACAACCCCCTACCTGAATCCTGTGTCTGCTAACCCACATCCTAGCACTCTTGCTTATTAGAAATCTTTCAGCTAAGTCTCCCAAAGACTGACCTCCTTGGCCCTAGTCTCTCAACGAATAACCTCCTTGGCCCAGTCTATAAAGACTGTCACCCTTATGAAATTCTGATCTCTTCTCCCTTAACCCGCCTTTGGGCGGGGCAAGGCCCGGCCTCAGTCTATTTAAAGCAGACCTTTCATTTGAAAGGAGGTCAATGGTCTTATTAAAAACAGGCGAGCGTAATTAACGCCCCAAAATCTCGCTCCCACCAAAATCGTAACTTATGCAAACTCCATCTCCAACTCCGGCCCACCAGCTCCAGCTTGACCTCTGGCCACCTAATATCAAAAGAACTGCACCGCTTGCCCTGCGGCCTATCTATCAGACATGTTGGAGAATCCAGTCGCTGCAGATGACCAAACAAAGTCCGTCAACCATCTCCCTTGGCCACAAGGCACCCGAACAGAGACTGCACGCTTATAGAGCTGTTTCTCCAGCAAGAAATGATGTCCAAACGCATTGTTCCAGTTCCTAAGTGTAAGGACATAGCATGTCTGCGAATTGTACGCACCCAGCGATCACTTTCATTCCCCTTCCAAAGTGAAATAGCTTCCCTTGCCCATCATAGCAACTCCTCACGCCCAAACAACAACACAAACTTTTTCCCAGGATGGAATTCGGAAAACCAAAATGCGTCAGCGAAAACTGAAAATTTTATTCTCAATTCTGAAATCAAAGACATGTTTAAAAAACTATACTCTACTTTACTATGGGGAGGCTCCCGGAGCCCAGCAGCCCACCCACCGGCGGTAGATAAGAAATCCCCTCTATGACCTATGTCCACCTAGAGAGAGAAAGCCCTAGAGAGAAACTGAGAGAATATAAAAGTTGTTCAAGGCAAATGAGAAAGACGTGAAGGGTACATTCAAGGCATATGAGGACACCCCAGGTAGAGTATTATATTTGAAGATAAACTGGCATTACTTCAGTTCCAAAAATAACGAGAAGAGTAAATAGAAATTAAAGCAGACAAAAGTTCAATAATGAAGGAAACTCAAGACTAAACTTACTTGTTCAGGTTGAGCGAAAAAGCTGAAAACATGTGGTCGATACCAGCGACCACTACACAAAGGATTACCCTCGAGCCAAAGATTCTTTATAGATGGAAGACTCGAAAGGACCTCTAACTCCACATAATTTGATATGATGTTGTAAGAGATGTCAAGTCCTTCGATTGATTTCAGAGTCTCAATTCCTCGCAATGTAGTCAACGCATTGCTCCTCAAATCAAGTTTTGATATATGACATGTAACCTGCATGACATGTCGCACCATAAAACCTTGGCAGTTGAGTGGAATGCAAATATTTTCACAGCAGCATTTGATTTCCTGAGCTATGACATCTAGGAGTTGTCTACGAGCTGGCTAATAACTAATAAAAATAGCATGAAATTGATCAAACAACAAGAAATCTCGAGGAAATGGCACCTTTTTTGATAATCACTGAAAGGTTCTTAAAAATAAGAACCCAGCACACAGGTAGTCTAACTCTCAGGTATGTATAGAATCATAGTAAAAGAAAAGATATGTTATTTCCAAAAGCAAATGCAGGACACATCAGATGCAGCACTTACAGAAAGCTATATCTGGTACCCAAGCAGCCAAACCTAATGACAGACGGAACTCGTGATGTATATACTGGAAACCCAACAGTTCAAAAGCTGATAGCCAAAAAAACATGATCTACATGGGCTGGCAACCCATTCCACAAAGCAGAATTGGAGCAAAAAATGTAAAGTTAATAGCGCGGCCTTAGTGCCTCAGCTCTCTCTAAACTGCTTACCATATATGAGAAAGGAAAGTGCAGAAATCTGAGGAGCCCCACAAAGTATAACTAGGATAAAGGAAAAAAAAGTCACATGCTAGCACTATGAATGTGTCCATATATATCAGTAATAAGGGCTGAGGATAGCATCAGAGTTCAATTCTTGAGAGATATCACATCTTCTGGGTCTAGGATATTACAAAGTACAAAAAGCTTTTTTATATTAGTCCCAGGACAGATCGTGGCCTACAAGCGAAACACTAACGCTCGACGTTCTTGAAGGTCCAGTCTACTGGTTAACAATAGACAATGAAAGGCTGGAAGACCTAAGTAAACCCATCATTGTTCAATCACAGGCCAGTCACTGAAAGTTGAAGGACAAAAATAGCAAAAGTAGAAGTACAAACTATCAAGGCAATCAATGTATAGTCATGTTGAGAGCACTACGGAATTTTTCTTTTCTAGGTAAAAGAAAATTTGTATTAATGAAGTATCAAAGAGCCACAAGAATGAGGAAAATATGTCCTCCAGTGACAATTAATACAAAAGAGCCCTATAGTCTCTCTGAGTATCCACAAGAAGCATACGGATAAAACTCTGTGCAAAGATCCTAGCCAAAGCCATGCAAAATATACCAGTCTATACCACACCAAATCCTACCAAAGATATTGATTTTGAATGATCCAATTGTTCCTATCGAACATAGAGCATCTCAAGAGGAATTATTTTCGATAAGAAAGTGTACTAAAATTTTATATAAGAAAAATTTTATTAGATGAAGAGGCAGAATACATAGAGGATAAGATATCCTCCAAACATAATCAATCCCTAGCTAAAATTCAATGAAGAAAATACAAAACCTAAGGCTACTTTCCATGAAGGAAGCCTCTCTTAAGCCCGTGCCTATCATAATTGACATTGCACTTTAACTTCTCAAGCTCCCGGTTCATCCTCTTAGCCTTAGAATCGAGAATGGCCCTCCTCACACTATCAGCCTCCTTAGAGCCAAGAACTGCCTTTAAACCTCTATCATTAGACTCCTTCGGACCGAGAGACGTTTTCTTACCTGTACCATCAGTAAGGAACATCCCCCCCATATCCAAGATCGCATTACCACGATCATCGGCCTCTGTGCTACCTAGGGAATAGCGACTTGAGATGCAAGGTTTCGGGTTAGGCAAAATCCCATCACCCTCAGGTTCCCTTTCTTTCATTGTATCATCTTGGTAAGCCCCAATTAGGACCTCCAATCCCTTAGAGATATCCAGTGCCTTTCGACCATGTAAAAGATTAAGATTGGCAGGAGATCCCTCTTTGGCAACTTCTTCGCCCCTTATAAGGCCAGTAACCCCACCCTCCTCATCAAATAACCGAGTATCGTCTAGGTAATCTCCCGGTGTTTCCGGCACAGACTCCAAATCTCTATTACTCCTAAGGTGCTCCAGCAACAACTCGTGATCATCCTCAAAATCATAATCATCCTCATCCTCCGTACTCACCTCGTCCGCCCAAGTCCTAACACCCTTAGCAGAAACAATTGGGGAAAACCTATTGGATGTATCCATAGCCGGGCCACTCAAAAAGGGTTGTTGGCTAACATCCATCTCTCTTTCTTGTGAACTCATCAGACTTTTGTCCACTGCCAAAGGAACATTCGTTCGATCTAAAGTCTGTGCACCAATATCCTCCTGTTGCCCTGAAGACCCAGAAAACCCAGCCAAAGCCAGCACTGGTGCGCCACTACTTAACGGAGCATTGGCTGACCCACCAACCTGGCCACCCTCTAGTGATATTCTCACCTCAAGTCCCCCCACATTCAGGAGTAAAGCAGAGGAGGGGCATTGAGGAAGGGTAGCAAGAATATGTCCCAAATCAATATTAATCTGGACTTTGGGATCACCTGTAATTCCAAACGGACCTGCTGCTGTACTCACCCCACAAGTAGGAGGCCCAGCTTCATCACGCGCCGGCCCATGTCCAGAACGTGTGGGTCCACGCGCCTCAACAGGCTCAGGACGCGTGGGTTCACGCTCCTCAATGGTCCCTGGGCGCGTGGGCTCACGCGTCACAATTGGCTCAAGGCGCGTGGGCTCACGCGCCTCCACTGTGCCACCACGGGCTCCAGGCGCTGCGGATTGAAACACCCGAGGCCGAGGTCCCTGTAAGGTAGATGACCTAACCTGACCGCACTCCGAGCACCAGTGGTGCGTGGCTCCGGCAACCGCTCCCCGATCGCTACGCTCACCATTGGTCTCAGATCTAGTATTCAACCTCGGAAATCGACTTCCAGAGGAGATCTGGGGAAAGCACCCGACCACCTTGGCGAGAGCTTCCTTGAAGTCGTCCCACCTCCGGCCATCCTTACCGCTAGGCACAAACACCGCAGTCGACCTCCCATGTCGGCTCAGACCAATTTCCAGGAAAGAACCCTTCGAATTCGATTTGACCTTAACCCATCCTAGGGTCCTCCCGAACCGCCTCTTCTCTTCGAAACCACCCTTGGCTAGCAGATCCGACCCGATGAGACCTTCCAACCACCGCGCCATCGTCGCCGTCATGTGAACCCGCCGACATTTATCGCGGCCTTTCTCCCAGATTTTAACAAAACCTCCTTCCCTGAGTTTCTCAGGGTACAGATCGAAGGATTTCCCTTCGATCTGAACTGTGGTGGGCAGTAGAGAACCCATTAGCAGGTGGGGAAGCCATGGGAGGAGAGAGAAGAAGAGAAGAGGGAAGAAGAAAGGTCGCGGAGAGAGAGAGAGCGCATTTTAGGTTTTTTAAGAAGAAAGTGTACTAAAATTTAAAACAGAAAAATAAATTACAGCCGAGGAGGACAAGAAGTCCTCGGAGAAGTATCTAATTGCACATAACCCCATTTCCTTTGGTTGTTAGTAAGTGACACCTTTACAAGTCTCTGCCGTGGCCCGTTGTGAAGGCCAATATAGCACCCGATCTCAGACAAATGCCCCCGACCGGGACACCTCAGAGAAGACATAAGAATTATAGACCAACCACAAACACCAAAAAATAGCCATAACTGCACAGTGCCAAAGTAATCTGTTCTCTTTTCCCCTCCTTACTCCACTAAACCTTGTCAGAGAATGTTGTGTAATAGTGGAAGGGCACACCCAAACTTCCTCCATAATAACAAAATGCCACTGCCATTAGCCAAGTCAAAGTGCAACTGGTGTGCAACTGACTCACTACTCCAGAGGCACATCACACAAAGATCTGTGCCCCTGCAACATGTCAGTAGCGTTTACCTTACTGGGAAGTGGGAACCATGAACCAAACAAGCCTTCCATATCAAATTAGAAACAAGAAATGGTGGTAATGTGAGTGTAGGTCTAGGTGGTGGAGGAAGGCTTTGCAAGAGACGACCCCAGAAGGATCCCGAACAGAAATAACGATGGCCTTGTGATTGAACAATGATGGGCTTACTTAGGTCTTCCCAAAGCAGACAATCAACTCAAAGTCGCAGTTAAGAGTCCAAGTCACTCTCTTATCTTTTCAAGGTCCGTTCACTTTTCATAGTCTAAGTTAGCTTTTCAAGGTTCACTACACATTTAAGTTATAAACCAACCATTTCCCTATGCTCTATAGAGTCTCCATTTATGGGGAACAATCAAAGTGATGCTCTTGGACACCAAATTAGCAGGACCTAAGTGTCCCGTATCATCAGGTTTGCACACCCTATCCCACACAAATGGTAGTCCTAAGCGGAAAGACTTATCACTCATGCCACACCAAAGAAAATCCTGCATGAATGTCACTTTTGCTTCATCATGCCCTAAAGCCTCTTAGTCGTTCACTTAGGGATCCTACATAAAGATAGGAAATGGAAAAAATAGGGTGAATCGATCTTGGGTTGTACCAAGTCTGAAACCAAGTGGATAATCAGAGAGCAAAGGAATTTGAGTACGTTATTATACTTTGCTGTGTCAAAGAGTTTTTCTTTTTTTTAAATAAAGAAAATATTTATAAAAAAAGTTTAAAACTGAAAGCTGAAATACGAGTAAGAGGACAAGGAGAAAGGAAACTAAGTTACAAACTGCCCAATGACGTTGCACCTCAGTGAGGGGCACCCCCCTAAAAGCTCCTAAGTTCTTGGCACAAGGATGTCAAGTACACCACCAGATCCCAAACAAAACAAAGGGGCCTAGATACCGCATCAAAGATCCAAGGATTCTGTTCCAGCCAAACAAACCAAAAATAGCAAAGAACACTTATTCTCCTTTCCCCTTCCAAGACCAGAAGCCCGAGCCTTTAAAAGTTGAGCAATGGTGGAAGGACAAATAAAACACCCCCCCCCCCGGAATAGCCGACAACAAAGGGACTCTGCAAACTAACAATGCAAGAAAAGGTGCAAACATTTCTTGCTGCCGGATTGCAAAGCACGCAGATATCCAGGACACAGACTTTCGCGAACTCCTCCGCTGAATCATATCATGAGTGTTCACCTTACCTAGTGTCATAGTCCACACAAAAGTCCGCACCTTGAAGGAGCCTTCGGCTTCCAAATGAAAATGGCTAAAGGGAAAGGAGGATTGAGTGAGGGAAACTGCTCACCTTGTCCTTGGGCGAAGTACTCAAACCGACCTTACTAAGACCTGAATCGAATGAATTGAAGGGCAATCATAGGGAAGGACGTGTAATTGCATTGCATTTGATCAAAATATCAAGTTGATCCCAAATCAAGCTAAAAGAAGCAAGTTGAGGATTTGACATCTGGGAAGAAAGAAATCCCCAATTGGATTGCGATTCACATCTTTTCCAACTGCCCTTAAGTGCAAAAAGATCACAATTTAATGGTCAACAAACTCAAAGATTCTACAAGATCGTCAAACTTCTATCCCCAAGTAGTCACAATCTTTTAATCAACTTTGGGATGCTGTGGCTGACTAAACTCAACAACTAATTGAGGAAAGCACAAGGCTGGGAGAGCCAATTGATAAAGGGAAAAGATAGGTGAAGAACATATGTGCAAAGCACCAGAATGAGCTTTTTTTTGTGGTGGGGGGAAGAAATGTGAGCATATTCCATTACCAATAAAGGATGTAGCTTGAGTGCCTATTCATTAGGAATGAGTTATAGTGATTACTTATTTAAACAAATATTGCAAAAAACCACAAAAAACAAAAGGAATTTTTAAATGACCATAGTACCAACCACACTTACCTCACTCAACGATGCAACTGATCTAAGTTGATTGAATCCAAGATCTAGGTGCTTTATTTTCGTGCACTTGCGCAGATTATCCACTTTAGCAAACTTGTTCCGGCTAAGATCAAGCGTTTCCACAGCAGGAAGGAGTTGCAATGACTCATCCATAAGAATCAAACCATTACAAGCACAAGACACAAATGACAACCGGTTCCATTGTGGCGATTCCTTTATGTCAGCAATTCTACTAGCAAACACATGACGAAGTGCATCCTATTATCCAACATACAAACAAACCAAAAACAAAGACCTATTAATTTCATATCATTTCCACTTTAATTCATGTTCATTTCAGTTGAAAAACCTCATAAAGAACTTTATAGCCTTTTAATCAAGGAGGTACACCCTTGTGCATTTGACACACATCAATTTACAATTTCTTTTACTATTATGTTGGTTAAAATGTCACATGCACATCGGATTAGGATGCTCTCCAATATATCATTTCCCACATCTACGCATTACACTTGTGGTTGCGTGACACATGTTAATCATTTTACTTAACCTTTTCAATTTGTAGTCAATTTAACACATTCCACAAGTGCAATGCGTAAAAGCGGGAAAGTATGTATTGAAGAGGATTAGGATGCTCTCCAATACATCATTTCCCGCATTTACCCATTACAGAAGAGATGCTTGACAAGTGTTAATTATTTTACTTTACCTTTTAATTTATAGTAAACTTAATACATTCCACAAATGCAATGGGTAAAAGCCGGAAGTATATGTATTGAACAGGATTCTAATCCATTCACATATGACATATCGTTGTAATTGAAAGTGGGACATAGGAGATATCGATTGCAAAAAAGAAAGCGAGAATGACTCACAGTTGAATTATGACAAATAAGTTTCTCCAAAGTATGTCTCAATTCAAGCAACCCCTTCGCAGCAGAAGTGGAAAGATCACAACCACGGAGCTCCAACACCTTCAACCTCGAAAACGGGACCAACGACAGCGGCGTCGGGTCCCGGTTCGGCGGTGGCAATACCGAGACGACCTTCAACGACGTGAGACGACACATGATCTTACGGAGTTGCTCGAGTGCCCTGTGATCACCGAGATCAGATACATAAGCTCGAAGATAATCAACCGGAGCTCCAGAAATAAGCCTCTCCAGCTCGTGTAACGCTTCAAGCCTTGATTGGACATAGTGAAGCCCAACTGGGTTTAGTTTTAATACCAGTGTCCCTTCAATTAAAGCTCCCGCGTTTTTGTCTACGAATTTTACTAGCGATTCTAGGTAACGATCTCCTGTTACAATTGCCATTAATGTGAGGGTTTCAGATCGGGAATAGGTTGGGTTTGTTACTAGATGGGATTGTGTGATGGATTGATGGAAGGGAATGAAATTCGAATTCAGAATTAAGAATTTGGTGGAAAATAATGTTTTGCTGTAGAGTTTGTGGAAAATGGAGGAGAGAGAAAATAGAAATGGGGATTTTAAGAACTGAGAAACTCTGACTTAGAGAGATGCCCAACTACATACGGTGGTGAGCGATGGGTTTGGTGGTTTAGACATTAGAGGGGAAGGGATGATGCCATTGATGCGTGAAACTGTGAAAGGGTGGTGGTGCTGTACAACTATGATGAAATTGAGCTAAGAACTCCAAAGGAAACGAGAAACGAGAAACGAGAAACGAGAAAATTTCTCACTGATTTTCGTGTAATAGTAGGTTTTATTCCCGTGCGTAAAATAATTGTATGAACCTATTGAATAATATAATGCTTAAGAAACTGGAAGTGAAATTATTAAAATTATTGATAAAAATATATTTTATTTTTGCAAAGATTTCTATCCATATGCATCATAATAATTTTTAAATAAATAATATTTTATTTTTATTTTTATTGGTAATGAGATTGGACTAAATATAGATGCCAGATGGAGAGTAAAACCAGTATATATACACTAATTTTAATAAGTAATTTAATTAATGATAAAAAAAGAATAAACTCATTCTGCAATAACAATATATTTGTACTAAAAGCTTGATACCATGCTCCTTTTATACCGCACAACTAAAATTACGTGAGAAAGTTGTGCACATGTGGCGTTTATGTATCATCTTCACAAGAACATTCCCTCCGATGTGACATTTACGGCCGCATGAAAAATGACCCAACTTTTATCGGACACATATACATATATATCTCATTTTGAAGCGTTTTCCAAATCCAATCCAATGGAGTCAGATTTATAATTTTTTGACTTACGTAACTAAAGTGATTTTATTTTATAATTTAAAAAATGTTAATAAATATGTAATTAATTCAACTAATGATAAGACATTAATGGTGGATGATGTGTTATGCTATGTGGCAAGTTTATGCTTGCACGACGTGGCGCGCCTACGTGGCGTCCCACGTGTCGACACCACACGAAAAATGACCCAGTTATGTTTTTGTGTAATATTTTTTCGTTTTGCTAATGACAGCCCTAACAGCCTGTTTGAAAGTTTTTGGGTACAAAGAGAAGGGAAGATTTTACCTTCTTTCAGTTCTTTGTATGTTTAGATAAACCGTTGTCGTTTAAAAAGGGGTTACTAAAGGTAAATTGCAAATTACTAAACACAAATCACTTTATCCAAAAATACCTCACATAAGGCATTCCTAATTTCCCTCAATATTTCTCTCTCTAGCTCCCCGACCTGCCTTGCTCTTTATTACCCATCTTAAACTGGAACTAGTTCAATTGTAGTTCCCAAAATCATTTCAATGCATCATCATCGTCCATCATCACCATCATCCATCACCTATGAATTATATCATCTGTTATCATCATAAACAACCTGACTTTAGTCCACATCAGTATACCCAAATTAAAATCGCAGCCCCCGTGTGGCTCTCTTCCTCCTGCCACCCACCAGACTCCCGCCCCTCACCCACCAGTCGGAAGCCGCTAGAGTCTTGCCAACACGGGTTGCACCCTTCCCTCACCACTCAGCCACCCCACATAACGCCCTAAAAAATGAATAACTAAAAATGGTTCAACTTTTAACTCTAATTCTAGTTGTTATCTGCATATCATAATTGAATCATAAAATATTGTCCCAATCAAACATCCAATAGTGAATCGGAGATTAATTTAGGTTTTGACAATGAACAATGGGGATAGATTTGAGGGAAAAAGAAGAGAAATAAAAAGGGTATTTTGAGAAGTATTGAGACAAAAATATTTACATTTAGTAATTTGATATTTATGTTAAGCAATTCTGTTTAAGAATTCCTCTTCATTCCCCTCCCTTCCCCGCTCATTAAAAAAACTAACAAACAAGGAGAATTAAAAATTCCCCCTCGTTCTACTCCCTTTTCCTTCATTCTTCAACTCCCAAATAAGCTCTAAGGGGGAAAATAATTAGTTTACCTACTGAGTAAACTACCATGTAACGTGTGAAATATTAATAGGCTACTTTTGGTGCTTTGTTTTTTAAGTTGAAAATCATTTAGTGAAATCTTAATACTCAAGCTTGTTTTATAGTCTACATCACACGGGTGTAGTCTACGCGGTGGGTAAACTAAGCATTGTGCTATCTATCCGGCTGGTAGACCACCCGGGTGATGTGGAATAAAAAATAAATTAAATAAATGCATATGTAAGCTTCCAATATTCCAAATCAAATAAACATTTTAAAGTATGAACATTGCCCATCATTTTAAAGTTTGACGTTATAAATTCTTTCAAGCGCCCTCCCTTCTGTTATGTTGCGGTTTGGGCAAACTATAAACATTATACTAGTCTTGTTCGTAAAGCTTGGAGCTCTAGAGTTAATGGTTCGTGTATGTTCCAAGTTATTTCTAAAAGCAAAATCCTCAAAAGTGATTCCAAAAGTTGGGATAAACTTAAGTTTAGCAATATCAGCTGTTAATTTCAAAAGGTTGAAAATCAGCTTATTAAAATACAGCTTGAGCTAGTTATTAAGCCATCAGATTGTCAACTGATTAATAAGCAATCTCAACTCACCGTTAAAAAGGCAGTCATAGTTAATTTTAATAAACAATATTGGTTCCAGCAATCTCGTGCTAAGAAATAGTTGTTAGGAGACAAGAATACAACCTACTTCCAAACTAAAGCAACCATTAGAAGGAATAGGAAGAAAATTGTCGACTTCCTTAGTTGCGATGGGATTCATCATACGGATCCCCCAAGGAATTGAGAATGAGATAACTAAAGAATTTAAACAAAGGTTTGTAGTGGATAATAATTGCTGTGTAAACCCGGATAGAGATCTTATTGATATCTTTTCAGAGATCTCTTTACAGGATAATATTTTTTAAACGAGTGAAGTCCTAGACTCCGAGATTAAGGAGACTGGTTTCCTTTTAGCACCAAATAAATATCTGGTCCGAATGGTTTCCCGGCTAATTTTTACCATAAATACTGGGATATTGTTGGACCCTCTGTATGTAGAGCGGTCAAAGCTTTTTTTTCATTCTGGAAGACTACTTAAAGAGATTAACCAAACCTTTATAGCACTTATTCCTAAAATTGATAATCCCAACTCAACAAACCATTTTAGGCCAATTAATCTTTGTTCTACTCTTTACAAAAATTATTTCCAAGATAATGTCTAACATATTAAAACAAGTTATAGTCAAGTTGATTCATCCTCTTCAAGGGGCCTTTGATATCGACAGATGCATTCAAGATAATATTTTGATCGCACATGTGATTTTTTACTCTTTCAAGTCTAAACAAGGCAAAAAAGGCTGGCTTGCTATTAAATTAGACATGGAGAAAGCTTATGATAGATTAGACTGGAGTTTTATTTATCAGGTTTTTCGAAAATTGGGTTTCAATGAGTAGTGGATCTCTTGGTAAAAAAATGTATATCTTCAGTATCTTTTTCGATCTTAGCTAATAATTTCCCAGGCCTGACCTTTATTCTATCCCGAGGAATTAGACATGGTGATTCTTTATCGCCATACATTTTTATTCTTTGTGCGGAAGTTTTGGATATGAGGCTCCAAATAGAAAGTAATATTTCCTCTAAGAGCATCGTCATTAAAATTTGTAGAGGGGCGGAAAAACTCTCTTTCCTCACCTTTGCAGATGACACTATGATTTTTGCGCAAGCATCTAGTCAAAGTTGCCATACCAACAAAAGAATTCTGGATGAGTATTGTATTATGTCGGGACAAAAAGTAAATTTTCATAAGTCAGCATTTCAATGTACTAAAAATCTAATATATATATATATATATATATATATATATATATATATATATATATATATATATATATATATATATATATATATATATATATATATATATATATATATATATATATATTTGGGTAAGATCGCCAGTAACTTGACAAATGTCACACTTTTATTTTGATTTTTTTTTATTTTGATTTTTATAATGGTAAGTAATGAATTGTCAAAAATAAATACTATCAAATAATTGCTAACCTATTCATATTTCTCATTTTTATTTAATATTAAAACTACATTAATACAATCAAAAATTGCATTAATCTCCCGCATTAATGTTGTCAATTATACCTTTTGACTATTCAGGTATTGTAAGGATGCTTGACTTGACAATTAACGTCTATAAAAAAATTCTATTTGCTATTGAAAAAAATTAATTAAAATTTCTAATCATTTCGGTATAGAGGATGAATATTTCTGGGAAATATGTACACGTCGGTTTGGACATTAAGTTATTTTCTCTTTTTGTTTTTGTTTTGTAATTAGTTGTCAACATCCTATAGTAATTCCTATGACCTATTCATATTCTTTATTTTTTCTTTAGATAGAATGACATTAATACAATCTAAAAATGACCTTAATGCTCAATTTTAAAAACAATAAAAACTTTTTTGGGTAATAGATCAGATGATGAATATTTGGGACAATAGATTCACATAATATAATAAGGGTTATATAATTGTGGATAAGCGCAGGTAACGTGTACACGTGTCACATTTCGATGAATTACATATTATATTTCCTTTTATTAGATAGTGAGTTTTCGATACACGTTGAAAGAAGATAAGTCTTTTAACTTTTAGATTCCAATTACTGAAATACACATTAATGGGCAGTCTGATCACACAGATGGTTGTTTAATAACATGAATTATATCAGTTTGTATAAGCGTAGACTATGTGAAAATTGACTTTTATTTGTGGGGATAATCGTCGTTAATAAAAGAAGCATTAAATTTTTAATTACGTTTTAAATGAAGGTATAAACACAGGTTAGACATAAATTTTGTAAGGATATGCTTAAAATATAATTACATGGGTCACATTTGGAGTGACAATTTATTAAGTTATACTATATGATGTACAATTGCAAGTTAACTGACAAGCGATAGATATTATTTTATTTTTTAGTCGTAAAATGGTGAGTGTTTTGTGTAACATTTCGACCCATTTCTACTTTTTATCATTCTTTATATATGTACTTATGTATAATTTAAAAAAAAATCAAAAATATAAAAAATAATGATAAATGGGCCGCTCATGCGTAGCACGGGTAAAGTTCTAGTATTAATAGAAGTTAGATAGATATTTTTAAGGGGATTGAACTACTCGGTGAGTCTAGATAAATATTTGGGTTGTCCCATTATTAACGACCGAGTTAATGCTAGTACATTTATTAATGTTACTGACCGTACTAATAATCAACTGTCTAAATGGAAAGTCAATTCCTTATCACATGCAGGTAGAGCAACTCTCATTCAAGCTACTTTGTTCGTCACACCTATTTTTACGATGCAAAGCTTTACACTCCTTCAGCATCTTTGTCAAAATTGGATCAGATTAATCGTAGTTTTGTCTGGATAAAACTCCTTATAGTTCTAGCCCAAATCTCATTGATTGGGAAAAAAGTGTGTCGGCCAAAAAATATTGGGGGTTTAGGTCTCCGTAAAGCAGGTGCTATTAACAAAGCAATGCAAAGGAAGTTGATTTGGAAAATTTTGAATGATCCTAGTAACAGATGAGGTAAATTAGTTAGTAATAAATATCTTAAAGGGCAAAATTTATTCGATTATTCCAAAGGGAAGAAAAATTCATGGCAATGGAGTAATTTGTTGGAAGTGCGTTCATTATTTAAAGAATGTATTAGATGACAAGTTGAGAATGGTGAGAATATCAAATTCTGGAAGGACAATTGGGTTTCTCAATTTCCTTTACAAGATAAATACCACTCTCTTGATCCAAATGATCCGTTACGTGATCTAGATAATCCGGTAAGTATGTTTATTTCCTCTCAAGGTGAATGTGATTGTTCGCTTCTCTCGAGAGTTCTACCTAATAATATTGTCACGTCAATCATAGAAATTCCTATTTCATTCAACACGGTACTTGATAAATCGTATTGGGGTTTATCTAGTACTGGAGATTTTTCAGCGAAGTCAGCAACTTGGTTAGCACATGGTATCCATAATTTAGTATAAGACTAAATGCAACTTTAGTTGGACTGGGAGTTAAAATTGCCAAATAAATCAAGATTTTTTTGATGGAAACTGTGTTTGGATGGTCTTCCAACTAAGCACAGAGTCCAACAAAGTAAAGTGTTTATTCCGAAAGAGTGTGTTCTTTGTAAGCATCATTGTGAAGATAAACTTTACTTATTTTTTGATTGCCTACATTTTTACTAAATGTGGGATGAAGTCCATTCTCTGTGTAGTAAAAGACTTAACATTTTAGTTACCGACTCCCTTAACTTTGTGAAAAGATTGAATTTCCTTCATGGTATCCTCTCAGAATGGGACTTTATCCTCTTAGTGCAAAGTTGGTGGTTATTTTGGTTTACCCGTAATAAGATCATTTTTGATAATCTGTCTATTAGTCCTGTTCAAATTGCACATTTTGTACGTGATAGTTTTACTGAGTGGCGTTCCTTGGCAACTCAGGTATTGCACTTTGATGTTAAATGAGCTTTTTCTAAGAAACAAGTTAAGAAAGTTCCTAGGAGCGATGTTAAGTGGAATCCTCCAAGAACTGATTACGTGAAGATAAATTTTGATGGGTCTAAGAAAAATAACCTTAGTGCGGTAGCGACATTCTGTATCAGGGATGAGTCTAGGGAAGTCTTGGTGCTAGGAGCTAAGCCATGTGGCAATAGTTCAGATTTAATGGAAGAAGCAATAGGACTTAGAGAAGGAGTGAAGGTTGCCCGGTCACGAGGTTTTCCTAATATCACTATTGACTGGGACACCTTAGTAGTTATCAAGGCTCTTAGGAATGAGTGAAAAATTCATTGGAAAATAGAAAATATTTTAATAGATACTAAAAAGGATTTACATTTTTTTAATAGAAGAAGTTATTCATTACTTCCGCGAAGCAAATTCGGTGGCAGAATTTATGGCTAATGTGGGTCAGTCTGTCGGTTCCTGTTCTCTTTGGTCATCTTCCTTTGACCAGTCTCTCACTGACTTACTAGTGAAGGACAATTTAGATTAATCCCTTAGGGTTAACCTGACTTCTTTGCCTTTTCAACCAAAAAAAGAAAGTAGGTATGCCACAACACGTGTGACTCTTTTCATTCATTTCCTCCTTCTTTCTCTCTTTGTAACATTGTCATCTATCCTCCTTCAACTCTTTGAAGAGAAAATACTACTGGAAGTTTGTAAGGAGAGTTCCCCCTTGTATCTCGCAACCTGTTAAGAAAAAGACACAAAGAAACAAAAAAAACAAAAAAAAAATTGTTTATTATTGATATGCCAACCGTCAAATCTTATTAAAACCCAGTTTGTCAAGCACAATTCGTCATCGTATTAGAGGTAGGAATCACATACCATGAACCTTTTTTTTTGAAAACAGAGTAGTAGTTTATGCTGACAGATTGGTGTTGATAAAAGTTGTTTTGTTCTCTTTCCAGAATTTTTGGGCTCTGTTCTTACTATTCCGGTGACAGTTACACATACAATTGAACAGCTCTGTAGAAGATTTCTCTAGACAGGTACAACTGAAGTGAGTAATAGATTCTTATTAGTATGGGATGAACTCTGCATACCATCTTCTCAAGGAGGGTTGGGTATCTTCAATTTCAGAACTTGGAACAAGGCATCTCTTGGAAAAATTCTCTGGGATATCATGTGATACCCCAGTATTTTCTGTAAGGGAAATTCCACTTGGTACCCCTCTAGTTTTGGCTTTTTCATGTGGTACCCAAAATATTTTATCGAATCCGCGTGGTACCCATTTGTTTTATCCCGTTACCTGTCCGTGTCCTTTTCTGTCATTTTCTGTTAGTTGGAGGAGCAATTACTTATTTGCCCTTAATGAAACGCAACAAATTGTATATGAAACGACATTTCTTCTTCCTCTCTCTCTCTCTCCTCAAACTCACCTTCAACCTCCTTTCATCCCAAAAGTCACCCTTCTCCATTAAAACCACCACACGCATCACCACCTTCTCTCTTCATTTCGTCCACCACCACAAAACAACACTAGCCCACCATCTTCACATAATTAACTCCACCACAACCTCCGTAACCACCACCCCCAACCTCCATAACCACCACCAGTTAACCACCTTCACAAACACCACGCACCCACCTGAATTCGAACCCCACCCCCTACGCAATCAGCCACCACTATCTCTCTCTCTCTCCATTTCCGAAACCCCCACCACAAATCTCCACAACTATTTTCGAAACCCACCCCTAATCTCCACAACCACCACCAGTTCGTCACTCTCCCGAACACCACCCACCTAAATTTGAACCCTACCCCCACGAAATCCAGTCACCACCATCTATCTCTCCATTTTCAAAACCCCCACCACAAACCCATCTCTCTCTCCATTTTCGAAACCCCTACCACAAACTCATCTCTCTCTCTATTTTCGAAATCTAACCTCCACCATCTCTCTCCATCTTTGAAACTCCACCAATAATAAGCTACTTCACCTCCATAAAATCCACCACAAACTCATCTCTCTCTCTATTTTCGAAATCTAGCCTCCACCATCTCTCTCCATCTTTGAAACTCCACCAATAATAAGCTACTTCACCTCCATAAAATCCACCACATTTTCGAAACACTTCAACCACCATCAACCCCCACTTTAACTTTTGATATTAAGTGGTGGTCTGGGGAGAGAGAGGGAGTGGTGGTGGTGGTGGTGGTTTGTGATTTGAGGAGAGAGGGGTGGTGGTCTGAGGAGAGAGAGGGAGTGGTGGTGGTGGTGGTGGTTTGTTATTTGAGGAGAGAGAGAGGGAGTGGTGGTGGTGGTGGTGGTTTGTTATTTGAGGAGAGAGAGAGGGGTGGTGAAAATGAAGGGTACTTTGGTCGTATAAAAGAAGCTGAAAACAAAAAAAATGCCAAAACCATAAACATAAAGCCACGTCATAACTTAACGGGACTAACTAACGGAAAGTGATTAAAAAGGACACAGGAAACGGGTAAAAACAGATGGGTACCACGCGGATTTAGAAAAAAGGTTTGGGTACCACATGGAAAAGCCAAAACTAGAGGGGTACCAAGTGAAATTTCCCTTTCTATAATTAGTATATCGATTTACAGTTCTGTTAAAAATAGTTTTGGAGATTTAAATCGTATATATATTCAATGAGTCGATTACTTAGTTAAAGCATTATAATATTAATTGATAGGTTTTATTGATGTGCATATACAATACTTGGCTCGTTTAGCAAAGTTGGTAGGTTGGAGCGTTAATTTAATGCTTTACATCTTGTTTATGCTTGTTAATAGTATGCATGTAAATTGGATATAAATTGTGCAAAGTGATAACATAGGTAATTCGGTTGTTCTTAACCCGCCTAGTTAATTTAGGATCTTGGACGACCGGACTTGTATGGAACCATATAGCATAAATAAATATTTGACATGGATAAGCTTAGTAGAGGCCGTTTATACGGGCGATATAGATGAGATTCGTTTTGTTTATTTCGTACCTACATCCCCGAACTCAATATTTAGTCCCCATGGGCATGAGTCAATTCCCAATAGGAATTGGGTGCACTTTTTGATGGCTTCTAATTGTTTCCTTAAAATTGGTGGCGGCTTCTTATTTGCAAATTATAGTTCCTTATAATTAATTTGAATCGCATGCAACACATTATTTAAGAACCATTAATTCCAACTAAAAAAAAAATCGATCCGCGGATAGGGGCGCCGGAAAGGCGAGGGTTCTTACAGTGGCGACTTAATAAGAGGATGTAATTCGAACACTTATCCATGTCAATAGTTTATTTCAGCTATTTGGTTCAATTACCGTATGTATTTATTTTCTTTGCTTTTGCATCCATATCATTCATACTGCATGCGTTATCATCGCAAGATGTCGAAAGACATCACCACTCCATAAACAAGATTTACCCTTTGGAACATTGTTTATGACTTAGGCCAGTGACCCACTCGGTCCGAATTACCTTTGCACGTAGTCGTGTTCCACCCCATGGCATTTACATGTTTTCATTCGAGATGTGTAAAACGGTACTTCTAGTCTTACTATACACCCTATAGATGACAAAACGCATCCGGTCGTGGGTCACCTTATCCAACCATAGATTGTGTCAACCATTGCATTATGTCTCATAGTCCATATCAAGGTGCTAATTGGTTTACTTACCATATTATTAATTGTTTCCTTGCTATGTGATTAGTTTCCATAGAATATTAGGACTAGATCCTCCCTTAGGATTCTTTTATTGAGTCCTGGTTAGGGAAGGTTTCCCTTTTGTTTGCTTGCGCGTTTTGTCAGGTTACAAATAGAGTCTAGGATCTTTTCTTTTTAGGAAGTAGAATCCCTGTATGACTCCGATGATGCTAGTGACCATGTTAGGAAGACGTTCCTTTCCATAAGAATTAGATTGCATGCAAATAATATATTCCCGTCAATGATCTTTCACCAAATAAAAAAAAGAGTCCAATTTTATTCCATATGCAGGTCAATAGTATATCTTTTTTCCTTAAATTAGAGAATTTTATCCCATATGCAAGTCAAGAGTATTTGTTATTCTAATAAAGTTGAAAGATCATTGACTAGAATATGTTATTTACATAAAATCGCGTCTTTCCCAAAAGATCACCATGTTAACGATTAGTGCTAGATTATTTTCCCACATTTGTTTTAAAATAAAACGATTTTATCTCGTGGAGGTTCCCATTTATTTTCTATTTTCTTAAACTGACCTTTTTATGTCCAGAATTGGTAGAAGTAAAGATCCCAGTCCTAGGAAGTGGGAGAGAGACGAGTCCAGCAAGAAGTTAGTCTGCAAGTTGTCTTTCGAACCTTCACCACAAGCACAGTTCGTGGGCCCCATTTGGCTCGATTACCTTCGCACACCGCCACTGTCACCTCAAGCCTCACCACCCGACTCACCTAAGTCCGCTATGTATGGAGACGCTGAGAGAACCGCTGACCAAAAGATGGATGACCTTTGAGCCCAAATGGTCGCCATGAATGCTAGATTCACCGATATGGAAGCCCGTGTCGCCAAGTTGGATCCCCCTACTAAGGATGATGATGAGCCCAAGCCCGATGAGGAAAAGGCCGAACCCTCCACTAAAGAGTTCCAAGAGCTTCAAGCCAAGCTGAACAGGCTTGAATCTGTCCTAGGTAAGAATTGTGTCTTCAAGGACATGATCATCAATTCAGAAGGCTATGCTCCCCACATCAATGAAAAATTGCCCACTAAGTTCTCCATGCCTGAAGTTCCTACTTTCAAAGGAACCGACGATCCAGAAGATCACATTAGAGCTTTTACTACCGCATTGGGCCTTAGAGGTATTGAACAAGAGCTGTATGTTCAGCTCTTTCCCCAAACTTTGGATCCTGCTGTCAGGGCCTGGTTCTTCAAGTTGCCCACCCAAAAGCTGGAAAAATGGGAAGATCTATCTACATTGTTCCTCCAGAGATATGCTGACAATGCCTTGCCACCCATGACATTAAGAGAGTTGGACATCACCAAGCAAGGTGATAAAGAAGGGTTCACCAATTTCGTGAGAAGATGGAGGACCAAGGTAGCTGAAATGATTGATCGCCCATCTGAAAGGGATCAAATCAGAATGCTAGTCCAAAATTTGGCATCTGAATACCGTGAACGCATGAAGTTTCAACCCATAACCACCTATGCCCAATTAACTGAAGTAGGCATGGTCATTGAAGATGATCAACTCCAAAGAGGGAAGAACAAGGTCACTTACAATAACAACACAAGTGGATATAAGGATAAGAAATACACTAATACCAACCATGCCTCCACAAGTAGAGGAAATGAAGTGAACGCCATAGCTGATAGGCGTCCAAGAAGGTACACTCCCCTCGGAATGACTTATGTCAAAGCTCTAGACAAGTTGATCAAAGGAGACTATCTACATCCGATTGGGCCAACTCCTGATCCACCTGTAGAGAAAAGATCACCATATTGGAACGAGTCCGCATTCTGCAAATACCATAGGGGGCGCGGGCATGACACTGAAAAATGTTACACTCTCAAAGATAAAATCCAAGATTTGTTTGATAATAGAAAAATACCATTGCCCTAAGATGCACCACCACCCAGCAACAACAATAATCCCTTCGGGAATTCTTTTGCCATTGACATAGAAGAAGGGTTTGATCCATCTTATCTTATCACACCTATTGGACAGGCCATACCACCATAACCCAAGGCCAAGGCCTACGCTGGACGTCTGCGGCCTTTGGGATAGTGATGAAGAAGATAATGGGTCATATATTGATCCGGAAGATGTGTTGACTCCTCAAGTCCATGACATAGCTAATAGAAAAGCCTAGTACGATATCTCCGATGATGAGAAAGAAGAGGATAATAAAGCCCTAAACTACCTCACAAGATCCGGACGCCAGTTCAGGCCCGAAAACATCTATATGAATCCATCTCAAATCCAACCCATAGAGCCTGTGGCCATCCCCAATAGGGATTCGGCCCAAAGAGAAATGACAAAAGAGGACGATGGGACCAACATCCTCAAGCAACTACAAAGAACAAAAGCTGATATATCCATTTGGCAACTGTTGACCACTTCTATCACTCATAGAAGGGTCGTGCTAGAGGCCTTGAATGCAACTACCATTTCTCCAAATGCTACTCCTGAAGAGGTAGTCAACCTCCTGGTCCAAGGAAAGTCATCCATGCCCGTTACTTTTTCTGATAAAGACCTTCCACCTGAGGGTATTCACCACAACAAAGCCCTCTATCTTACTGTAATTTGTCAACAAAGACAAGTCCCTATGACTTTAGTTGACAATGGCCCTGCTGTAAATGTATGCCCCTTGAGGACTGCTGAGCACCTCAAAATAGACTGCAACAATCTCGCGCATTCCGCACAAGGGCTAAGGGCTTACAATAAATCCAAGAGGAATGTATTGGGTACCTTCTGCATGAATATCAACATCGGGCCCATCGAGAAAATGGTTCAGTTCCATGTAATTGACATTCCAGCCACCTTCAACCTACTCCTAGGAAGGCCTTGGTTACACGGGCTAAATGCTGTAGCCTCAACCCTGCATCAAAAGGTAAAGCTATCCTTGGCAGGATCCACCTTAAAAGTCTGCGCAGATACCATGATAGCCCAAATTGAGAAAGCTTCAGTCCTAAAGATAGAGCATAATGAGCAAGACGAAGAGTTATGGGGCTTCGAGAAGATAGCCTTCATAGAGACAATAGAGCCCACAATTAATGTGAATGCTTTACTCAGAAAGCAAGCCCACTTCCCAGGCACCACTTTGGGCCCTCATCCCAAGGTAGCTCAAACCTGCTGGAATTACCAAGATAAAAAACGATCTATTTGGGCTGGGCTACAGGCCCACAAGGCAAGAAGTTAGAACCTACATATCCAAGGAGATGGCTAAGAAAAGAGCCCGCGCGGCCAACAAACCTGTTCCACACAACATGGATCCTTACCCTTTCACCCTCAATGGGCAGTTTCTTCAGGAAGGCGACCCATATCCTTACTATGGATTCCCTGAACCATACACAATTAACGGGATCCTAATACCAGGCTTTGAGGCATTCCAATATTGCTTCATCATGAGTGAAGATACACCCATACCTCATAATGAGGACCAATCCACTAAAGATTGGGCTAATGACATGGCACCCAACGACTTTGGGCTCTTATTTGGCGAAGAACGTCATAAGTACAACGAGACAACTACCAAACTTCCCCTTACTATGCTCTTTAATGAAGGTTTCGACCCGTCTAAGCTGGAATCGGGCCCGACCGCACCACTTGGAAGCACGAGACGAAGTGGACTCCAGTCAAGGGAGCCAAGTACAAGTTCACAATCCGCAATGGTCCTATAGGAGGGCCTATTTCCGATTCTGAGTCTGATTCTGAGTCCGAGTCTGTTTCTGAGACTGTTATCCTAGAAGCGTCGGGTAGTCCACCCCAGTCTATTCCTGTTATTACTAAGGTCCTTAGTGATGACCTAATTGATGTATTGTCCGCTTCTATTAATATTATGAACATCGATTTTGCTTACTCGGATTGCCTCACTGCTAATAATTCAGAAGATATAACGGAATTGCCAAAAGAAGTTATTAAAGCATTAATCGAACATGAGCAAAAGACTTCAATAGTCGAAGAAACAGAGACAATAAACATTGCAACTAATGATGAGCCTCGCCACGTGCAAAGAGGCTTGTTTTTAACATCTAATGAACGCGAACAATTCGTAACACTCCTAAAGAATTATACGGATGTTTTCGCCTGGTCCTACAAGGACATGCCCGGCATAGACCGCAAAATTGCTCAGCATACCATTCCACTAAACCCCGACTGCAAATCAGTCAAGCAAAAGTTAAGAAGAATGAAGCCAGAGTGGGCTCTTAAGATCAAAGAAGAGGTCCAGAAAAAACTAGAGGGAGGCTTCATAAGAGTGGCCAATTACCCCGATTGGGTAGCCAACATCGTCCCAGTCCCAAAAAAGGACGGACGGGTCCGAATGTGTGTAGATTTTAGGGACTTGAACAAAGCAAGTCCGAAAGACGACTTTCCCCTACCTCACATAGACGTCTTAGTAGATAACACCGCCGGACACGCCCTTCTATCATTTATGGACGGGTACGCAGGATATAACCGGGTCCTAATGGCCAAAGAGGACGAAGAGAAAACCACTTTCATCACACAGTGGGGCACTTATTGCTATACAGTAATGCCGTTTGGGCTTAAAAACGCAGGAGGTACATACCAAAGAACCGCTACAACCTTACTCCACGACATGATGCATAAGGAGGCTGAAGTGTATGTAGATGATATGATCATAAAATCCAAAGACAGAGAAGGGCAAGTACCCTCACTTCAAAAGTTCTTTGACAGTTTTAGGAAGTACAATATGAGGCTTAATCCCAAAAAGTGCGCATTCGGAGTCACATCCGGCAAACTTCTAGGATTTGTCATAAGCACCAGAGGAATAGAAATTGATCCATCCAAGATCAAATCTATAATAGACATGTCACCTCCAAAGACAGAGAAAGAAATAAAAGGCCTTTTAGGGAGAATCCAGTACATTAGCAGGTTCATTTCCAAATTAACTATCACATGCGAGCCCATATTCAAGAAACTCAAAAAAGATGTAAAGACAGAATGGAACGAGCAATGCCAAAAGGCCTTTGACAAAATTAAGGCCTATCTATCCAAACCACCTGTTCTAGTACCGCCCATTCCAGGCATGCCTCTAATCCTCTACCTTACCATCAGAGAAACGTCAATGGGGACCATGCTAGCCCAAGAAGTAGATAAGGAAGAGAAAGCTATATACTATGTGAGCAAGAAGTTTCTGGAATACGAAACCCGCTATTCATCCCTAGAAAAGACATGCTTAGCTTTGGTAGCAACTATTAAAAAACTACGACACTACATGCTCCAGCACACGATCCACATAAGATCGAGAGAAAATCCTTTGAAATATATATTCGAAAAGCCCATACTAAAGGGCAGGATAGCGAGGTGGACTGTTCTTCTCTCGGAATTCGACCTTAAATTCGAGCACCAAAAGGCCATAAAAGGGCATGCTATCTCGGAATACCTAGCCGACTAAGCCATAAACGAACCGGATCACAAAGAAGAATATCACTTTCCGGACGAGGGGGTTATGACCTTAGATACTGAAACTTGGCAACTATACTTCGATGGAGCATCCAACCAAAAGGGTTTCGGGGTAGGGGTACTAATAGTGTCCCCCGAAGGTGCACATACATCTATTTCAGTCAAACTGGACCATGAGGTTACAAATAATGGCGCCGAGTATGAAGCTTGCATAATAGGACTGCAATCCACTATAAGCCTTGGCATCAAAACACTCTGAGTCTATGGGGACTCGTCACTCATAATTAACCAAATTTCCAAAGTATGGAAGGTTAAAAGTGAATCCCTGGCACTCTACCAGGAATACTTAGATAAGATCATAGTGTATTTCAATCAAATACACTTTACATACCTTCCACGAGAAGATAATCAGTTCGCAGACGCCTTGGCTAAATTAGCAAGCATGATCAATATATCTGAAACCATCCGGATGATGCCCATCTGTGTACAAAGGAGATCCGAGCCTTCATATTGTGACACTTTGGAAGTGTTCTACGACGAGGAAGACGAATGGTACACTGATATAAGGAATCTGCTTATTTACCAGCTCTACCCTCCTGATTCTAGCCCTAGAGCTCATAAAGCACTCAGAAGGCTCGCGGCCCAATTCTTAGAAGTACAAGGTCAAATATACAAGAAAAGCCCAAACGGAGTCAACCTCCTCTGCCTAGGTACTGAAATGGCCCATGAGGTCTTAAGGGAGGTACATGCAGGAGTATGTGGACCACACATGAACGGTATGATGCTATCCAGGAAAATAATAAGCCTTGGGTATTATTGGACAACAATGGAAAAGGACTGTTGTGAATTTGTCAAAAGATGCGTACAATGCCAGAGCCATGCAAATCTACAACATCTACCACCAAGCCCATTATATACCTTCACCTCCCCTTGGACTTTCTCGGCTTGGGGAATCGACATCATCGATAAAATAACCCCAACAAGAAAAGGAGGACACGAATATATCCTAGTCGCAATCAACTACTTTACTAAATGGGTCGAAGCACAATCATACGCAAAGCTCAAAGCAAAACATATGGTCAATTTCATTAAGAATAACATAATAGCCAGATATGGGGTTCCCCAAGAGTGATAACGGATCACACTTCATGAAAGAAGTGATTGAGCTGTTAGCCCAGTTTAAAATCCAGCATCGTAAGTCGTCTCCCTACAGACCGCAAACCAACGGCGCAGTAGAGACAGCTAACAAGAACATCAAGAAAATCATTGAAAGAATGTCAGAAAATTATCATGACTGGCCAGACAAGTTGCCATTCGCACTTTGGGGTTACAGAACATCAATTCGCGCATCAACAGGAGCAACGCCATACTCTTTGGTTTACGGAATGGAAGCAGTATTGCCAATTGAACTAGAGGTCCCATCTCTAAGGATCGTTCTAGAAAGTCAAATTCCCGAGGTGGATTGGGTCCAAGCCCGCTATGACCAATTAGTCCTGCTAGATGAGAAAAAGTTGCGAGCTTTGCACAACGTAAGAGTCTATCAAAAGAGACTAACAAGGCACTTTAACCAAAGGCTCAAAATGAGGGACCTTAAGGTTGGAGACTTAGTACTTAAGGAGGTAAGGGCCAATGTCACTGACCCAAGAGGTAAATTTCGACCCAACTGGTCAGGCCCGTTTATCATCACAAAGATCTTAACAGGTGGCGCTGCAAGATTGGCAGATTTAGACGGGATTGAATTTAGTTAATGGATAAACATGGATCAATTAAAGAGGTTCTATGCTTAGGCAAGACACCCAATATAGAACTTTCGAGAGGCCCATACAAGGCTAACTAATCCCGGAAAAAAAAAAAAAACGGGATTTAATGTTAAAAAACAAACGGATAAGAACTACGAGCAGCCTGATTCCCCTAAAAGGATACGTAGGACAACCCAATTACAATTGGGCCCGACCCCTTCATCAAATTCGCATTCAAAAGTTGTTAAAAATTGTGCACATAATAAACACAAGGTTGCAATATTAAAATAAGCATGTCTCCATAAATAATAATAAAGTCCATTACAAGACTTGGCAATTCCTAAATAATAAAAAACAAATTAACTAAATCTAAAGAAAAAGGGGGCACATCACCCTTATTGAATTTAAAGCAAATAAAAGGCAATCCTAAGCTAAGACATGCTCCAAAAGAGTATTTCCTAATAGATTACTCCGTAGCTTCGGTCGTAGGGACGACATCCTCCATGGGTTCATCAACCTTTGGGCCTTCCACTTCACGTTCCTTGGGAGCCCATCTTTCTCGAACCACGGGCTCTTATTCTTTTTCAACCTCCATTAGAGGAACACTTGAAGAGGCTTCATGATTATTTGCCCGAATTTGGGGCTTCTCTTCCAGCTTAGTAGTAATCTTGGCTAAAGCTTTCTTGGCCTTCGGGTTGAGAAAATTTTTTTTACATGCTTGACTCCCTTTTGCTTACCCTTCCCTTTGGGATCATTGGGGTTAGAAAGCTTTAAGCTAGCCTTGACCGATTGGGCCTTAAGATCGTCTTGTTCGTATATCCTGCATGCACGACGGCCTTCCGTAGTCTTACAATCCATCCAAGCTTCATAAGCTGAAGATATGGCTGTTGGGGCCTTGAGGTGAGGAATGCTCCACTTTGGGCGACGGTCCCATGCACACTCCCAAGATCTCACCATACTAATAGTCAGAACTCGGGTAGCTGGCGCAACACTATCCTTTGATGGAATAATCTGGCGTTTCCCATATTGTCGCATGATACGACTAGGAAATATGTAAGTCAAATTTTGAAGACCAAGGATTTGATAATATCCTGTCTCCTTGCTACATTCGATTGCGGATTTTAGGCCCCACCACTTGACAGTCCATCTTAGCAAAGGGAAAGCTTTAAGATATCCACGCCATTCATCAATGGTGGATTCATAATAAAGCCTTCGGCGGGTAGGAAACTGCTTTGGTTGGTATTTGAGCGCATTAGCCGACCTCTCAATGAAGCACATATGCTCCAAAAGCCATATCTACAAAAACAAATAAACACAAAAATAATAAAGTTAAGTATCCATTAAAGATTCAAACTTTATAAAAATATCCAAAGCAATTATTCAAACACTCACTTGAAAGAGAAGAGGGCTTCCCGTCCATCCACCATGCGATGGTTCTTGTTTCTTGCGGTCCAAGCACATCAGGGTTTCACCAAGAACAAGAGACATAGGGGTAAAATCGTGTTGAATTTGTTCAACAATTCTAAGTATACAAGTTTTACCATTATTACCTCCACCAACAAAGAGGTACCTATGTAAGAGACATAAGATAAAAGCACGCCTATAATATATCTCATTATGATCATCCCTTACCTTGGGGAAAAGATATCAATCACACCATTGAGGTCTAGCTCACCGGTCCTAGCCACAGAGGAGGTTTGTGTTGGGGATAAACCAAGATAACTTTTATAGTAGCCTTCAAGGTTGGCCCCGAGCCATGGAGTTGCAGGAGCTTGATCATGAGGGAACCCAATTATGGCGGAAAATTCTTCGGGAATAGGACACAATTCATTATACCCGAATCTAAAAACATGAAGCTTGTCATCCAAAAATTCAATCGCAGCCTCAAGAAGGTTCCAAACAACTTGAACTTGCTTCAGGTGGAAGAGAGCATTCAAGTGAAAGGGCACAAGTCTCATCCTCTTTTCAGGGGTCATGGATTGCAACCACTTATCAAACTTAATCTCAAAACATGTCATGGCTGAAATCTAAATTAATTGGGAATTTCTCTCTCTAAAAAGCCCTCTATTGTTATGGAATTATGAAGGTGATGTCCCAAAATCGGACTAACCCAACGTTTATATAGGGCTCGCACGAAAAAAGACGAAAATATGGCAATCCGTCGAAAAAAAAGGCTTCAGTGGCCCATAGGACAGCCGCCGAAGGCTCGGCGGCCACGATATGGTAGCCAAGGCCCAACGACCAGCCGCCCAGTCTCCGCGGCCCAGCCGCCGAGTCTGGTGGCCCCTCTTTTGACCCCCGCTCCTTCGCGTCAGCCGCTGAGCGCCTTCCTTCGGCCGCCGAGCCCATTTTTTTCGAGACAACCCTCTTCTACCCGGTTTTGGACACTTTCCTTAACCGTTTTGGACTCCAATTTGGCTCAGTTTCCTATTTCGTCTATTATTTATATTTTTCTATTATTTCCTTAATTATTTATGGGAACCCCACAATTTCCTTATTTCTTTTTGGATGATTATCATCTTTATTTTTATTAACCCTTTTGTTTCTTTATTAATTTCATTTCATTTTTGCACCCCTTTCTTTTTTCATTTTTTTTAGGGGGATAGGGTATACCCAATTTTAACTTTTTGGCTGTACCATTTTTTGCTACATGGCTATTACTTGCGCTTTTCTCTTGACTACCTGTGCATTTGCATTAGCCTAATTATATGCAGGGACCAATAAAACAACAATATATTACAAAGCAAAGTCCGAATGTTTGGTCAACACAAATATTCAAGAATGTATTTCATACAAATACATTATCATAAAAATTGTCACCCGCATCAGCATCCGTACGGAGCACCTCAAAGTGATCCTCCGACCTCCGTGGCTCATCACCAAAGATCAACGCCGCCAACTGGCCCGGGTCAAAGGAAGAATGACGGGAAGGCTCCCGATATGAGCACCCCTCTCCGGCATAACTCGAATCATACCCCCAAGAAGAACGAGGAGGCATGGTAGGCATCATAGGAGTAGGGACAGGGGGCTGATAGTAAAGACCGCCATAAGGAGCATACCCCGCATATCCGGGATAAAAAGGATACATCGGCATAGGCATAGGAGTATGCTCCACAAACTGAGTAATCCGAGTCCCACCAGGATGCTCCGTTCGATGTATAGGCTCCCTCTCTCTCCTAGGACTTTCCCTCCGAGGGCTCCTCTCATGAGAAGGGCTGCGCTCAGGAGAGCTCACGACCTCATCATTAGACATAACCACCTGTCGTGACTGACGAGGAAGAGGCCGACGATACTCAACCTGCAACCCACCAAACATATAAGATACATTTCTCAAAGCATACGACTTTGAAGATGTAAAGTCAAGCTTACCTTATCCAAGTCAGCTCTCAAGCAAGTGCCCTTCGAAAGAGCTGGGGATATCCAGGACTTCATAGCATGCATCATCTTGAAGACCTTCCCGGTCTGCTCACGGTTAAGCTGCACAAAGAAAAGTCAATACAAGCATGAAAACGGTAAAATCACATGCAGCAGGCAAAATGACGAATTTACCCCTGGATGGCCAACTAGAAGAGGAAGGCCCTGTATGTCCTCATCAAGGTCCTCCGTCATCGGGACCTCTCCCCAACACTCTTTCCCGCCATAGTCCCGACCTCGGACCTGCATATCCGGGACATCCACATTAACATCATCAACCCGAGGCTCCTATGAAGCAAAGAAGGTTAGCAACCAACAAAACAAGAAAAGCGTAGAATAACAAATGTAAAGTTCTTACCTTCAAGCCCACAAATGAAAGCATGAGCCGATCACGACGGAACTGCTCGTAGTGCTCCGCAAGGTCCTCCGCAGGCTCCCTCAAATACCGCATAGCATCCGAGCCCACCATGGCCTCCGCAACCTGCTCTCGAGACAAGCATCTCACCAAGAACATGGTCGAGGGAGGATCCAAGGGAATCCTCGGTCCCACCACATCAGGATAAACTTGACGGAAGATCCGCTCTCCCAAATACCACTCGAAAGAGAACGGACCCGCAATCAGGATCCTCTGGCGGTCTATCACCCTAGATGCAAGGACGGCATCCGAAGCCAACCCATGGTACTTCGCCCAAGGGAAGTAGTCAATCTACACAAACATGCAACATCAGATATGTCCACACCAAGAAATACAAATTCATGCAACAAACAAAAAGCAAAATTGTGTTACCTTGTGCCAGTCTAAGCGTAAGAGGGCCTCCCTGTACTGCTGAAGGGTCTGGAAGGGCGTAGGACCCCTGTGACGCCATGCCCTGTAAACCGGGAAATCCGACTCCCAGCCCGTAGGCACCATGTTCGGGAAATGCTCAAAGAACCAAGGCTACATCGAAACATGAAATTAAGCACCATACACTTAAAATCATGCAAATCATCAAATAAATACAAAAAACAAAATGCACCTGCAAGGCCTTCCAAAAATCGCACAAGCTCACGGGAGGAAGAGTCGACTGCTTGTACCCCTCATCATTCACACGGCAAGCAAACCGCATGCACCTCAAGAGGTTGGCGTAGCCCGGCAACCCCCAGTTTTACTCTCTCACTCTCTCCCAATCCAACAAGCTGGGGAGGTAAATAGCATGAATACGCTCCCCCTTGTCACCAAAGATGGTGGTGGAAAGGAGGTAGGCGATGAGCATCCTCGCCTTCTGCTCCACCAAGGTAGTTCTCTTGTACCTCGCATCAGTCAAAGCGGCATAAAGCTCGCTATAGGGACCATAATGGTGACCCCAGGTGTTCCCCCAGGGGCCGAACAACTCCACAATCTCAGTTTTACATTTCCAAATGAAAACGTCATACACAATGGATGTACCCACGCAAGGCACCCCAGTCAGCATAGCAAACTCCGATGGAGTGATCATCATCTCCCCATTAGGGAAATGGAACGTGTTAGTAGTATCCCAAAAACGTTCCAAGGACAAGCGGGCAATACACCTCTTGACTCGCTCAACCGAGTCCGCGGCTTTCAAAAAGGGCCTAAACCCTGCACCCAAAACTGCACTTTGCACCTCTTTGGGTAAGATCTTAAAAAGCTTCACTGAAGAACCATAGTTACCATGGGGCTTCAAATTCCCATCGCGTTCCTATGATCAAATTTGCAACCTCTGAGGTTCACATTTCAAACAAATGTTCAATCCTAAGCATGTTTCTAAGTTCGTTCAAGCCGCGCAAGCTCACATGTGCTACAAACTTGACAATTGCATACAATCTCTACACAAATTCTATTCAAGGCAAAGCATATAAACTAAAATTCAATGCATAAAACTATGAATTCAAAGTTTGAGGCTTACCACAAACTTGGAAGCGCGGGAACTCAAGTGAGTCTCCGGTCGGAAGAGGAACTCCGACCAATCCCAAACGATGTCGGGCATCCTATCCGACCGCGTATATCTATCTTCAGGAAAAGCCACACTAGGCTTCCTCTGGGAAGGCTTGACATGGGAAGGAAAAGCTTTGGTGAAGATATCAATTTCTTTAACCTCTTCCCGAACCTCGGCCCTTCTACTTCTCTTCTTCGCCAATTTAGGAGCAATGAAGAAGAATGAGCAAAGTAAGTATGAGCAAACAAGCATAAATGGAGAATTGAGATTTTCTCTCTACAAGGGTTTAAAAAACCCACTCTCAAATTCACCCCAAATTTGTGAGAAATCACAATTAAACTTCAAATTATGCAAAGATTATAGCAAACCCAAGCAAATGCAAGCAAAAAGAAGCAAATTTGAGCAAGAAATGAAGTTTGGGCAACAATGGAGGTAGAGAGAGAGAGTCTCGAAATTTTGGGGCAGAATGACCCAAAATTCGGCTCCCTCACACAAAAAGCCTCGTTTTCGCCTCTGAACCGGCCCAGCGGCCCGGTTCAGGGCCGCCCAGGCTCAACGTCCCAGCCGCTGGCCCCGGCGGCTGAGCCACCAGGCCGGGCGACCCCTCTAGTGGCCTTCGCACGACCATCCGAGTCGCTGAGCGGGCCCGTAAAAGCCGCCCAGCGCTCGGCGGCCCTGCGCATAGCCGCCGTACCAGTTTTCTCTTCCGCTTCTCTCGAGGCAAGCCCGCGAGTTCAAATTCCACATGGGATTGCATTTCTCGACCGTTAGAAGCCCGAAAGATTTGAACATATCACCCAAAATGACTCTTTTGCCCTCACAGCTTGGTTTCCTATCCTAGGGACCCGGTATTATCTATTTTTTCAGGCGCGAGCCTTATATCTAACCCTTTACATGCACAGGCACTTTATTTTATTTTGCAGGCAACAATTAAAGTAGAGCAACACAAAGCTCTTTGACGCCGAGGCTATTAAAGTTAGCGTCGCATCGACAACAACTGAAGCAGAGCAACGCAACGCTCTTTGACAGTGAAGCTATTAAAATTAGCGTCACGTTGACACCCCTAAAGCAGAGC
Organism: Tetragonia tetragonoides; assembly: GCA_038025085.1. Taxonomy (NCBI): domain Eukaryota; kingdom Viridiplantae; phylum Streptophyta; class Magnoliopsida; order Caryophyllales; family Aizoaceae; genus Tetragonia; species Tetragonia tetragonoides. The sequence continues at coordinate 26,181,891 of CM076149.1, forward strand.
AACACAACGCTCTTTGACGTCGAAGCTATCAAACTTAGCATCACGTTGGCACCCGCAAAGCAGAGCAACGCAACGCTCTTCGACGACGAAGCTATTTAAATTGGCATCGCGTCAACCCCCGCAAAGTAGGTAACCCTGACCACGGGCGGTCAGGAGTTCATCTAACATAAAGCATTTTTCAAAAAAACAACATTGCAGGCATTTTTAGCAAATACTTTGACCTTCGCTTTTACAAGCTCGGCCAAAGTGGGGGCTTCTGTAGACACCCTAATCGGTTCTCATCCCCTGACACCGCAACGCCCGATGATGATGGTAATGGATTAACATGGACGTAAGTAGAAAAGGACATTGCTCGGAAATCTAGACCAAATTCCTTGAAACCTCAGTCTTTGGATAGCCCTTGTTATAAGGATTCCAACGCCTTTGACCTTGCCTCAATCAGGTTCCCGGATCAAGAGATATCGTGCCTCGAAGATTTGGGTGAAAACCGCTCAATCCCGGCCCCCTGGGTCAGCCCAAGGGCAATTTCGTAATTTACAGAGCACAAAAAGTCAAAAAACCCTAGTGACGCGCGCGCCTTCAGGCCCGACGGCCTTCGCAAGCTACTCGGCGGCCAACGCGTGACAGCGGAGGCCATTAGGCCAGTCGCTGGCCCCAGCGGCCAGCCGTTGAGCCCTAGCGGCGGCCGCTGGCCCCAGCTGCCCTCCGTGTGGCCGCTGAACCCGTTTTTTGGCTGGGCCGAGTCTTGGCGCTGAGCTTTTTTCCCTAAGCCCCTGAATTCGTCCCCTAACTCTATAAATACTCCCTTTCACCCTCTTTTGCAGGGGGTCAGTTAGTTCACAATTTTGAGAGCATTGAGAGCACATATTTCCCCAAATCAAAGAGAATTAAGAAATCTGAAGATCCAAGCAAGCATTACACCTAGCCTAGCGCCCAAGATCGAAGAGCAATCCCATTTCTACTAGTCCCGTTCGAATAGAACGTCCAGGTTAACCATCCTGAGGGCCTAATTCTTTATTAAATCTCTTGTTATACTGTTTATTAATCATGTTTTATTTAGTTTTTGATTATGGTTGAATAAATTTGCATGCTTTAGGTTTTGTACATAATTATGCATGTTTAGTTAATATAAAGTTAGCATCTTTTTATTAGTTTATGCAAGTTTGCATCTTTTCATAGTTTTTGCATGCTCATAGTAGCCCCTTAGGTTTATTTTAGCATAAAGTTATCATCTTTACATCATTAATATTCTTTTGAAGATACTAACGGTTTTATTGATGTGCATATACAATACTTGGCGCGTTTAGCAAAGTTGGTAGGTTGGAGCGTTAATTTAATGCTTTACATCTTGTTTATGCTTGTTAATAGTATGCATGTAAATTGGATATAAATTGTGCAAAGTGATAACATAGGTAATTCGGTTGTTCTTAACCCGCCAAGTTAATTTAGGATCTCGGACGACCGGACTTGTATGGAACCATATAGCATAAATAAATATTTGACATGGATAAGCTTAGTAGAGGCCGTTTATACGGGCGATATAGTTGAGATTCGTTTTGTTTATTTCGTACCTACATCCCTGAAGTCAATATTTAGTCCCCATGGGCATGAGTCAATTCCCAATAGGAATTAAGTGCACTTTTTGATGGTTTCAAATTGTTTCCTTAAAATTGGTGGCGGCTTCTTATTTGCAAATTATTGTTCCTTATAATTAATTTGAATCGCATGCAACACATTATTTAAGAACCATTAATTCCAACTAAAAAAAAATCGATCTGCGGATAGGGCGCCGGAAAGGCGAGGGTTCTTACAGGTTTGCAAAAGTGTTTTTATTGGGTATGGTCAACGTTTATTCAGATTATCTGATTTTTTTTTTCTTCTCTTTTCTTCTATACCTTATTTCCGTCATGAAAACCAAAGTACAGGTGTTGCTGATGAGTGAGGACGTGTAGCCTTGAAGATTAGATATGGGTTTGTGCTCTAGACTCTTTATTTCTTTAAGTTGTGAGATTTTGGTTGGTGCCCTCGAAGACAAAGTTGTAATAATATTTAATGGACTTAAATTCACTTTATAGACAACTCTAATATTAATGTTTTAACTCGTTTTAGTTTGTTTAGTTTACTCCCTTTTGATACCTAGCCTTTCTTTCTGCTTAGCATTTATTCAACAACAACAACAACAACAACAACAACAACCAGGTAAATGTCCCATCGAGGGTGGGGTCTGGGGAGGTCCAGATGTACGCAACCTTACCCCTAACTAGTCACCTAGCAGGGAGGCTATTTTCGAAGGACCCGCGAAAATGATTTGATTTTTGAAATCAGTAGGAAATAGGCAAAAAGGTGGATGTTAAAACAAGTGAATGCAATAATAATAATAATAATAATAATAATAATAATAATAATAATAATAATAATAATAATAATAATAATAATAATAATAATAATAATAATAATAATAATAATAATAATAATAATAATAATAATAATAATAATAATAATAATAATAATAATAATAATAATAATAATAATAATAATAATAATAATAATACTAATAATAATAATAATAATAATAATAATTTTGTAGTAACTATCCTCGGGTTTGCGACGGTTCGGGTGATGTCGAGTCATGCATAATGACGCCGATATTTTCCAGGAAATCGTTGTAAATTTGGGGGGGTTACAGATGGTATCAGAGCACTAGGTTTAAAAGGTTGCATATGATTAATAAAGGAATTAATAAAGATTAGTTTCATTTTGGGAAAAATAAAATGTAATTAAAGTCGTTGAGCGTAGTAGTCCTAGAAGTTGGGAATTATTTTAAATCACCTTGTTTGTGATTTAAATGTTCTATTGTTTGATTTCCCTTTCGTAGATGACAATTACTCGTTTGCCCGCGATGAAGCCGACTAATACGACTAGGAAAGATATAAGTAGAGTTGAAGAGACCAAGTGTAGGGTGCATTAAGGAACTATAGAGGGAGGGTGAATAGAGTGACACCCACTTTTCGCAATAACACAGACTTTTGTTACTTAAGAACAGTGATGAAAACGACGTTGTGCACGTTGTTCCTTTGCAGCAAATTAAGCACAATACAGAAGACTAAATGTAAATAATACAAGCTTTTTCTAACGTGGAAAACCTCCTAGGCTTAGTAGGAGTAACAACCACGACTCAATTACTTGAGATTTTTTCACACTACTTCTCTTATAACCAAAGCCAAATAAAACAGGATACAACACAGTACCCTAACACACCACACACCGTTACTAATGTGTTGCCAATCCTGCCAAGTCATACACTGACCTAAAGGAAACTCTATCCTCGTTACTAAGCTAGAGCTATTACAGATTACCAGATTGTTTGTCCTATAACACGCTTCTTTACTAAGCAAAATAAGACCACAATGAAAACCTATTACGCAAAGGAAAGACTCAAACGGATCTGACAGGGAATAGGGTCCAAAGGTTGTTCTCAGTGTAATGCTGGACTGTATTTGTATGGACGACTTGGATGTTTTGAATATGATGATTTGAAACTCTTTTGCACGTCAAAACTTTCTCAAGGCATGAAGTAAACTGAAGCTATTCTCCACTTTATATAGGGAGGTGAAGGCTCAGTTTCCTTCTAGGTTAAAATCGTTTTCCAAAAGATAATATCTACAAAAAGATATCCTAGAGTTTGAGATAAAGCAAAACTCTTTTACTTTATAAAACCCTAATGAATCTAGATGGAAATTCGTCCAACATATTATACGGAAGATTTAGGCTAGCTAATATAGATGTATTATAAGAATATAAACTCTAAGAGATACTAGAGATATTCCATAAGATAATACTTTCCATAATAAATCATCCTTGGCCACAAAGTAAAAGATAATATCTTTTTTGTAAAAACGATTTTGCAATATCCAAACTTCCAAAATAATTTATATTTCACCAGAAGAATATTTGTGTAAAGATCTAAAAAGATTATACACAAAATATTCATATAAATAGTAAATAAGAAATATGCATATGCTCGTCCAGATAGTCAGCTAGAAGGAATATGGTCCAACATGTTAGTTGTTCCCTTGAGGTTCCTTCAAGTTTCAGCGCATGTCATAGAGAACAGGGTTCACAATAAGACTGTTCCCTGTACTCTTTGAACCTTGTGCACTTCAACCTTTGTGTATGTTCGTCCCTTGTCAAGACCACTTTGAATCCAACCTATAACACACCCAATGCATAATACATGAAGACTAATAATAGACATACCAACTAAAGACATAGTCTTCATGTCTTGTAAGGATCCAAGCATCTTGATGAGCAATCATGCAACAAACGCTTCAACTTCTTTCATCCTTAAGTAAACCTGCCATCATTGTTAGCTCAACGAAGATAAGGACACTTTGTTTGTTTCATCAGAACTAGGAATCCAACAATTTTCCCCTTTTTGATGATGACAAACTTGTGTGCTTATCTGAGCTCGATACCAAATTAAATAGAGCACAAACTAACTCAAGTGCTTACCTTAACTTAACATTAATGTGAACCCACCAGTAGAACCAGGGTAAGTAGGAACAGGGTTCACAACTTCATTCAAAACCAAACTTGCACTTTTGTTAGCTTACATGTGATAACTCCAGTAGTTTGTCAATCCATTAAAACCGGAACTCAACAATTTCCCCCTTTTTGATGATGACAAACTATTGTGCTTATCTCAGCAATATAACAATGCAATACAATCTAACTCATGCACTTACCAAACCGTGAACCAACCAGTAGAAACAAGGTTCACTAGTTCTTCAAGAATACTCAAGTATATCAACACTCAACGACCATTAATGAGAGACGGAATAAAACATCTTTTGCAAAACATTTTATTCACAAGACCAGTAGAGAATCCGAATAGGATATCAATCATTTCAGAACAACAACTATATATGAGTAGAGTTATCAAGATGCTACATATCCATAGTGAATAGGTGGAAAGAGAAAGATAGGAAAGAAACTATTCATGATCATATCAAACCTAAATGCAAGCACACATGACTTCCCCCTTTTGGCATCATCAAAAAGTCCACGCATGTAAAGTTGTATATACGACACAAAGATAGAGTCACAAATCAATATGTCACACTCATCACCACCAGGGTTTAAGTACTTGAAGATTCAAAGACGTATAATAGCTCAAGCTTAACAATCTAATGATATGAGACATCCTCAACACCTGGTCCACAAGAAACATTCCATTATCAAAGGGTTAGACAAGAAAATCAGAAATAATAGCAATGTATTATAGACCAAATGTCAATCGAAAGATAGATAGCCAATAATAAGCAAAGGTCTATGAAGGAAACAAGGTTTAAAAACAGGGTTCAGGCCATGTATTAATATGCAAAAGACTTGGTGATTGGTCAGATGAAGAAGCTTTTGATGTCGGATAGATTGGATTTTCTCTCTCTACTTTCACATATTGTGTAAGTCTGGAAGGTGGTATCCAAGTTGCACATTAAACTCGTCAAACTTCTTATACTCCTACTCCAACCATTCAATCAAAATACACCTTTTGTTGCTGCCATATGAGAAATTCTGTGGGAACATGATTCATTGCCTTGTTCCCCCTTAAACTCAAACCCCCATAACATACATTCCCTTCTTCATTCCATACCATATTATTACCAAGTGAAGGTAACATCAACTCCATCCTCATAAAGTGACTCAAAAGATTCATCACTCTTCAAAGGTATTTGAGATTGCCTCCTTCTTGTAGTTCACGAACTTGATGCAAAAATCAACGCTTAACACATATGTAAAGTGATTTCTACCTATAGTAAGTAGATATAACATGGCTTGATGAACAAAAAAATATCAACCAGTGCCAAGACTATTAAAACCAAATTTCATACAAGAGGTTTTCATTTTTTTTCCTTTTATCTTTTTTTTTGTTTTATTTATTTTTTACCTCTCATATTGTAGACACTAAAATTGTGTCTATTATAAGTCCCCATAAAAACCCGATGATGATAGGATTGAATTTTACTCGAACTTGGGTTTCGAGAATAATTGCTCTGATGATTAGCCTAGTTCAATTGATTTAACCAGTGGAAGTCTTTTGTACAGGTTATCTAAACCAGTTGGACTCAAGTCATTTGGAGTCCAAAACTGAGAGATAGGCCTCTTTGAGCCCAAGGGCCCGAAAAGGAACCCAAACACTTGAGTCAACCGTTGGTCAAACAAGAAAACTCAGTCAATCTCGCGTGGACCCCCTCCAAAAAGCCTCCCCCGCTTTAAAAGCATGTCAGGCGCCTATGCAGGCCGGCAGGCCGTGAAGGAATTTCTAACCACTAACATGATCATACATGCATAATAGAAATTCGATTAACCCAGAAAAACATGTGATTACTGTAATTAAATATCAAATCGAAATCCTACCTCACTCCTTGGTCGCTGGTTGGATGAACAATGGTTGGGTATGGATGAACACGTCAGATGTCGTGCCTCAACTGGTATCCACACACGGGCTCGAATCCACACGTCAGTATGCAGTACAGCGATCCCGTTCACAATCTCCGTTCTCTCCTTACTCTAATGACACACAATTAGGGTTCTGTGAAAACTGATTATCACGTGTAACCCTAACTGATCAGGAGTCACGATATATATAGGGAGGCAGGAAGTCTGATTAGGTTAAGTGTGTGATGGGCCTAATCCGAATTAGACCCTTCTAATAAAACGAGCCTGTTAAGTGTGCGACCCTGCTGGTTTACTTAAGTCCAAAACTCTTTTCGGGCCCACAAACCGTAATTGGTTTCTAGCAAAATATTACGTTTACCCATATTAAGTAAAGATCGGTTTCCATAGTCCAACCAATAATGCAATTATTAATTCTTTTTATGATTAGTTCATAGGGCAAATCCAACAATCTCCCACTTGCACTATAGCTAATCATACACCGATGATCCCTTTGTCATGTGATACCTAAATTGACCATAAGGAAGGATTAGTGTCATCCCTATATAGTTCAATTATGACTTTCTCGATTCCGCAGTTAAACTGTTTAAAACAAATGATTGACTTTCTATCCATTTGAGCACGGCCATGCATTTCACAGTTAAAACTCATCGAGGGGCCTATAGATATCTTACTCCCGTTATATGAGAGTGACAAATCCCATCTTGCTCACTCACATTCCTCTGCATGACTTACAACACATCATTCAATTATCTTTATAGTCATCCGATTAAGGATTAACGTTTGACAATATCAAGATATGCTAAACATCATGTAGGAAACCATGGTGAGCTCAGGTCAAAGGATCAAATTAAAAGTTGCATATGAAAAACATTGATGACACTTATATAACAATCCTTTCAATGTTTTTGAAATGGGTCGGTCCAATACAATGTTCTCTAACATTTATCCATGTGATCAATTTCATATCTCAGAATTATGACCTGTGAAACTTGGTCATCAATCAATCCACATGATAGTCTCAATAGTTATCAAATTTCCACAAATAATGATAACTGACTACGGACAATTTAGAATAATTATATTTATAACAATAGAGTCTCACAATCAAGTCACATACTTAATGATCTACATCATATAAATTATTCATTGGGACAGTAATAAATAAATCGAACATAAGTCACAAGATAAACCTCCCAGTAGGACAGAGACCAATCATTCATGAATCTAAGTCCTTGTGTAATAGTATGATGCTTATGCTTATCCTGTGGTAGAGGCTTAGTCAGCGGATCAGCAATGTTCATCTTCGATGATATTCTGCACACCTTGACATCTCCCATTTGTACAAAGCTTCGTATCAAATGGTAACGTCTGAGTATATGCCTAGTTTTCTGATGATCCCTAGGCTCCTTCGCTAGTGCAATGGCCCCATTACTGTCACAATAAAGGTCCATTGGATTCTAACTATTAGGTATCACTCCAAGTTCAATGATGAATTTTCGAATCCACACTGCTTCTTTTGCTGCTTCAGAAGCAGCAATATACTCGGCTTCTGTTGTAGAATCAACAACTGTATCTTGTTTGGAACTCTTCCAACTAACTGCTCCTCCATTCAGAATGAATACAAATCCTGACTGCGATCGGGAATCATCCTTATCCGTTTGGAAGCTTGCATCAGTGTAACCACTTACAGTGAGTTCCTCTTCACCACCATAGACAAGAAACACATCCTTAGTCCTTCTTAAGTACTTGAGGATGCTCTTGACTGCGACCCAGTGACTTTCACCTGGATTAGATTGGTATCTACTCGTCATGCTCAAAGCACAAGCAACGTCAGGACGAGTACACATCATGGCATACATGATAGAACCTGTAGCAGAAGCATAAGGAATTCTACTCATGCGATCTCGCTCATCTCGTGTCGAAGGACACTGAGTCTTGCTAAGAGTTATGCCATGTGACATGGGAAGATTACCTTTCTTGGAATCTTGCATGTTGAACCTTTTCAACACCTTATCTATATAGGTACTCTGGCTTAAGCCCAAGAGTCTTTTTGATCTATCTCTATAGATCCTGATCCCCAAGATATAGGTTGCCTCTCCCATGTCTTTCATTGAGAAACACTTTCCCAAAAAGGCCTTGACTGACTGAAGTGTAGGAATATCATTTCCAATCAGTAATATGTCATCCACATATAAGACCAAGAATACTACAGCGCTCCTACTAACCTTCTTGTAAACACAAGGTTCTTCTTCGCATCTAAGGAAATCAAACTCTTTGATTGCCTCATTGAAGCGAAGATTCCAACTTTTGGATGCTTGCTTCAATCCATAAATAGATCGCTGAAGCTTGCATACCTTTCCTCCTGGTGATGTGAAGTCCTTGGGTTGTGTCATGTACACATCCTCTTCTAGGTTTCCATTAAGGAAAGCTGTCTTCACATCCATTTGCCATATCTCATAGTCATAATATGCAGCAATGACAAGGAGTATCCTAATGGATTTAAGCATTGCGACGGGTGAAAAGGTTTCATCATAATTTATCCCATGAATTTGATTATACCCTTTTGCCACCAATCGTGCCTTGAATATATAAACATTCCCATGCATGTCAATTTTCTTCTTGAAAACCCATTTACACTTAATGGTTTTTACGCCATCAGGTGGGTCTACCAAAGTCCATGTTTTGTTTTCATACATGGAATCCATTTCAGATTTCATGGCTTGAAGCCATTTGTCGGAATCTGGGCCCATCATTGCTTCCGTATAGGTCGTAGGCTCGTCATCCTCTATTAATAATATATGACGATGTTCAGTCATTAGGAAACCATATCTAATGGGTTCTCGGCGCACTCTTTCAGACCTACGAGGGAATGGTGCCACAAGTGTAGCTACTACAACATCTTGTAAACTACTTTGAGTCTCCTTAGAAATTGGAGTACTCTCCTGTGACTCTCGAACCTCTTCGAGTTGCACTTTACTCCCACTGGTTCCTTTAGAAAGAAACTCTTTTTCTAAGAAGACACCGTGTCGAGCCACAAACACTTTGTTGTCGGTGGGATGGTAAAAGTAATATCCTTTAGTTTCTTTAGGATATCCCACAAAGAAGCATTTATCAGATTTAGGTCCAAGCTTGTCAGAAAGTAAACGTTTTACATAAGCTTCACAACCCCAAATCTTTAGAAAAGTCAAGCTGGGAACTTTTCCCGTCCACTTCTCAAATGGTGTCTTTTCTACTGATTTTGATGGACTCCTGTTAAGTGTGAACGCGGTTGTCTCAAGAGCATATCCCCAAAAAGATATTGGAAGACTAGTAAGGCTCATCATTGATCGAACCATGTCTAACAAAGTTCGATTTCTCCTCTCTGATACACCATTCCATTTTGGTGTACCTGGAGGGGTGAGTTGTGAAACAATTCCACAATCTTTCAAATGACTATCGAACTCTTGGCTTAGATACTCACCCTCTCGATTTGATCGAAGGGCTTTAATCTTTTTTCCATGTTGATTCTGTACTTCATTCTGAAACTCCCTGAACTTTTCAAAGGATTCAGATTTATGCCTCATCAAGTAGACATAACCATACCTGCTGAAGTCATCAGTAAAGGTAATGAAGTAGTGGTAACCTCCTCTAGCAACTGTGCTTAATGGTCCGCATACATCAGTATGTATGAGGCCTAATAAGTCACTTGCTCTTTCAATGTGACTAGTGAAAGGTGCCTTAGTCATCTTCGCTAATAAACAAGACTCACATGTCTCAAATGACTGAAAGTCAAATGAGTTTAAAAGTCCATCATTATGGAGCTTCTGAACACGCTTCTCGTATATATGTCCAAGACGACAATGCCAAAGGTAAGTTGGGTTAGAGTCATTTGATTTGAGCCTCTTAGTAGTTATGTTATATACTGGAATTTTAAGGTCTAGAACATAAAGGCCATTCTTCATTGGACCGTTACCATAAAATATATCATCTTTATAAAAGGAACAACATTTGTTCTTAATCACAAAGACAAAATCTTCCAAGTCCAAAATTGAAACAGAAATAATATTCCTGCTAATGGCAGGTACATAATAACAATTATTTAGTTCTAAAACCAATCTAGATGGCAAACTTAAATAAAATGTTCCTACAGATAACGCAGCAATTCTTGCTCCATTTCCAACGCGTAGGTCCACTTCACCTTTTGCCAAATTCCTACTTCTCTTTAGTCCCTGCACATTTGCACAAGTGTGAGCACCACATCCGATATCTAATACCCACGAAGTAGAATTTGAAGAAGTAAGTACATTTACTTCTATAACATAACATTTACCTGAAGTTGAAGGAACACTTCCCTTATTCTTCTTCAGTTCCTCCAAATATTTCTTGCATTTCCTCTTCCAATGCCCAAGCTCATTGCAGTAGAAGCACTTGGTTTCATCATTAGGACCAGACGAGGGTTTGAATTTAGGCTTTCCTTTGGGTTGATTCAAAATCGGACCCTTCGTGATAGCCTTTCCCTTGTCCTTAGCTTGACCATGTTTCCTAAACTGGCCCCCTTTTCTAACCATTAGAACACTGGGAGTTGGGTCCTTCTTGACATTTTGCTCAGCAGTTTTGAGCATCCCATGCAGCTCAGCCAAGGACTTGTTAAGATTATGCATATTATAGTTCATAACAAAAGTATCATAATCATTAGTCAATGACGCTAAGATGATATCAGTGGCCAACTCTTTGCCCATTGGGGAGCCCAGCTTTTCCAAGTACTCAACATAACCAATCATCTTGATTACATGAGGGCTAACTGATCTTCCTTTCCCCATCTTGCAGTTAACCAAGTCACTTACAGTGTTAAACCTCTCAGTTCGTGCTTGCTCCTGAAACATTCCTTTCAGGCTCTCAATCATCTCATAAGCCTCCATACTTTCATATCGCTTCTGAAGCTCAGAATTCATGGTGGCCAGCATGAGACAACTGACATCAATTGAATCATCTTTAAGCTTCTGATAAGCATTCCTCTCAGCATAGGAGCATTGGTAGTAGGAGCCTTCTTGGGGACCGGTTCTCAAGGACATATTCCTTTTTCTCTTGTTTGAGAACAATTCTCAAGTTTCGATACCAGTTCAAGAAATTGGTTCCATTCAGTTTGTCCTTCTCAAGGACGGATAGCAGTGAAAATGAGTGTGATGGTGTAGGGTTTGACATTATCTACAACAAATGTACAAAGATTTTAGTGACTTACTTCATAAATATTTCGTTAACAATTAAACAAAATAAATCCACTATATTAATGTGACAGATATCCCTATAAAATATAGTGGAACCAAGATCCATATTTCCTAAGTATCAAGTAAGCTTTGGCTTATCACTTTACACTTAGTTATTTAGGTAAGTAACTCTTTACTAATTGTATCCTATACAACTCCTGGTTGTTGGGATGACATCATATGTCCCGGCTCCCAACTCTATGCCTTAAGGCCCAAAACTGTTTTGATAGCCTTATTAAGTAAACCAATTTATACATATGGGTAACTGTTACTCATTCTAACAGACTTGAGTAATTAAGGATGCTCTACTTTGGCAGACACATTTTAATGAACCAAGTCCTAATAGGTGTATTATATTGGAAAGACATCAAGTTAACTTAATATTACTAAGGGATGTGATTGATTATATGGAGTTGAGTTTCATGCAAACATAACAATAAATATAATCAACAGTAAATAAGCGGAAGCATAAATAATAACACATGTGATGTAGTATGGCCCCCTAAGCTATGGTGATCTAATCTCCACACTTTGCTTCTTCCATATAGTAGCTGAATGGTCATCTCCATGATATCCTTTGACCTTCATGAGCTTTATTTTACAATCAATTATATCATAAAAGTTACACTACTACGCTAGCAATAATCTAATTATTACATTCAAAGTAACGACACGCAGGTCGTATTTAATAATTACATTCAAATAAACGATACACAGGTCGTATTTAAAACCAAAATAAAATTATGGGCCATACTATTCACCATACCATACCATTCAACATCATGTGAACTAAGATATCATATATCAAACATGAAAGATTTGTAATCGCATAAAAATAAAACATCATTCGCACAAACTAGCGGATCCATGCAGGGGTCAAGGGGGCGGCGCCCCCTTGCGGGGTTGAGGGGCAGCTAGGCTAATCGTATTACCATATTTTAGGGTTTTGCCCTAGTTTATCTATGTGAATTCGTCAAACAGTAGCATACAGAATTACAACGACTTCCATTCAAACAACATGCTATTTGTAATATACGAATCTAAACATATGAACTATTCATACAAACATACTTTCATGGATAGATAAATACTAACATGCTCAGATCCGAATATTAGAAAAACAGAAAACGAATCACACATAAACATATTATATACATATCATGATTTCGAACTTACTCATATATCTACCATATATCATATATTCGAAAACAGTAAAACACAAGCAGCTCTGATACCACTGAAGGAATTTCTAACCACTAACATGATCATACATGCATAATAGAAAATCGATTAACCCAGAAAAACATGTGATTACTGTAATTAAATATCAAATCGAAATCCTACCTCAGTCCTTGGTCGCTGGTTGGATGAACAGTGGTTGGGTATGGATGAACACGTCAGATGTCGTGCCTCAACTGGTATCCACACACGGGCTCAAATCCACACGTCAGTATGCTAGTACAGCGATCCCGTTCACAACCTCCATTCTCTTCTTACTCTAATGAAACACAATTAGGGTTCCGTGAAAACTGATTATCACGTGTAACCCTAACTGATCAGGAGTCACGATATATATAGGGAGGCAGGAGGTCTGATTAGGTTAAGTGAGTAATGGGCGTAATCCGAATTAGACCCTTTTAATAAAACGAGCCTGTTAAGTTTGCGACCCTGCTGGTTTACTTAATCTGGCAGTAAGTCCAAAACTCTTTTCGGGCCCACAAACCGTAATTGGTTTCTAGCAAAACATTACGATTACCCATATTAAGTAAAGATCGGTTTTCATAGTCCAACCAATAATGCAATTATTAATTCTTTTTATGATTAGTTCATAGGGCAAATCCAACAGGCCGCTCCAGGTCTAAGCGGCCACGCTTGAGTTCAACCGTTGGCCGGTAGGCCAAGCGGTTGTTCAACCACTCGTCCTAGTTGCATGGCCGCCTGGACCCTTTCTCGCGGATGGAAAATTGGAGGCACATTCGATTTTCGAGCCAAACCCTGACAGCTCCCCCTCTTCTATATAAAAAAACCTTAGGGTTCAGTTGAAGAGGTTGACAGATTCTCTCTCAAGTTGGCTTTTTGGTTGAGAATTTTACATTCTCTCTCATATGAAACCCTAAATTCTGATTCTACTCCTTCTTTAGGCTATCCCTAGCACCATGATAATAAACCTTCATACTTCATCAAGAGAAAGAGTTCAAGTATAACAACCCAATAAGTTCATTGTGAGCATCCAGGTAATCCAACCTGAGGGTTTTCAATAAATTTTATATATTGCTTGTTGTTTACTAAGGAATTTGGTTTATGTGATATGAAGAGTGCCTAAGTTACTCTAGGGGGGTGAATAGAGTGACTCCAATTTCCCGCGTTTTTATGACTTGAGAACAATGTAGGGAACAACGTTAAGGACGTTGTGCCTACGTAGTGATCTGAACAGAAAGTAAAAGACTGAAAGTAAATAACATAAGGCTTTTTTCACGTGGAAAACCTCCTAGGCTCAATAGGAGTAAAAACCACGACCCTGGGATTTTGTCACACTACTTCTCTTATAACCAGAGTCAAAACATGATACATAACTATATCCTAACTACACCACACACCGTTACTGATGCGCTTCCAATCTCTCCAAGTCACACATTGACCTAAGAGAAACTCTATGCTTGTTACTAAGCTAGAGCTATTACAAATTACCAGATTGTTTGTTCTATAACACGCTTCAATACTAAGCAAAATAAAACCACAGAAAATCTATTTTGCAATGACCAATCTAAGAAAGACTCAAACTGATCAGGACAGGGAACAGGGTTCAAGGTTGTTCTTGTGAACACACAGGACGTATCTGGTTTGGACGATTTAATACTTTGCACAAATGATTCTGATCTCAATAATGCACGCAAAGCTTAACCCTACAGCTGAGCCTATCAGGCCCCTTATATACGCAGGCTAAGGAGCTCAGTCCAATTAGGTTGAATTTCTTCAGAACATAAAAGATAAGATTTATCAAAAATATAGGATAGAGTTTAAGTAAATATCAAAGATCTTTCCTTAACCCAACCTATGTGATAAAACCGTCCACATACTTAAACAGAAAATCTTGGCCAGCTAGCAAGTGATTTATCAGAATATAATCTCTAAAAGATAATTAGAAATATTTCAGAAGATAATTCACTTACTTAAACAATATAAACTCGGCCATTAAGTAAACTAGTTTTCCAAGATAAAATCTTTGCAAAATAAAATACTTTTTTTGTTTAAACGATTTTGCAATATTAATTTTCCAAAATAAATTATATTTCTTCAGAGGAATATTTGTGTGAAGATCTAAAAAGATAATACACAAATATTCATGGAAATAATAAATACGATATAAAGCAAACTCGTCCAGATACACAACTAGAAGGAACAGGGTCCAACTCGTTGTTCTCCTTTGATTCCTTCAAGCTTCAGTGCTGGTCATAGAGAACAGGGTTCACAAGAATGCTCCCCTGTACTCATAGACGCATGCACTCAGTCCCACAACCTTGTTCCCTTGTCATGATAAACTTAGACTCTTACTAACTAGTCAAGCATAGTACATACAGACTAATGATAAATGCACTTAACTACATTACATTGTCTTCATGTCTTGCGAGGATCCAAGCATCTTCATGAGCAATCATGCTTTAAACATTATAACTTCTTGCATCCTTAAGTAAACCTGCCATCATAGTTAGTTCACACAGATAAGGACACTACGTTTGATATCATCAAAACCAGGAACCCAACATGATATGTACGTGCATGGTGCATTTTGAGCAAAAGGGCTTGTATTAAACCCAATGGATGAAATGAATGGATGAATGAATGTTTTTATTTATTGCTTTTTATTATAAATTTTGCTTTGTTTTCGAATCGGTGGATAAATTGTCTTGTTGTCTTCTAATTTGCAGGTTTTAGCATATTTAATGTTTTTAGCATTAAAAGCATGTAAATTTGATAAGTTGTTAAAAGTGGTCACATTAGTAATGTTTTTTTTTTGTCAACCCATTAATTAAAACTAGGAATTTGGTCAAACTGAACCTTGTTTGGAACCGTGGCATTAATAATTGCATTGAATTGATTGGTAAAGGCCGTTGTTGTTAACGGGCAAGTTCGGTGTCTTGCACCTTCCTAGCTTGTACTCACACTCCCAAACTCATTTATGAAGTCAATTTCCCCAATAGGGATTGGGGTGCACAGGAATTGAGTTGACGTCTTTTTAGAATATCGACTTGACTCCAAGGGTTCCAAATTTCCTTAAATTTGGTGGCGACTTTCGACAATCTTAATCATGTCCTTAGTACGAAAGGAAAAGTACATTCACACTTGAGAGATTCACGAAACCCAAAGACGCTCTTCAGGCTATCCCGCCGGCCGCTCGAAAAAAATGGGAGAAAAATCCGGTAGCCTACACATATGTTACAAAAAAAAACCGGTAACAAAACAGTATATATTATCAAGCCATGCATGTATTGATCTATGCATCTAATTCTCTCATTGACAACCATATGAAGCAATTTACCTTAGCGTGTGAAGTCCATGATATCAATGTGTTGCATCCTCCAAAGTCTCCATTATCCTCCACAACATGTTCCCCCTCATTCATCCTGAAACTTGAACATTGGTTTCCCCTCAAATGATGCTTGATTTATTCAGGAACCTCCCATTAACGAATAAGAACTTGAGAGAAGAGAGAGATAGGGAAGTAAGATCATGGTTGAGGCTATTAGGAAGGTTGTGTAGGAACAAGGTCTGCTACTGCTCCATGGTCTGTTCCTCTGACTAATGGTTCGGACAATAAGGGACATATCATTAGACAAAAGCGAGTCCTTTTAATCTCTGTCAAGTAGTTATGCTTTTTACATAATGCTAGCTGGGTTAGACATACAAACATTATATGTACACATATGTCACATCATATAAACATAATCATGGAAACGACTCTTCTAGCCAATCATTGGGGAAAATAATGTACACATGCAAATAAGTGATTTTGATCACGTCTAGCCCTACTCTAACGTCCTCAAAGAAATCTCTACTCAATGGTTTCATAATAATATATCATCCAAATGATTCTCAGTCTTGCAAAAACTTATTCAAATAAGTCAATTTTCCACATAGTCTCTCAAAAATGATGTCAAGTATCAACATGCTTGGTTCTTGGAATTGAGCAGAATCTTTATTAGCTTATGCACAAATCAACGATATATTCATGTATTCCACATTGAAGATTTATGATTATGAACCATACGTCAAGAACATTACCTTTTTCATGCTCAATCTCATTCGAAGCAACATTAAGATGGTTAAGAGATCAACAAGCCGTCCAAAAGGAACAAGGTCTCCTACAGTAGATGTTGTTCCCCCTGTTTAGCTCAATCGATGAGGATATCTTCCATCTTCTTGATTATTCATGCTGGCGCTTTGCTTCTCTTCATCCATAAGACTAGTGAAACATGGTCTGTATCTGAAGACATTGTTCCCCCTGTCTCCAGTACTAGTACTCTTTCCAATGACAGTTAGCAACAATCACATTATAGCATAATTATGAAGTATTTTGCTAACCTTTTGACCAAGAATAACAATTGAACGAATGTGAAGATGACTTACCCAATCTTACCAATGCACAATTCTCACCTATCACAATCCCACTATCACGACCATTAGTGAGAAGATTTATTCAAATTTACATGTGGTGCAAGCAACCCTTATCTTGGATCATAGATTGCCTCCTCTCACCTAGCCTACAAAATAAATCAAGTCTTGCTCTTGCGTACCAAAACCACATTGGGTCCCTTCTTAGGAAAAGTAGAGCAATCTCAATCTTTTCTCATCCAAACAAGTTTCACATATTGATTTTTCTTATCATAAGACTTTGATCTAGCAAGACATTCATAACGATAGTGACCTCCATTACCACAATGCCAACAAAGTCTTTTGTAATTCAAACCAACATACTCAGTCCTACGGATCCACTCATCCTTTTCTTTTCTTCTACCTAGGCTGCTCTTGTTCCTATTATGGTGGTCATTAAGCAATTTCAAAGTTTCAGAGGAACTGGTCCATTTGTTAAGATGACCCAGTTCTCTCTCATCCTTGTCCAACTTTTCTTTAAAGTCCTTAACCTTTTCGAATTCAGATTCCAATTGAATTCTAAGCCTTTCACATTCAGATCTTAACTCACCATTGCATGTTTCATCAACCACATAAATAGGATCAAGTTTCATAGGAGATTTCTTTAACAACTCAAGTTCAAGAGTAAGTAAAGAAGAATCATTCTGTGGTTTAGACACTGTGCCCTTTATATTCATGTTTTCATCTTTAAGGGCCTTAATCATTTTCTCATATTCAACTTTGGTCTCAGTTAAGCCACTTAAATCATCTTGCAGATCAGAATAGACATCTAAAATGTTTTCACTTACAGTACTTAAGATTTCATACTCATCCATTACAGAAAAAATATTTTAAGAAATTTATCCTTAGTCGAAGAAGCAACTTGATTTTGTATATTAAGAATACTTACCTCAGCTTCTTTAGGTTCTGTCTCTGAATCATTCATTGTCGTCATTGTGATATCAGCTAGCTCTGACTCTGGCTCATCATCTTCTTCACCGGAGAAACCAGTAATCCTATATACCAAATCCTTCTCCCTTCTCGTGAAAGTGGGTTTGCACTTGAGAACATGTTAGTGGAGGTTGTTCCTTCCTTTTTAGAGAAGGTTGTTCCCTCCGTTTTGGAGGAGCTTGTTCCTTCCGTTCCAAAGGAGGTTGCTTCTCTTTCTTGCAAGCTTCTTTCTTTGACCTAGATTTCACCTACTTTTGTAACTTTCTCACAAGTTGGATAAGCTCTTCCTCTCTAAGGTCTAAAGCATAATTTATTGTTGTTATTTACCTTGAAGGAGAATACATGTTTGGAGCACACAAATGTGAACTTATTTGCAATTCATGAGTCATCAAATTACCAATAAGTTCCTCCACGGGCAACGTCTCTAAGTTCTTAGCTTATTGGATGGCAGTGACCTTGGGAGCCCAAACAATAGTATTTATCAATCTTCTCAAAATTTTCCTAATAAGTTCTTCATTGCTAAAAGACTTGTCAAGGTATTTAAGCTCATTGATAATGTTCGTAAAACGAGTCATACAAAGTCTTTATTGTTTCACCATTATACATAGCAAACAACTCATATTGTCTTAATAATAAATCTACTCGAAATTGATTTATCTGAGTTGTACCTTCATCAGTAATTTTGAGAGCGTTCCAGATTTCTTTGGCACAATCACAACCCATAATACGATTGCATTCTTCTGGACCAAGGGCATAATTGAATAGCTTGATGGTTGTTGCATTTTTCTCCATTTTGCTGGTGTCAGTTTTAGACCATTTGCTTAGTGGCTTGAGGACCATGTTCCCATCTTTATCTTTGTACTCGATCACAAAGTCCCCGTTGATGATGATATGCCACAACTCATAGTCTTCAGATTTGATGAAAATTTCCATTCCCCTCTTCCACCATGCATAGAAATCTCCATTGAAAAAAGGTGGACGATGGATGGCTTGTCCCTCTTTCATCTCACAAGGTGTACTCATATTTGCGGAATAAACTCAAGGTGTTAACCTCTTAATGATCAACCAGGCTCTGATACCAATTGTAGGGTGCACTCAAGAACTCTAAAGGGGGGTTAATAGAGTGACGCCCACTTTTCGCAATAATACAAACTTTTATTACTTAAGAACAGTGATGAGAACAACGTTGTGAACGTTGTTCCTATGAAGCAGATTAAGCACAATACAGAAGACTCAAAGTAAATAACACAAGCCTTTTTTAACGTAGAAAACCACCTAGGCTCAATAGGAGTAAAAACCACAACCTAGTTACTTGGGATTTTGTCACACTAGTTCTCTTATAACCAGAGCCAAAGCAGCATACAACACATTACCCAAACACACCACACACCATTACTAATGTGTTGCCAATCCTTCCAAGTCACACACTGACCTGAAGGAAACTCTACACTCATTACTAAGCTAGAGCTATTACAGATTACCAGATTGTGTGTCATATAACACGCTTCTTTACTAAGAAAAATAAGACCATAATGAAAACCTGTTACGCAATGAGTACGCAAAGGAAAGACTCAAACGGATCTAATAGGGAACAGGGTCCAAAAGTTGTTCTCAGTGTAATGTTGGACTGTATTTGTATGGACGACTTGGATGTTTTGAATATGGTTTGAAAACTCTTTTGCACGTCAAAAATATATCAAGGCATGAAGTAAACTGAAGCTATTCTCCACCTTATCTAGAGGAGGTGAAGGCTCAGTTTCCTTCTAGGTTAATATCGTTTTCCAAAAGATAATATCTCCAAAAAGATATCATAGAGTTTGAGATAAAGCAAAACTCTTTTACTTTATACAACCCTAATGAATCTAGATGGAAATTCGTCCAACATATTATACGGAAGATTTAGGCCATCTAATATAGGTGTATTATCAGAGTATAAACTCTAAAAGATAATAGAGATATTCCATAAGATAATACTTTCCATAATAAATCATCCTTGTCCACATAGTAAAAGATAATATCTTTTTCAAAATAAAATATTTTTCTATTCTGTAAAAACGCTTTTGCAATATCTAAATTTCCAAAACAATTTATATTTCACCAGAAGAATATTTGTGTAAAGATCTAAAAAGATTATACATAAAATATTCATAGAAATAGTAAATACGAAATATGCATATGGCCGTCCAGATAGTCAGCTAGAAGGAACAGGGTCCAACATGTTGTTCCCTTGAGGTTCCTTCAAACTTCAGCGCATATCATAGAGAACAGGGTTCACAAGACTGTTCCCCTGTACTCTTTGGACCTTGTGCACTTCAATCTTTGTGTATGTTCATCCATTGTCAATACCATTTGAATCCAACCTATAACACACACTCTATGCATAGTACATGAAAACTAATAATAGAAATACCAACTAAAGACCTAGTCTTCATGTCTTGTAAGGATCCAAGCATCTTCATGAGCAATCATGCATCAAACGCTTCAACTTCTTGCATCCTTAAGTAAACCTGCCATCATTGTTAGTTCAACGAAGATAAAGACACTTTGTTTGTTATTATCAAAACCAGGAACCCAACACCTAGGATTTGATAATATCCCGTGTCTTTGTTGCATCTGATTACGGATTTAAGGCCCCACGACTTTACGGTCCACCTTAGCAAAGGTCAAGCTTTAAGATACCCGCGCCATTCATCTATGGTAGACTCATGATACAACCTCCGGCGTGCGGAAAATTGCTTAGGTTGGTATTTGAGAGCATTGGCGGAAGCACATATGCTCAAGGAGCCATATCTACAAAAGCAAGCAAAATAAAGCCAACAATCCATCAAAGATTCAAGCTTTATTAAAAAACGAATAAATACAAGCAAAACCAAGCATTTACTAGCTTGGATAAGGAGAGGGATCCCCGTCCATGCACCAAAAGATGGTTCTTGTTTCTTGCGGTCCAAGCATATATTATGGTTTCACCCAACACAAGAGACATGGGGGTGAAGTCGTTTTGGATTTGTTCCACAATCCTAAGCATACTACACTTACCCTTATTACCTACACCAACAAAGAGGTACCTATGTAAAAGGCACAAAATAAAAGCACGCCTATAATATGTCTCACTCATCACATCGTTATCATCCCTTAACTTGGGGTAAAAGATGTCGATTATATCGTTGAGGTCTAATTCGTCACTCCTAGCGACGGAGGAGGCTTGAATTGGTGATAGGCCAAGATACCTCTTGAACTAGCCTTCAATATTTGCTCCGAGCCATGGAGTAGCGGGCGCCTTATCGTGAGGAAATCCAATGATAGCGGCAGATTCTTTGTGAAGAGGCCATAGTTCATTTTACCCAAAGCGGAAAACATGAAACTTGTCATCCCAAAATTTCAACGCGACCTCAAGGAGATTCCACACAACTTTGAGAGCATTCAAGTGGAACATCATAAGTCTCATCCTTTCTTCGGGAGTCATGTTTGTAACCACTTATCAAATTTAACATCAAAGCTTGTCATGGCTGATTTCTTGGCAAATAAGGGGGTTTCTCTCACTAAAAGCTCTCTAATGATCGTAAATTGTATAGGTGATGTCCCAAACCGTACTAACCCAATGTTTATATAGGGATCGCCCAAAAAAAGACGAAAATAAGGCAACCCGTCAAAAAAAGCGCTCTAGCGGCCCCTGTATCAGTCGTTGAAGGCTCAGCGGCGCTCGATAGTGCAGCATTGGCCCAGCGGCCAGCCATTGAGCTCCAGCGGTACGCCGCTGAACTCTAGCG
This sequence comes from Tetragonia tetragonoides, assembly GCA_038025085.1. Lineage (NCBI taxonomy): Eukaryota > Viridiplantae > Streptophyta > Magnoliopsida > Caryophyllales > Aizoaceae > Tetragonia > Tetragonia tetragonoides. Next base: position 26,203,939 of record CM076149.1, read on the forward strand.
GCACGTCGCTGGGCGCCAGTGGTCACTGAATCAGTCTCCGCTGCTCGGCGCCTGCCGCTGAAAGGCTTCAACCTGCCGCAAGATTTTTTTTCGAAGACAAACCCTTTTTTCCGATTTCGGGACTTTCCTTAACTTTTTTGGACCCAATTAAGACTTTTTTCCTATTATCTTTTATTCTTTCCACTTTGAATTATTTACTTAGAATTATTGGAAACTCCACAATTTTCTTATTTTCTTTTTTCTGATTATTATTTCTTTTTATTCTTTATTTATTTTGTTCATCCCTTTTTATTATTTTCATTTCATTTCACCCTTTCCTTTTTTTTTTCACTTTTTTAGGGGGGTTAGGGTACACCCTATTTTAACTTTTTGGATGTACCATTTTTGCTAATTAAGTGGCGATTACTTGCGCTTTTGCTTGTCTACGTGTGCATTTGCATTAGCCTAACAATGTGCAGGGACATATAATAATAAGCATGCAAGTATTTACAAGCATAAAGTCTGAATGTTTTGTTCAATACAAAATGTTCAAACGTATTTCACACAAATACGTTATCATAAAAACAACCATCACCCACATCATCATCCGTACAGGTCACCTCACATTTGTCCTCCGACCTACGCCCCTCATCACCAAAAATAGACGTTGCAAGCTGGCTATGGTCAAATGAGGAGTGTCCACGCCAGGCTCCCGATATGAGCTTCCCTCTCCGACATAGCACGAATAATCATAACCCCAAGAAGCTCGAGCATGCATAGTAGGAACTGGGTGTAGACACCAAAAATTGTGTCTATAATAAGTCCCCGTAAAAACCCGATGATGAAAGGATTGGATTTTGCTCGAACTTGGGTTGCGAGAATAATTGCTCTGATGATTAGCCCAGTTCATTTGAATTAACCAGTGGAACCCTTTTGTACAGGTGATCCAAACCAGTTGGACTCAATTCAATTGGAGTCCAAAACTGAGAGATAGGCCTCTTTGAACCTAAGGGCCCGAAAGGGAACCCAAACCCATGAGTCAACCCCTGGTCAAACAAGGGGGCTCAGCCAATTCCGCGTGGACCCCCTCAGAAGAGCCTCCCCCGCATGAAAAGCACGTCAGGCGCTTATACAGGCACACCGCTCTAGGTCCAAGCGGCCACGCTTGGGCTCAAGTGGTGGCCGCTAGGACAAGCGGCTGTGCAGCTAGGCCAAGCGGTTTGACCGCTTGCCTTATGGCTAAGCCGCTTGCCAAGCGGCGTGACCGCTTGGCCTGCCGGTTTGGCCGCTCGGCCTAGCGGTATGGCCGCCTGGACCTTTTCTCGCGGACGTTCGTGCCGAACCCTGGCAGCTCCCCCTCTTCTATATAAACAAACCTTAGGGTTCAGTTTAAGAGGTTGGTAGTTGGAGACTAGGGTTTGACAGTTTCTCTCTTAAGGCATTCTCTCTCTATTTCTCGTATTAAAAAACCTAAATTATGATTCTACTCATTCTTTAGTATTAACCCTAGCACCACAAAATAAACCTTGTGGTGCTAATAAGTTCATTGTGAGCATCCAGGTAATCCAACCTGAGGGTTTATAATAATATTTATATTGCTTGTTATTGCTAACGTTTTTGGTTTATGTGATATGTACATACATGGCGCGTTTTGAGCAAAATGGCTTGTATTAAACCTAATTAATGGATGAATGAATGCTTTTTATTTTGTTATTTATCGCTTTTCTAATGATGAATCATGCTTTGTTTGTGGATTAGTGGATGAATTATGTGTTTGTCCTCTAAATTGCAGGTTTTAGCATATTTATCGTTTTAGCAATAAAAGCATGTAACTTGATAAATTGTTAAAAGTGGTGACAATAATAATTCTTGTTCAAACCAATTAGTTAAAACTAGGAATTTGGACAAATTGAACATTGTTTGGAACCGTAGCATTAATAATTATATTGAATTGATTAGTAAAGGTCGTTGTTGTTAACGGGCGAGTTGGGTGCCTAACACCTTCTTAGCTCGTACCTACGCCTCAAAACTCATTTATGAAGTCAATTTCCCCAATAGGGATTTGGGTGCACAGGAGTTGAGTTGACGTCTTTCAAGACTCTCGACTTAATCTCCAAGGTTTCCAAATTACCTTAAAATTTAGTGGCGACTTCCGACAATCTTAATCATGTCCTTGGTACATAAATCTCTACGTGCATACACACCAAAAGATTCACGAAATTTGAACACCCAATGCGCTCTCCCAGGCTGTCCGGAAACCCGATCCCCGAAAGGAGGGTAGAGGGAAGTCATGCGGAAAAGAGGGGAGAAAAATACGGCAGCCTACACTGGGGGCTGATAGTAAAGGCCGCCATACGAAGGATACCCTGCATACCCGGCATAAGGAGGATACGTCGGCACATGCATAGGACTAGGATCCACATATGGAGTCATACTACTCCACTAGGGCGGTCCGACCGATGCACAGGCATCCTTTCTCTCGTAGGACTCTCCCTCCGGAGGGCTCCTCTCGCGAGGAGGACTACGCTCAGGTGAGCCCACGCCCTTATCATCCGACAGCACCACCAGTTGTGTCCTACGAGGAAGAGGTCGACGGTACTCAACCTGCATTCCACATAAAATTATAAATACATTTCTCAAAAGTACGCAACTTAATGCAAAAAATAAAATTTTATCTTGTCCAAGTCAACTCTTGAGCACGTACCCTTCGAAAGGGCTCGGGATATCCAAGACTTCATGACATGAACTATCTTAAAGACCTTTCCGGTCAGCTCGCGACCAAGCTAAACAAAAGAAAAGTTAGCATGGGCATAAAACAAAACTGGGCATTCCACTTTTTTTGAAAATTACGAATTTACCCCTGAATGCCCAACAAGAAGAGGTAGATCCTGAATGTCCTCGTCAAGATCCTCGGTCATAGGAATCTCCCCCTAGCACTCCTTCTCGCCATAATTTCGACATCGGACCCACATGTCCGGTGATCCACCTCGATGTCATGAACTCGAGGTTCCTACAAGGCAAAGCAAGTTAGTACAATAAGGCAAGAGACATAGAATATCAAGTATAAAGTTCTTACCTTCAAACCCACAAATGAAGGCATGAGATGATCATGGCGGAACTGCTCATAATGACTTGCAAGGTCCTTTGCAAGCTCCCTCACATACCGCATAGCGTCCGAGCCAACCATGGCCGCAACAACCTGCTCGCGTGACAAGCACCTCACCAATAACATGGTTGAGGGGGGATCCAAAGGAATTCTAGGGCCATTCAAGTCGGGATAGACCTGACAAAAAACCCGCTCTCCCAAATACTACTCAAAAGAGAAGGGACCCGCAATCAGGATTATCTGACGATTCACTGCCCTAGAAACAAGGACAGCATCCAGAGCCAACTCGTGATACTTTGCCCACGGGAAGTAATCAATCTGCACAAACAGGCAATATAAGATATTTCCATACGAGAAATGCAATCCATACAACAAATGCAAATATCTTACCTTGTGCTAGTCAATACGGAGAAGAATCTCCCTAAACTACTGGACAAAGCTCAAAGGAACAGGACCCCTATGGCGCCACGCCCTACAAGACGGGAAATCCAAAGTCCATCCAGTAGGCACTAGCTCCAGGAAGTGCTCAAAAAACCAAGGCTACATCCAAACGTGAGATTAATCATCATACACTTAAATCATGCATATCAATAGAGCAAATACAGAGAAAAAAATGCACCTGTAAAACCTTCCAAAAGCTGCATAAGCTCACAACAAGAAGGTTCGCCTGTTTGTACCCCTCGTCATTCACTAGACAGACATATCGCATGCATCTCAAGAGGTTGCCGTAGCCCGGCAACCCCCAGTTGTGCACTCTCACTCTATCCCAGTCCAGCAGACTTGGGAGGTAGATGGCATGAATACGCTCCCCCTTATCAGTAAAAGATAGAGGTAGCAAGAAGATAGACGACAAACATCCTCGCCTTTTGCTCCACCGAGGTATTTCTCTTATACCTCAGTTCGTTTAAAGCCGCAACAAGCTCACTATAGGAACGGTAGTAATGACCCTAAGTATTGCCCCAATGGCCGAAAAGGTCAACCAGCTCTGCCTTACGCTTCCAAATGGAAACGTCATAAACAATGGGCGTACCCAAGCAAGGTACCCCGGTCAAAATCGAAAACTCTAAAGGAGTAATCGTCATCTCCTCATTAAGAAAATGGAACGTGTTGGTAGTATTCCAAAAACGCTCCAAAGACAACCGCACAACACGCCTCTTAACTCGCTCCCTCGAGTCCACCCCTTCAAGAAAGGCCCAAAATCCGCATTCAACACCACATCTTGCACCTCTTTGGGCAAGGTTTTCAAAAGTTTGACGGATCCACCGTAATTTGCATAGTGTTGGGTTCCTGGTTTTAATGATAACGAACAAAGTGTCTTTATCTATGTGTGAACTAACTATGATGACAGGTTGACTTAAAAATGCAAGAAGGTATAATGCTCAAAGCATGATTGCTCATGAAGATACTTGGATCCTAACAAGACATGAAGACAATGTAATGTAGTTAAGTGCATTTGTCATTAGTCTTCATGTACTATGCTTAACTAGTTAGCAAGAGTCTAAATTGACCATGACAAGGAAACAAGGTTGTAGGACTGAGTGCATGCGTCTATGAGTATAGGGGAGCATTCTTGTGAACCCCGTTATCTATGACCAGCACTACAATGTGAAGGAACCAAAGAGGAACAACTAGTTTGACCCTATTCCATCTAAGCTGTGTATCTGGACGAATTTGCACAATATCATATTTATCATTTCTATGAATATTTTGTGTATTATCTTTTTAGATATTCACACAAATATTCTTCTGAAGAAATATAATTTATTATGTAAAAATAAATATTGCAAAATCGTATTTTAAACATAAAAGTATTTTATCTTGAAAGGATATTATCTTGAAAAAAGTATTTTACTTAATGGCTAATGTTAAATACGTGAATTATCTTTTGGAATATTTCTAATTATCTTTTAGAGATTATATTCTGATAAATCACTTGTTAGTTGGCCAAGATTTTCTGGTAAAGTATTTGGACGGATTTTATCTCATAGGTTGAGTTAAGGAAAGGTCTTTGATCTTTACTTAAACTCTATCCTATCTTTTGGTAAATCTTATCATTTATATTTCTGAAGAGAAATAACCTAATTGGACTGAGCTCTTTTGGCCTGCCTATATAAGGCGCCTGATAGGCTTAGTTGTAGGGTTACGCTTTGCGCCCATTATTGAGTTCAGAATAATTTGTGCAAAGCGTTCATTCGTCCAAACCAGATACGTCCAATACTCAGAAAGAACAGCCTTGAACCCTGTTCCCTGTCCTGGTCAGTTTGAGTCTTTGCTTAGATTGATCATTGCATAATAGGTTTTCTGTGGTCTTATTTTGCTTAGTATTGAAATGTGTAATGGGAAAAACAATCTGGTATTTGTAATTGCTCTAGCTTAGTAATGAGCATAGAGTTTCTCTCAAGTCAGTGTGTGACTTGGAGAGATAGGCAACACATCAGTGACGGTGTGTGGTGGTGTTAGGGTACTGTGATGTATCCTAATTTTGGCTATGGTTATAAGATAAGTAGTGTGACAAAATCCCAAGCAATTAGGTCGTGTTTTTTTACTCCTATTGAGCCTAGAAGTTTTCCAAGTGAAAAAAACTTGTGTTATTTACATTCAGTTCTTTACATTCTGTCTTATTCTGCTGCATAGGAACAACGTCCATAACGTTGTTCCCTACCATGTTCTCAAGTTGCAAAACGCGAGAAATTGGAGTCACTCTATTCATCCCCCCTCTAGAGTAACTCAGGCACTCTTCAGTTGGTGTCAGAGCAAGGTTGCTCATTAAAAGGCTAACACCTTGAGTTTTTTCCGCAAAAATGAGTGCAGATAGTGAGATGAGGGAAGGACAACCCACTAACCGTCCACCACTATTTAATGGAGAGTTTTACTCCTGGTGGAAGAGCAGAATGAAAATTTTCATCAAAGTTGTAGACTATGAGTTATGGCAAATAACTCAGAAGGGAGATCTGGTTGTAGAGCAAGTGGATGCAGAAGGAAAGAAAAGCATCAAACCTCCGGAAAAATGGACCAATACTGACATGAAGCCGATAGAGAAAAATGCTAAGGCTATCCAACTCCTTCACTATGGAGTTGTTGCTAAGGAATACAGTCGTATTCAAGGATGTGACACTGCTCAAAGCATCTGGAAGACCTTGGAGACTGCGTATGAAGGCACCTCCCAAGTAAAGCAATCCAAAACAGATATGTTGATTAGGCAATATGAACTGTTTAACATGGAACCAACAAAGACTATCAAAGACATGTATGCTCGATCTAATAATATCCTAAATCAACTTAAATCCCTTGGCAAACTCTTTGATGAAGAAGATGTTGTTAGAAAATTGTTAATAAGTTTACCAATAAACAACACATGGATACCTAAAGTAACAGCTATTCAAGAGGCAAGGGATTTGACCATCATGAAGGTTGAAGAATTAATTGGTAACTTAATGACTCATGAGTTACAAGTTAAATCTAATGAGACCAAGAGAGAAAAGGAGATTGCTTTCCAGGTTGACGAGTTTCCTGAAGATGACCTAGATCTAAATGAAGATGAGATAATCCTTGTTGCCAGGAAGTTTGCTCGCTTCTATGGTAATGGAGGAAGTTTCAATCAAGCTTCGTCAAATTCAGGAAGAGGTGGAAACTTTGACAAATCCAAGATCAGATGTCACAAGTGCTCAAGACTTGCTCATTTCAAGAACGAGTGTCCTAAGCCAAGTGAGAACCTGCAGACAGAACATCGTCTATCCTCCTCCAGAAAGCCAGAAAGGTTCACCAAAAGAGAAGCAAGGTACGTGAGCATGCTGGTTGGTTGGTCAGACAACGAGGATGATAATCCAGAAGATGAAGTGGAGGATCTATGCACTATGGCCAGAACAGATATCTCTTTTAAAGATGAACAAGCAGAGGTAGGTATTCTTGAAATTAAAAGTCAAATTGTTGCTTGGTCTAGAGATAAATCGCTTAAGATGGTACTTTCTATGATGGATCAGTATGAAGAGCTAAACATTGAAAAGGATAACATTTTGCAGGCTTATAATGATTCGAAGGAAGATGAAAATGAATTGTTGGAGATCAAAATCAATTACGAGAAAATGTTAAAAACCTTGAAAAAGAAAAATAAATATCTCAAAGAAACAGTATGCAAAATGAAGGAAACAAGGTCCATCCTTGAAAGTAAATGTTTATCTCTTGAGACTGATTTATCTAAGAAAGTTACTAAGACATTAGAACCTATTTATGTGTGTGATGAAACTGGCCTAGATGAGTTAAAATCTGAATGTGAAATTCTTAGGATCAACTTGGAAAAGGAACTTGAAAAATCTAAGGACTATAAAGGCAAGTTGGATAAGGTACAAGAAGAACTAGTTCGTCTTAACAAATGGACTAGCTCATCTCAAGCCTTAAAATGGCTAATGATCATCATAATAGGTTTAAAAATGGTTTAGGAAGAAAACCTAAGAAGGATGACTGGAATCCCAACACCAAATATGTTGGATTGAAGTATAACAGACTTTGCTGGCATTGTGGACAAGGTGGTCACTATAGGTATGGATGCCAGGAGAGAACTAGGTCTGTTGCCAAGAATAAGCAACATGTAAAAGAAGTTTGGATGAGAAAAGACAGTGTTAAGACTGATTCTGAGAAGAGGGAGCCCAAGCAAGTGTGGGTTCCTAAAACTAATAAGTGACTCTCATTGCAGGCTAAAGTGAAAGAGAGCAAGCCATGGTATGTGGACAATGGCTGCTCAAGGCACATGACAGGAGAAAAATCTGTGTTCCTTTTACTCATAGCCTATGAAGGTGGAAGTGTGACTTTTGGTGACGACCAAAGAGGTGAAGTGGTCGGTATAGGTAAGGTTGGTAAGTCAGTAACACACTCCACAGATGAAGTCTACTTGGTTGATGGTTTGAAGCATAATTTATTAAGTGTTTCACAACTATGTGATAAAGGGAACAATGTCCTATTCACTGCAAATAGTTGCATAGTTGCGAATCACAAGACAAATAATGTTGTGCTAGAGGGAAAGCGGCACAAGAATGTTTACAAAGTTGATGTATATAAGCTTTCCAGTAACTCTCTAACATGTCTCAGTGCTATTGAAACTGATGTCTCATTGTGGCATAGACGGTTTGGATATGTAAGTCTCAATACCTTGAACAAGCTAGCATCACAGAACCTTATCATTGGTTTACCTAAAATCAAATTCAAAAGTGATGAGTTATGTGGTGCTTGTGCTAGAGGTAAGCAGGTAAAGTCTTCCTTTAAGACAAAGAACATGGTAAGTACTTCACGACCTCTTGAGCTTTTACACATGGATCTTTGTGGTCCTATGAGAGATCAAACTCGTGGAGGAAGAAATTATGTTTTTGTTATTGTAGATGACTATTCAAGATTCACATGGATCTTGTTGCTTGTCTTGAAAGATGAAATCTTTGCTAACATAATGCAGAAACATGTTGGAGCTGATATACTATCTCTAAGGTCTGATCATGGCACAGAGTTTGAGAATGAAAAATTCATAAACTATTGTTCTCAACATGGCATTTATCACAACTTCTCTTCCCCAAGGACGCCCCAACAGAACGAGGTAGTTGAAAGGAAGAACAGGACCTTGGAAGATATAGCTAGGACCCTGTTGCTAGCTAGTGATCTTCCTATGAACATGTAGGGAGAAACTGTTATCACAGCTTGCTATATTATAAATCGTACCATGCTAAGGCCCATTCTGAGAAACACACCCTATGAATTACTCAGAGGAAGAAAGCCAAATATTTCCCACTTTAGAGCTTTTGGTTGCAAGTGCTATGTACATGACAATGAAAAGTCTAACCTGGGAAAATTTGATGCTAGGAGTGATGAGGTTGTCTTTGTAGGCTATGCTCCTCATAGCAAAGCATACAAGGTCCTGAACAAGAGAACTCAGAAAGTTGATGAAAGTGTACATGTTGTGTTTGATGAATCTAATGCAAGTCTTGAGTCAGTCTTGAGTCATTGATGAATCTAATGTACATGTACATGTTGTGTTTGATGAATCTAATACAAGTCTTGAGTCAAACTGGTTGACTTCCCAATTGGCCTTGCACCAGAAAGGGAAGAAGAAGAAGAAGAAGAAGTTTCAGAAGAAACAGGTAATGCTGTGGAGGAGGAAACAGGGTCTACACCTCCAAGAGTCCACACAATGGACTCAGGGGGAACAAATACTCCTGATATGGGAACAACACCCATAGAGGAAGGAGGTGATCAAAATCAAAATCCAAGAGAGGACCCTGTTCCCTCTCCATAAAGAGATGATCCAGAAAGTTCTGGCTTCCAACCACGGTCTTGGAAACATCAGAGCTCTCATCCCATGAATCAAATCATCAGTGATATAAACAAAGGGATTCAAACGAAAGCTTCTGTTCAGAACATCATGGATTTTTCTGCTTTTTTATCCTATATTGAACCACATAATATTAATGAAGCTTTGCAGGATGCTGATTGGATAACTGCAACGCAAGAGGAACTCAACCAGTTTGCAAGGAACAAGGTCTGGCACCTTGTTCCTAGACCTGATAATAGGACCATCATTGGAACTAAATGGGTGTCCAGGAACAAACTGAATGAGATAGGTACTGTGGTTTAGAAAAAAGGCTAGATTGGTTGTTCAAGGTTACAACCAGCAAGAGGGACTGACTATGATGAGACATTTGCCCCTATTGCTAGAATTGAGGCAATACGCATGCTGATAGCATTTGCAGCTCATATAGACTTCAAATTGCAACAGATGGATGTCAAAAGTGCTTTTCTGAATGGGTACCTGAAAGAGGAAGTCTATGTGAAGCAACCCCCTGGGTTTGAAAGCAATGAGTCCCCTGACCATGTCTATAAACTGGACAAAGCATTGTATGGCTTGAAACAAGCTCCTACAGCTTGGTATGAACGTCTGTCAAAGTTCTTAATGGACAATGGTTATCAAAGGGGACAAGTTGACACAACCCTGTTCTTACGAGCAAAGGGGAAAAGTTTGTTAGTTGTACAAATCTATGTTGATGATATAATTTTTGGTGCAACTAATCAATCTTTGTGCAGGGAATTTTCTGAGTTGATATGATGAGTGAATTTGAATTGAGTATGATGGGTGAACTTAATTTCTTTTTAGGATTACAAATCAAACAAACTTCTGAAGGGTCAATGATTCATCAACAAAAGTATGCTAGAGAGTTGATCAAGAAATATGGCATGAGAGATGCCAAGGTCTATGACACACCTGTAGCCACTAATGTCAAGCTTGACATGGATATAGCAGGTAAGAGTGTTGATCAAACAGTGTATAGAGGTATGATTGTTTCATTATTGTACCTAACTGCTAGTAGACCTGATATCGTGTATAGTGTTGGCTTGTGTGCAAGGTTTCAAGCAAACCCCAAAGAGTCACATCTTGCACAAGTCAAACGTATCCTAAGGTACCTCAAGGGAACTGAAGACTTATGTCTTTGGTGCCCTAGAGGTGCTGGCATTGATTTGATTGGCTATGCTGATGCTGATTATGCAGAATACCTTGTAGACAGGAAGAGCACATCAGGCATGGAAACCTTCCTAGGGCCTTGCTTGATCTCTTGGGCCTCCAAACAGCAAAATTCTGTGGCCATGTCTACTGCTGAAACTGAGTATGTGGCAGCAGCTTCATGTTGTGCACAATTGTTGTGGGTAAGACAACAATTAAAGGATTTTGGAATCGATGCAGGTTGTATGTGAATCTTGTGTGACAACACAGGTGCTATAAATATTTCCAAAAATCCAGTGCAGCATTCAAGAACAAAGCACATTGACATTAGACATCACTTTCTGAGAGAAAATGCAGAGAAAGGATTCATTAAATTGAATTTTTGCAAGACGCAGGATCAACTGGCAGACCTCTTTACTAAACCATTGAGTAGAGAAAGGTATGAGAAACTCAGACTAGAAATAGGCATGATCAAGATTACTTAGTTGTATGTGCACTCTGTTCCCTCGATGATTGGCTAGAGTGTGTCTACATGTTTCATGTGTGTATATTTGTGATTTGTGTGGCTTGTTAAAGCTTTTGTATGTCTATACCAGCTCGCGTGCAGTAAAATGCATAATTGTATGACCTGAACTAAAGGACTCACTTTGGTCTATTGATATGTTCCTTATTGTCCTCAAAACTGTTGTTGTATGAATCTTAGAGACCTATACATGGACAATGTTCCCTCAGTCACTCTGCCTCAAGCACACCTGTTCCGAACGGGCAAATTCAAACGCATTTAATTATGTCTGATTTCCTAATTATTAGAGGCGGTTAGATTTATTTCCCTATAAATAGGGGCTAGCCGTTGTTCTTCATCATCACAACTCCAAATTAGCTCCCTAATATCTCTCTCTCACAAACTCTTCCCGTTTACTCTTTCTCTCTCTCACACAAAATTCTTCCCATTATTTCTTTCTCTCTCAGAATTCTCTCTCTTCTTCTCCAAATTTTTGAATTTCTTCCCGTTATTTCAAGAATCAATCCCTAAATTGTCGTTTATGTTCATCCCTTGACAAGCCTAATCTCAGCTATAAAAATGGTGAGTGGAACCAGGTCTTCAGCAACCAAGAAGTCTCTAGCTGCTAAATTACCAGCTGACACAACACCTTCCACCCCTCCCATAAAATCTTGAACCCCATTCACAACCCCTGTCATGCCAGTTAAGTCATCAGCTAGCAAGAAACCTGGCTTTCCTAAGTCAGCTCAATCATCCCACCTTCCTCACTAGAGCCTTCCACTGAACCCTTGGTGGGAGAAGAAACTACGCAAGAGAAGGCAGGGGCCTCAGTCTCTTCTTCCAAGAAGAAAACCAAGAAGAGCACAACAAAGCGAGTTAGCGTTTGATGAGTGCATAAATAGTGTTATTATTCATATCTAAACCGCACTCATTTATCCTAGGTTTACGTAATTCCTCTTATATTTTACTGAATTATGATTAATTATATATGAGGATTACTACTTTGGTATTTTGGTGTTTTAATTGTGATTTTAGGGTCAAATTAAACTCCATATGCAAAGGACTTAGGATTCTCTTTGGATGCTCAAGATGACCAAGGCAAGAGAAGTAATCAAGAGTATTGAAGAGAGCATTGCATACCTTCTTGGATGCATCTAGACACTCAAATGGAGTTACTAGTGGCTTTAACTCTTTTGGGAGTTATGTTGGTGACTTATTGATGTTTGGTAGGTTACTCTTTGCAAACTGTCTAGGTTCATCTTGGTGTTTTCTTATAAATAGGATCTCATCACATCCCATCTCGAAGGATCTCTTTTCATAGTTTATTTTTCCTAGTCCACTTTACGCTTTCTAGATTAGTGTAGTAAGAATAAAAATGTAGATTTCAAGAGTTTTATTAGTTCGTTCTTCAAGTTCAAGCGTTTCTTCTATTTCTCTTGAAGATTATAATTGAAGCGACTTGGTTTATTTCTTATCTCTACTCTCTATTTCTCCCTCTCTATGCTTCTAATTTTGATTGCTTTATTAGTCTAATAGCTTTTAGCATGAATTTCATTACGTTTTTAGTTGGCGTTGTAGAAATCATGAGTAGGTAATTTTCTTTTTCTAGGGTTGATCTAGCTTAATTAAATCCTATGATGCTTAACTAAAGAAGTAGAAAATAGCATGTACACTATCGCGGCTGAGCGGGCAGCATCAGGTCCATCTAGCCGCTCGCCCCGAGACCACCGCCGGACCTGACGGTCTCTTGCTCACCAACACCGCCTCTGTCTCTCTCACCCCGCCTCTGTCTCTCTCACCCGCTCAGGTGAGAATCGAATCTAGCCTCCGCCCGACTCGCTCTTCCACCACAGCCGTTTCTCTCTCCTCACATTAACCTGCCCAATCCCCTGCCACCCCCCTCTCACCATATTCTCTCACCTCCTCTGTCCCTTGCCTCTCCGCTTCACCCATCACTGCCACCAATCATCTCTTAACCCACTGATTAAACCGCCCTCTCACCCCCATCTCAGTCACCACCGCCCACATCTGTCAGGTGTCCTTGTTCTGTTCCTTAGTGATGGTATATGTACCTGGAGGTATACTTTTGGCGGTTGTTCATTCGAATTTGGGGGTTTGGTGTGATTTACCACTCTTGATTGATTTGGACTTGTTATATCACTTTGGCATTGTTTGTTACTGCTGACTTGAAGAAGTGATGATCGTATCTGACTTTTTGGCTTTTGCTTGAAACTTGTCTTGCGTCACTCACAAAGTTAAAGATCCATTTGCTAATCTCGATATCTCCCTATTTGATGAGGCCTTGTGAGTATTCTTTCTTCTTTCCCCTCTATACTATGTCCTTTCTTACATTGAGGACAATGTGCAATTCAAGTTTGGGGGAGGTGATTGACTGATTATTGTGGGTGATTTGATTAAATGTGATAGATAGCTGTATTTTGCATATAGATTCATGTTAGGTTGCATTTTAGATAGAAATTTTTCATATTTTCATTTATTTTTGTTTATTTTCTTTTTTTTTTATTAGTTTATTTAGTTTTTCATGCATTTTAATTCATGTAGTTTAGGTTTTTATTTTTGCATGCATGATAAAAAAAATTGAAAAATGAAAAAAAACGAGTCAGATATGATCCTTCAATGTTCGAAGCTCTTTTTGTGAGAAATTTAAAGGAATTGTCTCAACTTTTGTGAATAATGGTCTTTAGCCTTAAAAGCTCATAGCATGATTGTGATTGTAGACCATTGGTTTGTGGAATGCATGTTTGTTGCCCTCGATGTTGCATAGTTGATTTGAATAGACCAAAGATGACCATGTGAGATTTTGAGCCTTTGATTGATCGATTCATCACTTTCGATCTTATGGTTTCTTTCTTGTGTGTGTGACTCTTCAAATTGCGGTATTCTCTGGAACTTGCCCGGTTTCTTATCAAAATTGCACTTGACAAGCTCATGCTAGGAAATGATAGAAGCATTCTTTGTTTTTAGCTACATTAGCCAAATATCTAGCTTGATACATGTTTCACTCTTTGTAAACCCATTTGAGCCTTGAGCCGTTTTATTGGATAAAACCACATTACAAGCCTTGATTTCCTAAACACATCTCTTTCACCGAGGCTAGGCTAGTGGAGTTGATTTATTTATGAAAGTTGTGATTTGTGATGATGAAAGCAAAGATTGGCATTGGGTTTTGAGTTGGTGTTTCTTGTGAATTGGTAAAATTTAGGTTGTTATATCTTAAAAAAAAAAAAAAGAATTATTGAATAATGGTTTCGTATGAGTGAGACAAGAAGGTAGAAGAAAAAAAAAAGCATAATTTCTTCATAATGGCTTCTCCTTCGTAGTCTCTTTGTGGGTTTTAATGGATATGATCACTTGGTAGTTGGGTTGGAGTTAGTGAGTGAAGTTGTTTTTGTGCTATCTTGATCTTTGCACAGAGATTTAAGAAAGCGTTTTTAACTCCACTAGTTTTTGCTCCTAGTCCACATTCCCAAATGTATTATCCTACCTTTACCCCGAGCCTCATTACAACTCCGTAAAAGTCTTCTTGATCTTTCCATGAGTAATTGTCATTGGCAATGGCAAGTTAGAATATGGGCAAGCTTATGGTAGATACCGCATTTGGATTGAGTCTTGAGAATTCTATTGATATAACCTAAACACATGAGTGTGAGTGTTCACATTCCTAGAGTGAGGGTTTGTTCGATCTTCTATGCTACTATCGAAGGTGGGCCTTGTGGTAAGATTGCTGGTTTGATTTACAATTTACATGCTATGCTATGAGTTTTAAATGGATATTGATTTGTTGATAATAATTGTGGAGCCTTTTCCTTTGAACTTGATGTTTCTTTTGAAATGAAAATTGAGAAGGTGATCTCCTACTCTCCCTATGATGTCTTGTTGATAATGTTTTGCTTGGGGACAAGCAAAAACTTAAGCTTGGGGGAGTTTGATGAGTGCAAAAATAGTTTTATTATTCATATCTAAACCGCACTCATTTATCCTAGGTTTACGTAATTCCTCTTATATTTTACTGAATTATGATTAATTATATATGAGGATTACTACTTTGGTATTTTGGTGTTTTAATTGTGATTTTAGGGTCAAATTAAACTCCATATGGAAAGGACTTAGGATTCTCTTTGATGCTCAAGATGACCAAGGCAAGAGAAGTAATCAAGAGTATTGAAGAGAGCATTGGATACCTTCTTGGATGCATCTAGACACTCAAATGGAGTTACTAGTGGCTTTAACTCTTTTGGGAGTTATGTTGGTGACTTATTGATGTTTGGGAGGTTACTCTTTGCAAACTGTCTAGGTTCATCTTGGTGTTTTCTTATAAATAGGATCTCATCCCATCCCATCTCGAAGGATCTCTTTCCATAGTTTATTTTTTCTAGTCCACTTTACGCTTTCTAGATTAGTGTAGTAAGAATAAAAATGTAGATTTCAAGAGTTTTATTAGTTCGTTCTTCAAGTTCAAGCGTTTCTTCTATTTCTCTTGAAGATTATAATTGAAGCAACTTGGTTTATTTCTTATCTCTACTCTCTATTTCTCCCTCTCTATGCTTCTAATTTTGATTGCTTTATTAGTTTAATAGGTTTTAGCATGAATTTCATTACGTTTTTAGTTGGCGTTGTAGAAATCATGAGTAGGTAATTTCCTTTTTCTAGGGTTGATGTAGCTTAATTAAATCCTATGATGCTTAACTAAAGAAGTAGAAAATAGCATGTCATTAGAATTGTTGCACAATGTTTGACTGCAATCTTGTTGCGTATATTAGATGATTAAGTCAAAGCCTAGAGAAGCTTCTTAATTTTCGTACCTCAATCATTCATCAAGTTTGCCTAATCACGAGAGTAGTTTAGAATAACTTGGGACTATTGGAAAGAAAATTATATATACTTCATGCTCTTGATATTTTCTTAACTCCATCAGAATAGGTAGTTGACAATTATATTGAGTATTCCTTTCTCGCTTCGAGAGAAGGTTTTAGGATTCATATTTCGATCCTTGCAACATTCCACATGACATGCTAGTTGATACTTGTTTATTCGCATCTACGATCTTGACTAAGTGAAATCAACCCTAGGTTCTTTTTCTTATTATTTTCTGTTATATTAGTAATTAGTTTATTTGTTTTAATCCAACAATCCAATTTGTGAATCACTTAGCTTGTTAAATTTAAGATAACTTAGTACTTGGAATCGATAGCTCCCTGTGGTTCGATATTTTATTACTTCGATACAACCCGTACACTTGCGGGCCTATCAGCGTTTTTGAGCTAGCTCATGAAGTAGACGCTCTTCTGAATGAAGGAGCTGAGATCGGTGCTAAGTATGTTAAAGGGCCTGGTGAGAAGGGAAAGAAAAAGAAAGAGGGTGCTGGGAAATCAAAAGGAGAGAAAAAGGAGAGTGAGGGAGGAGAGAAGTCTGGAACAGAGAGCGCCTCTGCTCAGGGGGAACAGGGATCTGCTGTGAACCCACCTGTTCCCACAGCTGATCCTAAGAAACCGAAGAAGACCACTGCTGGGTCTTCCAAGAAACAGGGTTCCCTTCTCAAAGACCCTGTCACAGAACATGTTCCCACACCACCTCAGTCAAAGAAAAGAAAGACCGTTTCTGAATGGGTCTTGGACGCAACCACTGAGACTCCTCCACCCGAGGCAGCTGAGACTTCTTCTCGTCCTGCCAAGAGGAAGAAGGCCTTAGTCTCCATGCCCTCTGCCTCTACTCTTGCTGGCATCACTGGCAAGACAAAGAAGATGAGCCAAGATGAGATAGATGCAAGGACTGCTCAAATCCTCTCCAGACGAAGCATGCCAGGTAAAGTTTGGTGTTTGGATTGGATGAAGGATAATGGGGCTGGGGATTTTTTTGAAAATGTCAAGTCTCAGGGGTGGGGTACTTATTTGACCACTAGGACTACCTTCCACTATGCTGAATTCAAGAAGTTCTATCTAAACTAACTGTGAAGAAGGGGGTGGTCAGGAGTGAGGTGTCTGGGGTTCACATTAAATTCAATGCGTCTGATTTAGGGAAGATCTTGGGAGTCCCTAGTACAGGTTTTACTGAGTGGGCTAGGGGTGGTGTCTGGCCTGAGTATGAGGCACTTGACCCTATAGCCACTGAAGAAAGTACTCCAGAAATATGGAGGAGGATGTGGCCAAACAGGTAAAGGTTGTGGACCTTGTTCCTATGCACAAGCTGTACTTTGCACTTGTGTTTAGGACCCTGGTCCCTAGGGAGGAAGCTAGGGAATATTGCTCAGCCTATGACATGAGCATTATGGACTTGGTTGAACGAAGAGAGAAGGTGAATCTTCCTGCACTTATGATTCACCATATTGCCTACGTCCTTAGTGCCAAGAAAATTACCCACTCTCTACCATACGGATATGCTCTCACCTTGGTCTTCAAACATTTTGGGGTGCCTCTTTCTGTTGGGGCATCGCCTATGACAGTGAATGAGGTAGGTAAGTAGTAGTTAAAGCAAATTGGCTTCAGGTTTGATGAGGATCCAGAGGAGACGGGGGATGATGAGGAAGTTGGTTCTGAGGGGGATTAAGGCCCAGAGGCTGTTTCCATGGAAGGGGCAAGCATCAGCAGAGCTTCCATGTTTACTACACTACAACTGGTAGAGGCAAAGCTCAATTCTGTGACCTCCAAGCAAGCTGACCTGACTCAGAGAGTTGTTGATCTGACTGATGCAGTGACCAAGGCGGATAAGGCTCATCAAAGCAAGCTTGATGAGCTTATCAAGATGCTAAGAGACAGGTTTGAGGTTGAGAATGAAGATGTACCTGCTGACAACCCCAACCCTTCAGACCTTGTTCCTCCCCCTGCTGTTTAAAGCCTTAATCATTTTCCCCTCTTTTCTCTCTTTTCTCTCTAGGTGTTGTTTCTACTATAACAATACCTTCGTTTGTGACTGTGCTATATATATAAAATTTGGTCCTTTTTGGTTTATGTGATTTGACTATTTTCTAGATGGCCTATATCAATAGATTTTTAAGTTTGAGCTACTAATTCTTGCATTTGTTTGCATACACTTAAACCATGGAGGTGATGGTTGTGACATACTTGCTACAATTTGGCTTAACTTATCACTATTTGCATGTTTAACAAATGTCCATGACACTTTTTGATGATCCCAAAAGGGGGAAGAGTGGTGTGCTTATGATTAGGTTTGATATGATCATGTTTAGGTTTAGTCTAGTTTAATTCTCGTACCTTGTTAACCTATTCACTATGGATGGGTAGCACACAAATTTTTATTTTATCCTCTAATGGTTTCTGGTTTGAAATGGTGTTTTCTCTGCCTACTCTGATTCTCTTAAGTCTTGAAAGTTGCAACTCTGATTGCACAAATTTCTCTCTGCAAAAGTCTCAACGTGATGGATGATAATGTTAAGCTGAAGTTATTGGTTGAAGCTGTGAACCCTGTTCCTACTTACCCGTGGTTCTTCTTGTTGGTTCACAGCAATGGTAAGTCAAGGTAAGCTTGAGTTAGTTTTTGTACTCAATATAATTGGTATCTAGCTCAGATAAGCACACTAGTTTGTCATCATAAACAAAAGGGGGAATTTGTTGGGTTCCTGGTTTTGATGATAACAAACAAAGTGTCCTTATCTATGTGTGAACTAACTATGATGGCAGGTTGACTTAAGGATGCAAGAAGGTATAATGCTCAAAGCATGATTGCTCATGAAGATGTTTGGATCCTAACAAGACATGAAGACAATGTAATGTAGTTAAGTGTATTTGTCATTAGTCTTTATGTACTATGCTTGACTAGTTAGCAAGAGTCTAAATTGACCACGACAATGGTACAAGGTTGTAGGATTGAGTGCATGTGTCTATGAGTACAGGGGAGCATTCTTGTGAACCCAATTCTCTATGACCAACACTACAGCGTGAAGGAACCAAAGGGAAACAACTAGTTGGACTCTGTTCCTTCTAAGCTGTGTATCTGGACGAATTTGCATAATATCATATTCATCATTTCTACGAATATTTTGTGTATTATCTTTTTAGATATTCACACAAATATTCTTCTGAAGAAATATAATTTCTTTTGGAAAAATGAATATTGCAAAATCGTATTTTAAACAGAAAAGTATTTTATTTTGAAAAGATATTATCTTGGAAAAAGTATTTTACTTAATGGCTAAGTATATATTGTTAAGTAAGTGAATTATCTTTTGAAATATTTCTAATTATCATTTAGAGATTATATTCTGATAAATCACTTGCTAGCTGGCCAAGATTTTTTGTTAAAGTATTTGGACAGATTTTATCTCATAGGTTGAGTTAAGAAAAGGTCTTTGATATTTACTTAATTTCTATCCTATCTTTTGGTAAATCTTATCATTTATATTCTAAAGAGATTTAACCTAATTGGACTAAGCTCTTTTGGCCTGCCTATATAAGGCGCCTGATAGGCTCAGTTGTACGATTAAGCTTTGCGTGCATTATTGAGTTCAGAATGATTTGTGCAAAGCGTTCATTCGTCCAAACCAGATACGTCCAGTACTCACAAAGAACAACCTTGAACCATGTTCCCTGTCCTGATCAGTTTGAGTCTTTTCTTAGATTGGTCATTGCATAATAGGTTTTCTGTGGTCTTATTTTGCTTAGTATTGAAGCGTGTAATAGGACAAACAATCTGGTATTTGTAATTGCTCTAGCTTAGTAACGAGCGTAGAGTTTCTCTCAGGTCAATGTGTGACTTGGAGAGATAGGCAACACATCAGTGACGGTGTGTGGTGGTGTTAGGGTACTGTGTTGTATCCTAGTTTTGGCTCTGGTTATAAGATAAGTAGTGTGACAAAATCCCAAGTAACTGGGTCGTGGTTTTTACTCCTATTGAGCCTAGGAGGTTTTCCACGTGAAAAAGCCTTGTGTTATTTACATTCTGTCTTACTGCATAGGAACAACGTCCATAACGTTGTTCCCTACCATGTTCTTAAGTTGCAAAACGCGAGAATTGGAGTCACTCTATTCATCCCCCCCCCCCCTCTAGAGTAACTTAGGCACTCTTCACTTAGGCCCCCAAATTCCCATCGAGTTCCTATGATCAAGTTTGCATTTCTTAGGTACACATTTCAATCAAATGTCAATCCTAAAGCATGTTTCTAAGTTCATTCAAGCCGCGCAAGATCGCATGCGATACAAACTTGACAATTGCATACAAATTCTATCCAAGGCAAGCATATAAACTCAAAAATAAATGCATAAAACTATGAATTACAAGAGTTTGAAGGACTTACCACGAATTTGGAGGACCGAGAACTCAAATGAGTCGCCGATCGAAAGAGCAACTCCGACTGATCCCAAACAATGTCGGGCATCCTATCCGACCTCGTATACCTATCTTGAGGGAAAGTCACGTTAGGCTTGCTCTTTGAAGGCTTCACATGAGGAGGGAAGGCCTTTGTAGAAATGTCGATTTCTTCAACTTTCTCCCGCACCTCGGCCATTTTATTCTTCCTCTTTTGCAATCTTGGAGCCATTGAGCAAGAATGAACAAGCAAGCAAGAACAAGCAAGCAAAAATGGAGAATTTCGGGTTTTCTCTTTCCAAGGGTTTCAAAATCCCACTCACAATTTCACCCCAAACTTATGAGAATTCAATTAAAAAAAAAAAAAAAACTTCAAATTATGCAAAGATTAGACAAAAGCAAGAAAATGCAAGCAAAAAGGAGCAAATTTGAGCAAGAAATGGCAAAGATTGAAGTTTGAGCAACAATAGAGGAAAAGAGAGAGAGGCTCGAAATTTTGGGGATATAATGACCCAAAATTCGGCCTTCCCTTATAAAACCCCACCCGCAGCGTTGAATCGTCCTCCAGCGGCCCGATTCAGGACCGCTGGCCCCAGAGGCTAGAACGCCAGGCCTGGCGGTCCCCCTATGCACCTCCGCAGCCCAGCATCAACCACTAGGCGGGCTCGTTTTTGCCGCTGAGCGCCCAGCGGTCCAACGCATGGCCGCTGGGGCTCTTTTCTCTTTCGCCTCTCTTGTGTCGGGCCCACGAGTTCAAATTCCACGCGAGATTTTATTTTTCGACCGTAAGAAGCCCGGGAACTACAGGAACGTCACCCAAAGTGACCATTTTACCCATGCAAGACGATTCCTATCCTAAGGACCCGATAAAATCATATTTTAAGGCACATGCATAATCTCTTATTTTTCAGGCAAGGCATTGGGAGCGACGAAAGCTCTTTGGTGGTAGGCTATTAAAATTAGTCTTACGTCTGCACTAGCAAAGCATTGGGAGTGACGAAAGTTCTTCGGCGTTAGGCTATTAAAATTAGCCTTACCTCAGCACCGACAAAGCATCAGGAGTGACAAATGCTCTTTGACGAAAAGCTATTAAAATTAGCCTCACGTTGGCATCAATAAAGGATGTAACCCTGACCATAAGCGGTCAGGATTTACTTTTTATTTCTTTTCTCTAACATAAGCATTTTCAAAAAAAATGCAGGCATTTTTAGCAAATACTTTGACCTTCGCTTTCACAAACTCGGCCAAAGTGGGGGCTTCTGTAGACACCCTAATCGGTTCTCATCCTCTGGCGCCGCAAACTCCGATCATGATGGTAATGGATTAATATGGACGTAAGTAGAAAATGACATTGCTTGGAATTCTAGACCAATTTCCTTGAAACCTCATTCTTTGGATAACCCTTGTTAAAAGGATTCCAACGCCATTTACCTTGCCTCGATAAGGTTCCCGCATCAAAAGATATCATGTCTTAAAGAGTTGGGTCAAAACCGCTCGAACCCGACCCCCTGGGTCCGCCCAAGGGCATTTTCGTAATTTACTAAGCACAAAAAGTAAAAAAGACCTTAGTCACGCGCCCGCCTCCAGGTCTAGCGGCTGACGCTAAGGACCCAGCGGCACACGCGTGGCATCGGAGGTGTTTTCGCCAGCCGCTGAGCCCCAGCGGTGTACCGCTGAGTTCCAACGGTGTGCCGCTGGCCCCAGCTGGCTTCCGTGTAGCTGCTGGGCCTTTTTTTTTGGCTGGGCCGAAGTTGGCGCATGGGCTTCCAACTTTAGGCCCCTATTTGGTCTCCTAACTCTATAAATTCTCTTATTCACCCTCTTTTGAGAGAAGTTGGTCAGTTTATAATTTTGACAGAAATTTTGAAAGCACAAAACTCTAAATCATAGAGAATTCAGAATTGAAAGACTCAAGCAAGCCCTTGCATTCAACCTAGCACCCAAGACCGAAGACCAAATCTAATTCTACCAGTCTCGTTCGAATTGAAAGTCCAGGTTAACCATCCTGAGGGCCTAAACTCTTTATTTAAATTCCCTTTTCTTATTTTTAATCATGTGGTTAACCATCTTGAGGGCCTAAACTCTTTATTTAAATTCCCTTTTCTTATTTTTAATCATGTTTTACCTAACTTTTAATTATGGTTGAATTATTATTCATGTTTTGATCTTTATTAATTGTGCATGCATGTTAGTTTATTTAAAGTTTGCATCTTTTGTAATAATTCATGCATATAGTGATCCCTTTAAGTTTATTTTAGCATAAAGTTAGCATTTTTGCATTGTACTTCCATTGAAGTCACTAACGAATTTATTTATGTATGTGCATATGCAATGCTTGACGCGTTTAGCAAGTGTGGTAGGTTGGAACGGTTTTATTTATTGCTTTTATCTCTTGGTTTGGGTTTAATAGATTAATTGCATGCAAATTGGACATAAATTGTGCAAAGTGACAATGGTACTTAAATTGGTTGTCTTTAACTCGCCTAGTTAATTTTAGGACTTTGAACGACCGGATTTATGTGGAACCATATATAGTTTAAACAAATATTTGACATGGATAAGCTTAGTAGAGGCTCTTAATTCGGGTGATTTAGATAGGATTCGTTTTATCTCTTTTGTACCTACACCACCGAACTCAATCTTTGGCCCCTTTGGGTATGAGTCAATTCCCACACGGAGTTGGGTGCACTTTTTAATGATTTTCAATTGTTTCCTTAAAAATTGGTGGCGATTTCATTGCTTGCAAATTATTTCTCCATCACAATATAATTGTGTTGCCTTATGACGTATTATTTAATTAAGAACCATTTAATTCCAAACAAAATATTTCGATTGTCACTACCTCATTGACCTTGAATCTATGTTTTCCTTACAAAAGATGCTGATGGGAAATTGAAAAGGTGAGTAAATTCGTGCATCTTTATGATATTAATAAGGTGAATCCTAGAAAGAGATATATTGTTGAATTTGACCAACCAATTCGGAAGGGTGGCTCAATACTTGTTAAATACCTTGGGTACATGGCAAAGCTTGAGAGGTTTTGCCCGATTGAGTTTGAGAGTTGGCATAAGTTGGATGAACAATATAAAGAGGAAATTGTCAAGTTGGTTCGGGTAAGTGAATGTTATTTCATCATTAATCTTTGAGGTAGAAGTTTGTATATTTGTATTCTGGAGACCATGCACTCTAATTTGACGTTTCAATTATATATGTAGACCAAATTTTTTATTCCTTATTTGGAGATATATAACAAAGGAATTCTCAAACATGTCGACAAGCGTTGGAGGCGGTTTAAGCATTGTTTGAAAAAACATAAGTTTGATCTAGACACACGATCAAAGGAAGTGATTTTTGAAGATATTCCTGTAGGACATTTACGTGCTAATTGGAGGCGATTAGTTAGCTACTGGTATTCAACAAATGGGCAGATTACTTCTGTTACTATAATAGGATAAAATGTACTTGGAGTCATATTTATTTATGTCCTTTTTGTATACATGTAATATATGTATAAATCATTTATCTTTGATTGTAGCAATTGGCCGAATGTGGAAAGGAGGCACGAGTTTTGCAAAATCATTTGCACACCACTGGTACTAAGAGTTATGCAAATATGCGACTTGAATTTGTATTACTTCTATCTACCAACTTTGGATGCCTAATTTGTATGATTATGGGTATGAATGTGTGGTATAATACTTAATTGTGCTATTAAATTACAGGTTGAAAAAAATGAATAGAGAGCATGGCGCTATTGAGTGTTTGAGAACTATCATAAAAAGAAAGATAAAAGTTTTGCTGAAGGCATATTAACTGAAGAATTCTTGGTATGTATACAAACATATTAATGATAACTATTATTCTCTTCTTAAGTCTAAGCTTAGGCTTATATATTTCTCTTACAGGAAGAAGCGAAGTCCAAAGTTCAGGAAGTTCTAGCCAACTGTTATTCTCCTAAGTCTCAAGTTGAAGTTGAGAATGAAGTCTTCAATAATCTAATGTATGGAGATGAGATTCCTAAACGTCCTGTTGGTTATGAGTTTGGAGTCAATTCAATATCTGTTTTCGGTGTACGTGGAAAGTTAAGGAAAAGTGGATGCAGTGGTGCTAATAATAGTCAGGTGGAAGTTATCCTTGCTTCTATCATGAAGTAAAATGAAGAACATTAAAAGAGAATGAGCACCTTGAGTCGAAGTTTGATAAAAAAAAAATCAAGAGCTTCTGATGCAAATATTGAATGGAATGCGCAATAGTAATTTCTATCATGAAAATTTGGACATTGCTCAATTTGTATTGCATAAAGGAAAGTCTCAGGTCAGTGCTACTACTTCATTATGCTTGTAATCAAAGGAAATGTTGTTCAAGAGTTGCTTGATTATTGAACATGTGATATGAGAAGTGGAATGTTTAGTAGATACATAATGGTCTGGCTACCTTGGATAACATTGCTAAGAGATGTATATTCTAGGTTAATAGATGCATCATGTGCAAAAATAATGCAGAAGCATGCAAACATCTATTTTTTGAGTGCCCTGCTAGTAAGAGTATATGGAAAAGAATTTTAAGCTGGATGGGTATTACTAGGAAGTGTCTCAGTCTTCATCATGAACTGAGATGGTTTCGCGGATTCAACAGATGACAGGAAAGAAATGGTAGAATCTTTAATGGGAAACAAAGAACTACTGATCAAACTGTGCATAGTGTACAGTGTATTGTTTGTATTAGAATGACTGTTCATAGAGCTGATGAACAGAGTGATACAGAAGTGCATCAGAGACTGGTAGGATACGCTATTCAGCGTGTTTTTTTTAGGGCACTATTCCGGTGTCTTTTGGGTGAATGGAATATATACTTACCATTTTCCAAAAGAAATGAAAATAATATTTATTAGAATATTGTTTGCAATTCTTAATGTGCTTCCTCCAATGGTGGAGGTAAAACAATGACAAATGAAATAGTCATTCTGTGAATTGTTGTTTTTCTGTATATATGATAAATTTATGGTTGAAACTTTTTTTTTCGACGTTGTTTTGAGAGTATCACTGTCATTCATCTCTTGATGTTGGGTTTGTAGAGGTGTAATATATAATGATAAGAAGTTAATGAGTTTTATTTTTTCTTTGAAGATTGCAGATGCACCGAATGGTTTTGATGCTCCCAGTTGGTCACAAGATGGTCACGATGGGTCACATGTAGGTGCTTATAATCATAGTAGATCGGAGGATAATCGGTGGGAAGATATTGATCGGTCTCCTTCAATTTAATCGAGTATTTAGCTTTGGGTAGCTAGTTCAACTTGTTGCCAGCAAATGAAATACGCTTATTAGGATAGAGGGACTACAGAGAATGTCCACACAAAAAATTTGGCGGATAAAGTGATGTATTTGTGTTGAATTTCTTAGTAAGTTTTCGGAATACAGCTAGATAGCATACTGTAACGGATAGGGTGTTATAGGATTGCTTGTTTCAATTGTATGTATAGGTTCAGTACCAGGTGTAATAGAGGAGTCACTCTGGCTTCTGGTGTACGTGGTACTGGATATCCAAGGGTGTTGTTTTGACACCCTTTGGAAGATGGGAAAAAAAATACGCTTATTATTATTTTGGACTATATTTTCAGCACTTAGAATACTTTTGGAGTACATTATGCATGTGACAGTGAAAGATGAAGTGGATTCAAAATATTAGCAGTTGGAATTTTTTTCTTGTAAGAAATCGTGATCTATTGGAGCGAGCTTGGCTTTGTTAATTAATGTAACAATCTCTAGCTAAGTACCATTTCTTAATATTATTGATATTGTGCTTAATTTTGTTACACAGGTAGCAGGAATAATACTAGCTAGCTAATCAGCTACTATTATAAATGATATATTGTATGGTGTTTGTTATCGTCTGCAATATGCATTTATCTGCAGACGCCCCCCCCCCCCCCCGAAAAAAAACAAAAAACAAATATTGTGAGGCTTTTTCGTGTCTCTCAAGCGAGCTTGCAAATGAATTGGGGCTTCCGCGAAAATATTTTAAGACGTTAAAAAGCATCGTTATTGATCAAGTTAAGACGAAGAAAACCTTTGTAACCAGAACTATAGAAACGGGAAAAAGCGTTGCAACTAATGAAATTGTGACGAAAAAAGTGTCACAAAATAACAACGTCAAATTTAAAGATGCTTTGTTGAAGCGTCGCAAATTTATTTTGCAACGCATTTAGGCGTTGATAAACAAGCAAAATACCGTAGCTATTCAGCGTGTTTTCTAGTAGTGAGGCAAGGGTTCTTACACTAGGCTTCATGTCTCGGTCATCAAACAAAGGCGCATGCATGGAGGTACCTGCCAAAGGCCCCGATCCAAAAATGTTCTCCGCAACATGGCTAGCAAAGTTCATAGCCACATTCTTCTACGAAGGCCCAACTTGAGGCACACCCCATACAGGAGCATCTTCCCAACCTCCACTAACAGGAACCACTACAGGCCTACTACTCAAAGAAGGCTGAAAACCCGCGGGAGAAAACATCTCCGGCACATGAAGGGGTGGCCTAGACGACCTAGACACCTCAGCAGGAGGAGGCCTAGTCACCACAACAGTAGGATACCGAACCAAAGATGGTCTAATCGCCGAAGAAGTTCTCACAGATGAGTGTCGTGGTCCCACTAAGGACAAAGACTGCGACATCTGCACAAGATCAAGACAGGAATGTTAAACTAAGCACCTCACTTTGTTAAACAAGAAGACAAAATTAACTTACACTTGCAGTCCCGGATAGAGAACTCCTTCCTCGGCCCATCACCTGACTATAGCCCTTCTTCAACAGGTGAATGAGCTTGAAGACTTGAGAAATTTGTTCCCGGTTCAGGTACAAAAAAAAAAAACAAGAGACAGAGTCAACATGTGAAAACCATACAAATCAACAAACAAGAGAGAATAAAAACTTAACCCCACACAATCATCTGGCAATGGTAAGCCTTCTACTGCCTCTCCATCAGCACCATGTAGGGGAAACTCCTCTGTTATGCGACCCCCACTCTCTCCAATGTAACTCACCTCAGTACTCTAGGATGAGACTTGCTATGCCCACGGGGAGTCGCACGATCCGCCTACAAAGATACAAAAGTCAGCATGCTACATATACAACTACAACGCATGAATCAAGATTTTACCTCAAAATTAAGATCCGATATCAAGCAATCCAAGCAATAGGCGAGGTATACGCGGTACGGTCTAAACCCTCAACCTCCGGTAATACAAAATGTATGGCCGCAGAACCCCTAGGCAACAAACAATAAAGTTTTCAATACCCCATACACTCCAATTCGAACCCAGATAATTCTACACAAATATTCTACACAGCTGACCAATAATCCAGTACCATCCAAATTTGTTCGTGTGTCGAAGCACTAAAAGTTTCACTTTTCAGTACAAAATAAACAAAACCAAGAAAGTCAGAATCATACCAGAAGCAAGTTGGACAAGTGACTCAGTTTGCCGAGCAAAACCACGCTACGGTCCTAAGCCTCCCCTAGACGCCGGTCCATACGCATAAATGAGTCATGGTACAAATTCGTCCGGTCCATATGGTGTGGGAGGTCTCCAAGATAAAGGAAACCCAGTACGAAAGAGGTCCATGTTTTCCTCCTCCCCGGTCATAGGGCTCTCCCCTTTATATTTGGGAGCCATTGACAAGTACTTTCAACCTTTCTCTCTCTACAAGTGGAAATTTCAAGTGTCAAATTCGCTATATACAAGCACTCGTTCAACAATGCAACCCAAAATTCAGCTACTAGGCAAAAAACTAAGCAAGTTCAAGACAAAAAGTAAGGAATTTGGTCAAGAATGGTTTTACCCATAAATGACTTGAAGCTTCGACAGTGGCGGATAAAGACTCGGCCGAATGAGGAAGACAATACAAAATGCGAACTGAAAGCTCACAAAAATTCAATTTATGCAACCCCAGCGAGGGCCGCCAGCGGCTCTCACCTCGACAACTTGGGCCGCCAAGCGACTGGAGCCTGGGCCGCAAGCGGTTGTGGCTGGCCTGGACACGCGGCTGTGGCTGGCCTGGACATGCGGCTCCCACGATGGTCCCACATCAATTCCTTCAGTCCGAAGTTCATTATTCGGCACAGTTTGTTCGCAACAAACATCAGTACCAAGCATGCGGAAACAGACCTTTGGCCCACTAATTCAAAATTCAAACAATCGGCCCATTTTACGGTACCATCTACTATCACGTAAAACTAACCCAGCCTCCCGTATTTATTTTTGAAATACATTTATTTAGCACTAAGCGTTGTGCTAACTCTAAAATTCTCTGAAGGGACGTATGTTCCTCTGAATATAATTTTGTGAAGGGACGAATGTTCCCCTGAATATAATTCTGTGAAAGGACGAATGTTCCCCTAAATATAATTATGTGAAGGGACGAATGTTCCCCTAAATGCACTGAGTTCTAATTTTGTGCAGGGATCAATGTGCCCCAAAATACATTTAGCTTAGCACTAGGCTCTAATTTTGTGAAGGGATTAATGTACCCCAAAAAACATTTAGCTTAGCACTAAGCTCTAGTTTTGTGCAGGGATTAATGTGCCCCAAAAAACATTTAGCTTAGCACTAAGCTCTAGTTTTGTGCAGGGATTAATGTGCCCCAAAAAACATTTAGCTTAGCACTAAGCTCTAATTTTATGTAGGGATTAATGTGCCCCAAAATACATTTAGTTTAACACTAAGCTCTAATTTTGTGCAGGGATGAATGTTCCCCAAATACATTTAGTGATATGAGTAGTGCTTAGTCACTGATCGCTTTGGACGAAGAATTCCATATTATTCACTCTCAAAGCATTCTACTGCCAATCACGCACAAAATCGTGGTTGCGTTTCCTCGCTAACCTTTTCATTATCTCTGAATACAGGTCCCTTGTAGGCGTCAACTCCCTACCGCGAGCTTTTTACTACTGCTAACCATTACCTTTATTTCTTTCTTGTGTTCACAGAGATGAGAACCTAGCATCCACCGAGCGCATCACAGTCAAGGTTTGCCTAATTTGCATGAATACTATACACTCTCACACACTAAGTGCACATCATCATCCTGCATGTCGCCTTCGGAATACTTTGATCTTTGCTTTTACTCACGCTCGATCAAAGTGGGGGCTTCTGTAGACGCCTAAAAAGCGTCGTCATATTTCTCCGCAAAAGCCTGATGATGAAAGGAGTAATTTATACACTTGAATGCTATTTTTGCTTAGATAGGTTTAATAAGGTCTCAAGTTTTTCCTCGATCACTCCTTTGTTTCAATCACATTCAAAAGCCTCGTTCAAGAGCTTTCCAACGACACCTCTCATGTTTTTTTCCGACACTCGGTTGCAACGTTTCCAATCGAGGGTAAAACCGTCTTTCACCGTAGAAGGGTAAAACCGTCTTTTAACATTTTCGGAGTATTCAAATTCATACAAAAAATCCCAAAATTGACTGGATGTCATCATATGACGACATCCAGTTGGCAGCTCGAGAGCCGCTAACGGCTCAGCGAGAGCCGTTAGCAACTCTGGATGAATTTCGGGAGGCGTTAGCGGCTCTCGCTGAGCCAGCTGGCGACATCTGTTTCACCTGATCTCTTTAGTTTTAGGCCCTATATTTTCAGCCGAGAAACCCTACTCCGTCCACTATAAATACATCCCTCCACCTTCAGTTCAAAACATACAGTCTATAGTAATTTATTTTTGATGAAATAAAGTCTATAGTTAAAAACACACAGTTTATAGTTGACAACCTCTATTCTCAGTTGAGTAATCCTGAGCTTCTCCCTCTTTCTTCCCTAAACAATTCTATTCTCCGGAGTATTAACACTGAGCTTCGCCCTTTTTTCTTTACTTGAGATCTATTTTTACTATTCAATTTCTAAATAACCTACAGTTCAAGTACTAAGCGCCCGAGGACTCAAATCAAATTAATAATCTTAAGTGTTTATTTTCTAGTAGTCAAAATGTAGATATCATGCAAATCATGTCTTTTATTGCTTCCTAAATAATGTCTTTCAATTCTATAAATAAGCATGTCTAAACTGTTGTAATGCTCAACTTGCCAATCGAATGCATGTCTAAATATGGATCAATAATCAATGTCGTGATACTTGTGATGGACCAATTAATAGTCTAAATCTAGGTTGTTAATCAGATTTTGTGTGAAAATCCTATCTTTAAATTATTAAGCAAACTTGAGTTAGTAGAGGCTGTCATAAAACGGGCGAATTGGGTGCCTAAGACCTTCCCACCTCGTACCTTCGTCCCGGAACCCTTTATTCTTGGGTACTCATATTTTTTTATATGAGTGAGAGTTTTTCTAAAAACATGATTAGTTCACTTTTAGCGCTACTGGGTTGTCCCTTCGGTAAAACGCTGGGAGCAGAGTTTTACCTCTTTCATGGTTTTTATTCAACTCAAGTCTTTTCAAATGTTTTTCTAACTCGACGGTTCCTTGAACTTATCTAAGCCTCCAACATACAAATTTTCTATAAGGACGCAACTCATGTGGGAGGAAACGATCCCGGGTCCTCACACATTCATTATTCA
Source organism: Tetragonia tetragonoides (assembly GCA_038025085.1). Taxonomy (NCBI): domain Eukaryota; kingdom Viridiplantae; phylum Streptophyta; class Magnoliopsida; order Caryophyllales; family Aizoaceae; genus Tetragonia; species Tetragonia tetragonoides. Next base: position 26,234,843 of record CM076149.1, read on the forward strand.
TTAGGTTTAATACAAGTCTTTTTTGCTCAAAACGCGCCATGCATGCATGTACATATCACATAAACCAAAATCCTTAGTAAATAACAAGCAAATAAAAAGAATTTATTGAAACCCTCAGGTTGGATTACTTGGATGCTTACAATGAATTTATTGGGTTTGATGCTTGAATTATTGCTCTTGATGAAGTATGAAGGTTTATTTTCATGTTGCTAGGGCTAGCCTAAAAAATGAGTAGAATCAGAAATTTAGGGTTATTATTTGAGAGAGAAATCACTTGGAAAATTCACCTAGAAGTCTCTAACTACCAACCTCTTCAACTGAACCCTAAGGTTTGTTTATATAAAAGAGGGGGAGCTGCCAGGGTTTGGCACGAAATCTAATGCGCCAAGAAATTGCCGTCCCATAAAAAGGGTCCAGGCGACCATTGGGCTAGGCCAAGCAGCTGAACCGCTAGGATAAGCGGTTGAGCCACTAGGCAAGAGGTCAAGCCACTTGGCTAGCGGCACGGTCGCTTAACCTAGCGGCGACCGCTTGAAAACAAGCGTGGCCGCTTGGACCTGGAGTAGCATGCTCAAACAGGCGCTTGACTGACTTTTTGCGCGGGGGAGGCTATTCCGAGGGGGTCCACGCCGTTTTGACTGAGTTCCCTTGTTGACCAAGGGTTGACTCAAGAGTTTGGGTTTCCTTTCAGGCTCTTGGGCTCAAAGAGGCCTATCTTTCAGCTTTGGACTCCAAATAAATTGAGTCCAATTTGTTTGGATCATCTGTACAAAAGACTTCCACTAGTTAATTCAAATAAACTGGGCTAACCATTAAAGCAATTATTTTTTCAACCCAAGTTCGAGAAAAATCCAATCCTTTCATCATCGAGTTTTTAGGGGACTTAACATAGAGACATTTTTTTGGTGTCTACAGTATCTTACTTGACTTATTTAACATCCTGTTTTTGCTGAAATCGAGCTGCACGAGCACCTTTAGCGACTTGCGTTCCGATTTTCCGAAGAGTTTCTGGCTTGATGCTTATCTAACCTTATAAAAATGGTTCGCATGGTTTAATTATATGAGTAATTGAGTATGTCATTTATTTGTAATTCAAGGGTGAATTAGCAATGAGATTTTGAGGGGATTCTGGAAGTGAGTTTTCATGGAAAGGTGAAAAATCAATGGTATTTAAGAGGAATTCAGTTGGGTTTCGTTGTAGTCAGGGTTAAAGTTCATATTAGGAAGGTGAGTTTTAGGGTATTTGAATTCAATTGGGATTCTGTTGAAGTGTAATCAGCTTGTGTTGGTTGTTGTTGTGGTGGTGGACATAGCATGATAGATGGTTATGGAGTCTCAATGCTCAACCTTTTCTTAACAAAGTTGATAACTAAATGAGTGAGAATTGATGGCAATGAGAGAGAGAGAATTGGTTTGCATATTAAGCAACATCGAGAAAATAGGTATGGGTGAGATGAAGGCAACAAAGGAATTTGATTAAGGTGATTGATACATTAGAAGCTTCTCTGAAAATGGTTCACTGTTGCTGGAAATTCATCATTAGCACCTCACTTTCCCCACAAAGAGCAAAAAAAAATGGCGTCCAAGGTGACCCAGTTTAGAGCAAGGGTTCATTTGAAGCCAAATTTCTCTGTCCTCCATTTTTACTGAACATCAACAGCTGCAAGGATTGGTTGTGGGGAGGGGAAAGGAGAGAAAATATGGAAGATGGGGAGTGGAGGTAATGATTGATTGTGGCCTGTGGGTAAGGCAGAGGATGGAGAAAATACAGAAGGGGTATAACGGGAAAGACAAAAAATACTAATAGAAATTTTAAGAAAAGTTCATGGAGTGGAAACTTCCAAAAACACAAGCCTACCAGTTGGATTTCCATCTTAAGATTTTCTACCAATTGGAAAAGCAAAAAACTAAGGCCTACCAATTGAAAAATCCCATAAGATTATTATTGATTTACACCGGGTATCCAACCGGTTCAGGTTCTCAAAAATTAGAATTGAAATTGTTTGGTACATATTCCTATTTTTGGGAACCGAAACTAGAATTGATTGGACCGGTTACGATTTTGGAACCAACGATTTCGAACCAATTTCAGTTCCGATACTAGATACCCGGATTTTCTGTTCGCCCCTAGATGTAGTCAACTTTGCTATACCTACCCTTTATCTGTCACATACTATTATTTAAGTTCTAAAAAACCCACACCTTTAGGGGCCGTTTGGTTGGGGGTAATGATTAAGGGGGTAATGGAATGAATTTGTAGGCTAAAATAGTAATGTGAAGTGATGATGAGGGGTAATGATTAAGGGGGGTAATGGAGAAAAGGAATGAAAATGGGAGAATAGCATTACCCTATGGGGAGGTGGGTTTCAATTATACCTCACATGGGGGTAATCATTATCCTCCTTCTCATAAAATCTAACCCCACTACCTCACATACCTCCCATTTTAGCCTAAAAATTCATTCCATTACCCCCTTAATCATTACCCCCAACCAAATGACCTCTTAATCTAATAATTAAAAAAATCTCCCTTATTAATCCAATAATTAAAAGGACATGGGAGAATCCGGACTACTTTGGTGTGAGTTGTGACCCTTTGATGCTTCCTAGCAACTTCTCAAACAATTTTTTTTTTTTTTTTTTTTTGAGGGAAGCAACTTCTCAAACATAAGCTGGAAATTACCAAAACATGTTCCCCAACTTATTGGTTTATGACCTTATGGAGCAGTTTAGCTCTCACTCTCATTAACCGTTGCTTTCGCGGTTGGCCATATTGAAAATTTTAAGTTTCCCACGTGTCTTTTTTGTGACGCCAAATAAATAAATTATTGGGCTTTATGATATAGTAATAATAAAAAAATTAATAAAAGGAAAATATTTGTTGAGGCGTGTGGACACCGAAGCGCCAAACGTGTTTTGACCACGTGCTGTATTTCCTCACTCAAAAATATTATTGGTCGACCAATTCTCACTAGACCCCACACTCACCCTAAAACGACACCGTCTCATCCTCTCAACCATCTCTTCAAAACTCAACCCCTTTCCCAACGATCAAACCCTCTTTCAGCTCCCTAATTCACTCACTTTCTCTCTCCTCTTCCCCTCTCTCTCTCTCTCTCTCTCTCTCCATCGCCATGGCAGGGGGGCTAAGACCTAAATTATCCCAGTCCATTAATCTGATAACGAAAAACATCTTTCAACACCGTACATACGGAGCATCAGCGGCTCAGCTCCAGTACGACGATTACTACGATAACTACGATGTGGACTACGATGATCAGACGGCTAGGATTCGTCCGATGCTTGATGGGGAGGGATCAGAACCAAGGAGAGGTGTACAGTGGGTGATTATTGGGGAGCCTGGTGCTAAAAAGCATGTTTATGCTCAAGGCTTATCGAAACTTTTACAAGTCCCTCATATTTCTATGCGTAGCCTTGTTCGTCAAGAGATTAACCCTCATTCTTCTCTCTACAAGCAGGTAAAATTTCATCTCTTTTACATTTTTTTTTCTCTCTCATTTGTTTATTGTTTCTGCAATTTGGGTTTTTTGGACAGCGATTTTGAATTTCACGGTTTTTGCTTTTTCGTTTTGTTGGGGAAATGGGGGATTGGAGTAATTTGTGACAATTGTTGGCTGTTTCGGAAAGAAAATGATAGGCTTTTGTTTACGTTTTTTTGTTTTACGGTTGTTAATTAATTTCGCTATAGAAATATATTTCAGAAGTTTTTCTCTTGAGGAGTGCTTGGATTGGGGATATGAAGGGGTAATAATTAAGGGGTTAAAGTTGTTGTTATTGGTTTGTATTTGTTGGTGGTGGTGGTGGTGGTGGTGTTGTTGGTGTTGGTGTGTTGGTCTTGGTGGTGGTGGTATTGGTGTTGGTGGATTGAGGCTAGTTATTTAGAGGTTAATATGGGGGTTACAATAAACAGTAGCACAAATTTAGGGAATTTATATAATATCCTTTGACAATGCACTAGAGCTCTATCTTATAGACCTTATAAGTGATTCCAATCTGGAAGGCTCCATAACCAATCACGACAAAAACAGGAATTTGTCAAGCTGCCAAGGCACCTAAGCCAGGAACATTTCAGTCTGGGTGAACCTGAACTTGTTCGTATCTGCATTTGGAACATCTTGTAGCAAAAATTTTCATTTAGTTGTCAAATCTAATGGCATCAAATTACCTGGTCAAACGTTTTGCTAATTGTCCTTCTTTGAGAAGTATTTACCTGGTCATAACTACATAACTCTTGATGTTTCCCTTTTGCTTTCACAACAGAAGTGCAGTCCATGTTAACTTTAATTTATTTGCTCATTGTAGTCCTGCAGCTATGTTGTTTATGTAACATGTTTGAGTGGGATAGTACAGGAATTCTGTGAAAACTTTATTCCACTATTGATCGTAGCGTGAGCTCTCTCGTATGTGTCACATCCAACATGTCTTTAATGCTGAATACCAGTTTTATAGTAGTATATCGATAGTCTCCACTTTATCTCCTCTTACCTCTTACTCTATGTCTAGATTGAGAATGCTGTGAACCAAGGAAAGCTTGTGCCAGAGGATATAATATTTAGCTTGTTGTCAAAGAAGCTAGAGGAAGGATACTTCAGAAGGGAAACTGGATTCATTCTGGATGGAATTCCTAGAACAAGAATGCAAGCTGTAAGTTTTTTCTTGTCAAGATTCTTTTTACTGATAAGCTTCTGGAAGTTATTTGAAAAATGGCCTTTTTAGGGAATTCTATGTGCTAATAATCTCATTTAATCAAAAATTAGAATTAAATTCAGTAATTATTTACTTCAGGTTGCAACACTTCCCAATGGCTGATACTGTCCTCTATATATATACCTATGTCACCTTTGTTGATGAAAACCGGCAGACTAGGACTTATAACTTTATGCAACTGCATGGTTAAGCGTAGGTTTTTGTATTTAATTTTTAAACCTTTTAATAGGTCATATATTTCAAGAAATTATGGTATGGTGGAACCATCTTTAAACTAAAAAGGGGGTGAATTTGACCCTTAGGCATTAACTGATCGCAGACTATTCAGGGCGAAATGGTAGTGACAACCATCCCTAGTAGTCAACTTAGAGCCAACAGACGTTTGAGGTTCAAAGTGGCAAAATTTATCATATGTGGTAAACCAGTACAATTATTTTTTAAAAAGGCGGTTTCTTAAGTTTTTTTATAATTGTTCATTTTTGAAAAGTAACATATTTATAAGATGTTTTTTTGAAAATTGACGCTAAGTAATGACATTCAAGTTGTGATGTCAGCTCTCAGCTCATGATTATCTAGTTGATTTTTGTAGTATTTTCACTTTTAGGTACTCAACCATTTTCATTGTCTGAAGTGTGGTCCGTTGTTTGGTTTTTTTGCTGAATTATTAAATACCTTAAGGGGATGTTTGGATTGGGGTAATGATTAAGGGGGTAATAGATTGAATTTATAGGCTAAAATGGAGGTATGTGAGGTAGTGGGGGTTAGATTTTGTGAAGAGGAGGGAATGATTACCCCCATTGGGGGATCATATTTACCCACCTTCCCCTAGGTAATAGATTGAATTTATAGGCTAAAATGGGAGGTATGTCAAGGGAATTAAATAGCGGACGCGATCGCGAATGTGGTAACGGTCGCGATATCGCGGAAACGTACTGTTGCGGGTATCGCGTAGCGAATCGCAGCAATCGCGGTGTGAATGACTCACATAAAGGAATATTTACACTTCTAATTGCATTTTGGAATCTTTGCATTACCATCATAATTCGAACATAATATGCATTCAAATTCATTATAAAATAGATAATATTAGTGAAAAGAAACTACCAATAGAGCTATAAAGTAGAATGATAATAATTTAATGATCATATTGGAAAAGTAACGGTAAAAAGCGCCGCTTTCGCGTAATGTAACGGCCGTAGCGGTTGTCGCGGCGTGAATGGCTTCTCAACTTCGCAACGCGGTAAAAAGCGTAGCGGCGAGCTCAAAATCCTTTACATAGCGGCCATCGCGTAGCGGCCGCTATTTAATTCCATGGGTATGTGAGGTAGTGGGGGGTTAGATTTTAAGAAGAGGAGGATAATGATTACCCCCATTTGGGGATAATATTTACCCACCTTCCCCTAGGTAATAGATTGAATTTATAGGCTAAAATGGGAGGTATGTGAGGTAGTGGGGGTTAGATTTTGTGAAGAGAAGGGTAATGATTACCCCCATTTGGGGGATAATATTTACCCACCTTCCTCTAGGGTAATGATGATCCCCTATTTTCCCTTCATTTTCTCCATTACCCTTTAATCATTACCTTTATCACCACTTCACCTTACTATTTTGCACTTTAATTTGCTCCATTACCCCCTTAATCATTACCCCAATCCAAACACCCCCTAAGTGAAGTTGTAACAAATAGCCGACTTTATCAATTCAAGAATTGTCATGGTCTTATGGATACTATTGATTAATATTGCACGCTAGTGGGTAAGTGGTTATGGCGTTTTCCCCTAGAATCTGACTCCCTATGGCACCGAGTTATCAGAAGCAAGTACGGCCTTCAGCATAATGGGTGGGACATCCGAGCCAGCTCCACTATCTCCCATGCTTGCCCTTGGAAGTTCGTTTCCCAGGTATCGTCCTTATTCTTTCCCCTGGTCAGGTATAACGTGGGTAATGGTCAACGGGTTCGGTTCTGGGAAGATGTGTGGAATGGGGAAACTACTTTCTCTTCTACATATCCGCGGGTTTATCGTTTGTCCTCTCTTCACGGGGCGCCTGTGGCTGATTTTTACTCAGAAGTTGGTGGTTCCTGGAACCTACACTTTCGGCGACCACCCAGGGATATAGAAATGGAGGAACTCGTTTCCCTCCTGGGTGTCCTCCACACTAGGCTTCTCGTCCCTAGGGACGATTCTCGGACTTGGATGGGGGACTCCTCTGGGGTTTTTTCTTCCAAGTCCTTCCTTCATCATCTTAGCCTTCCGTCACAATTTCCACATTTTCCCCTTTCCTCTTATATTTGGAAGTCAAAGGTTCCTCTGAAGGTTCGTGCTTTTGTGTGGACTTTGGTGCTAGGTAAGGTGAATACTTGTGATATGGTGCAACGACGGAGGCCACATATGTGTCTCCTTCCCAGCATGTGTGTGATGTGTCGGCAGGACGGAGAGAGTTGTCTTTGTCTGCACTTGTTTGTAATGTGTAACTTTGCGAGGGCGTTGTGGGATCGGCTGTTGTGTGGGGAGCCTTTTGTGTGCCCTGCTACTGTGGGGCAATTCCTACAGATGCGTTTTTCTGCTATGCCGAGGGGGAAGGAGGGTAGGATGTTGTGGCGGTGTGCCTGTTTAGCTATTCTTTGGTGCACTTGGCTAGAGAGGAACTCGAGGATTTTCTCTGACAAGGGAAAGAGTAGCGATATAGTTTGGGAACATATAGTTTATTTGGCATCCCTGTGGGCGAAGGCGGCTGGTGCCTTCAAGGGGGTGCCACTGACGGTCATTCAACGTCATTGGCGTGATTTGTAGATACTTTATTCCTATCCTTGTGCTTTGAGGATACCTTATCCTCCATTTTGTATTCTTTCACTATTTGATTAATAAAAATTTTTCTTATCTAAAAAAAAACTATTGATTAATATTGCATTCTCTTTGGCTCTGTGCTTTTCATGAACGGCAGGAGATCCTTGACCAAATTGCTGACATTGATTTGGTATTAAATTTCAAATGCGCGGAAAAACACTTGGTGAAAAGGGAACTGGGAAATGGATTGAATCGTCAATCACAAGGCAGTGAAATCAATTCATTCTCAGAAGCAGCAGCCTGGAACGAGAAGCTTCGCACTTATGCAGAGCAGGTATCTGCTGTCTTGCTATTTCCTTTGTAGTAAATTTCTTAAAATATGACGTCTTAGCCATAATGAGATTCTGCAAACAAGTGGATATGATATACAGCTTAATGAGTGTGAGTAATATGATGTCTTAGCAATAATGAGTCTTCTGCAAACGCTTATCTACAAAATATAGCTTAATGAGTGCAGGTAGGAGGATCTAAAATCATGAATCAAAAATTATGCGAAAATGAGCTACCGTGTGACTAAATGTTTTGGGTAGTCTAAACTATACATTCATTATAGTCTAAACTCTGCTTTTGTTTTCTTGATGTGAACGTTATATTCATCCACTTCACGCTATCCCAGAACTAAATACCCATCCTTTGTAATTGTAACTGGCATGTAGATTAATGTGGTTTTGTATGTTTCAACCTTATGAAACAATTTATATCCAAGGCTTACAAATATTCCAAAGTGTAAACTGGCTGCTGCTCCATTACATGTAATATCACGGATAACTCAATGCAGTCAACCAAATATCTCATGAAACTCTGCTCCTTATATGCACTGGAGTACAAAAGCAATCCAATAATTCCAATCAAAGGTCTAATACAGACAGCTGCATACATAAACTAGCATAGGAAGGGGCCTCCTGAGAGAAACAACTGTGTGGTATATCATACTAGGGCGGGCTATCATTTGGTGCCTTTGGTTAGAAAGAAAACACCAGAGTCTTTAATGGCGTGACTCTTTTGGTTGATGCATTGTGGGATAGGGTGACTTATCCAGCGTTGTTAAGGGCTAGAGCTGCAGGGGCTTTTAGGTGTTATTCAATTACTCACATCCAGCGTAACTGGGCTAATCGGTAACTAGACTCTTCTTGGAGGACAACTTCTCCTCCTTTGCTGTATATTCTGATACATTATCAGTACATTCTTTCTCTTCATCTAAAAAAATAAATTGTACTAGGGTGGTTGATTCCACGTCATATTTAAACAAATTCAAGACATATTATCATCTCTTTCAGTTTTCGCACCTCTTTACTTTTCCTTTGCTCCCTGTTTGTCTTTGGCAAGGGTGCCTCCATGCCTATACTGCTATACATGTTTCAGCAAGAGGTAATCAATGAATATATAGGTGTTTATCCCTGACATCTGTAAAAAGAAATCAATTGGATGATGAAGAAATGTTCTTTAATCAACCACCCTAGTATGATATACCATACAGTTATTTTAGTTTCTCTCAGGAGCCTCCTGCCTATGCTAGTTTATGTATGCTGCTGTCTCTGTTAGATCTTTGAATAGTAAATATTAGATTGCTTTTGTACTTCAGAACAAATAAGGATCAGAGTTTGATGAGATATTCCTTTGACTACTTTAAGTTATCAGTGGCCTATATGTGATGAAGCAGCAGCCAGTTTACACTTTTACAATCAAAATAGTTCTTTATCCCCCGCGCGATGCACCGATGACAGCTACTAATAATTTATAGTCTGAAGCGTGTGGATCATAGAGGTTAGGAAGTACATATTTCTATGTTATAGAGAGAGGATTAATATTTGTGAATATATCTAGACTACTTTTTTAAAAATATTTTTCTTTATAGTAGTGTGGAGAAGAAAGGTCTAGGATGAGTTGCATGTTACTTGTATAAATTATTAACCCATTACAACTTTTGAATTTATAAGATGAATAATAATAGGTGGATTGATTGCGATGAGGTGTGCATCATGTCAGCAAGGTCAGATTTGTGACGAGGGCGGGGGGGGGGGGGGTTGGTGTTTCGCCAATGTTGTAATATATTTATTTAGATACGGAATCGTCAATTGTAACGGTATGCTATGGTAGGCTGCATACATCTGAATTCCTAAAGCTGTATTGTGCGTAATAGTAGATGGAGCCAAATAAGGAGGTATTAGCGTAGATCTGTTTACCTCATAATGAAAATCATAACCTAATCAGTGCGGACTAGCTCTCTTCATTGTGGATAATAGTTTAGAATCTAATTAGTCGAGTGACCAGCATTTTACACTGAGCTAATATGTGATGTCATGCCCAACAAGCATTGTAATTGTTAAAAAAGTATTTCATGAAGAGAAAAAGCTACAATATACCATGAGGATATCAGCTATTACAATTATTCGAAGATTGCTCATGATTAGGTACCAAGACAAATAAACCACCAAAATATTACACTTAAATTTGCATTTGGCAAGGTAAACAGTGACTCCTATGCAGTCTTAATGTGCATATATGGAGCATTGCAAGGAACTTCTCCATGCTGCTTGCTATTACATGGTTTCTGCCGATAGGTAGTAGATTGGTTCCATAACCTTCTTATTCATGGATATTCAGCATTGAGCCTAAATGGACTACAAAAACTGGTACAAACTCACCTAATCATCATATTTTTCTGCACTCTCTGAATTTACCCAAAATAAGTTGCGCTAAGTTGAATTGGTAGTGTAAACAGTCAATCATTTGATTAATTTAATCATGCGCAAACAAAGGATGCAATGTGCAAAGTTTCGGATTCTGTCAGCCTAAATATATCAATCCTAGGAATGAAGTGAGCCTAAATGTTTCGGATTCAACGTGCTCCCTTTTTTAATTTAATTAGAACACAAAGTGTTCTATTAAGCTAAATTAAAACTATTTTCCAAAAGTGTAGGTGGGTCAACTGGGAATATGCTAAATGTCTATTAGTCATATAAACATCACCGTGATACATGTCTTTTAGATAGACGTGCACATTGTCGACACAAATAGATTGGAGTATTGATTTCTAGTGGCTCTGATACAAACTTAGAATTATGTTGTATAAAGGACACAAGAGTAATGTCGTATTAAGGACACGAGAGTAGTGTATACTAACCTTTTAGCAGAAGCACTAACTAAATTCACACCAGTGTCACGATTCAATCTTGGGAGTTGTTTAAAAAGGTGTCAAAGATCAGGAAATTAATCACGAGGAAGAATCGCACATACCCCACAACCCAAGTGCCTACTGTCTACTCCAATCTCTGTGGAAGTAACTTTTTATCATGTTTCTTTTCTCCAGTATGTTAATTGATCGCTTTGGAGCTAGAGGGAAGAGTTCGTCTCCTGGTTGAACTATAGGATATATCAACTAATATCTTATTGTTGTTAAATGGAGATATCACGGCACATTAGTAACATTTTTTCAACACTGCACTGATTGTGAATAGATATTGCACTATTGCATAAATGGATGCTTCATTTTTAGCCCTAATGCTGAACCCCCAAGAGGGGGGGGGGGGGTTCGAAAGGTGACAAATAGTGTATATGGAAAAATATTATTGATACAGAACACCATACTCTTACATTAGTAGTATGTGCTTTTGGTTTATTTCTACTGCACCACATCTCCTTCTAAGTTCAGTTTATCCATTGTGGTCACGACCCCCCCCTCCCCCCATTCTCTAAGTGGATGTTTTTGAACTATTTAGGCAACTCTGGAGTATCTTTTATCCAACTATTGAGGATTGCCAATTTTGAAATGAGTGCGAGATAGAAAGTAGGATTGCTTTAAATTAATTAAGTGAATCGCTCTGCCTTGTTCGAACTTCTTGGGTTGACGTCTAACATATTTCCCGTATTCAGAGCAAGCCATTGGAAGATTACTACAGGAAGCAGAAGAAGCTCATGGACTTCCAGGTAGCTGGTGCACCTGGAGAATCTTGGCAAGGCCTATTGTCTGTATTACAGCTTCAGCACATGAATTCTTCTCACCAGAAGTTAACTGCCTGATATGGTTGGCTTCACTTTATTGATTTGTCAGCATTGCGGCATTATAGTAAATACTATAAATCAGAGTTGCGGGGAACTTCAATATTTTGAAAATGGTGTCTTCTTTATTATTTTATTATAATACATTTTTACTGGGGCCTTTTCAAAATGCAATTTTGTATTCTAGTCTTTTATAGAAGAGATAAAAGATCTTTGGATAGTGAAGCTTGAGAAGTATACTTTTGTATTTGCCCTCCTTGAAGGAGCTTGTTTAATTCTGTATGTGCACTAGATGAATTTGTGAGATTGTACCAGTGTTCTGAAGTCGTTCATAATTTTCAGTTATGAAATATAACTCTCTAAAGTGTGAGTAGGGTGCTAAAGATCCATTGGTATCGTTTTGTTTTGAGACATGACTTGCTACGTTGCTGTATGATTTAATCCTGTTTAACAAAACCTAGAATTCATAATAGATTCCCCAGCTTCCTTTTCACAGAATTTAGTATGGAATACGCGTGCGGGGCAGGCAGGACCAGATATGATCACATGAAGAGCTGGGATTACATTCTTGCCAAAAGAAATTAGTACCTTAGTAATACTAAGCTAATAACCCAATGATATGAATGTGCGAAATTCTGCACACATTCTGCAATTTGAGCTTTGCACCAGCAAATCCGTACCTATGGAGCGTCCTTCGCTGGATATGGTCATTCATACAACTTGTAGAAACGAATGACGTTTATAACGCCACTAAAAAGCTAACAGGTACAATATGTGTGCATAGCAGAGCCCGTTTACTTGTATTGGTATCTAATGGAGGTTTGACTCATCAATGAGGCTACAGCTCTTTGCCCCTGCATCACCAAGGAACTCCCCACTTTCATAACTACAAGAGAGAAATACATCTATACAACTGTATACACGTCCTTTTTCTACAACTCGCTAAAAACAGATGTCAATGGATTATAATAAATGTGTATATATATATGCATCATAACACTGATCTTCATAGATATCTGCCATACATTCAGAATTCTACTGTGTCATCCCAAACTTGACGGAGGAGTTGATATCTGACTGCATTTTTACCACGGTTTTGCAGCACTTTCAAACTTGGTCTCATTTCATTATGTGATGCCTGGGTACTGTCACCCAGGATAGAATTCAGTGGGGAATCCAGCTCGTCGAGCTCATCATCACTAGTGTTTGCTCTTTTAAGTACTGATCCACTGCGTCGTAACTGAGATCGATTTTCCATTCCCATAATTCCGCCTATTAGACTTGCTAGGGGAAATGCTGGAGGAAAGTAGGATACTGATGGTGCTATGCATGGAAAATTCGAGATTGATCCTTCCTCTTCTGCCAGACTATCCTGCAGTGAGTGCTAATAGTGTTATCAACTAAAGACACAATTAGGTAATTCTAGAAACTGTTCCGTCAGCAACAAAATCATTCTTTTCTAGGCAAGGGAATGGGAAGGGTGATGAAGATGAAACTGTCAAAACAAGGATTCAGAGTGTGAGCCAAAAAATAGTTAGGCTAACCCATGTGAAATAGCATTTGAATATCAAGATATCACCAATCAATGTTAATCAGGTCAAAGGACTATGACCAGTGGCAAATAGATTCATCTCTACAGGAAGTAGTCAAAGTTCTGAGGAAAAGTAGAAATCTTGCTTAAACTTACTACAGAATCCAATGCTTCAAACACAGCATCTGGAATTGGGTCCCGGCAGAACTCATCAGGAACAAAATTGTCGAGGACCCTTTTGATAAGTTGAGCGCCTAACGTAGGGCATACCTGCGAGAATACAATTTTTCAGGATGGAGCATCTCAATATCAACTTATCAAGAATACAAGAATTTCTTTGAAGATTTCGAAGGTCAAACCTCTTTTCTAATTGAATCACTCAGTAGCATGTCTTTCGGAAGCATCATGAGGTCACTCAATGATTTAAGTAGATAGAAAGACTTGAAGGATGAATCACAATCAGGCCTCTCATCATCATCACTCTCTATTTCGTCTTCGGGTGCATCATCATCATCCATGCCAAATAGATCAGTCAACCACCTAGACCAGTTTCCAATCTGTCATCCATAATATCGAAGATCAAACACAGGTAATTGGAGTTTGATGACCATTTGGGAGCCATTTCTTGACAATTTCAAAGTTACTACTGAATAAAAATCACAACAGTTTAACAAAAAAACTTTGAGGCACATACATTAAATGTCCAAAACATCGTGCTCTCCATGTCCCTCAAACGAAGGCCATGACACCCGCTACCAGACACAGACACATGAACATGCAACATATGGAAAGTATACTGCATTTTATATTCTTTATTGAAGCAACATAAATATATATTACTACAAGCAACTTATATAGTTCTGATCTGATTGGTTTGACACTCTAGATAGAAGTCTATACTCACAGATAAAACTGAGCAACTAAGTATCAACAACAATGTAACATAGATATAAGAGACAATACATACTGCATTTTTAAGTTGTGCACCGGCTCTGAAGCTTGATTTTCCAGCTTGAACAGGAAGAACCTTGGCGTCACTGATTGGATCAGATACAGGATCACTTGGAATATCATCGGCAGAGTCCCGGAGGATAGCATTAAACATGGCCACATCCAACCTAGTCACACATTGCTCCATTACCTACATTTATGAAGATAAACCATCATATGTCAGAATAAAAGCACATATTCAAGATGACAGGAAAAAACACTGACGTGGTCCCTGACAGTGACTGGAAAAGCCAGAGCACCGTTCGTAGAACAGCAAGAGAAAATTTGACAACACTGTTGACAAATATTCATAGACTTTTCATGATTTTAACATTTTTTTTTATAAATTTTCTAATACGTAGCAGTTATGCAACTGACCCTAATAAGGATGCTACTTATCTGAGGAACACGAATTAACACACATACAAAGCACTAAACACTTAAGGGCCGTTTGGATTGGGGTAATGATTAAGGGGGTAATGGAGCAAATTAAAGTGTAAAATAGTAAGGTGAAGTGGTGATGAGGGTAATGATTAAGGGGGGTAATGGAGAAAATGAAGGAAAACGTGGGAAAATCATCAACCTAGTGGGAGGTGGGTTTCTATTATTCCCAAATTGGGGGTGATCATTACCCTCCTCACAAAATCTAACCCCCACTACCTCATATACCTCCCATTTTAGCCTAAAAATTCATTCCATTACCCCCTTCCTTAATCATTACCCCCAACCAAACATCCCCTAGTATCACACAGCTGCTAAATTCTGAGCCTTGTCAATGATTCTATAAATACTCCTGCAAATGCATCATAGACGACAGAAGCTGAAAGCTGCTAATGATGTATTTTGTACTTTTTTGCTTTTATATTCTGATATGCAGCGGGTATGCAATTCAGAGTTCTCATTATCTTTGGCACACGAATTAGACACACACAATTACACAAAGCAATAAACAAAGAGTATCCGCAGCTGCGAAATTTTAAAGTCATCACAATGCTTCTGCAAATACTCTTCCATTCCACTAGAAGCGGGCAATATTGAGTCTTTGAACTACACGAAGTTGAGTATAAACAGTTTTAGGGCCCGTTTGGCCTACCTTCTCCCAACTTCTCCTTCTCCTCCCAAATTTGTTCTTGCTCACCCCCTTTTAGTCCACTCCCTCCTCCATTTCCAACTTCTAAGAAGTAGAAATATAGCTAGAAGTGGAAGGAGAAGGAGAAGCTACAATTTGTAACTTCTCCTTCTAGTCCAATTGTAACTTTATTTCAACTTCTTAGAAGTTGGAAATGGAGGAGGGAGTGGATGAAAAGGGGGTGAGTAAGAACAAATTTGGGAGAAGAAGGAGAAGTTGGGAGAAGGTAGGCCAAACGGGCCCTTAGTAAGGCTTGAACCTCATTTGGACTCTTGAGCCAGTAATTCCAATTTTAGCTGCTTCCACCGCCTTAAGTCTTAATTCCGAAATTGATTTTAGGATACTTTAATCAGCACCTTAAGCTACTTAAATTACTAAGGAAACAATTAAAACACAACTGGATTAAGGATTCTTTAGTTTCACTACAACCTGGTTAGTTTTAAGCTTTATGTGGACAAACAAAAACTATTGCAACTTAAAGCTCAATTTCGAGAACCTTCCCATACTGCAACCTATAAATTGAATTTAGATCTTTTTAGTTGGCTCTCTAAGTTCTTGAGAATGATATAGCAAGTCTCAAAACAAGATCGGAATGACGTCAAAATGAAACAGAATAGGTAATAGGTACAAATTATAGAAAGATGCAAGGATTAGTGGTTCAATCAATCAAACAAAAGCAGATGCCAAAGTGCGTAGAAATATTTTCCGTATGTGTTTAGAGAGAAAGGAGCTACAGTAGATTCAGTACCTAATTGGTAAAAATAAGGTGACCAATATCAAGTCAAGATTGGCACGTAAAACATGATAAAGAATACTCTTCAAAATAAAAATAAAAAAAGAAAAAAAAAAAGAAAACAAAAGAAAACAGGATAAAGAAGACATGCAGGTGTTGTAAGTTGATCACTGAGAAAAGCAGTAAAGAGAGCATTAGAGGTCATATCAAGGCTGGGTGAGAAAGTGGACAAGAGCCTCTAGAGTTTTTCCGACAAATATATTGGTTAAACAGAATCACCACCACTTTACGAATAAACCAGTCTAGTCATAACAATATAGCAGATTCTTGGGCACTGATAAGCGGTCATTAGCACTCTGCTCTATTATGGTTTACACTTTGTATTCCCCAGTATACTAAAACTTCGGAGTAAGGTCACCCGACGAATTATGTCACAACAAAGGATCGGTTTATGAATTTCTATAAGATAAAAGGTCCAAATTAAAATACACAATGAGCAATAACTTAGCTCAAGTAAGTCTCTGCAAAGATATGGCCCTTTAATTAGACGCAATCTATGTCAACTAGACCTTTCCAAAGACATCCTTAATGGTGTGTCAGGCACCAAAGGATTCTTGAGGCCAACACTACGAAGGAGTCTTTACAGCCTTTTCATAATTGACCCCGTCCTGTTTATTGTTGTGTGCTTCATTAAAAAATTATGTTGATTTTCCACTCTATTTTAGTATTTCCCCTCGTAATTCAGTTTCGGTTAGTAATTTGTCTACATCTCTAGTTTGCTATTACTACATCATTTTCCCCATTTGTAATCGATCTATACCATTTTGCTTCTCTCTTTTCTTTTCATTTTGCCTTTTCTTTGTGGCATTGAACTTATATGGAATACACTTTTTGGTACTCTTCTAAAAAGATCTTCCACAATCACCTGAGACTATTCCTACGATCAGTATTCAGTACTCTTATTGTCATCCTTATTTCTGCCAGGGGTCTTTTGAACAAGCTTCTGTGCTTTTGGCAGCGGCAGGCTGTAATGTTGACGATGATGACACAAAATCTTCAACTAAATATCAGACAGAGTCAGCTCACCAGTATACTAGTTTGGATTGGTAACATGCTGGCGTGTTTAGAGAAGTTATTACTCAAATTATTCATGGCACATTGTCTTAGGTATGAGGGTCGAATGAGCATACAGTGCTAAGCCATCTTTTCCATGAAATTGTGCACAATAACACAACCTACCAGATCAAAAGTGTGTTACTTGCCTTTGTATGGCAGATGCAGATGTATTCATGAGTTAGAGGATGGAACATACAAACTAAGACACCTGTTTATCTGATGTCTCACTGACTCACACAGTACCGGAACGTAACAGGGTTGTCTGAGTTGGCCTGATTGTAAACTCAATGAATGGATAAAAAAGACAAACTTCCACAACAGCTAACTCTCGACTTAAGATTAAAGCAAACAAACTTACCATTTTAGCTAGCACTGGCAAACAACCACACTCATGACCTCCAGCCCGGACAGGACAGAGCCTCTCACATGCATCCTTGAATGCCTTCTTCCAAAGTTCTAACGAAAAGTTCACCTGTTCTTGATCACCAGAACTGGAAGTCCTGCGATAGTTTCTTCTACACCCAGAATCCACGACCTTATAATCTAATACCTTAGCAGCTGAGGACTGCATATGTGGAGTCAAAGTCTGTTTAAACACAAAAGAACCAAAGCTGGTCAACACTCGGGAACCAGAATAATCACAGGGTTATGAAGAAGAGAGGAAGAGAAAAGACAAGGTAGAACCTGCCACCAAACAGACTCGACAATTCGCGAGAAGATCCAAGATTCAACCTTTGCTAAGGCAGACATGAATGAATGTGCATTTTCGCGATCTTGAAACTCTTTACTTGAAGCATTTTGGTATGCTTTTCTCTCAGATTGGGAAACCCTCCACTGTAGTATTGATGGTTTCTTATTCATTTCCTTCCCTACTCTATCTGTTTCGGTGGAAGGTCCAGCAGACAATGGCAACCGCTCCTCTAGAAAGGCCTCAGCAATAATTGTTCGGAGCACAACACAGTTTGACAACCAGAAGGTCAACCTACAATCATGAGAGTGCAAACTCTTAACATTATAAGATAAGGCCAAAAAGAAGAGAGAAGGATACGCAAGGGAAGAGGAATCTCAAATGGCCATCCGGAAATTGGCTAAAAGATAACATCCATAGCACATCAATTTCTCTGTTCCTTCCATAAGGCTCCTGAATGGGACGAGGTAAGGGGAGATCACTGGTCACATGTACACAACCTTGCCTTGGAAGTCCAGAGGCTGTTTCTGTTAGACCCTTGATTGGAAATGCAACTGGCTGCTACCTCATGCTACTTCACGATATATATATGAAACAGAATACTACTTACAGAAACATTTGATTACTCAATTATAGCCTAAAGTTAACAAGTTGCTCAGCAAGGACCTTTCATGTCTATTGAAAATGGACTGAACCGATAACAAAATAACATCATTATAATCAAATTAATGCATACTACACCAGGTGAGCTGATCCATTAAAGAAACCCTTGTGAGAATCTCAGGAATAAAAATGATTTCATATACGACTAAAGGGCGCAGAAAAATTAATAGTTTCAAGTAATCTACAGACTTTGAGTAATCCCACCTATCAAAACGTCGAGTTCATCTTGAAAATCTTGTGGTGGTCATTCTAAGACTCAGACCAGGCAACAGTCTAAATAAAAGGAGTTACCATTGCCTGTCTGGCACGCTTTGAAGGCTTCAAGGAAATAGGTTTGTCATTAACCATGGTTCACAGTTATATGCAGGGGTTGCTATCATAATTTATTTATGTTTAGAAGGTAAGAATGGGCCTCCATCCATCCCAGCCCATCTCAGGCCCAGAAGCCCAACCCAACTTTGGCCCAGGGCCCAACTGTTGTCACCCCCATATTTTCATCAACCACATGGAAATATGGGAGGAGTCCCAAGTCTTAAACTTGGGACCTCCAAGTTAGAAGGTAACAAGATAACCATTGAGGCAAATGCTTCTTGGTTTTTCTGTCCTAATTATGTGTTGTTCATAGCAAACCTTCATGTTCATGGAGGATGAGTTTGCAAGAAATCCAAGTAAACATCATATGAGCTACACTAGCACTTGAGTGTAAATGAATATAATTCTTGTCTGAACCATAACCTAAAAATTGCAGAAATTACAGTACTTCAAATATACCTGGGGACATCATTACCGCAGGCTTTTGCCACCACAACTAATCCTGAGACTGCACTTTGGGCTGTGCTAACTCTGCTTATTCCTTTTTGAGTTTGAAAATATAGCCTAGAGAGGCGCCTTGCTGGGGCGTGAACCTTATTTACGGAACTTCCATGCTCAGCAACTACTGAATAAAGAGCAAGTTCAATAGCAGCAGCTTCTCTCAACTCTCCCTCCAGCATCTTTATTCTTTGCACTAATTCTTGGGCTCTGGTATCAGAAGTGGTACTACCTTTTATGGTTGGATAAACTGTAGGTTCTTGTTTCACAGTTGTTCCAGAGCCACTGCCATTGCTTCTAACAGAATCCATTGGAGATCGAACTGATCTCACATGTCTAAGTCTATCCCTACTCAAAGGTGAGTCAGTTCCAGATACAACTTGCTTTGGAACAGAATCTAGTAAAAATCTATCGGATGATTCATCACCTACTGAATGCTTTTTCTCTTCCAGCATATGCCTTTCGTTTCCATTTTCATGCTTATCTCCAAAATCAGCTGCCACTTTATCAATATCATCTGTAAATGCAAAATCCCTACAATCGTTTTTTCCACCAGTACCTTGAGACTGAGCATCATTTTCAGAGTCTAGCTTCCGAAACACGTCAACTGGACTTACTCTAGTAACAAAGATGGACACATCGCCCTCTAATATTGATTTAGCCTCGACCTTCCCATTAGGAGTAGCGACCACTTCCTGAATCCGTTGAGCAGTTTCACAAGCTTGGAATGATCTAGAAGATTTAGCTCCAGGGGAAAAATTAGTTTCTGTGGTTGACTCTGATGTCTTAGACAAAGCTCGTTCATCATTTGATTCACTGTCAGACCTCATCTCCGATTTCCCATGGCCCAGATTTGGAGTGGAATCATGGTTTTCTGTGCTCACCCCTGTATGATATTTTCCCCTCCCTGTGCTATTCTGCAAAGGTATTAATATATATGACAAGTTAACTTTAAGAATATATATGTAGGCATGCTAACAACATTTAGCTTTTATATTCCAAGCTGAGCAAAAGTGCAAGCGCAGCAAACGTTTTTGGCAACCATATCATACCATTACAGCAATGCGACCTTTGAGGAGGCTCCCGTCTAGGGCAGGGTATGGTAGTGGCCAAATGCATTTAGTCTTATTGGGCAATTGCAAAGAGGTTTATTCAATTATAGGGGGTGTTTGGATATTGGCTTGTTGGGTGGCTTTTGGCAAAATTGGACGTTTGACTAGTCCACCATCCAATATTGGTGTTTGGATGTTAGCTTGTGAGATTGGCTTTTGAGTTCCCACAAGCCAACTTTTGAAAAGCCAAGGAGGGTAGCTTATGGGTATTGGCTGGTGGCATTAATGTATGCCAATGACAAGATAGTCCAAGACTTACAATTATTTACTTCTATGCCATCAAATTCCTCTATCATATGATTGTCCTTATAGGTCATTTTACATATAACCAACTAATGTTACCATCCAATGTTACCAAACATCTCTTTCCACACATCCAATGTTACCAGCCGGTCAAATCAGCTAACAATATCATCCATCGACCATCAGCCAACAACTAGTGTCACCAGCCAATTGCCAAACAGGGAATACCCTAGCAAAGTCATCGACCAGGAATTCACTTCGCCACAGAAAGAAGAAGGGGAGGACAAATAAGACATAGTCAATTGAAGTCAAAAGGCGAAAAATTATTCATAGACTCTTTAAGCTCTGTTGAATGGCCTGAGTATATTTCTGAACCTACCTCCACCCATAGCTCTTGTTAGGTTCATAGGCAAGATAAGCTTTTCTTATAACATTCGCATCATTTATAATAGTAAGATGCCACGTAGAGCATGCAAGATCTATCTCTAATAAGGTCTGAGGGGATTGTAAGAATACTGAACCACACAATCCAATAAAGTAATAAGAATGTGAACAACCATTAGTCTACAAAAACTGATAAGGCAACAGAAAGGTAACGCAAACCCCCAAAACAAAACATCAATACCTCCTTAATTTGCGAAGGTGAACCTCCATTGGACTCCAAAGCTGATGAAGCAGTTCGTGAAGAGTGTGATGAAACATCGTCGTCGCTCATAGAAACAATCTCAGCTTCATCAGCATACTCCTCACTCATAAGTGTTGAAACAGACTCTCCACCATTCTTGTCCAGTGACGCTTCTTTGTCTAATCGACCCCTTAAGGATGAGCTTGAGCGAACTTTATCATAGGGCTGGATACTAAGATACAAAATTGGTTGGGCTGTGTTCCTGAAGCTCCTGGTGCAGTTCACAGGAACACTTATGCTGCTTATCTCTTTTACAACACCATGGTCTGCCAAGTCTATAATGGCAGTTCCCAACAATTGTCCTTTTACAGTCTTATCCCTCCGAGGCTCATACAAGTTGAATTCCAACAAGTTTTTATGGAATACATCAGCATCACCGTTTTTCACAGACATATCCCTTGACAACACAGTAGTAAGCTTAAAAGCTTCATTGAACTCAATTTTTCCATCATCAACAGAAGGAGTCACAGAGCTGGTACACCCAGTGTTACGATCCCCATTTTCCCATTGTATTAAAACAGAACGGACGGTTTTCAGAGATTGTGTCGGCGGCCAAGGCTTAATATCTTGAACATGTATTATGTATTCAACTTGAACACTAGGGCCTCTCCTATTTTTGGCCCTGAGACCTAAAACCATTGCTGAATTACCGCTGCTCTTGTCGACAGGATGTTTGTGCCTGAACTTCAACTAATTTGAGCAGCAGAGATTTGAAAGCATAAGTGAGCATTTATAACATATTTGGTATATGAAATCAAGGACATTATCACCAGACTGACAAGAAAGAATGCGCAAAATCTATGCAAAGTCATTTCTAGGTGAGTACATGAAACTTGAAAGTGTTGAGCTCAGATCATCAGATAGTTGCTTAGCCAAGATAGGCCATCCCTATGCCCGAAATCATTTGATTCACACAACACATTCCACAAAGTTTCTACTTGCAGTAGGGCATTACCCCTACTTGCAAATAGATTATTCTGTCAGACATTTGATGTGCCATTGACTCCCCCCACCCTCTTCCAATACCCTGTAGGAGCACCCAGAAAAGGAAAAAATAAATAAAGAAAGAAAACAAACATTGACACAGTCCAGAAAAGTTGCCCAGTAGCAACAATTTTAGCCCTAAACCACTAATAGGATATCTATTAAACACAGAGTAAACCATGTTATAAAAATAAAATAAAACAAAAGACAAGGGAAAAGAACATGCAGCTAACTAAAACTTTCCCCTCTTTTTTAGCTAACTAAAACTTTCCCCTCTTTATTAGCTAACAAAATGCAGGCATAAATTCGAACAAAGAATAGCTTAAAAGTAACTACTATTTGAGTCCTGAATGTCGTTTCAAGGCAAAAAAAAAATGCAACCTCTATTTCAAGTTACTGAACATTTAGTTTCTAGCTAAACTATCAGATCTGCACAGAGGGAAACTAAATGAGTAAAAAAACACTAAATGTTCAGCTCCAAACCACTAAGAACATTCAGAAAAAAATCACATTGCAAAAACTCAAAAAAACTGCAGCAAAATGAAATACAATAGAATTCATATAATCGTGAGAATCAGAAATTAGAATATAAAAACCAAGAAGGATCCAAGTCACACGAGTACAAAAACACTTACCAAAATCAGAGGAACCTGAAGATATGCTTAATGTGGGGAGAAATGAGTGAAATAAGAATGAGAAATAATGAGACTTTGCTTTGGGTATGTTGAAGTGGAGAAACAAACAGTGGAGGGGACAGAGAATGAGAATGGTTACTCTAAATTACTATATGCTTATTACGAAGGAAGTGAATTAAAATGTTATTTTTGTAGAGTTTGGTAGGAACGCTGACATGATAACTGACGGGTCTGTCTTTGTCGGGACGCGGGAGAACTTCGCCGGCCATAAGCTAAGCCGTCCACAATATTGGGTTTTATATTTTCTGAAAATTCTACAATGTGTGAAAATTTTCTGAAAATTCTACAATGTGGGAAAAACCCAATTCCCCAAATAAACTTTTAGGCTCAGTTTGATTCAAGTTAATTTCAGTTCAGTTCAATTTAGTTTCAATAAGTTCAGTTCATGTCCAATAAGTTCAGTTCAGTTCAGTTTAAGGCCAATAAATTCAGTCCAGTTAAGTTCAGGCTCTGTTTGATTCAACTTAATTTTAGTTTAGTTAAGGTCCAATAAGTTGAGTTCAGGTCCAATAAGTTCAGTTCAGTTCAGTTCAGTTCAGGTCCAATAAGTTCAGTTCAGTTCAGGGCCAATAAGTTTAGTTCAGTTAAGTTAGGGACCAATAAGTTCAGTTCAGCTATTATTATTATTATTATTATTATTATTATTATTATTATTATTATTATTATTATTATTATTATTATTATTATTATTATTATTATTATTATTATTATTATTATTATTATTATTATTATTATTATTATTATTATTATTATTATTATTATTATTATTATTATTATTATTATATTATTATTATTATTATTATTATTATTATTATTATTATTATTATTTAATAATGTGTGGTAATACTTTTAAAATTAGATATTGTATTTTAAATTAAACACAATAATAAAATAGTGAGAAACAAAATTAAGGGGCAATTGGTTTGTTACTTGATAAGAAAATGATCAATAAATAATTAATATTAGAAAAGGAAAAATGAAAGAAATGAACCTAGTTACCTTTCTGATTGGTTCACTCTAGTAAAGTAGTAGAATTACTTTTAATTCACTTTGCTATTCTTTGGTTCGTTGATAGAGATACTCAATCCAAATTTTTTTCTTGCCATTTTTGAGAGATAACAGCTATAATAAAATAAAATTAGCACAAAAAGTATGAAAAAGTAGCAATTATCTTGTAGATATGTGACATTACCTTTGAAAATAGTGAATTAAATGATAAAAATAAATATAATAATAAAAATAAAGTAAAAGTAGTAGTAGTAATAATAATAATAATAATAATAATAATAATAATAATAATAATAATAATAATAATAATAATAATAATAATAATAATAATAATAATAATAATAATAATAATAATAATAAAGTGGCGAATGAGCAAAACATCCACTTCTGGACAGACAACTGGTGCACCAACCGCCCACTTATAGAGATGTTGGACATCAACGGCCTTCCTGAGGAGGCCCTTGATTGGAAAGTTTGCGATCTTATAACCACTCGGAGAACGTGGGATAGGGGCAAACTTGGTCCGGTGCTCTCTCAGATTATATTGGAGCTAGTGCTAAGTATGCCTATTCCTTGTCACGATATTGAGGATGAATTTGTTGGGGATTGTCTGGGAATGGTTTATTTTCAACTAAAATCGCAACGTGGTTAGCACATGGACTTACTATGGAAACTGCCACAAAATGATGTTTCCATTGGATTTGGAAGCTCCCAGTCCCCCCAAAAATCAATTTTTTTTTGTAGCAACTCTGTCATAAGTCGATCTCCGTGCGCGATACGTTAGCTTCTCGAGGGATACCCCTAGATATGCAATGCCCTTTTTGCCAAGGTAGCATTGAATGTATGGATCATCTGTTTGTCAAATGCCCTAAATCCAAGCAAGTATGGGCGGATGCATATGATGGTGGTTGGTTGGAGTTGGTTCCACCCACGAATAATCTATTACAATGGATTAGCTCGATCAAATCTGGCCAAGGCTCCGATCCAAAGGAAATAGCTAATGCCGCGTTTGTGTTGTGGAGCATTTGGCGCGAACATAACGAAAAGGTGTTCAGAAATACCCCTTTTAATCCCACGGGGTGCTGGGTTAAAGCCAAAAGCTTTTTTTATTGAATGGGCACATCGTTCCAAACCGACTGTATATTCGCCAACTACGAATGAACATAATACTAACCCTGTTAAAGTCGTGGAATCACAAGTAGTCCGTCCGTTGGCAGCTTCCCATTCCTGGACACTACAAGATCAATTTTGATGGCTCCAGAAAAGGTAACACTGCAGCGGCAGGGTTTGTTATTTGCGATACACAAGACCAGTTTATGAACGCTGGGGCACGCTGCGTAGGCAAGACTTCCATTCTAGTTGCTGAGGCTACAGGGCTAAGGGAAGGGGTTAAAAGAGCTGTGGAACTCGGGTGTGATAAATTGGAAGTCGAAGGGGACAATCTAACGGTCATTAAAGCATTACGTGGTGAAATCAAAATTCCTTGGTCTATTTACTCTCTTATTACTAATACTAGGCGATTCCTTACTTCAAGGAATCCGGTGGCCGTCCAACACATTTTTCATGAAGGCAATAGAGTTACGGACTGGATGGCTAACTTGGGTTACGTGTGCCAAGATGAATGTACCTTCTCTGAACCTCCGAGTAGGAAATTCCGAAAAAATCTTTATGAGGATTTACTATGGGTCACTCTCGAGAGGAGAGTTTCCTAGTTCTTCCCTTCATCCCACTCCTTACCTTAAAAAAAAAAAACGACGACGACGACAACAACCAATAATAATAATAATAATAATAATAAGTTAAGTTAAGTTAAGTTCAGTTCAGTTCAGGAGCATTAAGTTCAGTTCAGTTAAATTAAGTTCAGTTACGTGAAATTCAGTTGAATCAAACGGAGCCTTATTACACGCTCCATTTTGGAAAAACTAAACATTTGTTTTTTTGAAGGTAAAAGTTTAAAATATTTTACTATTGATTTATGAAAAAATATAAGAATTTACAAAATGAATTACTACCATTAGATTTATTTTAAATAGTACTTTTGGAATATTATTTTTTTATAGTTGATATATTCATATAAATACAATTATTCAAGGTCAAAGTGGTGCATTGGAGACCATGCAAATGTTAGGATTTTTTTAAAACGGATGAATTTTTTTCCCCACCTACTGATGCTCCATTCTTTTCAACTAGATAAAAACCAGAACTAACTTTTTTTAACTTGACTTTTAACTATATTACACTTGTCCAAATATATTCAATATTGGTCTCTTTTGCAAGTATACTTTAAGATCTTTCCAATATCATAGTTATCAACGTGAATTTATTTCGAAATAAATAGTTATCTAAGTGATAAAGTTAAACATGAACTGAATTTAAGTGAATTGAACTGAAGTGAACTGAAGTGAAATTAAGATGAGGCAAACAAGGCCTGACTAATTAGTTCACTTAAGTGATGTAATTTACTATTTCTCAAAGATTATTATTTAGCTCACTTTAAAGATGTGTTGTGATATACTTTTTCTCTCATAGTTTAGTTCAGTGGAGATCAATGGACTTTTGTTCAGTTAAATCAGTCCAATCCCGTTAATTTTAGTTCCGTTCAATTCAGTCCAATCCAATTCATTTTAGTTCTGTTCAATTCAGTGAATACCCTAACTACTACTACATGTGCAAGCCACATTGCACGAGAGATTATTACATGATTTGTGATCAATTCTCCCACCTCTTACTCTCCTAAGTGAAATTGTACACAAACAAGAAAAAAGAGAATGATGAGAGAGAAGCTCATGCGACGCACGTTTAGGCAAAATTACTAACCTGCACCGAAGCCATTTTCTCTTCTTCTTCAAGCTTTAAAAATGGGTAAAAATAGTAAGAACAACAAGAGGAACTATGGTAAGAAGGAATCACTGAAAGATTTTTTGGGTAATATGAATAATAGAGATTTGTCGCCAGTTCATGAAGATTGCCACGAGGTGAATGAAACGATTGAATTCTCGGGTACTTCTCATTCAAAGGGAATTCCGGGGCTCTCAGAAGAGGAGCTAGGAGGGAGGGTAGCTCGTCGACTGGAAAGGGTTGCCACACCAAATTCGGAAAGTTCTCCAACTTTCCAAGTTTCCATTAATACACCATCCTCTTCGATTGAAAACCCCGTGAATGCCCAAATTCTAGTAAACCCACAAACTGCTCTGAAATGTTGCTTGAAATTGAATTATGTGCCACCTGTTATCTGCGATGGAAAGTCAGTTGTAGTGCTTAAGAAGAATGAATTGCAAAAAGAATTGAATAAATGAAAATTTACCTTAATTGGGTTTGTCGTGGATGAACAACCTTATTTGAAACAGATTGTGGACTATGTTGCTAGATACTGGAAAGGTGTTAAACCTAACATTTTTCCACATGAAGATGGATAATGCATGTTTAGGTTTGAAATTGAAATGGATTTGCATACAGCTGGCCCCTTTGTATACAATTACAAGGCTTTTATTCTGCGACCATGGGTTGAGAATTTAAAATCAATGTTGAAACAGTGGGCAATATGCCACTATGGGTTCAATTGCCTAATCTTCCACTGCCCTGCTGGTCTGAAGATTCCCTAAGCCGCATTGCTAGTTGCATTGGTCAGCCTATTATGTCAGATCAGGTTACATCTACCAAGAGAGAATATTTCACCTTTTTTTTTTTGTTAATCCAATTTAACAAATCCAAATCTTAATTGAATCTAAATATAACAATAAATTACAGATTTAATTAATTTCATAAAGATTCAAACTTTAATAACTCATTTGATTCCAATCTAACAAAAACACCAATATATACCCTACACATTATTCTAACATGCAAATCATTAGAATCTAGCAATCCTAGGTTACAACACAAATTAGGGTTCATCCTGTTGGAAAAAGGGGTTGTTAAAGAACTGTAAAACATAAAAGTTACCGGAGAGTTGTGCCGTGGTATGAGGGTCACTGCCTTGAAAGTGAAATTCCGGCACGACCCGGGTGCAAATCGAAGGTGGGGATCACTCCCCAAGGTTAACACAACGAGTCCTCAAAGACGTGCACTCGTCGTTGAGAACTTAGAACTCAGAGAATACAATTGCCCAGAAAAATTAGAGAGAGGAAAATTTTCGGGGATGGAAAATTTTTGGATGATCAAATCTGATTTGGACCAAATCAATTTAAAAAGGCAACAAAACCGTTTTGGAAAACTGAAAAGATTTTGGTAATCAAATCAAAGTAAATCAAGCGAAAACGGTTTTGTAACGTTCGAAATTTATTGCGAATCAATTAATCAGATTCCGATACCAAAACGGATCCAATTTACAAAACGTTCAGAAAAGGCCCAAAAAAGTTTAAGTCCATTGTAAAATACCCGCCCACACCCACACCCGCACCCGGCCAGGCCCGGCCCGGACCGGGCGGCGGTGTGGGCTAGCCCACTCTCTCTCGAAAAGCCCATTCTTATTAGTTCAAACATTAAAAGGAACCCACCAATAGATAAACACAAGTTACTTTCCTTCTCCCACCAATGTGGGACTCTCTTGAACTACAAAAAGAGCTTCAAACAAAAGGAGGGAGAGAGAAGCAATAGCCATTAAAGGATGGAGCAAAGCTCCATTTCCAACAATCCCCCACTAATGGCTTGTTGCTTTTAATTTTACAAAAACAGTTTAAATTCCGGGCAAAGGAAGGGTTATATACTTAAGTGTCAATGTCTTTCGATTGAATTGACACATAGCGGAGTGAGGCAACAACTTTAGTCTAAGTAGTGAATTTCTCTTGAACTACTAGGTAAGTTGAGACCCCCACAACGCGTATTATACCTTTAATTTCTAAGAGTTCCGCGATAGCATACAATAGCGCTTTTAGACGGCCATGCGCTCACCTTGGGTCTCATGAGTGCTCTATAGAGACAGCCCAACTCTCGCATAGAAGGCGGCCCACCTCCACACTCAAGTAGGTGGTTCATCAAGTCTATCTCAACATAGACCACCCAATAAAGGGATAAGAATCCATTAAGAACTAATATAGTTCAACCTTCACAAATGGAATCCATCAAGTCCATTACAGACCACCCATAAGGGTTATGGAACCAATATAGCGGTGAATCCATCAAGTCCGTCCATTAGGACCACCCAATATAGGGCTATAGATTCATTAAGAGCTCAAGGCTCAACCTTCACACAAGCACTACCACAAGCCATAGGGATGGGAATGTAGTGCATATTGAGGACCAATATAGCTTCGTTTGACCATAAATGGTATCCACCATATTTCCTCAATCCAAGGGCTTGAGCCCCATCCCCCTCGATGTTTCAAGAACCATTTTCCTTGTAAGTCCTTTGGTGAGAGGATCTGCCTAGTTCCTCTCGGACTTCACATAATCCAAGGAAATTACACCATTCTTTAGTAA
Organism: Tetragonia tetragonoides; assembly: GCA_038025085.1. Taxonomy (NCBI): domain Eukaryota; kingdom Viridiplantae; phylum Streptophyta; class Magnoliopsida; order Caryophyllales; family Aizoaceae; genus Tetragonia; species Tetragonia tetragonoides. The sequence continues at coordinate 26,264,220 of CM076149.1, forward strand.
TAATTTGACCGCACTATGTCTAATGCGCATGTGTCTCCTTTTGCCATTGTACACGCTATTTTTAGCAACACCAATGGCAGTGTGTGAGTCACAATGTAAGGAAACCGGCACAGCATGTTTTCTCCACAAAGGCATGTCAACCAATAAGTTCCTCAACCACTCCGCTTCTTGACCTGCAAGCTCAAGAGCAATAAATTCAGCTTCCATGGTGGATCGTGCTATACAAGTCTGTTTTGAAGACTTCCACGAAGTAGCACCTCCATCAAGGGTAAAAACATAGTCACTAGTAGAAATTACTTCATCGTTGTCAGTTACCCAGTTTGCATCACAGAAACCTTCCAATACAGCAGGAAATTTATTAAAATGCAAACATAAGTTCATAGTACCTCTCAAGTACCTAAACAAACGATGAAGAGCATTCCAATGTTCACTACTTGGGTTGTGAGTGTAGCGACTTAGTCTACTCATGGCGTAGGCTATGTCGGGTCTAGTATAATTCATGAGGAACATTACACTTCCTATAATTTTAGCATATTCAACTTGTGAAACACTAGAATTTTCATTCTTTTTCAACGAAATGCTAGAATCATATGGAGTTCTCACAGGAGTAACATCAAAACAATTAAACCTTTTCAACATTTTCTCAACGTAATGCGATTGACAAAGAGAGAAACCATTCTCGGTTATCCTCATTTGAATTCTAAGAATCACATCAGCTTCTCCTAAGTCTTTCATTTCAAATTGAGAAGATAAGAAAAGTTTAGTCTCATTTACCACATCCACATTGTTACCAAAGATGAGCATGTCATCAACATATAGGCAAATAATTATGCAATCTGAACCAATCAATTTATAATAAACACAAGTATTAGATGCATTCACAGTAAAGCCATTGCCCACCAAAGTACGATCAAAATTTTCATACCATTGTTTAGGAGCTTGTTTAAGACCATAAAGAGACTTTTTAAGCTTGCACACTTTATTCTCCTGTCCAGGTACCACAAAACCCTCCGGTTGTACCATATAAATCTCTTCATCTAAATCACCATTAAGAAAAGCTGCTTTTACATCCATTTGATGCACAACTAAATTAAAAATGGCAGCTAAAGCGACAAGAGATCTAATGGTAGCAATTTTAGTTACAGGAGAATAAGTATCAACGAAATCAATTCCTTTCTTTTGGGTGTAACCTATAACAACAAGTCTCGCCTTGAACTTCTCTATAGTTCCATCAGGTCTCATTTTCTTCCTAAAAATCCATTTACATCTAATAGGCTTACTACCCTTAGGCAAGTCTACTAAGTCCCAAGTATGATTAGACATAATGGAGTCAAGCTCACTTTTAATGGCCTCTTTCCAAAAGCTGGCATCTATAGAAGTTACTGCCTCTTGATAAGTTTTAGGATCTTGTTCTATTAAAAAAACAGAAACTAAGTCCTCACTAATTTGGTCAGAATTTTCAACTAAGAAAGCAGTAATAAAATCTGGTCCAAAATCAGTCGCAATCCTTTTTCATTTACCTCTCCTAGGTTCATTCACAAGTTCATTTGTAACCACAGTAGAAGGTAAAGAAACAGACACAGAGCTATCATTGACAACATTATCAATATCATCATGCACAACAGGAGCAATAGTAGAAGGAGCAGCAACATTACTTGCATCCATTTTCAAAGGAAAAACATGCTCAAAAAACTCAGCATCACGAGATTCACAAATCGATCTATCATTTAAAGACATGAATCTATATGCAGCACAATTTTGAGCATAGCCAATAAAAACACAATCAAAAGTCTTAGGTCCAATATTTGTCCTTTTAAATTCAGGGAAGCCCACTTTGGCCAGACACCCCCACACTCTCAAGAATTTCAGGTTAGGTGCAAAACCCTTCCATAATTCATAAGGGATTTTTTCTAGCTTCTTGTGAGGCACTTTATTCAGAATATAACATGCAGAAAGTACAGCTTCTCCCTACATATTATCAGACAAACCAGAACTTAAAAGCATAGCATTCATCATTTCTTTCAAAGTCCGATTTTTTCGTTCAGCTATACCATTCGATTGGGGGGAATACGGGGCACTAGTCTCATGTATAATACCATGTTTTTTACAAAAATCCTTAAGGAAATTAGTGCCGTATTCACCACCCCTATCGGACCTAAGTCTTTTAATTTTTCTATCTAATTGGTTTTCCACTTCTGCTTTATAATTTAAGAACATTTGTTCGGCCTCGTCTTTAGACCTCAAAAGGTAAACCTTAGTGTATCTAGAGAAATCATCAACTAAGGTCATATAATATTTTTTACCTCCTCTACTAATGGTGTTCTTAAAGTCCGCTAAGTCCGAATGAATTAATTCAAGTAATTCTGTTTGCCTACTAGTGACAGGTTTAAACGGTTTCTTGGCATATTTGGCCTCTACACAAACTGAACATTTAGAAAAATCATTTGTATCCACAACATCAATCAAACGCAGATTTCGAAATTTTTTTGATAGAGCCAACATTAACATGTCCAAGTCTACCATGCCACAAGTTAACAGACTCAGCAATATAAGCAAAAGCAGATGAAGTACTAGCAATTTCAGAAGTAGTGTTCAGTACAAAGAGTCCATCAACTAAGTACCCCTTGCCCACAAAGTCCCCATTCTTAGTTATTACAACCTTATCTGCCTCAAAAACAACTTTTAAACCAACCCTATTAAGCAAAGCACCAGAGACTAAGTTCCTACGAAGGGAGGGGACATACAAAACATCATTCAAAGCCAAAGTTTTTCCAGAAGTAAGTTTAAGGAAGATTTTTCCTTTACCAAGAACTCCAGCGGCTGCGGAGTTACCCATGAAAACTTGCTCACCTTCAACAACCTCCTGGAAGTTATGGAACAATTCTTTGTTGGAACAAAAGTATCTAGATGCTCCAGTGTCGAGTATCCAAGCGGCTTTGTCCTCCACCAGATTTGCCTCAACAACGACAACAGCAATAATTTCGTTGTTTTCAGCAAGGTTGGCTTATGGTGCGGGTTGAACAGCAGGTTTGTTGTTCCCGTCCGGGTTGCCTTTGCGCTGTCTACATTGATACGCCTTATGGTCAGGTTTGCCACAGACGTAGCAAGTAGCCTTGGTTTTCTGGATCACGCCATCACCCTTCTTGACGGGGTTCTTCTTTTTCTGATGCTCAGGTCTCTTCTTGTTGTCTTTGTACCTGTTCTTAGAACCACCATAGGATTCAACAAGGTTAGCATTAATAGAAACAGAAGAAACAGAAGAAGCCTTATCTTTGAGGCGATTGGCCTCTTCGGTTCTCATGTGACTGATCAGCTCCTGGAGGGACATGTCCTTCTTCTTGTGTTTGAGTTTGGAACGGTAGTCACTCCAGGACTTGGGAAATTTCTCCAGCAGGACATTGGCTTGAAGGACCTCACACATTTTCATTCCCTCGGACATAATGTTAGCCACCAGATTCTCGTACTTATGGACTTGCTCCATAATCGGCTTGTCATCCTCAACTTGGAAATCCAGCCAATTTCCAACAATATACTTCTTCTTGCCAGCATCATCACCACCATACCTTTTATCCAGGATGTCCCAGATTTCCTTAGCCGATTTGTGGTCCACAAACAAATCAAACAAGGAATTAGACATGTGATGCAAAAGATGTCCTCTAACAGTCCTATTGTCTTTGTCATATTTTTGTTTGGTTACAACATCATCAGGTTTTTTGGTAGGGTCACCAACCGGAGCGGTGAGGGAAGTCACCACACCGAGAGCAGCAGGAGTCAGGGTGGTTGGTGTTGCAGAGGTAGAGACAGTAGGAGTAACGGTTGGAGGATCAGTGAACAGGACATAGTCGATCTCCAATTGTTCAAAGAAAATAAGCAATTTTTGTGACCATCTTTTGAAATTAGTACCATCAAGTTCTTGTAATTTGGACAGATCAGGAAGGTATTTGTTTCTAGGGAAAGCCATGAAAGTTCTTTAACTAAAATTTCACTTTCAAATTGTTGGAAAAAGGGGTTGTTAAAGAACTGTAAAACATAAAAGTTATCGGAGAGTTGTGCCGTGGTATGAGGGACACTGCCTTGAAAGTGAAATTCCGGCACGACCGGGGTGCAAATCGAAGGTGCGGATCACTCCCCAAGGTTAACACAATGAGTCCTCAAAGACGTGCACTCGTCGTTGAGAACTTGGAACTCAGAGAATACAATTGCCCAGAAAAAATAGAGAGAGGAAAATTTTCGGGGAAGGAAAATTTTCGGATTATCAAAACTGATTTGGATCAAATCAATTTAAAGAGGCAACAAAACCGTTTTGGAAAACTGAAAAGATTTTGGTAATCAAATCAGAGTAAATCTAAGCGAAAACGGTTTTGTAACGTTCGGAATTGATTGCGAATCAATTAATAAGATTCCGATACCAAAACGGATCCAATTTACAAAACGTTCAGAAAAGGCCCAAAAAAGTTTAAGTCCATTGTAAAATACCCGCCCACACCCACACCCGGACCGGCCCGGGCGGGCGGGCGGCGATCGCGCGCGTGTGTGGGCTAGCCCACTCTCTCCCCAAAAGCCCATTCTTATTAGTTCAAACATTAAAAGGAACTTACCAATATATAAACACAAGTTACTTTCCTTCTCCCACCAATGTGGGACTCTCTTGAACTACAAAAAGAGCTTCAAACCAAGAGAGAGAGAGAGAGAGAGAGAGAGAGAGAGAGAGAGAGAGAGAGAGAGAGAGAGAGAGAGAGAGAGAGAGAGAGAGAGAGAGAGAGAGAGAGAAGCAATAGCCATTAAAGGATGGAGCAAAGCTCCATTTCCAACACATCCAACAACATGTTAGGGTTCATAAAAACTTAAAGTTGAATGAAAAACAAAGCTTTAATAAACATAAAAGTAATTAAAATCACTTAGTTGGAAAACAAGAAATCAAGATTGAGCAAAGAGAATAAATTATGAAAGAGGGCAAAATTATCTTTCTTCTCCCGCTTGGTTCGACCGTGCGTGAGAGAGAGAGAGTGAAGCGTTTGTTTTGCTTTTTGTTTAGGTTAAGTGATCAGTTGATTAGGAAGTAGAATAGATTTAAGAAACCTAACTCTATTCCTTCTTTATCTCAACACACTTTCCTAAAGTCTCTCCAAAACAAACTCTCCTCAATCCTTACTTTTAGGAAACAATTTTCGAAAATAAAAAAAATAATTTATTTGCCTTTTTTTTCCTGCCAAGTGGCTGAAAATATTGGCCCAAATAATTTCCCATAATTTCGGTCATTACCGAAATTATTAGCCCACAAATCCTTTTTTATTTATTTTGGCCCAATTAAATTAAATAAGGTCCAAAACTAAAAATCCACATATTAATTAGGCATAATACAAAATACACATTTTTCTTTTAAGTAATTATTATTCTAAAATGAATAATTATATAGGGTGTTACATCCTATCTCTCCCTTAAAAGAAGTTTCGTCCTCGAAACTTAGGATCGCTACCAAAGTGAAAGGAGTTTCACAATGAGAAGTTTTCACCACGACTTTTCAAAGTCCAAATGCAACAATGCAACTTTCAAAGTTAAAAGTTTTCACAACTTCCAAATAACAACATTAGCATGATGCAAAGCAATGCGATGAGTTTTCCAGTCTTTGTTTAAATTTCTTTTTCTTTTGTGGATTGTTATACCATTCCCCCCTTGAAAAGGTTTCGACCTCGAAACTAAGGTTAAGTACTTTGTTCGAACAGTTAAGGATAGCGGTTGTGCATATTAGCCTCAGTCTCCCAAGTCGCTTCCTCGACTTTATGATTAGCTCCAACACTTTCACAAGCTAGGTTAATCTTCGACGCACAGGTTTTGTTCGTTTTCTTGTCTAGGATTCTCACAGGTTTTGTTCGTTCTTCTAGAACTCGAATTGTTTGCTCTTCATAGGTAAGTGTGTCATCTAACACCACCTTTTCAGGAATCAACACATGACTTGGATCATGTTGATATCTTTTTAATTGTGACATGTGAAACACATCGTGCACTTGCTCCAAATCCATAAGCATAGCAAGCCTATATGCGACCTCTCCAATTCTTTCAAGAACCTCACAAAGTCCAATGCACTTTGGGCTAAGCTTTCCTTTACGCCCAAATCTCATTACTCCACGAGTAGGCGATACTCTCAAAACTACCGTCTCGCTGACTTGGAATTCTTCCATTCGTCGATGTTGATCTGCGACAACTTTCTCCCTATCTTGTGCAGCTTTCATCTTCTCTTGGACCAGTTTCACTTAATCCACAATCTCTTGTATAAAATCAGGACCCAACATAAAGGTCTCACTTATGTTGTTCCAACACTTAGGAGATCGACACTTGTCCCATAAATACGGCAGTAACGCTTTGATTTTCTAGTGTTTTTTCGCTGCAACTCTTGGTTTTAAATGTTGTAGCATTTAAAACCAAGAGTTGCAGCGGAAAAACACTGAAAACTTGAAGTGTTACCATTGTATTCAATGTTCAAATTAAATACAAGGCTAAGAAGAAACAAATGTTAACAATCCCAAACAAAATACGTAGATAATTAAATATTAACTATTTATCAATTCTAAACTTAAAACAAATAATCCTTAAACGATTAACGATTAATTCCCAAACAAAGAAATTAATATTGATTACAATAATCCCCCAATAATACATTAAAGGAAATGTCTAAACAAAATAATTATTGTTTCGAAAAGATTACAATCTTCTTCAATCCGCCTTCACTAGCTCCTAACCACGAGCTACAATAAATCCTGTCAATATACTCCCCATAGAAACAAATTTTGTACAGGTTCATCATAAGCCCATCATTGAAGAGAAATTGGACAACAAACCCACATAAAAATAAAAAAAACATCCAATCATCTATGTTGAGTAATTCATAACCACACAATCCATTTAAATCATCAATTTTAGCCAACATGCTTGATAAAAATAATAATACTTTAATAAGTAACTGGCATTTGGCAACATGCTTTTAATTCAAAAACCACACAACATGTTGTCAACACAACAAACAACCAAATAATAAATCAATATTTATTGTGATCCTTAGCCAAGTCCATTAGAGAGAAGAGAATCACATGAATTGCCAAGACCAATCGCAGTCAAATTCAAAGGATTAATAGTCCTGTGCATATTAGCAAAAATGATCAACAGTCCCGGAGTATAGATGGCTCTCCAGAAGTACTTCAAATATTTCTAAGTATGCATACTCTCTCTTAACCCTTAGGTTTACAAGAAGAATCGTTTTTAACTAACTCGCCCAAGTTCGCAATTATGGGATACGAGTTCGGCAATACATTGAGGATATACCTGCAGTCATAGACAACCCAATGTATCCAGTGGCAAATTCCTATTCGCGTCCTTTGGTGGATCCATTACCAAAGAAGGCTTAACTCTCAATTAATTTCAGAAGGTGATCACATAATCAAGTAATACACATATGTTGCAATTTCTCAAGTAACTCATCTTTGTTACAAAAATGAACAATTATAGTTCAAAATTCCGATGGCTAATTTCACATGAATGAGCATCAAGGCTCAAATTCACAACCACCTCGCAAAGACCTTTTTCAAGTTTCACTATATTTCCATAAGTTCAATTGTCAAAGTTCATCTCAACTTATTGAAACAACATGCTTACTAACATGATTCTACATGCTTCTAACATGATGCAATAGCTATAGGCTATATTCAAATTGAACAAATATTCACATACTTTCAGTTCAACATTCCATAATAATTACTCCACGTAATTACAAAAGTTAACATCCATCATATAACATGAATCTTAACAAGTAGTTATAGCTACACATAATGAATTTCCAAGATAGTACATCATGCATTCACTAATATCATTCATCTTACAATTCTATACGAATTAAACATAAGGAAATAAATATTCAATTACTCCTTTTTTACAACAATTCTCCATTTGAATTACATTCCTAACTCACCAATCAATACTAGACGATGAATTACCTTGAGAAAAGGCAAGTCAATCAATTCACATAAGCTCCTTTACGTTGAAGGCGACTTAGTTTGGAAGGAATTGTGTGCACCCAGTTACTGACCCTATGTAATACCCCAAGATTTTATGGTTGAGTATAACTTAAATGGTTTGATAGTACTACTCATATCACCTAGATGCATCTCCTTTTCAGGAAGCTCAAACCTAAGAAACTCCACAGTTAAGCGTGCTTGGCTGGGAGTAGTACAAGAATGGGTGACCTCCTGGGAAGTTTTCTCAAGGGTATGCGAGTGAGAACAAAGCATGCTGGAAAGGCTTGTTGTGGTTTGTGGGGTCAGTTCTCAGCCATGGAAGCAGTTTCGGGTGACACCAGCGGCCCAGTTGGGCCGGGGTGTTACACCCCAAAGGCAAATTTCGACCAAATTGGTCCGGCCCATTCATCATCAAAGATATCCAATCAGGAGGTGCAGTTCGGCTTATGGATATTAATGGCATCGAGTTCAGTCAGTTCACCAATATGGATCAACTGAAGAAGTGCTTCGTCTAAAATATAAAAAATAAATAAAATAAATAAAAATAAAGAAATCCAAAAAAAAGAGGCGTACACAATTGAATGAACTAAGCTGGCCTGATTCCACACTGGATACGTAGGTAATTCTTGTAAGGGGCCCGACCAAAATCAATCCAAAATTACATTCAACTCATTCAAAATGGACAATCTTTATTTAAACTGAACGAATAAGCTTACATTGCGTAAATTGAACTTCCTAAGGTTACAAAAAAAAGTGCAACTAATGAGGGTTTAAGTTAAACAAAGTCTTATTACTTTTTTTTTTTCAAAACTAGACTTGCTTTCTAAAGAAAATAATTTTAATCCTTCTTCCCTTTAGTAGGCTTCGTTGAAGAGTTCTTCTTTGAAAGACCCTGGCTTGAGGACGACTTATGATCGCTTCCTTGAGCTCGGGGCTTGCCTCTTTTCAAAACAGGATAGCCTTCTTGATATGGCACTTCCTTTCTTTTCTTGCTTTCTGTTCCTAAGTCATACCTAGGTACTAGATGGTTCCACTCCTCATGACGAAGGGCTCGCCTTGTTTCTCCATCACTGCAAGAAGCCAGGATAAATAAGTTTTAGAAACTTGAGTTGGAGCAATTATCGGGGGTACTTTCCAACGATCCCTGCCGCGCCATTATTCACTCCACCTTTGAGCAAAGTCATGACTCCTGATGATGTCAAAGCCATGGTGGTTTGCCTCGTAGTCTCCTGACGATGGATAACCTGTTTCAACCCATGGTGGTTTGCCTCGTAGTCTCCTGACGAGGAAAGAAAATGTACTCATGTACAAACTTACTATCCTAGTGTAGGAGATATATTTGCAGCAGGTAACCAAAGAAGTCAAAACCCACCAAGGTACATACCAACGGATAACAGGTCCAATATTGAAAAAGGCATCCCATTCAGCAATGGTCTTCCCAGTGTACACCCGTTTCCTAACCACAAAGCTGGCAGCGGTATAAGTTCGTCTCTTCCAGGCTTTAGGGGAACGAGCAATCATTTTTTCTAGTGACTCTATCAACCTCAGATCCTCGCATAAGCAAATTTGGAGCAGCAGGGGGCTGCCAGAAAATGCTTCCCTGCGGGAAACTTTTAACCTGTCAAGCCCTAGAATGGTTTCTCTTATAACCAGGTGCAAAGGAGAGTATCCTTCAATCATTTGATCTACCACTCGCAACAACGAGACTCTACCCAGATTAGATGATTCTGCATTGACAAACAATGAGCGGTTTAACAAATAGAGTACAAAGGCCTATCGACGACAATGCCTAAATATTACGTCCTGCTCAGAAGAGGAAGCAAATTTTTCATGGATTTGAACTAAGTCCACATCGACACCGAGAATCATGCATTTGTCTTCTACAAATGACAAGCCAAGAGATTTCCTGTATTGATTACTAAAACCATCCCTTAAATAAGACAATGCTGGGGGAAGAACATTAGACATGTTAGTAATTGCAGCAAATTTTAAATGGCATAATTCAAAGTTACCAAAATGGAAACGTGCAAGTCTGGGTCCCAATAGTTCAATGCACACTAAAGGATAGGCACCATAATTTTAGTTGGTTTCAGAGCAAGCAGGGTTGAGATATGGTATGGAGCCAGTTCTGGTTTATCTTCCACAGTCAAATTTGTGTACTAGGCATCGAACATATTTTCAAAGGATTTTGCCATGATAAAAGCTTTGTGAAATTTAGGAAGCTAAAGTCTGAAAAAGAGATAAGACATTGGATATCCCGTAACTCCTATTTATAAGCAAAAAGTCGGGCCAAAAGAGTCAGAAATTCGTAAACAACCCAGCCCAGAGCCATCTGCAGCTCTGGCCAAGGCCGGCGGCCGCTGTGACAAGCGCCGCAAGCGACCTTCAGCAGATGCCCAGAGCCGCCAGGCCAGCGGCTGTGCCCAGGGCCGCTAGCGGCCCTGACCTCGGCCCAATCCACTTTTCCTCCTACTCTTGTCCGCCCAATTGGTTCATTTTGCACGGGTCTGAGTACGATTTACAAAGCACAACGCGGTTACATGCCTGAGACTATCTTAATTTTATTCTTTTTCTATTTTCTATTTTTTTTTTTTTATTATTTTTCTCTTTTTAGGGGGTATAATATGTGTAATTTTTGCTAATATGCGTAACTTTTGCTTTTTCTTTTGCAATTTTACTTTATTCTTTATTTTATTCCTTAAATTTTGTCCTACTCTTTACTGCATAACATGTTGCATACTTAGAGATCAGACGAGCATAATCGAGTCATAATAGCATGGATATCATATAAAATGCATAAAAACAGGTGTTCGAATTTGAAAGGCCAGAATCTACAAATCAAGCTTACACTACTCAGTCGGGGCTATCGTTATCAGCTTCATCATCAACGGCAAGCCCGTGACCGAAGTTCCCGACCGAGTAGTAGAAAGAGCCCTAAGTGCTGAACGAGCTATAAATCGGCCTGCTGTAATCGGGCCTCATGTCCCATCCATCAAACATAGGCGCATGCATGGGGGTACCCGCCGAAGGCCCAGGTCCAAAGAGGTTCTTCGTAGATTGGCTAGCAAAGTCCACAACCACATTCTGATGCAAAAGCCCAGCTTGGGGCACACCCGATTTTGGAGCATTTGCCTAACCTCCGGTCACGGTAGTCATGATAGGCCTACTACTCAAAGAAGGCTGAAAACCCGTTGTGGGAGAAATATTAGGTACATGAAGATGTGGCCTAGAGGGCACGGGTGCCTCAGCATGAGGAGGCCTAGTCACCGCCATAGTAGCAGATCGAGCAAAATATGGTCTACTCAACGAAGAAGCTCCCGCTGATGAGTATCGGGGTCCCACAGAAGACAAAGACTGCGACATCAAAAAAAATAAAGACAAGAATGTTAAACTAAGCACCTCACTTAGTTAAACAAAAGGACAAAGTGCACTTACACTTGCAGTCTCGGCTCGAGAACTTTTTCCTTGACCCATCACCCGACTATATCCCTTCTTCAACAAATGGATGAGATTGGATACTTGAGAGGTTTGTACCCAGTTCAGCTACAAAAAAGAGGGACAAAAGACAAAGTTAGTATTAGAAAAATAATACAAGTCAGAAACAAGAGAGGATAAAAACTTACCCCCACACAATCATAGGGCAATGGTAAGCCCTCTACTGCCACTCCATTAGTACTATGTAGGGGAAATTCCTCCGTTATGCGACTCCCACTCTCACCAGCATACCTCACTTCAGTACTCAGTAAGGTTATGCTTGGGGGCTAGCTACGAGGGACTCTAGAACGAGACCTCCTGTGTCCCGAGGAGCCACACGATCCGCCTACAAAGACACAAAAGTCAGTATGCTACATATACAACTGAAAGACATGAATCAAGATTTTACCTCAGAAGTAAAGACCGACATTAAGCGATCCAAGGAGTAGGCCAGGTATACCGCAATGCGTTCTAAACCCTCAACCTCTGGTTGAATGAACTTCATGGTCGCGACACCCCTAATAGCGACCGTTAAATCATCCACGCTTAGACTACGCAAGAAAAAAATGGTCATTAGGAGGGTCCTCAGTAACCAAGTGGCTACCCAAGCATGGATATGTCTGACGGGGTCTCCCAAGTACCAGTCAATGCTAAATGGCCCCTCAAACACCACCCGTAGGGAAGACATCCCATAGGACTCAGTAGTGATGTAAGATGGGACCCCAGGAACGTCGTCAAAAGCGGTCCATATCACCTGCAGAATACAAGATCAGAGTTCATTCACACCAAATGAACCAAAAAACTATATATAAAGACAATTCAAGGACGACATACCTTCAACGTAGCCCGACTCTCAAAAGTAACCGAAAATCCTCCAAAGAGGAAAACGGATGGCTGTCTCTACCAACCCACCGTGCACCTAGTAGGAACATCCTCAAACCAGGACGATAAGAACTGAAAGATGGAAAATACTCGAAAAACCATAAATGCCATACAAGTAGGAATAGTAAGATACGGGTCTACTATAAAGTATACATATGCATAAGGAATAACAAAAATATTCGTATTGTAGACGCCAAAAAAACGCCTGCAGATTTCTCCGCAAAAGCCCGATAATGAAAGGAGTAATTTATAAACTTGAATGCTATTTTGCTTTAATAGGTAAAATAAGGTCTCAATTTTTTCCTCAATCACTCCTTCTTTCCAATCCCATTCAAAATCCCCTTTTAAGAGCTTTCCATTGCTTCCTCCCGTGTCAAAATACGATTCCGCACCTAAGAGTTATGGCCAAACGAAGTTAAGCGTCAAAACAAATGTAGCTGAATACTGTGGACCGTGTTTCCAGCCCCGATTTGGGAATTCACTAGGTTGATTTAATTTATGAGCCTTATATTTCTGGATTCCTTATTCAAATATATTTCCAATTACATATCATGAGCCCACACCACATTTCCAACCAAGGAGTTACGAGCCAACATTGATGCGTACTCCAAAACTGACCTCTCCTTACTCTTTCGGGTGTATCTCGAGATCCACAAAACATTTGGGCATGAAACCAAAGCCATTTGAAACTAGATCCAATACTCTTTCCAACGCATCTTGAATAATCCAATTGGAAACCTAAACGAGTGAGATATGGCTCGATGAAGTTTCCGCTGACAGGCTCACAACCGCTAGTGGCTGCGAGCTGAGCCGCTAGCGGCGCTCACCAGAGCCGCTAGCGGCTATGGATGAAAAACCACAACCGCTAGCGCTGCTCGTTGAGCTTCAAAGCCCGACTATTTTTTCAGCCCAACTCCAAATTGCGGCCATCCTTCACCCCTTCAACCCTATTTCCTTCCTTATAAATACAACCCTCCTCCCTCAGTTCAAAACACACCGTCTACAGTTGAAAACCTCTATTCTCGGGAGTATTGACACCGAGCTTCCCCCTATTTCTTCCAAACTTGAGAACTTGTCTTTACTATTTTTGTCAAACATAGCCTACAATTCTGGTACAAACACTTGAGGGCTCAAATTAAATTGCTTGCCTAATTGTTTATTTTGTAGTAGTCATAATGTAGATATCATGCTAGTACACGTCTTTTATTGCTTCCTAAATATTGTTTGTCCAAACATGTCTAGTAATTGTGCTGGTCAATTTGTCAACCGAATGCATGTCTAAATAAGGGTTAAAAATAAATGGTGTGATGCTTGTGATGAACAAATTAATAGTCTAACTCTAGGGTGTTAATCCGGTTTGTGTGGGAATCATGTCTTTAAATTATTAAGCAAACTTGAGTTAGTAGAGGCCGTCATAAATGGGCGAGTTGGGTGCCTAACACCTTCCCACCTCGTACCTTCGCCCTCGAACCCTTTATTCTTGAGTACTCATATGTTGTATATGAGAGGGAGTCTTTCTAAAAACATGATCAGTTCACTTATTGCCCTATTGGGTTGTCCCTTCGATAAAACGCGATAGCAGATTTGTGACCTCTTTTATGGTTTTTATTCAATTCAAGTCTTTACAAAAGATTTTCTAACTCGATAGTCCCTTAAACTTATCTAAACTCTCAGCTTACAAATTTTCTATAATGACGCACTCCATAGCCATAGAAATCCCGGGTCCTTATAGTGGCGACTCCAATGGGGATTTATTTAAGAGGGTGAGACTCGAAAGTCAAGTTTGCTTAATTATTTATTAACATGTTCCATATTGAATCACTTGCATGTGCTTTGGCACGACCTTTTGACCCTTATCGACCATCGAGGAAGTTTGTGTCGTAACTTGTAGACAACCCGTATATCTAAAGGAATATACAGTTGTCTTATCGTGCAAACCAACGCTTCCTCACACACGACTCATCGACTCTTGTCGGTGAAAAAGAATTACAATTGATGTGTCGACCATAAGTCTCCATTTGTTCCCTACCTCTCATGGACTAGAAGTCTAGACGAGTCAATCATAAGTCTTCTAGGGTCTTTTTGCGCCAATTCATTGCCATACATGTCAAGGTCAGTCCTCCATGTATCTTCCATATTGTTGTCGTAATTCTATCATTGCATTGTCATCATCATGGATTCGAGTTCATATAGACGTCCTTAGATTCATTCACCTTAGGAGCTATCGAGGGTCTTCTAAAAATCATGAGTCTTTGTTTTCAAGTCCTTTCTTTGGAGTCTTTCTAAGTTGAGACTTGTGTTCAGGATTGGGGACTCGAGGAAGAATTACGGAGACAAAGGTTGGGCTCAATCATCCGGAAGATTGGTTCGTATACAAGCTACCTCCAAGACACCACCACATTCCAAAAGGCCATCACCCCATAATCCATCACCACTACAAAGCTCGCCACCACTCAATACATCCCTTACCTCACCAATCACACCCCCAAATTTCACCATGGTCAAAACCACCGACGAGAGTCTTGATGAGCTCATAAGTGAGTTAGAAAGGGTGCGACTCAAGGTTGAAGATTTGGAAGAGAAGAAAGAGGATGAAGCAAGAATCCTCTCTGACTCCACCTCTGAGGAAGAAGGACCAATTGCCAAGCTGGCTAAGATTAATTCTATGCTCAAAATTAGCGATCTGTTTTCCAACTACCATGTTAATGTTGGTAAAGTCAGTCCCAAAGTCAATGAAAAGCTTCCAGCCAAGTTCTCCGTGCCCGAGGTGCCAACATTCAATGGAACTGATAATCCACAAGACCACCTCAAAGCCTTCACTACTGGCATGGGTTTAAAAGGGATTGACAAAAATATCTACATTCACTTGTTTCTACAGACTTTTGATGCCCCGACTCGTCGTTGGTTCTACAACTTGAATTTGGAGAACTACCGCACTTGGTCAGATTTCACTACAGTCTTTCTTGCACGCTACAAGGAAAATGTTGCTCTACCTATGACCCTTTGAGAGTAAGACATCACCAAGCAAGAAGAAGATGAGGGATTCACTACCTTCCTTAGGCGTTGGAGGATAAAGATAGCCGAACTGGTTGAACGACCTTCGCAAACTGATCAAATCCGCTTACTCATCAAGAATCTGCAACCTGCTTACAAGGAACACCTCAGGTATCAAGCAATTTACTCCTACAACCGGCTCTATGATGTGGGTATCCTAATTGAAGATGACCTTCTTAAGAATTCCACATAAGTTATGAACAATGCGAGTATCTACTGGGGATGTCCTGCATATCCCTATGAACAGTCCGTGCTTGAGAAGTTGAAGAGAGTCGAAGTGTCCTAGCGTGCAAGTCTAGTTGAGTCCAGTCAAGGCTAATGATGTCTAGTCTGTCTTTTCAATTCTTCCATAGAGTCTAGCTTACTTCTCGTGTAATGCTTTTCTTCGATTCAATAAAGATTGCATTTTGATTCTCATCATTTTCTTTGTTCAATCCTATGACGAACTTAAGTTGCCTATGACGGAATTAAAAAAATAAAAAAAATTTCAAAAGAAAGCCTTCATTGTGGAAAACATCAAACAAAATCTCCCTAATGATCATCTCATAGAGGACATACAGTTGAACCGTCCGTGCTGAGGACAGGAGGCATTCATTTGGCACCTCACATCAATATCCTTTACTACCCTATACATCATTACCACTTGCAACCCTTTGAACCATAAACACATAGCCTTTTCAATTCTTAACCACATCATCCTTACCCGATAAATGGGTGTGTGCGACATCGGAATAAAAGCAACCTTCTAGGGAAGGTGGACCGACCTACAAAAAAAAAGCCACCGAGGGAAACGCAAAAAAAAAAAAGAAGAGAGAACTCGGAAGTTTAAGAGCAAAAAAAAAAAAAAAGAAAAACAAAAGAGAAAAAAATTCGAGAGAGATTAAAGATCCAAGAAAGTGCGAACACCAAGTACAACCAAACAGTGGCATTAGCTAAACATAGGTCCATTAGCCACCTTGCCTAGATCACAAACTTCTATACCATCTAGCATACTTTGGGGAGGGGATTTACATTGGGTTTCTTTGAGCCTTTATCCTTTCTTTGACACCTTAACTCAGTCTGACATTACAACCCTAAAGCCCTCAAAGAGGTACAACCATTCAATTGTGTAGTCCTGAACTACGTTGGCCTGATTCCATAACTAGATACGTAAGAAACCTCGAGGAAGTCCGGCCACAAAAACCACTTTGTCACATGATCATAAGGATAAGGAGTTTTCCCATTCCACCAACTCATCTAAGGCTTAAAAAAAAAAAAAAAGAGCCCGGTAGGTTGAAAACCTGAAAGGGCGGCCTAGGCAAAAGTTAAAGCAACCAAAAAAAATTTAAAACAAATTCAACATCTTGAGGCAACTTAACTTTTTGAGTACTTAGAACATTGTTTCTCATTTAAAAGCTCTTTGGTCAGTCATCTAGAGTCATACTCATCACTACCTTTTTCGTAGGCTTGCACATAGACTTCCCAACTGGGGGCTTTTTCAGAATGAGTCGGTTCTTTGTCCGCTACGTTCCAAGTTGTCCATTTAGTCCCCATACCTTAAATTAGGATATTTTGTACCGCTGCATCAATATCCTAGCTCCTCGAGTAGGTCATAATCATCAAGAATCACACATCAAATTGGGGGCTGATTCTCCCTTGACTACACCCAGTCTTCTCTACTTGTCTTTTACTCTGTCAAGATCACCACAGGAATGAAATTCTTGATTACAAAAACTTTTCTCATATGAACACCCTCTTCAGACCATATAGGAGAGTCGTGCATGTTAGGCTAGGCCGCATGGAGCTGTGAGTCAATAGAGTCTGCATAGATCATATTTGCATAGGTACTAAAGTCGCCTTCAAAGGCATGCATGTGTACATAATTTCTCAGTGTCTTGAGTCCCTGCGTGTTTACATGTCAAACGCCCTTTGCCCCGTGCATATTACTATGTCATGTCTTGTGCATCTTGTCATGGTCGATCGGGCATGTCTATTTCACCTTTTCCCTATGTGCATATTTTCACTGCAGGTTTGAGTCTACCCGCTCTCCAACGAAACCAGCAAGTCCGGAACTCATGATCAAGCCCAGAAGCGACCTTCCGACTACAACCAAGAATGGAAATAACCTCTCAACAACAGTCTGCATGCGCGGGCCCCCTGCTGTCTCACGACTTTAATTCCAGCCCAGAAGCCATTACTTCAGTTCGTTTGCGGCAAAGATCAGTACCGAGCGCGCGGGAGAAAGCCCCTTTGGCCCACTAATTCAAAATTCAACAGTTGGCCCATCTTACGGTACCAATAATTTTCAGGTAAAACTAGCCCAATTATTTTACATGTCCCAAATACTTGAGCCCGGATATATGCCTCGACAATATTTATCGCCCGGAGTGTCGAAATTATTTTAAGCCCAGTAAATCTACTGGCTTCATCAAAGTCTCAAAAAAAAAATCCCAATGTCCCAAAGTCTCAATGTCTCAAAAATCCCAATGTCCCAAAGTCTCAAAGTCTCAAAAATCCCAATGTCCCAAAGTCTCAAAAATCCCAAATATCTCAAAGTCTTAATGTCTCAAAAATCCTAATGTCCCAAAGTCTCAAACATCCCAATGTCCCAAAGTCTTAAAAATCTCAATATCCCAAAGTCCCAAAGTCTCAATCTGAATACAGGTCCCCAACAGACGTTTAGACCATCTAAGAGCGGTGTTCTATCCTACTAACATAACCTTTATTTTCTCTTGTGTTCAAAGAGATGAAATCATAGCACGCTACGAGCATGTCCCAACTCAGGTTTGTCTTCATATGCATACATACTATACACTCTCACACACCATGTGCACATCAACATCTTGCATGTCATCTTCGGAATACTTTGATATCCGCTTTTACTCAAACTCGGTCAAAGTAGGGGCTTCTGTAGACGCCAAGCCTTCATATTACTCCGCAAAAGCCTGATGATGAAAGGAGTAATTTATAAACTTGAATGCTATTTTTGCTTTAATAGGTAAAATAAGGTCTCAGGTTTTTCCTCGATCACTCCTTCAGTCCAATCTCATTCCAAATCCCCTTTTAAGAGATTTCCATTGCTTCCTTTCGTGTCAAAATACGATTCCGCACCTAAGAGTTATGGCCAAACGAAGTTTATTGTCAAAACAAATGTATACGAATACTGTGGACCGTGTTTCCAGCCCCATTTGGGAGTTCACTAGGTTGATTTAATTTGTGAGCCTTATATTTATGGATTCCTTATTCAAATAGATTTCCAATGACATATCATGAGCCCACACCAAATTTCCAACCAAGGAGTTACGAGCCCAACATTGATGCGTACTCCAAAACTGACCTCTCCTTACTCTTTCGGGTGTATCTCGAGATTCACAAAATATTTGGCCTGAAGCCAAAGCCATTTGAAACTAGACCCAATAATCTTTCCAACGCATCTTGAATCATCCAATTTGGAGCCTAAACGAGTGAGATATGGCCCGACAAAGTTTCCACTGGCAGGCTCACAGCCACTAGCGGTACTCACCAGAGCCGCTAGCGGATGTGGATTTGAGCCGCTAGCGGCGCTCGTTGAGCTACAAATCCCGACTATTTTTTCAGCCCAACTCCAAATTTCGGCCATCCTTCACCCCTCCAACCTTATTTCCTTCCCTATAAATACAACGCTCCTCCATCAGTTCAAAACACAGAGTCTACAGTTGACAACCTCTATTCTCGGGAGAATTGACACCGAGCTTCCCCCTCTTTCTTCCAAACTTGATATCTTGTCTTTACTATTTTTGTCAAACATAGCCTACAGTTCAGTTACAAACTCCTGGGGGCTCAAATTAAATTACTTGCCTAATTGTTTTTATTTTCTAGTAGTCATAATATAGATATCATGCTAGTACACATCTTTTATTGCTTCCTAAATATTGTCTGTCCAAGCATGTCTAGTCGTTGTGTTGCTCAACTTTTTAATCGAATGCATGTCTAAAAAAGGGTTAAAAAAAATGTTATGATCCTTGTGATGGACCAATTAATAGTCTAAGTCTAGGTTGTTAATCCGTTTTGTGTGGGAATCATGTCTTTAAATTATTAAGCAAACTTGAGTTAGTAGAGGCCGTCATAAACAGGCGATTTGGGTGCCTAACACCTTCCCACCTAGTACCTTTGCCCCCGAACCCTTTATTCTTGGGTACTCATATGTTCTATATGAGAGGGAGTCTTTCTAAAAACAATATCAGTTCACTTATCGCGCTACTGGGTTGTCCCTTCGGATTGTCCTTTCGGTTTGTCCCTTCGATAAAACGCCGATAGCAGATTTGTGACCTGTTTCATGGTTTTTAGTCAATTCAAGTCTTTACAAAAGCTTTTCTAACTTGATGGTCCCTTGAACTTATCTAAACCCCCAGCTTACAATTTTCTATAAGGACTCACTCCGTGGCCGTAGAAATCCCTGGTCCTCACACCTACTTTAGACGAAAAAAAAGCGCCTTCAGATTTCTGCGCAAAAGCCCGATGATGAAAGGAGTTATTTTGTAAATTTGAATGCTATTTTTGCTTTAATAGGTAAAATATGGTCTCGGGTTTTTCCTCAATTACTCCTCCATTCCAACCCCATTCAAAAGCCCCGTTCAAGAGCTTTCCGACGACATCTCTCGTATTTTTTCCGACTCCCGGTCGCCAAGTTGCGAAACGGGGGTAAAACCGTCATTTACCGCAAAAGGGTTAAAAGGTCATTTCACATTTTGCGGAATACTAAAATTCCACCGAAAATTAAAATAGACTGTATGTCGTCATTATGACGACATCCTGCTGGCAAGCTGACAGCCGTCAACGACCCTTGGATAAAAGCCAGGGTCGCCAGCGACGCTCACCAGGGCCGCTAGCGGCCCTCGCTAAGTCTCCAAGCCCGACTATTTTTCAGCCCAAAATCCAAATTTTGGCTTCTTTCACCTGTCCAACCCTACTTCCACCGCCTATAAATACGACTCTCCTCCCTTAGTTCAAATCACACAGTTTACAGTTGACAACCTCTATTCTCGGGAGAATTGACACCGAGTTTCCCCCTCTTTAATTTCTTCCAATCTTGAGATCTTGTCTTTACTATTTTTGTCAAATATAGCCTACAGTTCAGGTACAAACTCCTGAGGGCTCAAATTAAATTACTTGCCTAATTGTTTATCTTCTAATAGTCATAATGTAGATATCATGCTAAATAACGTCTTTTATTGCTTACTAAATATTGTATTTCCAAGTATGTCTGGTCGTTGTGATGCTCAATTTGTCAATCGAATGCATGTCTTAAAAAGGGTTAAAAATAAATGCTTGTGATGAACCAATTAATAGTCTAAGTGTAGATTGTTAATCCGGTTTTGCATGGGAATTATGTCTTTAAATTATTAAGCAAACTTGAGTTAGTAGAGGCCGTCATAATACGGGCGAGTTGGATGCCTGACACCTTCCCACCTCGTACCTTCGCCCTCGAACCCTTTATTCTTGGGTACTCATATGTTCAATGTGATTGGGAGTCTTTATAAAAACATGATCAGTTCATTTATCGCGCTTTTGGTTGTCCCTTCGGATTGTCCCTTCGGTTTGTCCCTTCGATAAAAAGCCGATAGCAGATTTGTGACCTCTTTCATGATTTTTTTATTCAATTCAAGTCTTTTCAAAAGCTTTTCTAACTCGATGGTCCCTTGAACTTACCTAAAGCCCTCAGTTTACAAATTTTCTATAAGGACGCACTCCGTGGAGTAGATGGAAAAATCTCGGGTCCTTACACCTACCTCCAGTATCCTTCAAGGACCAGAAATAGACGCACTCCGCCTCGTCGCCTTAGGCCTGCAAGCCTGACGACACCATCTCACTAGAGAAGCATAAGCAGGAGCACCAAAGTTGTACTCATGTACTTTAGTCAAATCGTCCAGGCATCTCAGAAAGCCGATCTGGCATACACTCTTCTTTTTGGCAAAAATGGTCGCCTCCAACAGATAAGCCAAAAAGATATTTGCCCGCTGCTACTTGGTAACCCATTGCTCAGTCAAAGCCTCTCATAACCTCGACAAGGGGACTCGGTCCCTCTCAAAGAAAAGTGAAACAGACCCATACAGCTCAAGCAACCTATCCGTCTGCAAATGGAAGTTCGCGTCGTAAAAACAAAGGATGCCCTCTAAAGGGCAAGCCTGTCAATACGGAAAACTGATACGGAGTAGGAACATCTCTCCCACAGGTGTATAAAACGTGTTCGTGGTATACCAAAACCTCTCCTGTAACCCGCGTGAAATTGTAAGGACCCGGGATTTCTACGGCCACAAAGTGCGACCTTATAGAAAATTTGTAAGCTGGTAGTTTAGATAAGTTCAAGGAACCTTTGAGTTTGAAAAGCTTTTGTAAAGACTTGAATTGAATAAAAACCATGAAAGAGGTCACAAATCTGCTATCGGCGTTTTATCGAAGGGACAAACCGAAGGGACAACCTAATAGCGCGATAAGTGAACTGATCATATTTTTAGAAAGACTCCCGCTCTTATAGAACATATGAGTACCCAAGAATAATGGGTTTGGGGGGCGAAGGTACGAGGTGGGAAGGTGTTAGGCACCCAACTCGCCCGTTTTATGACGGCCTCTACTAACTCAAGTTTGCTTAATAATTTAAAGACGTAATTCCCATGCAAAACCGGATTAACAACCTAGACTTAGACTATTAATTGGGTTATCACAAGCATCACAACATTTATTTTTAACCTTTATTTAGACATGCATTCGATTTGACAAGTTGGGCAACACAACGACTATACAGGCAATACTTAGGAAGCAATAAAAAACGTGTACTAGCATGATATCTACATTATGACTACTAGAAAAATAAACAATTAACCAATTAATTTAATTAGAGCCCTCAGGAATTTGTACCTGAACTGTACGTTATATTTGACAAGAATAGTAAAAATAGATATCAAGTTTGGAAGAAAGAGGGGGAAGCTCGGTGTCAGTACTCCCGAGAATAGAGCTTGTCATTTGTCGACTGTGTGTTTTGAACTGAGGGAGGAGGGTCGTATTTATAGGCGTGGGAAGTAGGGTTGGACAGCTGAAATTGAGCTGAAAAACGAGTTGGGCTTGTAAAATGAGCCGGGCCAAAAGCAAGGTCAACGCCGCTAGCGGCCCTGGGAATTTGGTCAGCGCCGCTAGCGGCCCTGGCCTGGGCCGCTGATGGCTGTCAGCTGCCAGCTGGATGTCGTCATTATGACGACATCCAGCCCATTTTTATTTTCCGGAGGAATTTAAATATTCCGAAAAATGCGAAAAGATCGTTTTACCCCTGAACGGTAAAAGACGATTTTACCCCTAAATCGCAACTTGGCGACCGGAAATCGGAAAAAAGAATGAGACGTGTCGTTGGAAATCTCTTGAACGGGGCTTTGAAATGGAATGAAGGAGTGTTTGGAGGAAAACCTGAGACTTTATCTTAACTATTAAATCAAAAATAGCAGTTCAAGTTTATAAATGACTCCTTTCATCATCGAGCTTTTGCGGCGAAATCTGAAGACGCTTTTTTGGCGTCTACAGAAGCCCCCACTTTGATCGAGCTTGAGTAAAAGCGAAGATCAAAGTATTCCGAAGGCGACATGCAGGATGCTGATGTGCAAATGGTGTGTAAGAGTGTACAGTATGTATGCATATGAAGACAAACCTGAGTTGGGACATGCTCGTGGCGTGCTAAGATTTCATCCCTGTGAACACAAGAGAAAACAAAGGTTATGGTAGCAGGATAGAACACTGCTCGTAGATGATCTAAACATCTTCCGGAGACCTGTATTTAGAGTGAATGAAAAAGTTAGTAATAATTTGAGAATGATCAACGTGGAGGGCTTCGACAAACAGTGACTAAACACCGCTCGGCGGATGTCGAGATTCCGTCCCTGTATGAGAAACGAAAAAGCCAAAGAGACAACGCGATTAAAAATAATCGGCCGTAAAGTGGCTAGGACATACGAACAGTTTAAATGCAATAGCTTAAGCAATCATTGACTGAAACATATAAAAAATAATGGACAGTATAACTGCAACAGTTTAAGCAATCATTGACTGATACATAATAAGTAACATTGCAGAGGGACAGTTTAACCTCAATAGCTTAAGCGATCATTGACTAACCCCAAAAATTTGTAACCTCGCAGAGGGACAGTTTAACCGCAATAACTTAAGCGACCATTGACTGACCCCAAAATTTGTAGTTTCGCAGGAGGACAGTTTAACCGCAATAGCTTAAGCGATCAGTGACTGACCCAAAATTTTTAATGTTGAGCTGTTTAGTAAGTGCCGATAGAATTTCCGGGCTTTAAAATAGTCTTGGTGGTAAGAGTTGTCGCAGTGTAGATCCGAGTTTCAGTATCTGGGACCTGCAAAAATAAACGGGTTAGTTTTACCTGAAAAATAGTTTGTACCGTAAAATAGGCCAACTGTTGGATTTGAATTTATTGGCCAGAGTGCTTACCTCCTGCGCGCTTTGTACTGATATTTTCCGCAAATGAACTGAAGTAACGAACTTTGGACTGGAAAAAGGGGTCGCTGGACAGCAAAGAGGCCCGCACGTGCAGGTCTGCAGGGCCACCAGCGGCGCTGGGCTTGAGCCATGTAAAAGCGCTTCGGCGCTTTCCTTCTTTTTTTTTCGCGTGCATTTTTCTACCTCGATGAGACCGACTTGTCGAGAGTTTCCTCCATTGTTGAGTGCTCCACTTTGCTTGAGGTAAGCCGATTCTTGACCGATTTCTTCGGTTTTTGCCTTGAACTTGCTTACTTTTCCGCCTAGTTGTTGAATTTTGGGTTGCATTGTTGAATGGGTGTCTGTTTCTTGCGAATCTGAAACTTTTATTTTCCACTTGTAGAGAGAGAAAGCTTCATTGTGTTCCCATGGCTTCCGTAGATAAAGGAAAATGTCCCATGAGTGATGAGGACTATGACTGGAGCCTTTTCCGTACCGAGTTACCTTCTACTAGAGCACCTCCGACTAGTCACGCGGATGGAGCTCGGTTGTACCAGGATTCTTTCATGCGGCCGGACTGGCGCCCGACTGGGGTCAGGAACCGCAGTGCTCTATTACCGGATAGGCGGAGTCATCTGTCTAACTTGGAGCTGGTATGTTTTCTGACTCTCCTTTTTTTTTTTTCCTGTTCAGTATATTTGAACTGAAAATTGGAACTGTTAGTGCTTCAACACACGAACAAATTTGGACTGGTACTGGATTGGTGGTCAGCTGTATATAATTTGTATAGAATTATTTTAGCTGTATTTGTAGTATATGGGGTGTTGAGGAACATTTGTTTGTTGGCTAGGGTGTTGGAGTTTTGTTGCAGACTCATGGGGCTACCTCCCATTGGGCTATGATGATGGAGACCTTTTCGGTGGGGGCTAGGAACTTGGTATTGGGCTCAGGTCTTGACCAGTTTCTGACTGTCATCGCTGCTTGTCACTCGGGGGATTCTAGGATTCTTGCCATGAGGTTATTGGAGAGGTTTTGGGATTCCACGAACACTTTTCATACACCAGTAGGAGAGATGTTCCGCACCCCTTATCAGTTTGTTGTGCTGACGGGGTTATCCTTAAAGGACGTCGAATTCGGTATGACGCGAGCTACTGGCGACAGAGTGATATTTTGGTCGAGCTTTATGGGCCCGTGTCTGTCCACTTTGATAAGGATCGGGTTCCCTTGGCGCTGTTGTGGGAGGCTTTGGTGGAGCAGGGGCTTACTAAGGAGTAGAGAGCCCGTATCTTCCTGGCTTGCTTGCTGGGGTCAACCATCTTTGCTTAGAAGAAGAGCGTATGTCAAGTCGGTTTCTTGACATGTTTAGAGGATTTGACCAAGGTCCATGAGTACAACCTTGGTGCTGCTGCTTATGCTTCTTTGGTGAAACGGTGTCGTCGGGCTTTTAGGCCTAAGGAGACGAGTGAGAGGACAACCGTTTTGGGCCCATGGAGGATACTGGAGGTGGGCTCTTATACTTCACTCTTTTTTTTTCTTTGCCTGCGCCTTTGAATGTGGAAATCATCCTTTTTGTTTGCTTGTATGGCAGCTATGGTTCTTTGAGTACTTTCCTGCTTTTGGTGCTCACCGTCCTGGTTTGAGGATGTTCCCATTAGGTTCACGATGGATTGGTAGGGGTAACCACTCTTTTACCTCTTTGGAGCATTTTCGGGCCACCTTCGAGAGCCATGCCACATCTATGGTATGTTGTTGTCGACTTGTGCATTTTTTTTGGTTCATTTGGTGTGAATGAACTTTTGAACTGGTAACCGCAGGTATCATGGTCCGCTTTTGATGATGTTCCTGGGATTCCACCCCATATTACCCTGGAGTCCTTTAGGGTGTCTTCTCTCGGGTGGTCTTTGAGGGGCCATTCAGCTTTGTATGGTATTTGGGGGACCGCTTGACTCGGCTGGCCTGGTCTATCCCTCCCTGGGTAGTCACTTGGTTCCGGAGGATCCTCCTTTGACCACGTTTTATCTGCGTGGTCTGAGTGTGCGGGACTTGGGAGTTGTGATCCGTGGTATGGCGGCCACGGAGTTTCTTATGCCGGAGGTTGCAGGCTTGGACCGCACGGTCATGTACCTGGCTTACTGCTTGGACCGTTTGATGTCGGACCTTACTTCTGAGGTAAGAAACTTATCTGCATCTCTTTAACGGTATGTGTGATATACTGACTTCTTGTGTGTCGCAGGCGGATCGTCTAGCTCCTCAGGGTCCCAGGAGGTCTCATTCTAGAGCTCCTCGGGGTCAGCCCCCAAGCGTGACCTTGCCGACCAATGAGGTGAGGTACATTGGAGGGAGTGAGGGACGCATAGTAGAGGAGTTCCCTCTTCACATGGCTGACAGAGAGGCGGTGGAGGGCTTGCCTTTGCCTGACGATTGCACGGGAGTAAGCTATTTTTTTTTTTTTTTTTTTTTTTTTTTATCCCTTCTGCTGTTTTTTTTGCTTTTGAATGCTGACTCTATTTTGTGGCTCTCTCTATTCTTTATTTTATTCCCTAAAAATATGGCTTTTTTCCTACTGCATAACACATTGTATACTTAGAGATCAGACGGGCATAATCGAGTCATCATATCATATCATACATATTATAAAACTGCATAAAAACAAGAAGGGTTATATACTTAAGTGTCAATGTCTTTCGATTAAATTGACACATAGCGGAGTGAGGCAACAACTTTAGTCTAAGTAGTGAATTTCTCTTGAACTACTAGGTAAGTTGAGACCCCCAAAACGCGTATTATACCTTTAATTTCTAAGAGTTCCGCGATAGCATACAATAGCGCTTTTAGACGGCCATGCGCTCACCTTGGGTCTCATGAGTGCTCTAGAGAGACAGCCCAAGTCTCGCATAGAAAGCGGCCCACCTCCACACTCAAGTAGGTGGTTCATCAAGTCTATCTCAAACATAGACCACCCAATAAAGGGATATGAATCCATTAAGAACTAATATAGTTCAACCTTCACAAATGGAATCCATCAAGTCCATTACAGACCACCCATAAGGGTTATGGAACCAATATAGCGGTGAATCCATCAAGTCTGTCTCATTAGGGCCACCCAATATAGGGCTATAGATTCATTAAGAGCTCAAGGCTCAACCTTCACACAAGCACTACCACAAGCCATAGGGATGGGAATGTAGTGCATATTGAGGACTAATATAGCTTCGTTTGACCATAAATGGTATCCACCATATTTCCTCAATCCAAGGGCTTAAGCCCCATCACCCTCGATGTTTCAAGAACCATTTTCCCTGTAAGTCCTTTGGTGAGAGGACCTGCCAAGTTCCTCTCGGATTTCACATAATCCAAGGAAATTACACCATTTTTTAGTAATAATTTGACCGCACTATGTCTAATGCGGATGTGTCTCCTTTTGCCATTGTACACGCTATTTTTAGCAACATCAATGGCAGCCTGTGAGTCACAATGTAAGGAAATCGGCACAACTTGTTTTCCCCACAAAGGCAAGTCAGCCAATAAGTTCCTCAACCACTCTGCTTCTTGACCTGCAAGCTCAAGAGCAATAAATTCAGCTTCCATGGTGGATCGTGCTATACAAGTCTGTTTTGAAGACTTCCACGAGATAGCACCTCCACCAAGGGTAAAAACATAGTCACTAGTAGAACTTACTTCATCGTTGTCAGTTACCCAGTTTGCATCACAGAAACCTTCCAATACAGCAGGAAATTTATTAAAATGCAAACATAAGTTCATAGTACCTCTCAAGTACCTAAGCAAACGATGAAGAGCATTCCAATGTTCACTACTTGGGTTGTGAGTGTAGCGACTTAGTCTACTCACGGCGTAGGCTATGTCGGGTCTAATATAATTCATGAGGAACATTACACTTCCTATAATTTTAGCATATTCAACTTGTGAAACACTAGAATTTTCATTCTTTTTCAACGAAATCCTAGAATCATATGGAGTTCTCACAGGAGTAATATCAAAACAATTAAACCTTTTCAACATTTTCTCAACGTAATGCGATTGACAAAGAGAGAAACCATTCTCGGTTTTCCTCATTTGAATTCCAAGAATCACATCAACTTCTCCTAAGTCTTTCATTTCAAATTGAGAAGATAAGAAAAGTTTAGTCTCATTTACCACATCCACATTGTTACTAAAGATGAGCATGTCATCAACATATAGGCAAATAATTATGCAATCTGAACCAATCAATTTATAATAAACACAAGTATTAGATGCATTCACAATAAAGCCATTGCCCACCAAAGTACGTCAAATTTTTCATACCATTGTTTAGGAGCTTGTTTAAGACCATAAAGAGACTTTTTAAGCTTGCACACTTTATTCTCCTGTCCAGGTACCACAAAACCCTTCGGTTGTACCATATAAATCTCTTCATCTAAATCACCATTAAGAAAAGCTGTTTTTACATCCATTTGATGCACAACTAAATTAAAAATGGCAGCTAAAGCGACAAGAGATCTAATGGTAGCAATTTTAGTTACAGGAGAATAAGTAGCAAAGAAATCAATTCCTTTCTTTTGGGTGTAACCTATAACAACAAGTCTCGCCTTGAACTTCTCTGTAGTTCCATCAGGTCTCATTTTCTTCCTAAAAATCCATTTACATCTAATAGGCTTACTACCGTTAGGCAAGTCTACTAAGTCCCAAGTATGATTAGACATAATGGAGTCAAGCTCACTTTTAATGGCCTCTTTCCAAAAACTAGCATCTATAGAAGGTACTACCTCTTGATAAGTTTTAGGATCTTGTTCTATTAAGAAAACAGAAACTAAGTCCTCACTAATTTTGTCAGAATTTTCAACTAAGAAAGCAGGAATAAAATCTGGTCCAAAATCAATCGCAATCCTTTTTCGTTTACCTCTCCTATGTTCATTCACAAGTTCATTTGTAACCACAATAGAAGGTAAAGAAACAGACACAGAGCTATCATTGACAACATTATCAATATCATCATGCATAACAGGAGCAACAGTAGAAGGACCAGCAACATTACTTGCATCCATTTTCAAAGGAAAAACAGGCTCAAAAAACTCAGCATCACGGGATTCACAAATCGATCTATCATTTAAAGACATGAATCTATGTGCAGCACTATTTTGAGCAGAGCCAATAAAAACACAATCAAAAGTCTTAGGTCCAATATTTGTCCTTTTAAAGTCAGGGAAGCCCACTTTTGCTAGACACCCCCACACTCTCAAGAATTTCAGGTTAGGTGCAAAACCCTTCCATAATTCATAAGGGGTTTTTTCTAACTTCTTGTTCAAAAAATGGAAAAAGAAAAAAGCAAAAATTCTTGAGAGTGTGGGGGTGTCTAGCCATATTATACCCCCTAAAAAAATGGAAAAATAATAAAAAAGAAAAATTGAAAAAGATAAATCTAAGAGAGTCTCGGGCTTTGTAAATCAGCGCGGGTACCAAAACTGGGCTTAAATCGGGCAGACCGGATCAATGGGTCGAGCCGGAGCAAGAGAAATTTCGGACCGGGCCAGGGTCAGGGCCCTAGCGGTGCTGGGGCCGCTAGTGGCGCTGACCAGAGCTGCGGACGGCTGTGGTTTGGGCTTTTTTGTGGATTTTTGACTTCTTTGGCCCTCGTTTTTGCCTATAAATAGGATTTACGGGATACTTGATATTGTATTACTTTTCTGACCTTAGTTCTCCCAAATTTTCCCAAACTCCTATCATGGTGAAATCGTTTGAAAATCTTTTCGATGCCTAGTGCAAAAACCTGACCGTAGAAGATAAACTTGAATTAGCCCCGTTTCATGTTTCTACCTTGCTGTCATTAAGACCAACCAAAATATTGTGGCCCTTTCTTCTGCTCTAAATTATTGGGACCCTGACCTGCATGTTTTCCGTTTCGGTAACTCTAAACTATGCCCCTTAGGTGAGGAATTTGCTGCGATCACTAATATACTTGATCTTCTTCCTCCAATTGTGTCCTACTTGAGAGATGGTTTTAGGGATCAGTACAGGAAATCCTTGGGTTTGTCATCTACACAAGCCAAAAACATGGTTCTTGGTGTCGATGTGGACTTGGTTCAACTTTGCGAAAAGTTTGCTATTTCTTCTGAAAAGGATGCAATATTCAGGCGTTGTCGTCGACAGGCTTTTGTACTTTGCCTGTGAAACCGCCTAATGTTTGCTAATGTAGAATCTCCTAACTTGGGTAGAGCCTCGTTGCTGCGAGTGGTTAATCAAATGGTTGAAGGGCATTCTCCCTTGCATCTGGTTGTAGGGGAAACCATTACTGGGCTTGACAGGTTGAAAATCTCTCCTCACGAGGCTTTTTCTGGCAGCCTCCAGCTGCTTCAAATTTGGTTATGTGAGCATCTGAGGTTAATAGAGTCGCCAGATAATATGACAGCTCGTGTTCCTCGAGCTTGGTCAAAGAAAACCTATACCGCCGCTAGCTTCTTGGTTAGGAAAAGGCTATATTCTGAAAAGTCCCTTGCTGAATGTGATGCCTTTTTCCATGCGGTACCTGTCATCCGTTGGCATGTGCCTTGGTGGAGCTTGACTTTCTTAGTGGCCTGTGATAACTTGATCCTTCATACTACCATACTGGGTCTGTACAGGACCACTTTCTTCTTCTCCTCTAGGGTCATCAGGCAATACGACTTGAAGCAGGTTATCCCTCGTCAAGGGACTACGAGACCAAATATCGTATCTTTGACCACTGAGTTTGCTGCGGAGTGGGGAAAGTATTGGCGTAGCCGGGAACGCTGGAGTGTACCTCGGGTGATTTCCCCAACTCAAGTTTCTGAGACCTACCTGAACTAGCTTTCCTGCAATGATGGAGAAGCGAGACGAGCCCTTCGTCATGAAGAGTGCGACCAACTAAAGCCTAGATATGACTCAAAAACAGGAAGCAAGAAAAGAAAGGAAGGGCCTCAAATGGGAGGCTATCATGTATTGAAAAGAGGCAAGCCCCCAGCTCAAGGGAGCGATCACAGGTCGTCCTCAAGCCAGGGTCCTTCAATGAAGAACTCTTCAACGAAGCCTCCTAAAGGGAAGAAGGATTAAAGTAGTTTCCTAGGAAAGCAAGTCTAGTTTTGAAAAATAATAATAATAATTTGTTTAGCTTAAACCTTCATAGTTGCATTATTATTATTATTTTTTTTAACCTTAGGAAATTTTAATTCTTGCAATATAAGCTTATTCGTTCAGTTTGAATAAAGATTATCCCTTTTTGAATGAGTTGAATGGAATTGATTTTGATTTTGGCCGGGCTCCTTAGAAAGGTTACCTACGTATCCAGTGTGGAATCAGGAGAGTGAGTTCGTTCAAGTATGGTACGTCCTTTTTTTTTTTTTTTTTTTATTTTAAATTTTCGGAATTTTTTTAATTAATTAATTAATTATTTATACGTAGCACTTCTTCAGTTGGTCCATATTGGTGAGCTGACTGAACTCGATGCCATCAATATCCAAGAGCCCGACTGCACCTCCTAATAGAATGTCTTTGATGATGAACGGGCCGGAACAATTCGGTCGAAATTTGCCCCTGGGGTCGGTAACTGAGGCACGTAATTCTTTCCAAACTAAGTCCCCTTCCTTTGAATTTCGAGGTCGAACCTTTTTGTTGAATGCTCTTGCCATGCGTTGCTGGTACATCTGAGAATGGTCTAGGGCCCGTAGGCGTCTTTCATCCATGAACATGAGCTTTTCGTAGCGGGCTTGTAACCATTGGGTTTCAGGAATTTCACCCTCTAAGGCTATGCGCATGGAGGGTAGTTGGACTTCTATGGGTAGAACTGCTTCCATTCCATACACTAGGGAATAAGGTATTGCTCCCTTAGAGGATCTTATGGATGTCCTATACCCCCAAAGGGCAAATGAAAGTTTTATGGGCCAATCTTTGTAGTTTTCTATCATCTTTTCAATGATAGTCTTGAGGTTTTTTTTGGTGGCCTCTATAGACACCCTAATCGGTTCTCATCCCCTGACACCGCAACGCCCGATGATGATGGTAATGGATTAACATGGACGTAAGTAGAAAAGGACATTCCTCGGAAATCTAGACCAAATTCCTTGAAACCTCAGTCTTTGGATAGCCCTTGTTATAAGGATTCCAACGCCTTTGACCTTGCCTCAATCAGGTTCCTGGATTAAGAGATATCGCGTCTCGAAGATTTTGGTCAAAACCGCTCAATCCCGGCCCTTTGGGCCAGCTCAAGGGCAATTTCGTAATTTACAGAGCACAAAAAGTCAAAAACCCTAGTCACGCGCGCGCCGTCAGGCCCGGCGGTCTTCGCAGGCTGCTCAGCGGCCAGCGCGTAATAGCGGGGGCTGTCTGGCTAGCCGCTGGCCCCAGCTGCCCTCCGCGTGGCCGCTGAACCCAATTTTTGACTGGACCGAGTTTTAACGCCGGGCTTTCGGCCCTAGGTCCCTAAATCCGTCCCCCAACTCTATAAATACTCCCTTTCACCCTCTTCTGCGGGAGGTCAGTGAGTTCATAATTTTGAGAGCACATATTTCCCCAAATTCAGAAATCTGAAGATTCAAGCTAGCAATACACCTAGCCTAGCACCCTAGATCGAAGAGCAATCCCAATTCTACTAGTCCCGTTCAAATAGAACGTCCAGGTTAACCATCCCGAGGGCCTAATTCTTTATTAAATCTCTTGTTTTATCGTTCATTCATCATGTTTTATTTAGCTTTTGATTATGGTTGAATAAATTTGCATGCCTTTGATTTTGTATATAATTGTGCATGATGACTTAATATAAAGTTTGAGTCTTTTTATTAGTTTATGCAAGTTTGCATCTTTTTATAGTTTTTGCATGCATAAAGTAGCCTCTTAGGTTTATTTTAGCATAAAGTTAGCACCTTTAGGTTATTTATTATTCTTTTGAAGATACTAACGGTTTTATTGATGTGCATATGCAATATTTGGCGCGTTTAGCAAAGTTGGTAGGTTGGAGCGTTAATTTAATGCTTTATATCATGTTTATGCTTGTTAATAGTATGCATGTAAATCGGATCTAAATAGTGCAAAGTGATACCGTAGGTAATTTGGTTGTTCTTAACCCGCCTAGTTAATTTAGGACTATTGGACGACCGGATTTGTATGGAACCATCTAGCATAAATAAATATTTGACATGGATAAGCTTAGTAGAGGCCGTTAATACGGGCGATTTAGATGAGATTCGTTTTGTTTATTTCGTACCTACATCCCCGAACTCAATACTTAGTCCCCATGGGTATGAGTCAATTCCCAATAGGAATTGGGGTGCACTTTTGATGGTTTTCAATCGTTTCCTTAAAAATTGGTGGCGGTTTCTTATTTGTAAATTATTGTTCTTTATATTTAATTTGAATCGCATGCATATATTTAAGAACCATTAATTCAAACCAAATATCTCGATTAAGCGCCCGGAAAGGCGAGGGTTCTTACAGTGGCGACTTCACTGGGGACTTAATAAGAGGATGTAATTCGAACATTTATCCATGTCAATAATTTATTTTTAGCTATTTGGTTCAATTACCGTACGTGTTTATTTTCTTTGCCTTTTTTGCATCCATATCATTCATATTGCATGCATTATCTTTGCAAGATGTTGAAAGACATCACCACACCATTATAGGATCTACCTTTTGGAAGATTGCCTATGACTTAGGCCAGTGACCCACTCGGTCCGAATTACCTTTGCACATAGTCGTGTTCCACCTCATGAAATTTACATGTTTCCATTTGAGATGTGTAAAACGGTACGTCTAGTCTTACTATGCACCCCATAGATGACAAAACGCATCCGGTTGTGGGTTACCTTATCCAACCACAGTTTGTGTCAAACCACTGCATTATGTCTCATAGTCCATATCAAAGTGCTAATTGCTTTATTTGCTATATTATGAATTATTTCTTTGCTATGTGATTAACTTCCGTAGGATATTAGGAATAGATCCCCCCTTAGGATTCTGCTTCCTTTTCAGTCCTGGTTAAGGAAGGTTTCCCTTTTGTTACTTTTTCAAATAGAGTCTAGGATCTTATCTTTTTAGGAAGTAGAATCCCTTTATGACTCCGACGATGCTAGTGACCATGTTAGGAAGACGTTCCTTTCCATCAGAATTAGATTGCATGCAAATAACGTATTCCCGTCAATGATCTTTCACCAAATAAAAAAGAGTCCAATTTAATTCCATTTGCAAGTCAACAGTATTTCTCTTTTTCTAAAATTAGGGAGTTTCATCCCCATAAGCAAGTCAAGAGTATTTATAATTCTTATAGAGTCGAAAGATCATTGATTAGAATATGCTATTTACATAAAATCGCGTCTTACCCAAAAGATCACCATGTTGAGGATTAGTACTAGATTCTCTTCCCACATTTGTTTTAAAACTAAAACTTTTATTATTATGTGGAGATTCCCATTTATTTTCTATCTTCTTAAACGGGCCTTTTTCATGTCCAAAATTGGTAGAAGTAGAGATCCTGGTCCTAGCGAGTGGGAGAGAGACGAGTCCAGCAAGAGGTTAGTCCGCAAATTGTCGTTCGAACCTTCACCACAAGCACGGTTCGTGGGCCCTGTCTGGCTTGATTACCTTCGCACACCGCCACTGTCACCTCAAACCTCACCATCCAATTCACCTAAGTCCGTTATGTTTGGAGACGCCGAGAGAACCGCTGACCAAAAGATGGATGACCTTTTAGCCCAAATGGTCGCCATGAATGCTAGATTCATTGATATGGAAGCCCGTGTCGCCAAGTTGGATCCCCCTAATAGAGATGAAGATGAGTCCAAACCCGATGGGGAAAGGGCCGAACCCTCCACTAAAGAGGTGCAAGAGCTTCAAGCCAAGTTAAGCAGGCTTGAATCCGTCTTAGGTAAGAGTCGGGCCTTCAACGACATGATCATTAACTCTGAGGGATATGCTCCCCACATTAAGCGAAAATTGCCCACCAAGTTCTCCATGCCTGAAGTTTCCACATTCAAAGGAACCGATGATCCACAATATCACATTAGAGCTTTTACTACTGCATTGGGCCTTAGAGGCATTGAACAAGAGCTGTATGTTCACCTCTTTCCCCAAACTCTGGATCCTGCTGTTAGGGCCTGGTTCTCAAGCTGCCCACCCAAAAGCTGGAAAAATGGGAAGATCTATCCACACTGTTCCTTCAGAGATATGCTGACAATGTCTTGCCACCCATGACATTAAGAGAACTGGACATTACCAAGCAAGGAGACAAAGAAGGATTCACTAGCTTCGTGAGAAGATGGAGGACTAAGGTCGCTGAGATGATTGATCGCCCATCTGAAAGGGATCAAATCCGCATGCTAGTCCAGAACTTGGCATCTGAATACCGTGTGAACACATGAAGTTTCAACCCATAACCACCTATGCTCAATTAACTAAAGTGGGCATGGCCATTGAAGATGACCAACTCCAAAGGGGGAAGAACAAAGTCACTTACAACAACAACACAAGTGGATATAGAGAGAAGAAATACACCAGCACCAATCATACCTCCACTAGTAGAGGAAATGAAGTGAACGCCATAGCTGATAGGCGTCCAAGAAGGTATACTCCCCTCGGGATGACCTATGCCAAGGCTCTAGATAAGTTGATCAAAGGAGACTATCTACACCCGATTGGGCCTACCCCCGATCCACCTGTAGAGAAAAGGTCACCATATTGAAATGAGTCCGCATTCTGCAAATACCATAGGGGGCGTGGGCATGTTACTGAAAAGTGTTACACCCTTAAGGATAAAATCCAAGGTCTGTTTGACAATGGCACCATACCATTGCCTAAAGATGCACCACCACCCAGTAACAACAACAACCCCCTTGGGAACTCTTTTGCTATCGACATAGAAGAAGGATTTGATACCTCCTATTTGATCACACCTATTGGACAGGCTATACCACCATACCCAAGCCCAAGATCCACGCTCGATGTCTGCGGCCTTTGGGATAGTGATGAGGAAGATAATGGGGGAATATACTGATCCAGAAGATGTGTTGACTCCTCAAGTCCATGACATAACCAATGGCAAAGCCTGGTATGATATCTCCGACGATGAGAAGGAAGAAGATGACAAAGCTCATAATCATCTTACGAGATCGGGACGCCAATTCAGGCCCGAAAATATCTATATGGATCCATCTCAAACCCAACCCGTAGAGCCTGTAGCCATCCCCAACAGGGATTCAGCCCAAAGGGAAACGACGAAAGAAGATGTTGGGACAAATATCCTCAAGCAACTGCAAAAAACAAAACCTGACATATCCATATGGCAACTACTAACCACTTCTATCACTCATAGAAGGGCCGTGCTGGAGGCCTTGAACGCAACCACCATTTCACCAAATGCCACTCCTGAAGAGGTAGTCAACCTCCTAATCCAAGGAAAGTCATCCACGCCCATCACCTTTTCTGATAAAGACCTTCCACCCGAAGGTATTCACCACAACAAGGCCCTTTACCTTATTCTAATCTGTCAACAGAGGCAAGTCCCTATGACTTTGGTCGATAATGGCTCGGCTGTAAACGTATGCCCCTTGAGGACCGTTGAACACCTCAAAATAGACTGCAACAACCTCGCCCACTCCGCACAAGGGTTAAGGGCCTATGATAATTCCAAAAGAAATGTATTGGGTACCTTCTCCATGAATATCAAGATCGGGCCCATTGAGAAGATGGTCCAATTCCATGTGATAGACATTCCGGCTACTTTCAACTTACTCTTGGGGAGGCCCTGGTTGCACGGTTTAAATGCTGTAGCCTCAACTCTGCATCAAAAGGTGAAACTATCCTTGGCAGGATCCACCTTGGAGGTCTGCGCTGACACTATGATAGCCCAGATTGAGAAAGCTCCAGTCCTAAAGATAGAACATAATGAGCAAGACGAAGAGCTATGGGGTTTTGAGAAGATAGCCTTCATAGACACAATAGAGCCCACACTCAATGTGAATGCTTTACTCAGAAAGCGAGCTCACTTCCCAGGCACCACTTTGGGCCCTCATCCTAAGGTAGCTCAAGCCTTTTGGAACACCAAGATCAAAAATGACTTATTCGGGCTAGGCTACAAGCCCACAAGGCAAGAAGTTAGGACCTACATGTCCAAAGTGATGGCTAAGAAAAGGGCCCTTGCAGCTAACACACCCATTACACATAACATGGATCCTTATCCCCTCATCCTCAACGGGCAGTTCCTTCAGGAAGGCGACCCATACCCTTATTATGGATTCCCCGAACCATACGCGATCAACGGGATCCTAATGCCAGGCTTTGAGGCGTTTCAAGACTGCTTCCTCATGAGCGAAGACACACCCATACCTCCCAATGAAGGCCAATCCACTAAAGATTGGGCTAATGACATGGCACCCAACGAGTTTGGGCTTTTATTTGGCGAAGAGCATCGTCAGTACGACGAGACCACTACCAAACTTTCCCTTACTGTGCTTTTCAGTGAAGGATTCGACCTAACTAAGCTGATTGCCCAATTCCGATTCCGAGTCCGATTCTGAGTCCGAGTCTGATTCTGAGTCTGTTATCCTAGAAGTGTCGGGTAGTCCACCCCAGTCTATTCCTAAGGTCCTTAGCGATGACCTCATTGATGTATTGTCCGCTTCTATTAATATTATGAACGTCGATTTTGCTTACTTGGATTGCCCCGCTGCTAATAATTCAGAAAATATAACGGAATTGCCGAAAGAAGTTACTAAAGCACTAATCGAACATGAGCAAAAGACTTCAATAGTTGAAGAAACGGAGACAATAAACATTGCAACCAATGATGAGCCTCGCCACGTGCAAATAGGCTTGTCTTTAACATCTAATGAACGCGAACAATTCGTAACACTCCTAAAGAATTATACGGATGTTTTCGACTGGTCCTACAAGGACATGCCAGGCATAGACCGCTAAATTGCTCAGCATACCATTCCACTAAACCCCGACTGCAAACCAGTCAAACAAAAGCTAAGAAGAATGAAGCCAGAGTGGGCTCTTAAGATCAAGGAGGAAGTCCAAAAACAACTAGAGGCCGGCTTCATAAGAGTGGCCAAGTACCCCGATTGGGTAGCCAATATTGTCCCAGTCCCAAAAAAGGACGGACGAGTCCGAATGTGTGTAGATTTTAGGGACTTGAACAAAGCAAGTCCAAAAGATGACTTTTCCTTACCTCACATAGATGTCTTGGTAGACAACACCGCCGGACACGCCCTTCTATCATTCATGGACGGGTACACAGGATATAACGAAGTCCTAATGGCCAAAGAGGACGAAGAGAAAACCACTTTCATCACACAGTGGGGCACTTATTGCTATACAGTAATGCCGTTCGGACTTAAGAATGCGGGAGCCACATACCAAAGAACCGCTACGACCTTACTCCATGACATGATGCATAAAGAGGCTGAAGTGTACGTAGATGACATGATCATAAAATCCAAAGACAGAGAAGGGCACGTACCCTCACTTCAAAAGTTCTTTGACAGGCTTAGGAAGTACAATATGAGGCTTAATCCCAAGAAGTGCGCATTCGGAGTTACATCTGGCAAACTTCTAGGATTCGTGATAAGCACCAGAGGGATAGAAATTGATCCATCCAAGATCAAAGCCATAATAGACATGCCGCCTCCAAAAACGGAAAAAGAAATAAAAGGCTTCCTAGGGAGAATCCAGTACATTAGCAGGTTCATTTCCAAGCTAACTATTACTTGTGAATCCATATTCAAGAAACTCAAAAAAGAGGTAAAGACGGAATGGGACGAGCAATGCCAACAGGCCTTTGACAAAATGAAAGCCTATTTATCCGAACCACCCGTTCTAGTACCGCCCGTCCCAGGAATGCATCTTATACTCTACCTTACAGTCACAGAAACATCAATGGGGGCCATGCTAGCCCAAGAAGTAGATAAGGAAGAGAAGGCAATATACTATGTAAGCAAGAAGTTTCTGGAATATGAAACCCGCTACTCATCCCTGGAAAAGACGTGTCTAGCTCTAGTAGCAACTACCAAAAAGCTACGGCATTACATGCTCCAACACACGATCCAC
The DNA here is from genome assembly GCA_038025085.1 of Tetragonia tetragonoides. Classification (NCBI taxonomy): domain Eukaryota; kingdom Viridiplantae; phylum Streptophyta; class Magnoliopsida; order Caryophyllales; family Aizoaceae; genus Tetragonia; species Tetragonia tetragonoides. Next base: position 26,303,130 of record CM076149.1, read on the forward strand.
ATCAGATCAAGAGAAATCCTTTGAAGTACATATTCGAAAAGCCCATACTAAATGATAGAATAGCAAGGTGGACCGTCCTCCTTTCAGAGTTCGACCTCAAATTTGAACATCAAAAAGCCATAAAAGGGCATGTTATTTCAGAATATCTGGCCGACCAAGCCATAAACGAACCAAATCACAAGGATGAATACCACTTCCCAAACGAAGGGGTTATGACCTTAGATACCGAAACTTGGCAGCTATACTTCAACGGAGCATCCAACCAAAAGGGTTTTGGAGTAGGAATACTGATAGTATCCGCCGAAGGTGCACACACACCCATTTTAGTCAAGCTGGACCACGAGGTCACAAATAACGGCGCCGAATATGAAGGTTGCATAATAGGACTACAATCCGCCATAAGCCTTGGCATTAAGACACTCCGAGTCTATGGGGACTCGTCACTCATAATTAACCAAATCTCCAAAATATGGAGGGTTAAAAGTGAAACCTTGGCACTCTACCAGGAGTACTTGGATAAGATCATAGTGTATTTCAATCAAATACACTTTACATACCTTCCACGAGAAGATAATCAGTTCGCAGACGCCTTGGCTAAGCTAGCAAGTATGATTAACATACCCGAAACCATTCGGATGATGCCTATCTGCGTACAAAGGAGATCTGAGCCTTCATATTGCGACGCCTTAGAAGTGTTCCACGACGAAGAAGATGAGTGGTACACCGATATAAAAAATCTTCTTGTCTACCAGGTCTATCCTCCTGATTCTAGCCCTAGAGCCCAGAAAGCACTTAGAAGGCTCGCGGCCCAATTCTTGGAAGTACAGGGTGAAATATACAAGAAAAGCCCAAACGGAATCAACCTCCGCTGCCTAGGTACCAAAATGGCCCATAAAGTCTTAAGGGAAGTACATGCAGGGGTGTGTGGACCGCACATGAACGGTATGATGCTATCTAGGAAGATAATAAGGCTCGGGAATTATTGGACAACGATGGAGAAAGATTGTTGTGAATTTGTCAAAAGATGCATACAATGCCAGACCCATGCCAATCTACAACACCTACCACCAGGCCCATTATATACCTTCACCTCACCTTGGCCTTTCTCAGCTTGGAGGATCGATATCAACAGCAAAATAACCCCAATCGGAGAAGGGGGCCACGAGTATATCCTAGTCGCAATCGACTACTTTACCAAATGGGTCGAGGCACAATCATACGCAAAGCTCAAAGCAAAGCATGTGGTAAAGTTCATTAAGAATAACATAATAGCTAGATACGGAGTTCCCCAAGAAATCATCAGTGATAATGGGTCACACTTCATGAAAGAAGTAATCGAACTTTTAGCCCAGTTTAAGATCCAGCATCGAAAGTCATCTCCCTACAGATCGCAAACAAACGGTGCAGTAGCTAGCTTAGACAAGTTACCATTCGCACTTTGGGGTTATAGGACATCAGTTCGCGCATCAACGGGAGCAACACCATACTCCCTGGTTTACGGACTGGAAGCCGTATTACCAATAGAATTGGAGATCCCATCTCTAAGGATCGTGTTAGAAAGTCAAATCCCAGAAGTAGATTGGGTCCAAGCCCGCTACGATCAATTAGTCCTGCTGGATGAGAAAAGGTTGCAAGCTTTGCACAATGTGAGAATCTATCAGAACAGACTAACAAGACACTTTAACCAAAGGCTCAAAATGAGGGACCTTAAGGTTGGAGACTTAGTACTTAAAGAGGTAAGGGCAAATGTCACTGACCCAAGAGGCAAATTCCGACCCAACTGGTTAGGCCCGTTTATCATCACAAAGATCTTAACAGGTGGCGCTGCAAGATTGGCAGATTTAGACGAGATTGAATTTAGTCAATGGATAAACATGGATCAATTAAAAAGGTTCTATGCTTAGGCAAGACACCCAATGTAACACTTTCGAGAGGCCCACACGAGGCTAACTAATCCCGGAAAAAAAAAAAAAATTTAAAATAAAAAAACGGGATCAGATGTTAAAAAAAAAAAACGGATAAGAACTACGAATGGCCTGATTCCCCTAAAAGGATACGTAGGACAACCCAATTACAATTGGGCCCGGCCCCTTCATCAAATTCGCATTCAAAAGTTGTTAAAATTTGTGCACATAATAAACGCAAGGTTGCAATATTTAAAATGAGCATGTCCCCATAAATAAATAATAATAAAGTCCATTACAAGACTTGGCAATTCCTAAGAAATAAAAATAAATTAACTAAAAGTAAAAGGGGGCACGTCACCCTTATTGAATTTAAAGCAAAAAAAAGAAAGAAGAGGCAATCCTAAGCTAGACATGCTCCAAAAGAGTATTTCCTAATAGACTACTCCGTAGTTTCGGTAGTAGGGACAACATCTTCCATAGGCTCATCAACCTTTGGGCCTTCCACTTCGCGTTCCTTGGGAGCGCATCTCTCTCGAACCACAGGCTCCTCTTCCTTTTCAACCTCCATTAGAGGAGCACTTGTAGAGGCCTCATGGTCGTTGGCCCGAATTTGGGGCTTCTCCTCTGGCTTAGTAGTAATCTTGGCTAAAGCTTTCTTGGCCTTTGGGTTAAGAACACTTTTCACATGCTTGACTCCCTTTTGTTTACCCTTCCCTTTAGGATCATTAGGGTTAGAAAGCCTCAAGCTGGCCTTGACTGACTGGGCCTTAAGGTCATCTTGTTCGGATTTCCTGCATGCACGACGACCTTCCATAAGTCTTACAATCCATCCAAGCCTCATAAGCTGAAGATATCACCATCGGAGCCTTGATATGAGGAATAGTCCACTTAGGGCGACGATCCCGTGCACACTCCCATTATCTTACCATACTAATAGTCAAAACTCGGGTTGCGGGCGCAACACTATCCTTCTGTGGGATGATCTGGCGTTTCCCATACTGCCGCATAATACGGCTACGAAATATATAAGTCAAATTTTGAAGACCAAGGACTTGATAATATCCCGTCTCCTTGCTACATCCGATTGCGGATTTTAAGCCCCACCACTTGACAGTCCATCTTAGCAAAGGACAAGCTTTGAGGTATCCACGCCATTCATCAATGGTGGATTCAAAATAAAGTCTTCGGCGAGCGGGAAACTGCTTTGGTTGGTACTTGAGTGCATTAGCTGGTCTCTCAATAAAGCACATATGCTCCAAAAGCCGTATCTGCAAAGCAAACAAACAAAACAAAAATTAAAGTTAGACATCCATCAAAGATCCAAACTTTATATCCAAAGCAATTATTCAAGCACTCACTTGAAGGAGAAGAGGGCTTCCCGTCCATCCACCATGAGTTGGTTCTTGCTTCTTGCGATCCAAGCACATTAGGGTTTCACCAAGAACAAGAGACATAGGGGTAAAATCGTTTTGAATTTGTTCAACAATTCTAAGCATACAAGTTTTACCGTTATTACCTCCACCAACAAAGAGGTACCTATGTAAGAGACATAAGATAAAAGCACGCCTATAATAGGTCTTGTTATGATCATCCCGTACCTTGGGGAAAAAGATGTCAATCACACCATTAAGGTTTAGCTCACCGGTTCTAGCCACAACAGAAGCTTGTGTTGTAGATAAACCAAGATACCTTTTATATTAACCTTCAAGGTTGGCAACGAGCCATGGAGTTGCGGGAGCTTGATCATGAGGGAACCCAATTATGGGAGCAAATTCTTCAGGAAGAGGGCATAGTTCGTTATACCCGAACCTAAAAACATGAAGCTTATCATCCCAAAAATCAACCGCGGCCTCAAGAAGGTTCCAGACAACATGAACCTTCTTCAGATGGAAGAAAGCATTCAAGTGAAAGGGCACAACTCTCATCCTCTCCTCAGGGGTCATAGATTGCAACCACTTATCGAACTTAACTTCAAAACTTGCCATGGCTGAATTCTGAATTATTTGGAGGTTTCTCTCTCTAAAAAGCTCTATATTGCTATTGAATTATGAAGGTGATGTCCCAAAACCGGACTAACCCAAAGCTTATATAGGGCTCGTACAAAAAAAGACAAAAATAAGGCAACCCGTCGGAAAACAAGCTTCAGCGGCCCATAGGGCAGCCGCCGAAGGCTCGGCGGCCCCATTATGGCAGCCCAGGCCCAGCGGCCCAGCTGCTGAGCTTCAGCGGCCAGCCGCCCAGCCGCTGAGTCTGGAGGCCCCTATTTTGACCCCCGCTCCTTCGCGTCAGCCGCTGAACGCCCCCATTTGGCCGCCGAGCCTCCTTTTCGAGACAACACTCTTCTACCCGGTTTTGGACACTTTCCTTAAGCGTTTTGGACTCCGATTTGGCTCAGTTTCCTATTTATTATATTATTACTATTTTCTATTATTTCCTTAATTATTTATGGGAACTCCACTATTTCTTTATTTCTTTTTTTGATGATTTTGATCTTTTATTTTATTCACCCCTTTTACACTTATTAATTTTATTTCATTTTTGGCACCCCTTTCTTTTTTTTTTTCTTTCTTTTTTAGGGGGGATAGGGTACACCCATTTTTAACTTTTTGGCTGTACCATTTTCGCTACATGGCTATTACTTGCGCTTTTGTTTGACTACCTGTGCATTTGCATTAGCCCAATTGTATGCAGGGACCAATAAAAATAGCAATATACTACAAAGCAAAGTCCGAATATTTTGTTCAACACAAATGTTCAAGAATGTATCTCATACAAATACATTATCATAAAAATCTTCACCCGCATCAGCATCTGAACGGAGCACCTCAAAGTGATCGTCTGACCTCCGAGGCTCATCACCAAAGATCGACGCCGCCAGCTGGCCAGGGTCAAAGGAAGAATGACGGGCAGGCTCCCGATACGAGCACCCCTCTCCAGCCTAACTCGAATCATACCCCCACGAAGAACGAGGAGGCATGGTAGGCATCATAGGAGCAGGGACAAGGGGCTGGTAGTAAAGGCCACCATAAGGAGCATATCCCGCATACCCGGGATATGAAGGATACATCGGCATAGGCATGGGAGTAGGATCTACGAACTGAGTCATCCTACTCCCACCAGGACGATCCGTCCGATGCATAGGCTCTCTCTCTCTTTCTTCGAGGACTCTCCCTCCGAGGACTCTCCCTCTGAGGACTCCTCTCACGGGAAGGACTACGCTCAGGCGAACTCACAACCTCATCATCAGACATAACCACCTGTCGTGACCGACGAGGAAGGGGTCGACGATACTCAACCTGCAACCCAACAAACATATAAGATACATTTCTCAAAGCATACCACTTTGAAGATGCAAAACAAGTTTACCTTATCTAAGTCAGCTCTAGAGCAAGTGCCCTTCGAGAGAGCTCGAGAAATCCAGGACTTCATGGCATGCATCATCTTGAAGACCTTCCCGGTCTGTTCACGATCAAGCTACGCAAAGAAAAAGTCAATACAAGCATAAAAGCAGCGAAAATCACATGCAATAGGTAAAATTACAAATTTACCCCTGGATGCCCAACTGGAAGAGGAAGACCCTGGATGTCCTCATCAAGGTCCTCCGTCATCGGGATCTCTCCCCAGCACTCCTTCCCCCCATAATCTCGACCTCGGACCCGCATATCCAGGACATCCACATCAACATCATCAACCCGAGGCTCCTACAAGGCAAAGGAGATTAGTAACCAACAAAGCAAGAAAGGCGTAGAAAGCAAAATATAAAATTCTTACCTTCAAACCCACAAATGAAGGCATAAGGTGATCACGAGAGAACTGCTCGTAGTGCCCCGCAAGGTCCTCTGCAGGCTCCCTCAAATACCGCATAGCATCCGAGCCTACCATGGCCTCCGCAACCTGCTCACGAGACAAGCACCTCACCAAGAACATGGTCGAGGGAGGATCCAAAGGAATCCTTGGGCCAACCACGTCGGGGTAAACCTGACGGAAGATCCGCTCTCCCAAGTACCACTCAAAAGAAAACGGGCCCGCAATCAGGACGAAAGAACAGCATCCGGAGCCAACCCATGGTACTTCGCCCAAGGGAAGTAGTCAATCTACACAAGCATGCAATATAAGATATTTCCACACCAAGAAATATAAACATGAAACAAAAAGCAAAATTGCATTACCTTGTGCCAATCTAGGCGCAAGAGAGCCTCCCTATACTGCTGGAGAGTCGAAAAGGGCGCAGGACCCCTATGACGCCACGCCCTACAAACCGGGAAATCCAACTCCCAGCCCTTGGGCGCCAGGTCCGGGAAATGCTCAAAGAACCAAGGCTACATAAAAACATGAGGCTAAGTACCATACACTCAAAGCATGCAAATCACCAAAATGGATACAAAAAAAAAAGCAAAAACGCACCTGCAAGGCCTTCCAAAAGCCGCACAAGCTCACATGAGGAAGAGTCGTCTGCTTGTACCCCTCATCGTTCACGCGGCAAGCAAACCGCATACACCTCAAGAGGTTGGCATAGCCCGACAACCCCCAGTTGTACTCTCTCACCCTCTCCCAATCCAGCAAGTTGGGGAGGTAAACAGCATGAATACGCTCTCCCTTGTCACCAAAGATGGTGGTGGCAAGGACATATGATGCAGGAGCAAGTACGTTAAAGGACAAGCAAGAAGACGACGAATCAAGAACGTCCAAGAACCCAGTTCTTGAAACGTTAATGCTTGATCTTGAGCTGCTCATTGCCAAGAGTATAATGCCACGTGAGGTAAAGTGTGAGGTAACTATGTTAGAGTGGCAAGAAGATGACTAGAAGCTGAAAAGAAGAAGCCTTGGGCGCTAGGTAATCAGTTGTTCAGTTCTATTTCGTTTAGTATTCCCTTAATTAGTTAGAATATGTTTAGGAGAGTAATAATCTGATTGTTATTAGTATTAGAAGTCCATTAGGTGTTAGGAAAGCTGTTAGTTAGTCCGTTTTACAATTGTAGTCAGTTTCGTAGTTAGTTTCCTATTCGGACTAGGATTAGGATTCCGAATAGCTTTAGATTTCTTTGTCTATAAATAGGGGAGATCTTTTCTATTGTAAACTCGTGCTTTGATGATTAATTATTGAATACGTGAGTATTTACCCCTCAAACTGAGTGATTCAGGTTGAAACCCTTACGAGTGATTCGTGAGTTGTTCTTGAGTGATTCTTGAACAAGATCCCTTTGTGTGATACTATCAAAGGTTAATTTCCGTTTTGTTACTTATTTCACATCAACTTGGTATCAGAGCTAAAGGTTTGAGCTTTCTTAAGTTTAAACAACACGGTCCTGAGCATAAACACGACACCATAGCGAACTTTCGAGAAAGATTCTTGCAAGATCCGCCCTTTGTTCACGAAGACAGCCAAGAAACCCCCAAGAAACCAACAACCGAAGCTATGGGTGAGCCCAGCGAACTAGCAAAGTTGTTAACAGCCATGGAGGATCTTATGACGTCTTTCAAATCTCAAGAAGAGCGGATGGCTGCTATGGAAAGAAGAAACCAAGAAGATAGGGAGAACATGGAGACAAGGATGCGCAGAATTCATTGGAGAAACCACAACCGTGACCCCGACTTCGATGAGGAGTTTGAAGACACAAGTGGGACTAGAACCAATGACGCTCCTAAACCACGACATCCCTATGATGATGACAGGAACTTGAAGGTCGAACTCCCTGAATATGACGGTTCCTGCGACCCAGAGGCCTTTCTTGATTGGCTTAGAACTATGGAGAGAGTCTTTGAATACAAGGAGTATGATGAGCGGCGAAGATGCAAGTTAGCCACGCTTAAACTCACCAAGCATGCTTCTTTATGGTATGAAAACCTAAAGGCTCGACGCAAGAAGGAAGAGAAAGCAAAGATTGAGACTTGGGACAAACTCAAGAAATATTTAAAGAAACGATTTTTGCCTAAAGAATTTGAGCAAGAACAGTTTTTGAAACTCACATCCTTAAGCCAAGAAACCTCAAGTGTACAAGACTACCTCCAGAAGTTTGAACATATGCACATGATGTGTGATCTTGAGGAGAAGGAGGAGTTAAAGATCGCGCGGTTCATCAAAGGTCTAAACCCAACTCTAAGGCGCAAGGTAGAGCTTGTTCCTTACGTAACCTTTGAGGACGTCTGCAAAATTGCTCTCAAGATTGAGAAGCAAGAGAAGGAGCAAAAACCGATTGCCCGAGATGTGATTAAAGGCTATACAAATTTTCGGAACCAATACAATGCAAGAGAGAATGCAACATTCTCCAATAGCGCAAGTGTCCCTAGCAAGCCCATAACTCAAGACAAAGGCAAAGCCGTGGCTACTAAGGACAAGAACCAACTGCGTTGTTTCAAGTGTCAAGGATATGGACACTATGCCTATGAGTGCGGCTCGAAGAAAGCGCTCACCATCGCTGAGCTAGAAGAGATGGAGCCCTCGTTTGTTATGCCCATAACCGAGGATAGTGATGAAGATATTGGACAGCCATTCATTGAAGATTATGGTATACCCAAGGTTGGAGAGACCCTAATCCTTACGAAATTGCTACATACGACTGTGGCCGTTGATGAGTCCGACCAAAGGGAGCAAATATTCCATTCTCGCTGCAAGGTTAGAGGTAAAGTTTGCAATTTGATTATTGAATCTGGGAGTTGTACTAATGTTGCCTCTAAAGAGATGGTTGATAAGCTTGATTTGCCTACTAAAAGTCATCCTAAACCCTATACTGTGCAATGGTTGAATGATGGGGGAGGGTTAAAAGTGACTAAACAAGCTAGAGTTTGCTTTACTTTAGGGTGTTATAAAGACGATCTATGGTGTGATGTACTGCCTATGGGTGTTTGTCATATATTGTTAGGTCGTCCTTGGCAATTTGATAGGAAAGTTAGTCATGATGGTGTAAACAATATCTATACTGTTGAGCATAACCAGAAACGAATCAAATTGTTACCCTTGACTGCCACTGAAGTTAAAGAAGCAAAGGCTAGTAAAAAGGCGAGTCGTGTAATGGTCATAGGAGAGAAAGAGATGGAAAAAGAGGTGGCTAGTGAAACTATGAGCTACCTAGTGTTGTTGTTTGAGCCTAACATGTGTAACAATCCCAATTATGATCCTGAGTTACGCCTATTGTTAGAGAGGTTCAAAGAAGTATTCCCCGAGGAGTTACCCCCTGGTTTACCTCCTATGCGTGGCATAGAACACCAAATTGACCTAGTTCCTGGAGCACCACTTCCAAATAGGCCAGCATATCGGTGTAACCCCGAAGAAGCCAAAGAGTTACAAAGACAAGTTGAAGAGCTTGTGCAAAGAGGCTATGTGAGAGAAAGTCTAAGTCCATGCGCTGTTCCTGCGTTACTTGTGCCTAAGAAAGATGGGACATGGCGTATGTGCATTGATAGTAGAGCTGTCAACAATATCACAATCAAATATAGGTTCCCTATGCCAAGATTAGATGATATGTTAGACGAGCTACATGGTTCCCAGTTGTTTTCCAAGATAGATCTTAGAGCTGGATACCATCAAGTAAGAATCAAGGAGGGGGATGAATGGAAAACCGCGTTCAAGACACGACATGGTTTGTATGAGTGGTTAGTAATGCCTTTTGGCTTGTGCAACGCTCCTAGCACATTCATGAGGTTGATGAACGAGGTATTGAGAGCATTCCTTGGTAAATTTGTTGTGGTTTACCTTGATGATATTCTTATATTCAGCAAGACCAAGGAGGAACATCTAGTACATCTACAGCGCGTATTTGAGAAGCTAAAGGAACAACAGCTTTTTGGCAAGTTAGAGAAGTGTGATTTCATGCTTCCTAAGGTTATATTCCTTGGTTACATTGTATCCAAAGATGGTGTACATGTTGATCCGTCCAAGGTAGAAGCTATGGCTTCATGGCCAGCCCCAACCAATATACATGAGGTACGTAGTTTTCATGGCTTGGCATCATTTTATCGGAGGTTTATACGCAATTTTAGTTCCATTACTGCTCCTATTACTGAATTAATGAAAAAAGGAGAGTTTAATTGGAGTGAAAGTGCGCAAAAGGCCTTTGTTGAGGTCAAAGAGAAGTTGTGTCAAGCACCTATTCTAGCATTACCCGATTTTGATAGATTGTTTGAGGTTGAATGTGATGCTAGTGGGGTGGGTATAGGTGCTGTTTTAATTCAAAAAAAACGTCCTATTGCCTATTTTAGTGAGAAATTGAATGGAGCTCGTTTGAATTATTCTACATATGATCGAGAGTTCTATGCAATTGTGAGAGCTTTGGAGCATTGGTCCCATTATTTAAGGCCTAAGCCTTTTGTGTTGCACTCGGATCATGAAGCTCTCAAGTACATTCATGGCCAACAGAAACTAAACCCTAGACATGCCAAGTGGGTAGAGTTTCTACAATCTTTTACAAACCGAGGTTACAAACAGGACCCTTGGTACTTTGCTTAGAGGGTTGGTGAGTAGAAGCACAAAAGATTGGGATATTAAGCTAGCACATGCGGAGTTTGCATATAACAGAACGCCTGGATTTACCACGGGTCGTTCTCCATTTGAGATTGTGTATGGCATTAATCCTTATTTGCCTATTGATTTCGTGTCTTTGCCTAGAGATGATGCTATCAATGTAGATGCCAAGGCAAGACAACAAGCTTTCCAGAAGACCTGTGAGCAAGTTCGTGCGCGAGTAGAGAAGATGAACTCAAGGTACCAAGCTAGAGCTAACAAGGGAAGAAAGCAAGTTCTATTTGAACCTGGTGACTTAGTTTGGCTACACCTGCGCAAAGAAAGATTTCCTTCTAGACGCAAGAACAAGCTTATGCCTCAAGCAGATGGTCCTTTTCAAGTTCTAGAGAAGATTGGAGACAATGCATACAAGATTGATCTTTCTAGTGAGTATGGAAACGTGAGCTCAACCTTCAATGTCAGTGATCTTAGCCCTTACTTAGAGGATACGAATTTGAGGGCAAATTCTTTTAAAGAAGGGGAGGTTGATGCAGGAGCAAGTACGTTAAAGGACAAGCAAGAAGACGACGAATCAAGAACGTCCAAGAACCCAGTTCTTGAAACGTTAATGCTTGATCTTGAGCTGCTCATTGCCAAGAGTATAATGCCACGTGAGGTAAAGTGTGAGGTAACTATGTTAGAGTGGCAAGAAGATGACTAGAAGCTGAAAAGAAGAAGCCTTGGGCGCTAGGTAATCAGTTGTTCAGTTCTATTTCGTTTAGTATTCCCTTAATTAGTTAGAATATGTTTAGGAGAGTAATAATCTGATTGTTATTAGTATTAGAAGTCCATTAGGTGTTAGGAAAGCTGTTAGTTAGTCCGTTTTACAATTGTAGTCAGTTTCGTAGTTAGTTTCCTATTCGGACTAGGATTAGGATTCCGAATAGCTTTAGATTTCTTTGTCTATAAATAGGGGAGATCTTTTCTATTGTAAACTCGTGCTTTGATGATTAATTATTGAATACGTGAGTATTTACCCCTCAAACTGAGTGATTCAGGTTGAAACCCTTACGAGTGATTCGTGAGTTGTTCTTGAGTGATTCTTGAACAAGATCCCTTTGTGTGATACTATCAAAGGTTAATTTCCGTTTTGTTACTTATTTCACATCAACATAGGCGATAAACTTCCTCGCCTTCTTCTCAACCGAGGTAGACCTCTTGTACCTCGCATCAGTCAAAGCGGTATAGAGCTCACTTTAGGGACGATAATGGTGACCCCATGTACTCCCCCAAGGGCCAAACAACTCCACCATCTCAGTCTTACGTCTCCCGATGGAAATGTCATACACAATGGGCGTACCCACACAAGGCACCCCAATCAACATGGAGAACTCCGATGGAGTGATCATCATCTCCCCATTAGGGAAATGGAACGTGTTGGTGGTATCCCAAAAACGCTCCAAAGGCAAGCGGACTATGCACCTCTTGACTCGCTCAACCGAGTCCGCCGCTTTCAAAAGGGGCCCAAACCCCGCACCCAAAGCCGTACTTTGCACCTCTTTGGGCAAAGTCTTAAAAAGCCTCACCGATGAACCATAATTGCCATGAGGCTTCAGATTACCATCGGGTTCCTATCATCAAATTTGCAACCTCTTAGGTTCGCATTTCAACCAAATGTTCAAGTCCTAAAAATGCTTCTAAGTTCGTTCAAGCCGCGCAAGATCACATGCGCTACAAGCTTGACAATTGCATACAATTCCTACACAATTCTACTCAAGGCAAAGCATATAAACTAAATTCAAGGCACAAAAAACTATGAATTTGACGTTTAAGGCTTACCACAAAGTTGGAGGCACGGGAACTCAAGTGAGTCCCCGGTGGAAAGAGCAACGCCGACCGATCTCAAACAATGTTGGGCATCCTATCCGATTGGGTGTACCTATCTTGAGGGAGAGCCACATTAGGCTTCCTCTTTGAAGGCTTAACATGAGAGGGAAAAGCCTTGGTGAAGACATTGATTTCTTCGACCTCCTCCCGAACCTCGTCCCTTCTACTCCTCTTCTTCGCCAATTTTGGAGCCATGAAGAAAGATGAACAAGCTAGCAAGAACAAACAAGCAAAAATAGAGAAATTCGGATTTTCTCTCTCCAAGGGTTTCAAAAACACACTCACAAATTCACTCCAAACTTGTGAAAAATCACAAGTAAACTTCAAATTATGCGAAGATTATGCAAACCCAAGCAAATGCAAGCAAAAAGAAGCAAATTTGAGTAAGAGATGAAGATTGGGCAACAATGGAGGTAGAGAGAGAGTCTCGAAAGTTTGGGGAAGGATGACCCAAAATTCGGCTCCCTCTCACACAAAAGCCCCGATTTCTCCTCTGAACCGGCCCAGCCGCCCAGTCTCAACGGCCAAGCCGCTGGCCCTGGAGGCCAACCGCCCAGGCTCCGCGGCTCAGCCGCCCGGCCTGGCGGCCCCTATTTTAGCCTTCGCACGGCTGTTTCAGCCGCTGAGTGAGCCCGTAAAGGCCGCCCAGCGCTCGGCGGCCGTCCGTGTGGCCGCCCAACCAGTTTTTTCCGTTTGCCCCCTCGGGGCGGGCCCACGAGTTCGAATTCCGCGCGGAATTGCATTGCTCGACCGTTGGAAGCCCGGGAGATTTGAATATGTCACCCAAAATGACTATTTTGCCCTCACAGCTTGGTTTCCTATTCTAGGGACCCGGCGTTATCTATTTTTGCAGGCGCGAGCCTTATATCTAACTTTTTGCAGGCACAGGCACTTTATTTTATTTTTGCAGGCACAACTGAAGCAGAGCAACATACCGCTCTTTGGCGATGATGCTATCAAAAATAGCGTCACGTTAGCAACAATTTAAGCAGGGCAACGCAACGCCCTTTGACGATGAGGCTATCAAAATTAGCGTCACGTCAGTATCCACAAAGCAAAGCAATGCACCGCTCTTTAAACAAAGCAGGTAACCCTGACCACAGGCGGTCAGGAGTCTATCTTTTCTTCTTTCTAACACAAAGCATTTCCAAAAAAAACACTGCAGACATTTTTCGCAAATACTTTGACCTTCGCTTTTACAAGCTCGGCCAAAGTGGGGGATTTTGTAGACACCCTAATCGGTTCTAATCCCCTGACACCGCAACGCCCGATGATGATGGTAATGGATTAACATGGACGTAAGTAGAAAAGGACATTGCTCGAAAATATAGACCAAATTCCTTGAAACATCAGTCTTTGGATAGCCCTTGTTATAAGGATTCCAACGCCTTTGACCTTGCCTTAATCAAGTTCCTGGATCAAGAGATATCGTGTCTCGAAGATTTGGGTCAAAACCGCTCAATCCCGGCCCCTTGGGCCAGCCTAAGGGCAATTTCGTAATTTACAGAGCACAAAAAGTAAAAAACCCTAGTCACGCGCGCGCCGTCAGGCCCGGCGGCCTTCGCAGGCTGCTCAGCGGCTAGCGCGTGACAGCAGGGGCTGTCTGGCCAGCCGCTGAGCCCCACCGGCCACCGCGGGCCCCAGCTGCTCTCCGTGTGGCCGCTGAACCCAATTTTTCACTGGGCCGAGTTTTGGCGCCAGGCTTTCGGCCCTAGGTCCCTAAATCCGTCCCCCAACTCTATAAATACTCCCTTTCACCCTCTTCTGGGGGAGGTCAGTGAGTTCATAATTTTGAGAGCATTGAGAGCACATATTTTCTCAAATTCAGAAATCTGAAGATTCAAGCAAGCAATACACCTAGCCTAGCACCCAAGATCGAAGAGCAATCCCAATTCTACTAGTCCCGTTCAAATAGAACGTCCAGGTTAACCATCCTGAGGGCCTAATTCTTTATTAAATCTCTTGTTTTATCGTTCATTCATCATGTTTTATTTAGCTTTTGATTATGGTTGAATAAATCTGCATGCCTTTGATTTTGTTTATAATTGTGCATGATGAGTTAATATAAAGTTTGAGTCTTCTTATTAGTTTATGCAAGTTTGCATCTTTTTATAGTTTTCGCATGCATATAGTAGCCTCTTACCTTTGGGTTATTTATTATTCTTTTCAAGATACTAACGATTTTATTGATGTGCATATGCAATATTTGGCGCGTTTAGCAAAGTTGGTAGGTTGGAGCGTTAATTTAATGCTTTATATCATGTTTATCCTTGTTAATAGTATGCATGTAAATCGGATCTAAATAGTGCAAAGTGATAACATAGGTAATTTGGTTGTTCTTAACCCGCCTAGTTAATTTAGGACTATTGGACGACCGGATTTGTATGGAACCATCTAGCATAAATAAATATTTGACATGGATAAGCTTAGTAGAGGCCGTTAATACGGGCGATTTAGATGAGATTCGTTTTGTTTATTTCGTACCTACATCCCCGAACTCAATACTTAGTCCCCATGGGCATGAGTCAATTCCCAATAGGAATTGGGGTGCACTTTTGATGGTTTCCAATTGTTTCCTTAAAAATTGGTGGCGGCTTCTTATTTGTAAATTATTGTTCTTTATAATTAATTTGAATCGCATGCATATATTTGAGAACCATTAATTCAAACCAAATATCTCGATTAAGCGCCGGAAAGGCGAGGGTTCTTACAGCCTCTACCGCGCCATTGGTTTGGGGACGGTAAGGGGATGATTTGTGGTGCTGGATTTTGTAGCTTTTGAGGAGGGTGTCTGTTTCGGGTTGGAAGTGGGATCCATGACCACTGATGATTTCATGCGGAATGTCATATCGGCAAATTATGTTGTTCCTTATGAATTTAGACACTTGTTTGGAGGTAAGGATGGCATAGGACTGGGCTTCGACCCATTTGGTAAAATAATCTATGGCTACTAGAATGTATTCATGTCCTCCTGAGCCCTCTGGGGTAATCTTACCAATGATATCTATTCCCCATGCGGAAAACGGCCAAGGGGATGTGAAGTTGTGGAGCATCGAGGGTGGCATATGCTGCAGGTTGGCATATATCTGTCACTTCTTGCACTTCTTGACCTAGTCGTAGCAATCCCTTTCCATAGTAGTCCAGTAGTACCCCAGTTGTAAAACCTTTCTGGAGAGCATTCGACCGTTCATGTGTGGTCCGCACACCAACCCCATTATGTACTTCATCCATAATCTCTGCGGCTTCTTTGGAGTTGACACATCTGAGGTTGATCCCGTTGTGAAATTTTTTGTACAAAACCCCTTGTATTCTATGTATTGCGCCACTAAGAGACGGATGACCCGTTGAGCTCTTAGTGGTGAATCTTGAGGGTATATTTCCTTAGTGATGTAATTGAAGACGTATTGGTACCAATGATCTTCCTCGATCGGAGCCAAAGTCATCTCTGTGTCGAGGTTGGTGCAAAAGCCTGGCTCGCCTCTTCTTGCGACATTGTTGAGAGAGTTCAGCCACTCGAATTCCTGTAAAAGTGAAAATCTGCATTCTTGCTTTGCGAAGTTTACTTACATTGATGAAATTGATTCGTTAATGATTTTTGCAACTTTCTGTTCATTGGATTTATCAATAGCTAAACAAAGAAAGAAATGAGCAAGAGGACTTTTTATTAATTTGCAAAAAGAGATAAGCACACATGACTTTAGAGAAGAGGGTCTCTGTAAGGACCCGGGATTTTTCATTACCATTCCTTTTGTTTTTCCCCAGAGTGCGCCCTTATAGAAAATTTGTCAGCTGGGGGCTTAGATAAGTTCAAGGGACTATCGAGTTAGAAAAGCTTTTGAAAGACTTGAATTGAATAAAAACCATGAAAGAGGTCACGAATCTGCTATTGGCGTTTTATCGAAGGGACAAACCGAAGGGACAAAATCGAAGGGACAACCCAATAGCGCGAAAAGTGAACTGATCATGTTTTTAGAAAGACTCCCGCTTATAAAAAAACATATAAGTACCCAAGAATAATAGGTTCGGGGGCGAAGGTACGAGGTCGGAAGGTGTTAGGCACCCAACTCGCCCGTATTATGACGGCCTCTACTAACTCAAGTTTGCTTAATAATTTAAAGATATAATTCCCATGCAAAACCGGATTAACAACCTAGACTTAGACTATTAATTGGTTCATCACAAGCATCACAACATTTATTTTAACCCTTATTTAGACATGCATTTGATTGACAAGTTGAGCAGCACAACGACTATACAGACATATATAGGAAGCAATAAAAACGTTATTCTAGCATGATATCTACATTATGACTATTTAGAAAATAAACAAATAAGCAAACAATTTAATTTGAGCCCTCAGGAATTTGTACCTGAACTGTAGGCTATATTTGACAAGAATAGTAAAAATAGATCTCAAGTTTGGAAGAAAGAGGGGGAAGCTCAGTGTTAATACTCCTGAGAATAGAGGTTGCCAACTGTAGGCTGTGTGTTTTGAACTGAGGGTGGAGGGTTGTTTATATAGGCGTGGAGAAGTAGGGTTGTACGGTCGAATTTGAGCTGAAAAATAGGCCGGGCTCGAAGAAAAAGGCAGCACCGCTAGCGGCGCTTGACAAGGCCGCTAGCGGCCCTGGGACATTCTCGAGGGCCGCTGACGGCTGTCAGCAGCCAGCTGGATGACGTCATCCAGCCTGTCTTTATCTTCCGGGGATTTTTTAATGATCCGAAAAATAGGAAAAGACTGTTTTACCCTTGAGTGGCGAAAGACGATTTTACCCCTATATCGCAACTTGGCGACCGGGGGTCGGAATGAGGCATGAGACGTGTCATTGGAAAACTCTTGAACGGGGCTTTTGGATGGAATGAAAATAAAGGAGTGTTTGGAGGAAAACCTGAGACCTTATTTTAAACTATTAAAGCAAAATAGCAGTTCAAGCTTAAAAATTACTCCTTTCATCATCGGGCTTTTGCGGAGAAATCTGAAGATGCTTTTTTGGCGTCTACAAAAGCCCCCACTTTGATCGAGCTTGAGTAAAAGCGAAGATCAAAGTACTCCGAAGGCGACATGCAGGATGCTGATGTCCAACAGTGTGTGAGAGTGTAAATTATGCATGCATATGAAGACAAACCTGAGTCGGAACATGCTCGTAGTGTGCTAAGATTTCATCCCTGTGAACACAAGAGAAAATAAAGGTTATGGTAGCAGGATAGATGGCCTAAACGTCTGCTGGGGACCTGTATTCAGAGTGAATGAAAAAGTTAGTAATACTTTGAGAATGATCAACATAGAGTGCTTCGACAAACAGTGACTAAACACCGCTCGGCGGACGTCGAGATTCCGTCCCTCTTCGGGAAACGAAAAAGTCAACGAGACAGCGTGATTAAAAATAACGGCTGCAAAATTGGTTAGTAACATGAGAGTGAATAGTATAAATGCTTTATGGAGCAAACATTGACTAAACACCACTTAGCGAATGCCGAGATTCCGTCCCTGCATAAGAAACAAAAAGGTCGACGAGACAGCGCCATCAAAATGACGGTTGTAAAATGGTTAAAACATATGAACAGTTTAAATGCAATAGGTTAAGCAATCATTGACTGAAGCATATAAAAGTAATGGACAGTATAACCGGTTTAAGCGATCATTGACTGAAGCATATATAATAATGGACAGTAAAACCGCAACAGTTTAAGCGATCATTGACTGACACAAAATAAGTAACTTTGCAGAGGGACAGTTTAACCGCAATAGCTTAAGCGATCATTGACTAACCCTAAAAATTTGTAACCTTGAAGAGGGATAGTTTAACCGCAATAACTTTAGCGATCATTAACTAACCCCAAAAATTTGTAGTGTTGAGTTGCTTAATAAGTGCTGTTGAAAATTTCGGGCTTATAAATAAATCGGGCGCTCCGGGTCGTAAGAGTCGTCGCCGTGTAGATCCGAGTTTCAGTACCTGGGACCTGCAAAAATAAACGGGTTAATTTTACCTGTAAACGGTTGGTACCGTAAAATGGGCTAACTGTGGAATTTGAATTTGTGAGCCCCGAGGGCTTTGCTCCCGCGCGTTTGGTACTGAAGTTGCCGCGAGACGAACTGTAATAACGTACTGTTGAACTGGAAAAGGGGCTTTGGGTCAGCTTGTGGGGCCCGTGCTGCAGGTCCGCAGGGCCGCTAGAGGCCCAAGCCAGTGGCGCTAGCGGCGCTGGGCTTCGGGTTGACGCAGCTAGCAGTTCTGGCCAACGCCGCCAGCGACACTGGGCTTGAGCCAAATAAAAGTGTTTCGGCGCTTTCTCTCTCCTCTTTTCGCATTTTGCTTCTTCCCTACCGAGCCATTGTCGAGAGTTTTGGGTTGAAGATCCTCCATTGTTGAGTGCTTCACTCCACTTGAGGTAGGTTGATTCTTGTCCGTTTTCTTCGGTTTTTGTCTTGAACTTGCTTATTTTTCCGCCTAGTTGCTGAATTTTGAGTTGCATTGTTGAATGGATGCTTGTAGCTTGCGAATCTGAAACTTTTATTTCCCACTTGTAGAGAGAGAAAGCTTCATTGTGTTCTCATGGATCCCATGGACAAGGGGAAACGTCCTATGTGCGACGAGTAGTATGACCGGAGCCTTTTCCGCACCGGGTTGCCTTCTACTCTAAAGCCTCCAACTTATCAGGCGGATGGGGCTCGACTGTACCAGGATTCGTTCATGCGGTTGGACTGGCGCCCGCCTGGCGTTTGGAACCGTAGTGTTCTTTTGCCGACTAGACAGAGTCATTTATCTGACCTAGAGCTGGTACGTTTTCTGACTCAACGTTTTTGTGTTCAGCATATTTGAACTGAAAATTGGAACTGTTAGTGCTTCTACACACGAACAAATTGGGATTTGTACTGGATTGGTGGCTAGCTGTATATAATGTGTATGAAATTTATTTTAGCTGTATTTGTGGTGTATTGGGTATTTGAGAAAGTTTTGTTGGCTTCGCTAGGGTGTTGGGGTTATCCTGCAGGCTCATGGGACTACTTCCCATTGGTCTATGCTGCTGGGTACCTTTTCGGAGAGGGCCAGGAGTTTGGTACTGGACTCAGGTCTTGCTGATTTCTTGACTGTTATCCCTGCCTGTCACTCGGGGAATTCTAGGATCGTTGCCCGGGGTTTACTGGAGAGGTTTTGGGATTCCACGAACACCTTCCATACACCTGTGGGATAGATGTTTCCTACCCCTTATCAGTTTGCTGTGCTGACGGGGTTGTCTTTTAGAGGGCGCCATATCCAGTATGACGTGGATTATTGGCGACAGAGTGACACTTTGTCGGATCTTTACGTGCCTGTATATGCCCATTTTGACCAGGATCGGAATTCCTTATCGCGGTTGTGGGAGGCCGCATCTGCGCAGGGGCTGACCGAAGAGCAGAGGGCTCGTAATTTCCTGGCTTGCTTGCTGGGGTCGACGATCTTTCCTCAGAAGAAGAGCGTGTGTCAAGTCGGTTTCTTGACATGTTTGGAGGATTTGTCCAAGGTACGTGAGTTCAACCTTGGTGGAGCCGCTTCTGCTTCTTTGGTGAAGTGGTGCCGTCGGGCCTGTAGGCCTAAGGAGACGAGTGAGAGGACATCTATCACGGGTTTGTGGAGGATCTTAGACGTAGACTTTCTTTTTTTTCGTTTATTGCTCTCCTTTTGCCTATGTCTTCAACTAGGGAAGTCACCTTTGCTTGTGTGTTTATTTGTGTGGCAGCTGTGGTTCTTTGAGTATTTTCCAGCCTTTGGTCCTCACCGTCCTGATTTGAGGATGTTTCCTTTAGGCTCACGATGGGTTGGTAGAGACACCCATCCGTTTACTTCTCTGGAGCATTTTCGAGCTACCTTTGAGAGCCATGTTGTGTCCACGGTACGTTGCTTGTTGATCTGTACATTCTTTTTGTTCATTTTGTGTGAATGAATTTTGACTTGATAATCTGCAGGTGTCGTGGCCCGCCTTTGATGAGATTCCTGGGGTTCCTCCCCATATTACCCTAGAGTCCTTCAGGGTATCTTCTTTACGAGTGGTCTTCGAGGGGCCATTCAGCTTTTTATGGTATCTGGGAGATCGCTTGACTCGGTTGGTCTATCCCTCCTTGGGTACTCATCTCGTGCCGGAGGATCCTCCTCTGACCATGTTTTACCTGCGCGGCCTGAGTGTGCGGGACCTTGGGGTTGTGATCCGTGGTAGGGCAGCGCAGGAGTTTATCGTGCCGGAGGTCGTTGGCTTGGACCAGACGACCATGTATCTGGCCTATTGCTTAGATCGCCTGATGTCGGACCTTACTTCTGAGGTAAGAAATTTGTCTGTATTTTTAAATTGTTTGCCCAATATATTGACTTTTTGTGTCTTGTAGACGGATCGCCTAGCTCTTCCAGGCCCCAGGAGGTCTCGTTCTAGAGCTTCTCGGGGTCAGCCCCCAAGTGTGACCTTGCCAACCAACGAGGTGAGGTATCTAGGGTAGCGCGGAGGGCGCATAGTGGAGGAGCTCCCTCTCGATATTGCTGATGGAGAGGCGGTGGAGGGCCTACCCTTGCCCGATGGTTGCACGGGGGTGACTCATCTCTCTCTTTTTTTTTGTCTCTCTCCTATACTTGTGTTTGTTTTGAGTTTCTGACTCTATTTTGTGGCTCTCTCTTTTTTTTGTAGTTGAACCGGGAGAAGACTTCTCACGTCTTCAAGCTTATACACCTGTTGAAGAAAGGCTATGGTCGGGCGATGGGCAAAGGAAAGAGTTCTCGATCCAAGACTATTGATGTAAGTAAATTCCCTTCTTCCTTTGTTTTAGCTAAGTGAAGTGCTTAACTTAACATTTTCGACCATCTGCAGATGTCTCAGTCTTCATCTTCGGTAGGACCACGCCACTCTTCTGCAGCGAGGGCTTCTTCAGCGAGCAGACCATCCATTGCTCGTTCTCCTCCTGTGGTGGTGACCAGGC
Source organism: Tetragonia tetragonoides (assembly GCA_038025085.1). Lineage (NCBI taxonomy): Eukaryota > Viridiplantae > Streptophyta > Magnoliopsida > Caryophyllales > Aizoaceae > Tetragonia > Tetragonia tetragonoides. The sequence goes on from CM076149.1 coordinate 26,324,302, forward strand.
CTCCTGTTGATGAGGTGCCCGGACCTTCTGTCCCATATATTCCGGAGATGTTCTCTCCTGTTGATTTTCGGCCATCCTTCGATAGGTTTCCTGCACCTACGCCCTCGGCTGGAGATTGGGCGAACGCCCCTGGGTGGGATATGTCATATGCAGGGCCTTCTCAATAGGATGCCGCTACAGATTTTGCTAATCAGGCCTCATCGAGCTTATTTGCCTCGGGATTTCCGGCAGGTATCCCTATGCGGGCTCCAGCGTATGATGGACGAGACATGAGGCCTGAGAACAGTAGGCCCATATATAGCTCTTCTTTCCCTTACTCGACCGGACACTACGGTCAAGGGCCGTCCGTTGCCGATGAAGCCGGTAGTGACGATTCTAGTTGAACGATGTTGGGCCGCTTTGTGAATATTGGTCTTTGAACTTTGAACTCCTGCTTTGGGTGTAACACTTACACACATTTTTTTTTGATTTGCATGAACATGTTATGATGACTCAATTATGCCCGTCTGATCTACTTTATGCAATGTGTTCTGCAGTAGAACAAAGCTATAAATTTAGGGAATAGTAAAAAAATTGCAAGTAAAACGCAAAATTTTCACATATTATACCCCCTAAAAAAAATAACCAAAAAAAATGGAAAAGATAAATCTAAGAGAGTCTCGGGCTTTGTTATTCCGCGCGGTTGCTAAGAATTGGACTGAAATCGGGTCGTCTGGATCAGAAATGTGGACTGGAGCAGAAAGGAAATCGGGTTTGGGCCAGAGTCTGGGCCGCCAGCGGCGCTACGCTGGGCCGCTAGCGACGCTCGACTGGGCCGCTAGCGGCGCTGACCAGTCTGCTGACAGCTCTTTTTTTTGCTTTTTCGGCCAGCGTGCTTCCCTATAAATAGGATGCTTGAGGTGCTTGATGTTGTACCACTTTTTTTATATCCCCTCTGAAATCCTTTGAAGATCTGTTCGATGCTTGGTGCAAAAATCTGACCGTAGAGGACAAACTCGAACTAGCCCCGTTCCATGTTTCTACCCTGCTAAACTTAAAACCAACCAAAATAATGTGGCCCCTTCTTCGTTCTGCTTTGAATTATTGGGATCCTGACTTGCATGTTTTCCGGTTTGGTAATTCTGAATTATGCCCTTTGGTTGAGGAATTTGCTGCGATCACTAATATTCCCGACGTTCTTCCTCCAGCTGTGCCTTATGTGAGAGATGGTTTTAGGGATCTATACAGAAAATCCTTGGGCTTGTCTTCTGCAGAAGCTAAAAACATGGTGGTTGGTGCTGATGTGGACTTGGTTCAAAATTGCGAAAAATTCGCAATTTCTTCTGAAAAAGGTGCCATATTCAGGCGTTACCGTAGACAGGCTTTTGTACTGTGCCTGTTAAACCGTCTGTTGTTTGTTAATGCAGATTCTTCAAACATGGGTAGAGCCTCGTTGATGGGCGTGGTCAATCAAATGGTTGAAGGACATTCTCTTTTACATCTAGTGATAGGGAAAACCATTATTGGGCTTGACAGGTTAAAAACATATCCTAACCAAGCTTTCTCGGGCAGCGCCCTACTGCTTCAAATCTGGTTATGTGAGCATTTGAGGTTGATAAAGTCGCCGGATAATCTGATTATCCGTGTTCCTCGGACTTGGTCCAAGAAGACTTATACTGCCGCTAGTTTTCTGGTGAGGAAAAGGCTATATTCTGAAAAGTCCCTGGCTGAATGGGATGCCTTTTTCCAGGCAGGACCTATCATCTGTTGGCATGTGTCCTGGTGGAGTTTGACTTCTTTAGTGGCTTGTGACGACCTGATCCTCCATACTACTATACTAGGTTTATACAGGACAACTTTCTTCTTTCCTTGTAGGATCATGAGGCAATATGGCTTGAGACAGGTGATTCCTCGTCAGGAGACTACGAGACCCAATGTAGTTGCCTTAACTACTGAATTTGCTGCTGAGTGGGGAAAGTATTGACGTAGCTGGCATCGCTGGGCTGTACCTCGGATGATCGCCACAACCCAGGTTTCTGAAATCTATCTGAACTGGCTATCCTGCAGTGATGGGGAAGTGAGACGAGTCCTTCGTCATGAGGAGTGGGACCAACTAAAGCCTAGGTATGACTCACAAATAGGAGGCAAGAAAAGGAAGGAAGTGTCTCATATGGAAGACTACCATGTACTGAAGAGAGGCAAGCCCCTAGCTCAAGGAAGCAATCACAGGTCGTCCTCAAGCCAGGATCATTCAAAGAAGAACTCTTCAACGATGCCTTCTAAAGGGAAAAAGGATTAAAGTAGTTTTCTAAGAAAGCAAGTCTAGTTCTAAAAAGAAAATAATTATAGGAATTTGTTTAGCTTAAACCCTCATAGTTGCATTATTTTTCTTAGGAAGTTTTAATTCTCGCAATGTAAGCTTATTCATTTAGTTTGAATTAAGATTATACTTTTCGAATGAGTTGAATGGAATTTATTGATGGATTTTGGCCGGGCCCCTTTGAAAGGGTTACCTACGTATCCAGTGTGGAATCAGGCCAGCATAGTTCGTTCAATTAGTGTTCGTGTTTTGTATTTTTTTTTAAAGTTTTTTTTTTTAGACGTAACACTTCTTCAATTGATCCATGTTGGTGAGCTGGCTGAACTCGATGCCATCAATATCCATGAGTCTGACGGCGCCTCCTGACAAGATGTCTTTGATGATGAATGGTCCGGACCAATTTGGTCGAAACTTGCCTCTAGGGTCGGCTACTGGAGCTCGTAGCTCTTTCCAAATCAAGTCCCCTTCCTTTAAGTTTCGAGGTCAAACTTTTTTATTGAATGCTCTCGCCATGCGTTGTTGATACATGTGGGAATGGTCTAGGGCTCGTAACCGTCTCTCATTTGTGAACATAAGCTCTTCATAGCGAGTTTGTAACCATTGGGTTTCGGGGATATCTCCTTCTAGGGCTATGCGCATGGATGGTAGGTGGACTTCTATGGGCAGAACTACACTAGGGAGTAAGGTCTTGCTTCCGTAGAGGATCTTATGGATGTCCTATACCCCCAAAGGGCAAATGGGAGTTTGATGGGCCAATCCTTGTAGTTTTCTATCATCTTTTCAATGATAGTTTTAACATTTTTGTTGGCGGCTTCTACTGCACCATTGGTTTGGGGACGATAAGGGGATGATTTGTGGTGCTGAATTTTGTAGCTTTTAAGGAGGGTGGCGGTTTCGGCTTTGAAATGGGATCCGTGGTCACTTATAATTTCATGGGGAACACCGTATCGGCAAATGATGTTGTTCCTTATGAATTTGGACACTTGTTTGGAGGTAAGGATGGCATAGGACTGGGCTTCAACCCACTTGATTAATAGTCTATGGCTACTAGGATGTATTCATGTCCTCCCGAGCCCTTTGGGGTGATATTTCCAATGATGTCTATTCCCCATGCAGAAAATGGCCAAGGAGAAGTGAAGTTGTGAAGCATCGAGAGTGGCATATGCTGCAGGTTGGCGTATATTTGACACTTCTTACATTTCTTGACATAGTCGGGACAATCCTTTTCCATAGTAGTCCAGTAGTATCCCAGTCGTAGGACCTTTTTGGAGAGCATTCGACCATTCATGTGTGGCCCACACACACCATTGTGTACATGGTCCATGATCTCCGCAGCTTCTTCGGCGTTCACACATCTGAGGTTTATCCCATTGTGGGATTTTTTGTACAGAACCCCCTTGTATTCTATGTATTGCGCTGCTAAGAGACGGATGGCCTGTTGAGCTCTTAGTGGGGCATCTTGAGGGCATGCTCCTTTGTAGTTGTAGATGTCTCGGTACCAAGGGTCTTTCTCGATTGGAGCCAAAATCATTTCTGTGTCGAGGTTGTTGGCCTGCTTCTTCTTCTTGAGGAGTGGCATCGCTGAGGGAGTTCAGCTGCTCAAATTCCTGTAAAAGTGGAAACCTGTATTCTTGCTTTCCGAAGTTCACTTACATTACTCAAATTGATTAGTTAATGATTTGTGCAACTCTGTATTCATTGGATTTGTCAATAGTTAAACAAAGAGAGAAATGAGTAAGAGGAGTTTTTATTGATTTGCAAGAATAGATAAGCACACATGACTTTAAAGAAGAGGGTCTCTAATACCCGTCAAAAAAAGAAACTAGACTTGGAAGGAAAATAGAAGGGGAACACCCCCTGTTCAAGACTCGACCTAAAGATTTAACTAAGACCCTAACTCGACAAGACTTGAAGACTCAGACTTGATTCCTCTAACTCTTGCAAGTAATCTATCAGTTTCAGGGCTCTTCATCCATATTGCCTTCCCTTAGTGGTGGCGGAACTTCTCGTCTGTCGATAACACCTTGAATGTCGTCTTTCAGACGCAGGCAGTCATCTGTATGGTGTCCGAACAGACGATGATACTTGCAGTAGGGTCGGTTTTCTCCCGGCTCTGATCTTGCTTCTTCCAAAGGGATGCAAGGCTGAATGTCACCTCTCCACACTAGCGCGTTCATAATTGCTTCCATTGGCGCAAAGAGAGGGATATAGTTTTCATGACTATGCTGACACCTGTTGACCGTCCAGGTGTAGGGTGGCCACATTGTCCCTTGGTCGATGAAACGCACGACTAGCCCTTTAAAATGCCTGCACTGGTTGATGTGATGTCCCTCAGCTGTGCAGTAGGTGCAGCTTAAAAGGGGGTTCCCGTCTCTTGGCATAAGCTTTGATGTAGGGGTCCTTGGGCGGACGTACCCATACTTGGACATCTTGTGATACAAGAGATCTTGACGCCACCAAGTTTCTTCTTTGGTTAAGATGATTGCGTTTCTGTGCTTGGAGGTGCGCTCTTCCAGAATGTCAACCTTCTCCCTCATCTCTTGTATCTCTTTGATTATACGAGACAAACTTCCTTTTATTTGGTTTCTGTCATCCACTATTTCATAGCTTTCTATAGCAGGTTCTTCCTCGTAGGACTTTTGAGAACTCAAAGTAGTCTCATCATCATGAATGAGGTGAGAGTAATCTTGGGGCTCCTCTATTGCGATGTGATTGATAGCATCTAGGAGGTTATCGAAACTTCCGACTTCCTCGTCTTTGGGTGATGGTAGTGTGCCATTGTCTATCTTGTCTTGGATGACGTGTCGAAGGGCCCAACAATCATTCGTGTCGTGCCCTTTTCCCTGATGATACTTGCAGTAATGGCCCTCCTTCCAATTGCGACCTTTGATACTTGGTTCTGGGGTGGGACCTATGGGTGGGAGCATGTCCTTGTCTACCAATCTTTCAAGAGTAGTATTGAGGGTTCTTCCCAATGGCGTGAACTTCCTGGGTACACAGCCTTCTTTAGGTGAGACATTGGAAGAAGATGTATCGCTTTTGCGTTTCTTTTCTGGCCCTTGGGGAGCAGGATTAGGCTTTCTTGGAGTCATGGATTTGCGATTTTCCGACGAAGGGACGAACATGGGCGTGTCCCACAACAGTCGTGACTTGATATTAGTGATGTCAGCTTCCAAACGATCTACTCGGTCAGTCATCTCTACCAGATACTCTTGGACTGATCTAATCATGATGTAACCAAGTGGCTTGAATCAAGAAGCGGACCGGATCAAACTCAATCTTCCTTCTTCGAAGTCTGAACTGAATAGGAAGCACGGAGCATTTAGTAACGAAACATGAGACTCCCATCAAATGAAAAATTGACCCACACGTAGAAAACACATTATCCTAAAAGAAAGGTCCTTAAGCCTAAATGCCCAAATATTTCCCTAATATTCAACGAAAATAAAGTCAATGAACGAAAATAAGAAAAATAGAAAAAACATAATTATCCTAATTTTATTTTCCTAGACTCAAAGAAAATGAAAAATGAGATAAATAAAAAAGAAATTTCGGTCCTTCTTTTTCTTATAATTTTTTTTTTTTTCGGCATTTTTTTTTTAAAAAAATTTTTTTAACCGAATCTGAATTACATCAAAAGAAAAAGAAAAATACAAAATAAGAAAAAAGGGGAGGAAAAATTTAAAGACTGACTCTCTAAAAATTGTTCATGACTTTCAGAATAGATGATTGGGAAAATGATGAGTGTTCATTGAATTTGAATTCTCACACCACCTTTGGGCACTAGGAACTAACTAAAATAAAATAAAAAGACTCCTACCACGTAGGTGCATGTTTGGCACATAATCACGTAATTCATGCATTCATGCAAGCATTATAACGACGTAGTTTACAGACAAACATGTGATCAGACGGGCATTACAACGACACATGCACAACAAGCAAGCGGATGTATGAATGTGGGTTAAAGGATTTTGGCTCCTATGAGGTCACCATGAAAAATTACAACTTTCGTTCGGCGGATGGTCGACACATCAATTGTAATTCTTTTCATCAACAAAGGATTGATGAGTCATGAGTGAGGAAGCGTCGATTTGCACGATAGGACAACTGTATATTCCTTTAGATATACGTGCTGTCTACGAGTTGCGACACAAACTTCCTCGAGGGTCGATAAGGGTCAAAAGGTTGTGCCATGGCACATGCAAATGATGCAAATAATGCAAAATATATGGAACATATTTTTAAACAATTAAGCAAACTTGACTTTCGAGTCTCACCCTCTTAAATAAGTCCCCAGTGAAGTCGCCACTGTAAGGACCCGGGATTTTTCATTACCAATCCTTTTGTTTTTCCACGGAGTGCGTCCTTATAGTTAATTTGTCAGTTGGGGGCTTAGATAAGTTCAAGGGACCATCGAGTTAGAAAAGCTTTTGAAAAGACTTGAATTGAATAAAAACCATGAAAGAGGTCACGAAGGGACAACCCGAAGGGACAACCCAATAGCGCAAAAAGTGAACTGATCATGTTTCTAGAAAGACTCCCGCTTATATAAAACATATAAGTACCCAGAATAATAGGTTCGGGGGCGAAGGTACGAGGTGGGAAGGTGTTAGGCACCCAAGTCGCCCGTATTATGACGGCCTCTACTAACTCAAGTTTGCTTAATAATTTAAGACATAATTCCCATGCAAAACCGGATCAACAACGTAGACTTAGACTATTAATTGGTTCATCACAAGCATCACAACATTTATTTTAACCCTTATTTAGACCTGCATTTGATTGACAAGTTGAGCAGCACAACGACTATACAAACATATTGAGAAAGCAATAAAAACGTTATTCTAGCATGATATCTACATTATGACTATTTAGAAAATAAACAAATAAGCAAACAATTTAATATGAGCCCTCAGGAATTTGTACCTGAATTATAGGCTATATTTGACAAGAATAGTAAAAATAGATCTCAAGTTTGGAAGAAAGAGGGGGAAGCTCAATGTTAATACTCCTGAGAATAGAGGTTGCCAACTGTAGGCTGTGTGTTTTGAACTGAGGGTGGAGGGTTGTTTATATAGGCGTGGAGAAGTAGGGTTGTACGGTCGAATTTGAGCTGAAAAATGAGACGGGCCTGAAAAATGAGCCGGGCCCGAAGGGAAAGGCAGCGCCGCTAGTGGCGTTGGACAAGGCCGCTAGCGGCCCTGGATAGCGCCGCTAGCGGCCCTAGGACATTCTCCAGGGCCGCTGACGGCTGTCAGCAGCCAGCTGGATGACGTCATAATGACGTTATCCAGTCTGTCTTTATCTTCCGGGGAATTTTTAATGATCCGAAAAATAGGAAAAGACTGTTTTACCCTTGAGTGGCGAAAGACGATTTTACTCCTATATCGCAACTTGGCGACTGCGGGTCGGAATGAGGCATGAGACGTGTCGTTGGAAAGCTCTTGAACGGAGCTTTTGGATGGAATGAAAATAAATGAGTGTTTGGCGGAAAACCTGAGACCTTATTTTAAACTATTAAAGCAAAATAGCAGTTCAAGCTTAAAAATTACTCCTTTCATCATCGGGCTTTTGCGGAGAAATCTGAAGACGCTTTTTTGGCGTCTACAGTCTGTAATACCCGTCAAAAAGAAACTAGACTTAGAAAGAAAGTAAAAAGGGGAACACCCCCTATTCAAGACTCAACCTAAAGATTTAGCTAGGACCATAAATCGACAAAACTTGGGGACTCAGACTCGATTCCTCTAGCTCCTGCGGGTAACCAATTAATTCCAGGCTTCATTGTCCATATTGCCATCTCTTAATGGTGGCGGAACCTCTCCTCTCTGAATGACACCTTGGACGTCATCTTTTAGGCGTAGGCAATCATCTGTATGGTGCCCGAATACTCGATGATACTTGCAATGAGGTCTGTTTTCTCCCGGTTCTGACTTACCCGGATGTAGGGCTGGATGTCACCTCTCCATACTAGCGCGTTCATAACCGCTTCCATTGGCGCAAAGAGAGGAGTATACTTTTCTTGACTATGACGACACCAGCTGACTGTCCAAGTGTACGGTGGCCACATTGTCCATTGGTCAATGAAACGTAAGACTAGCCCTTTAAAATGCCTGCACTGGGTGATGTGATGTCCCTCGGATGCGCAGTAGATACAGCTTAGGAATGGATTTCCGTCTCTCGAAAGGAGCTTTGATGTGGGGGTCCTCGGACGGACATACCCATACTTGGACATTTTGTGATAAAGGAGGTCTTGGCGCCACCAAATTTCTTCTTTGGTTAAGATGACTATGTTTCTGCCCTTGAAGGTGCGTTCTTCTAGAATGTCAAACTTCTCTCTTATCTCTTCTATCTCCTTGATAATACGATCAAGACTTTCTTGTATTTGTTTTTTATCCTCGACTGTTTTGTCGCATCTTTATGTCTGGTCCTTCTTCATAGGATTTTTGTGAAATCAAGGTGACCTCCTCATCATAAATGAGGTGAGAGTAATCTTTGGGCTCCTCAATTGTAATATGGTTGATAGCACCTAGGAGGTTGCCAAAACTTCCGGTTTCTTCAGCTTTAGGCAATGGTAGAGTGTCATTGTCTATCTTGTCCTGGATGATGTGTTTAAGGGCCCAACAGTCGTTTGTGTCTTGCCCTTTCCCTTGGTGATACTTTCAGTAATCGCCTTGTTTCGAATTACGACCCTTGGTACTTGGTTCTGGAGCGGGACCTATGGGTCGGAGTATGTCTTTGTCCACTAATCTCTCGAAAGCTGTGCTGAGAGTTATTCCCAATGGAGAGAAATCCTTGTTCGGCTTACTCCGGGGTACGTAGTATTCCCTTGATGAGACATTGGAGGAAGATGCGTCGCTCTTACGTTTCTTTTCTAACTCTAGGAGAACAGGATCAGGCTTTCCTGGAGTCACGAATTTCCGGTTTTCAGACGAAGGGACAAACATTGGTGTGTTCCACAACTGTCTTGACTTAATGTTGGTGATGTCGGCTTCCAACCTATCCATTTGGTCAGTCATCTCGACCAGATACTCCTGAACTATTCTGATCATGATGCGATCAAGGTGGTTTGAATCAAGGTATGGTAGAAAGATGAATCGAACCCCATCCAACTCTTTCTTCTTCGGATCCTATCCTAAATAGCACGGAGCACTTAGTAACAAGAAAAACCATGAGACTCTCATCTAATGAAAAGTTGACCCACGTATAGAAGCACATTTTCCTAAAAGTGAAAAGTCCTTAAGCCTAAATGCCCAATTATTTCCTTAATATTAAAGAAAATAAAGTCAATGAACGAAAATAAGAGAAAATAAGTAAAAGAGGATGGACTATCCTAATTTTTTTTTCTAGACTCAAAGAAAATGAAAAATGGGATAAACATAAAATAAAATTTCGGTCCTTTTTTTTATTTATTTTTTTTCGATTTTTATTTGTTTTGATTTTCGGCGGTTTTTTTTTATTTGCCAATTTTTTTTTTGACCGAATCTGAATTACATCAAAAGAAAAAAGAAAAACAAAGAAATAGGAAAAAGGAGGGGGGGAATTGAAAGACTGACTCTTTTTTTTTTTTACTAAAAAAAGATCCTAGAAAATTGTTCATGACATTTTAGAAAATATCATTGGGAAAATGATGAGTGTTCATTGAATTTGAATTATCGCACCATTTCCGGGCATTAGGAACTAGCTAAAAATAAAAAAAAAATGACTCCTAGCACGTAAGTAGATGTTGGCACATAATCACGATAATCATGCATTCATGCAAGCACAATAACAACGCAGTTTACAGGCAAACATGTGATCAAACGGACATTACAACGACACATGCACAACAAGTAAGCGAATGCACGAATGTGGGTTAGAGGTTTTTGGCTCCTGTGAGGTCACCACGACAAATTACAATTTTCGTTCAGCGGATGGTCGACACATCATATGTAATTCTTTTCATCAACAAGGATTGATGAGTCATGGGTGAAAAAGCGTCGATTTGCACGATAGGACGACTGTATATTCCTTTAGATATACGGGTTGTCTATGAGTTGCGACACAAACTTCATCGAGGGTCGATAAGGGTCAAAAGGTTGTGCCAAGGGACATGCAAATGATGCAAAAATAAGGAACACGTTATTAAACAATTAAACAAACTTGACTTTCGAGTCTCACCCTCTTGAATAAATCCCCAGTGAAGCCGCCACTGTAAGGACCCGGGATTTCTACGGCCACAGAGTGCGTCCTTATAGAAAATTTGTAAGTTGGGGGTTTACATAAGTTCAAGGAACCGTCGAGTTAGAAAAGCTTTTGTAAAGACTTGAATTGAATAAAAACCATGAAAGAGGTTACAAGTCTGCTATCGGCGTTTCATCGGAGGGACAAACCGAAGGGACAACCCAATAGCGCGATAAGTGAACTGATCATATTTTTAGAAAGACTCCCGCTCACATAGAACATATGAGTACCCAAGAATAATAGGTTCGGGGGCGAAGGTACGAGGTGGGAATGTTTTAGGCACCCAACTCCCCCGTTTTATAGACATAATTCCCATGCAAAACCGGATTAACAACCTGACTTAGACTATTAATTGGTTCATCACAAGCATCACAACATTTATTTTTAACCCTTATTTAGACATGCATTCAATTTGACAAGTTGGGCAGCACAACGACTATACAGGCAATATTTAGGAAGCAATAACAAAAGTGTACTAGCATGATATATACATTATGACTACTAGAAAAATAAACAGTTAAATCAGTTATTTGATTTGAGCCCTCAGGAATTTGTACCTGGACTGTAGGCTATATTTGACAAGAATAGTAAAAATAGATCTCAAGTTTGGAAGAAAGAGGGGGAAGCTCGGTGTCAGTACTCCCGAGAATAGAGGTTGTCAACTGTAGATTGTGTGTTTTAAACTGAGGGAGGAGGGTCGTATTTATAGGCGTGGGAAGTAGGGTTGGACGGCTGAAATTGAGCTGAAAAACGAGTTGGGCTTGAAAAATGAGCCGGGTCAGAAGCAAGGTCAGCGCCGCTAGCGGCCCTAGGATAGGGCCTCTGACGGCTGTCAGCTGCCAGCTACCAGCTGGATGTCGTCATTATGACGACATCCAACCCATTTTATTTTCCGGAGGAATTTAAATATTGCGAAAAATGCAAAAAGACCGTTTTACCCCTGACCGGTAAAAGGCGGTTTTACCCCTAAATCGCAACTTGGCGACTGGGAGTCGGAAAAAGGTATGAGAAGTGTCCTTGAAAAGCTCTTGAACGGGGCTTTGAAATGGAATGAAGGAGTGTTTGGAGGAAAAACCTAAGACCTTATCTTAACTATTAAAGCAAAAATAGCAGTTCAAATTTATAAATTACTCCTTTCATCATCGGGCTTTTGCGGAGAAATTTGAAGGCGCTTTTTTGGTGTCTACAGATATCACCCGAGTATCCCTAGAATGACAAGACGGGAGACAGATAGGAAGTACTCAAAACCCTAAGCCCGGATTATTCCCTTGTCCTCTCAGAAAAAGTATCCAACATCATTGTCTAGTTTGAAGTGGACCCATGGCCCTGCAAATACGCACCAACCCCCTAGCCAACAAACAATTTTTTTTACAGATAACTTCCACAGAAGTATTATATATAGCTGTCCACCAATCCAGTACAATCCTAATTTGTTCGTGTGCCGAAGCACTAACAGTTCAAGTTTTCAGTACAAAATAAGTAAACTGAACAAAACCAAGCAAGTCAGAAACATACCAGATGTAAGTTGGACAAATGATTGTGTCTGTCAAGCAGAAGGACACTACAATCCCAAGCCTCCACCGGACCCCAATTCAAAAGCATGAACGAGTCCTAGTACAAATCCGTCCAGTCTGAATGGTCAGGAGGAGGTCCATTTGTCTAGATAATGGAAACCTGGTAGGAAGAAGGTCACAATTTTCCTCTTCCCCGGTCATGGGACCCGTGTCTTTGTCTGTGGGATCCATAGACAAGTGTTTCAAGCGCTCTCTCTCTCTACAAGTGGAAATTACAAGTGTCAGATTCGCAATATACAAGCACCCATTCAACAATACAACTCGAAATTCAGCTATTAGGCAAAGAATTAAACAAGTTCAAGACAAAAAGCAAAAGAAATTTGGTCAAGAATTGACTTACCAACAAGAATTTGGAGCTTTGGACAATGGCGATGAAGGAGCTCGACCGAGAAGACAATGCAGAAAAAAATGAAGCAAACGCGAGAAAAGCTCGCGAAAACCCAGTTTATCTAGCCTATGCGAGCGCCGCTAGCGGCTCTTACGCCTCACCTCGACAGCTAGGGCCGCCAGCGGCTGTGTCTGGCCTGCTCACGCGGGGGCCCTGCTGGCCCCACATCATATTTTTAGCCCAAAATCCGTTACTTGGCACAGTTTGTTTGCGGCAAAGATTAGTACCAAGCGCGCAAGAACGGGCCCTTTGGCTCACAAATTTAAAATTCAACAATCGGCCCATTTTACGGTACCATCTACTATCAGGTAAAACTAACCCGTTTGTTTTGCAGGCCCCAAATATGCAAACACATGTATTTTCTAAACTCATTTATTCACGGCTAAGCGTTATGCAAATTCTAAATTGGTGCAAGAGCGAGCTTCCTTTTAAAATATTAACTTTTTTATCGGGATAAATATGCCCTTCAGAATAACATTTAGGGATTAATGTACCCTTACAATAACACATTTATAAGGTTAATTGTGCCCTTCAGAATAGCATTTATAGGGCTAAATGTACCCTTCAGAATAACATTTATAGTGATAAATATGTCATTCAGAATAGCATTTACAGATTAATGTACTCTTTACAATAACACATTTATAGGGTTAAATGTGCCCTTCAGAATAGCATTTATAGGATTAAATGTCCCATTCAGAGTAGCATTTATAGGGTTAAATGTGCCCTTCAGAATAGCATTTAGGAATTAATGTACCCTTTTCAAAAACACATTTGTAGGGTTAAATGTGCCCTTCAGAATAGCATTTAGGGATTAATGTACCCTTTTCAATCACATTTATTGTGATACCCCAATATTTTCTATAACTATTATATTGATTTATAAATGATTTATAAATAGTTTCGGAGATTAAATCGTAATCATATTCAAGGATTTGATTTATTCAACCTGAGCCATAAAAATATAAATTAGAATTATTTTCATAAATTGCATTTATTAATTTTGAGGTGTTTGATTAAATTTTTATATATATGAATAAGAATTATTCATATTGTTTTAATTAGGTTTAATAAGCTATTTAACTCAGAAAATTATTAAATAAATTTCTAAACCTAGTAGTTTTTGACTTGGGTTGACTAAGGGCCTATATAAAGAAAAAGTGGAGGCAAGTAATCAGTTTACACAACTGATCAAACCCTCACAAGCTTTCTCTCTCTTTCTCTCTCTCTCTCTCCTCACCGGCCACCTCACCTCGCCAGACCACCGCCGGCCAGCTCTCTCTCCTACTAGTAACCTCTTCTATCCCTCTCTTTCTCTTTCTTTATCTTTTTCTCTCCTTCGCTCCCATTTCTCTCCCCTCCCCCTGTTTCGGTTGTCGCGCCACCTGAACCACCACGGCGCCACCAAGCGGTGCCTGGGTGGTCGCTAATGATGGCCCAGGTCCGGCGAACCGGGTCCCTTGCTCTTTCTTTCCTTCGCTCTCTCTCTTTCGCGTTTTCTCTCTCCTCTTCGCCGGAGCACCGGCGACCACCACCACCGACCATGGTGGCCAGTGGGTGGTTGTGGTGATGGGTCGGGTTATGGGTCCCATACATGGGTACCCATGACCTAGACCTAGTTTTAAAGTTAGGGTTTCCTTTTAATTTTTTTTCGTAATTAATACGATTTTCAGTATTGTGATTTAATGTTTTTATTTTTCTTTATCATTCGGAATCGGAATTTAGATTTTGAAAAGCCTATGTTGGTTGAAATAATCAAGGCATTTAATAAAATTATCAGATTAATATTTCGTTAATTTTTGTATTTTCGTACTTAATTAATACTGATTCGGTAATTGTTTTTAATTAGGACCTAACGAGCAAGCGTAATAATCGTCGATCGTTGGAGCATACTTACTGTTTGGTAGCCTTATATTGGTAAACGATCATGTCTACCTTCTTTCAAAGCCCCATCAAAACTATTTTGATGTGTTATATGCTGATTGGGAAATTGTTGTGAATTTAATATGCAAAGCATGATTAAATTATATCGTCGTTATTATGAGAATTATTAAGCATGATTCACTGCTATAAATAAATATTGTTTATAATGAGCATGTCGATGATAGCATGTTTTCAGAATTGATTAGTCCATATGATGATTATTGGACAATTGTTGAATGGTGAATTACTAGTATTATTATGCTAATTGTTATGGGTATTATTGAGTGGTAGTGAGTACCTATGTATTATCGTTGAATGTCTTGGATGATTTGTGAATTTTTGGATATCATATTACCCTGCCAAAGTGCTGCCGAAATTGTGCTAGACATTGCTTGTCATCGTTATTGAATTAAAGCATGTTTAATTCTCATTGTATTGAATTATTATTATCGTCGTTATTTACTATTTATTGTCAAGAGCATGAAATGAATTAGTAAGTCATGGTCTCATAGTACCACTATGTCAACCAATGCAAATTATGTGAATTGAATTAAATGAGAGTAAGACTCCTAATGGATCCCTAGGACTAGTCGAGCAATCGGGATTACACCTAATGGTGTAGTTCAAGGGATGAGTGATTCCCAAGTTACTTATGGACACCTCGCACTGGGTCTAGGATGGATCATTCCCCATTTATTAAGTCCTCTAGGCTCGTGTAACTGTACTAGAGGTAGTATGCACATTAGAGTCATCAAGTCCATGGCGTGATTGTATCTTTGAAGAACATCATGGGTAATCGCTGTTCTATTCATTCTCTTACATCTCTCTAATCAAGACGGATTGTCTATGTCGCATTTTGTATGATCACTAAACAAGATTTCCATATAAAAGAATGTCGTTATGCGTATGCTTGATTATATGCTTATGTGCGTATGCAAATGAATTTCAATGATTCTTCTAAAACCTCAGCTAAGGTTTGCGAAATGTTTTACTGGGTACGGGTGACATTTATTCAGTTTATCTGATTTTTGTTTCTTTTCTTTTCTTCTGTATTTTGTTTCCATCACGAAAATCAAAGTGCAGGTTTAGTTGATTGAGGACGTATAGCTTGAAAGGTAATGCTGGCGTCGGGTTTTTAGAACTCTTTCTGTTCAGTTTAGATCATTGGGATTTTGATTGGATTTAGCCCTTTGAAGGCAAGTTGTAATAAATTGGTTTAATGGTTTTAGCTCACTATATAGACAACTCTGATAAAAATTATTTTAGATTGTTTAGTGCCTTAGTAAGCTCCTTTAGATGCCTAGTCTTTCTTTCTGCTTAGCATTTACTCCTTTGTGATAAATGTTGTAGTGACGCCTCTCGGGTTTGGGACGGTTCAGCGGGGTCGAGTCGTGCATATCAACGTTGATAGCTCCCAGGAAATCGTTACGAATTTGAGGGTGTTACAATTATAGGGATAAATGTGCCCTTCATAATAGGACTTAGGGATAAATGTGCCCTTCAGAATAGCATTTAGGGATATATGTGCCCTTCTGAATAGCATTTAGGATTAATGTACCTTTTACAATAACACATTTATAGGGACAAATGTGCCCTTTAATACATTTAAACGCTAGGAATAGTGTTTAGTCACTGTTTGCTGAGGATAAAGAATTTTATATTGATTACTCTCAAAGTGTTACTCTCGCTAACATTTTCATTATCTCTGAATACAGGTTCCTTACAGGCGTCAATTCCTAACGCGAGCGTTTTGCCACTACTAACCGTTACCTTTATTTTTCTTGTGCTCACAGAGATCAAATCTTAGCACCCGCCGAGCGTGTCTCAGTCAAGGTTTTCTTTAATATGCATGCATACTATACACTCTCACACACCATGTGCACATCAGCATCTTGCACGTTGCCTTCGAAATACTTTGATCTTCGCTTTTACTCAAGCTCGATCAAACTGGGGCCTACTCTCGACGCCTAGTCAAATTTCTCCACAAAAGCCCGATGATGAAAGGAGTAATTTATAAACTTGAATGCTATTTTTGCTTTGATAGGTAAAATAAGGTCCCGGGTTTTTCCTCGATCACTCTTTTATTTCAATCACATTCAAAAGCATCGTTCAACAGCTTTCGAACGATACCTCTCGTGTCTTTTTCCGACCCGCAGTTGCAAAATTGCTAACCGAGGGTAAAACCGTCTTTTACCGCAAGAGGGTAAAACGGTCTTTTCGCATTTTGGGTACATTAAAAACTCATTCGAAAATCCAAAATTGACTGGATGTTGTCATTATTACGACATCCAACTGGCAGCTCCATAGCCATGAACGGCTTTGGCATTTCTGTGATACCCCAATATTTTCTATAATTATTTTATTGGTTTATAAATAGTTTCGGAGATTAAATCGTATATTCATTTGAGGATTCAGTTTATTCAATTAAAGCCATAATAATATTAGTTATTATTATGGGACTTTCATAAATTGCATTTATTAATTTTGAGGAGTTTAATTAAAATGATTCATATATGAATAAGAAATATTCATATAGTTTTAATTAGCTTTTTAATTCAGAAAATTATTAATTAAATTCCTAAACCTAATAGTCCTTGACTTAGGTTGACTGAGGGCCTATTTAAGGAAAAGGGTGAGTCAATTGATCAGTTTTGCAAACTAAGCCAAGCCCTCACACATTCTCTCTCTCTCTCTCTCACCCGTCCTCTTCCCCTCTCCCTCACGACCTTCTCTCTCTCCCTCAACCGAGCTCTCTCTCCTCACTGCCGCCTGACCACCGGAGGATCGCCGGCCACCCCTCACCGCCGGTAACTCCCTCCCTCTCCTTCTCTCTCTCGCGTTTTCCTTCTCTCTTCCCCTTGCTCTGTTTTGGTTCCCCCTCCCCTGTTTTGGTCGCAGCACCGCCACGAGCCACCGCAGCAACACCGCGAGCCACCACAGCACCACCAAGTCGTGCCTGGGTGGTCGCCGGTGATGGCCCAGGCCACGGCACCGAGCCTCTGGCTCTCTCTCTCTTCCTTTCTCTCCTTCTCTCTTTTGCACTCTCTTTCTCTCTCTCTTCGCGTTTTCTCTCTCCTCTCCTCGCCGGAGCACCGGCGACAACCACCGGCCATGGTGGCCAGTGGGTGGTGGTGGTGATGTTGGGTCAGGTTATGGGTCCCATGTATGGGTACCCGTGACCTAGACCTAATTTGGAAGTTAGGGTTTCGTTTTTGTATTTTTCGTAATTATTAATTCGACTTTCAGTAATTTTGATTTAATATTTTTTATTTTCTGTACTCGTTCGGAACACGAATTCGGATTTTCAAAATCCTATATTGGTTGGAATACATCAAGGAATTTAATAAAAATATCATACAGAGATTTTGTTACTATTTGTGTTTTCATATTTAATAAATACTGATTCGGTAATTTTTTTAATTAGGACCTAACAAGCAAGCGTGATTATCGTTGATTGGTTGGAGCATAATTACTGTTGGTAGTGTATTAGTGGTAAGCGCTCATTCCTACCTTCTTCCAAAGCCCCATCAAAACTATTTTGATGTGTTATGTGCTAATTGGGAATTTTGTTGTGAATTTAATATGCTAAGCATGATTAAATTATATCGTCGTTATTATGAGATTTATTAAGCATGTTTACCACTGTAAATATGATTTTTTATTTATCATGTCGATGTTATCATGTTTTGGGAATTCATTAGTCCATATGATGATTATTGGACAATTGTTGAATGGTGAATTATTAGTAATATTATGTTATTAAATAAGTGCTAATTGGTAACGGTATTATTGAGTGCTAGTGAGCACCTATCTATTATTGATTGAATGTCGTTGATGATTTATGAATTTTTGGATATCGTGTTACCCTGCCGAAATGCTGCCGAAATTTGGCTAGACATTACTTGTCTTCATTATTGAACTATCGTCGTTATTGAATTAAAGCATATTTAATTTTAATCATATTGAATTATCATTATCGTCGTTAATTATTATTCATTGTCTAGAGCATGAAATGAATTAGTAAGTCGTGGTCTCGTAGTACCACTTATGTCAACCAATGCAAATTATGTGAATTGAATTAAATGAGAGTAAGACTCCTAATGGATCCCTAGGAGTAGTCGAGCTATCGGGATTGCACCTAATGGTGTAGTTCAAGGGATGAGTGATTCCCAAGTTACTTATGGACACCTCACAGTGTGTCTGGGACGGATCATTCCCCATTTATTAAGTCCTCTAGGCTCGTGTAATTGTACTAGAGGTAGTGTGCACACTAGAGTCATTAAGTCCATGGCGTGATTGTATCTTCGATAAACAGTATGGGAAATCGCTGTTTTATAAGCTCTCTTACATCTCTCTAATCAAGACGGATCGTCTATGTCGTATTTCGTATGATCACTATACAAAAATTGTATGTAAAAGAATGTCGTTATGCGTATGCTTGATTATCTGCTTATGTGCGTATGCAAATGAATTTCAATGATTCTTCTAAAACCTCGGGTAAGGTTTGCGAAATGTTTTTACTTGGTACGGATGACGTCTATTCAGTTTATCTGATTTTTGTTTCTCTTTTGTTTCTTTTTTTTTTGTTCTGTATTTTTGTTTCCGTCATGGAAACCAAAGTGCAGGTTTAGATTGATTGAGGATGTACAGCTTGGAAGGTTAGAGTTGGCGTCGGTTTATAGAATTGTTTCTGTTGGATTAGATCGTGGGATTATTATTTATTTATTGGATTTGGTTTTGCCCTTGAAGGCCAGTTGTAATAAATTTGGTTAATGATTTTAGCTCACTATATAGACCACTCTGATAATAACTGTTTAGATTAATTAGTTCCTTAGAAGCTCCTTTTGATACCTAGTCTTTCTTCTGCTTAGCATTTACTCCTTAGTGATAAATGTTGCACTAACGCCCTTGGGTTTGTGACGGTTCAGTGGTGTCGAGTCCTGGATAGCGACGTCGATAGTTCCCAGGAAATCGTTGTAAATTCGGGGGTGTTACAAATGGTATCAGAGCCCTAGGTTTAAAAAGGTTGCTTAGGATTAGTAAATGAATTTAATAAAGATTAGTTTCATGTTGGGGAAAATAAAATATTATTAAAACCGTTGAGCGTAGTAGTCCTAGAAGATAGGAATTATTTGAAATCACTTTGCTTGTGATTTATAATGTTCTCATTGTTTGATTGTCTACCTGTAGATGGTAAGGACAAGAAAGACCGCCAGAATGACGACTGCACACCAAGGGGTACGCGCCTTAGCCCATCGTGCACCACTTGCCGCGTATGTTGCTTCATCGGATAGTGAATCGACAGGAAACGATGCAAACGTTTGCCGCGGAACCGCGCAAGACCGCGCCGCGCCCGTGATGGCCGTGCGCGCCGAGGTCGCGCACCCCGCGCCAATAGCCGCACCTGTACCCGCGTGCATACCTGCGCCTGTTGCTGCTCCAGTTGCCGCACCTGCTACATATGATGATGAAGAGGAAGATCCCTCTGAGCATACCACACCGGATGAGCATGATGACATGCCGGAAATGGAAGATATTGGTGTTGAGAGCGACAACAACATTGCACCTACTACTGCTGCACCTACTCCTGCTGCGGATTGGTCTCCTCCTGTGGAACCATTCTTTGCTACTGATGCTGACCTCCAGGATATACGTATCTACATACAACGTCCTTATACTACGATCGAGCGTTATCAGTATGAGAACCGCACGAGGTTACATGAAGGCTTATGGGTAGAGCTACTGCTGGCTGGTCTGCCTAACATCCATCCTTGGATGGGACTCAAGGAGAAGTACGACGACGTGGTCTCCAAGAGTGGTCATCTCCACGAGAAGAAGTATGGTGAAGGTACGAGATGGTGTCTCTGCTTTAAAGGCGTTGCAGCTGAGTTATGCATGTCCGAGTTTGAATGGAAGGTGAACCGCGTGCTAGTTCCTGCTCCAAAGGACATGCGCGAGACTTGCTGGACAAAGAAGCACAAATACGCCGACGACTTTAGGAAGCGTTTCATGCCTCAAAAGTTCGGTGGTTATGCCTATCCGTACACGCCCTTCAAGGAGGTGAAGCCTCAAAAGTTGGACGATCATGATGAGTCCCCTAGTGCCAAGAAGATGCGTGCTAGTGTCATGTAGAACTAGATGATTGATTTAGTAGTTTTACTTGAGTTTTAGTGAACATTTAAACTATTGTGATGGCCCTGCGTGGTCAAATCTTTATGATGGGTGTAGTTGCATAGGCAACAAATATTTTGACTATTATTTACTTGCAACTTGTCTTATTGCAAGACTACTTCATTTGAATATATGATATCGTTGAGAATTTGTTTTATATGATCATTTTATCACATAATTGCATGGTTGACTCATAGCTTCATAATGCATCTTGTATTGCCTAGACATGATGGGAAATCCATGTCGGAGTTATGGCAAAATTTTCATTGAGCATGATCATATTGAATGTGAGCCAAAGGCTAAGCATGTATTGTATGCAATTAAATGTCATTGTTTATTGCCCTACTAAATTAGTATGGAGCCTCGATGTGTGAAATGTGAATGTTATTGCTTATCAATCGTGTGAGACCAATGTGTCTATTTTGTTATTGCATATCAAACTATTATGCATGAGAAATGAGAACATTCAAAGCAAGTATGTTGCTTAGACCTACAATGTAAGGTCGATCATTGGAATTTATATGCTAATTGCTAAATGTCAAGAGATTGGTTTCAATTATAACCTATATCTCTCAATTAGACCTTAAATTGGGTCGAACGTGCCAACCTTGCTGAAATGGTGATCAACCATTGCTCTTGTATGTCTCAGACTTGTTAGAATGGCAACTCAAGACCGACTCGCGAGACTAGAAGCGGGTCTTACCAACGTCGTGGAGCATATCACGCGCCAATTAGAGCACCAAGATCAAGATCGCAACGTGCAGAACCCCGAGACGCGCAACTTTAGGGATTTCGATGCACTCAAACCTCCGACGTTTGAGGGTGGCTCTGAGCCCACCAAGCTTGAGAACTGGATTATTGAGTTCGAAAAGCTGTTTAGGGCGACTAGTCGGCTCGAAAACACGAAGGTCAACACCGCCACGTACTACCTGAAGGGTGAGGCCAATAAGTGGTGGAGCGATGTGGGAAATGAGCTGCTTGCTACCGAGGATTTCGGGTGGACCAAGTTCAAAGAGGCTATTCGTGAAAGATTCTATCCTAGAGCTGTCCGTCGCCAGAAGCAACGAGAATTCGAGAGTATCTATCAAGGGAAGCTATCTGTAGCTGAGTACGCAACCAAGTTTAATGAGCTTGCTGCTTTTGCACCTAACTTGGTGACGACCGAAGCTGAGCGTGTCGAGAGGTTCGAAGATGGTTTGAAGTGGGATATTCAGCGTTTTGTGATGGGAAACTCGCTGACGTTCCAAGGATCATACGAGAAAGCCTTGAACCAAGAGCGTGCTGTGGATCGTCGTGATTCGTTGCTCGGAAAGTATAAACGTGACGAAGGGAGTTCTTCCCAGTCGAGTGGCGCAGACAAGAGGCCAAGGCCGAACAACGGCAATCACAACAACCAAGGTGGTCAGAACCACAACGGGAACAGGAATCGTGACTCGAACAACGATAGAGCTACGATCTTAGCTAGGAGGAATACGCCTTGTAGTCGCTGCAACAAGACGCATCCTGGCAAGAACTGTCGTGGCGAGGTACTTCAATGCTACGAGTGCAACAAGCCTGGTCACAAAGCTTCTGAATGCTGGAGTCGTGGAAGGAACGGCAATGGTCAGAACCGCGATAATAACTTTAACCGTGGTGGAAATGCAAATGGAAATGGAAATGCTAATTGCGGAAATGGTGGTAACTACCGTGGAAATGGGGTTACAACAACAACAACCGCAACAATACTGCTGCTCCTGCGGCTCCTGTTGCGAATAATCAAGCACAACTTCCCGCATCTGCCAACCCCGTGCAGAACAACAACAATAACAACAACAACAACAACAGAGGGGTAAATAGAAGGGTCTATATGATAAACCGCAATGAAGCTGAAGCGAACCCGAATGTCATCGCTGGTACTTTTCTCGTTAACTCTCAACCTGCTTTTTTTTTTGTTTGATAGTGGTGCAACGCATTCTGTTCTTTCTAAGAGCTTTGCATCTAAGATAGGTTTAGAGCCTAGTTCTGTGTATAGTGCGAATATGAGGATGCTAGATGGCACGATTGTAAATTGTAAAGTGTTGTATGAAAAGTGTGCGATTAGGATAGCTGGTTCCGATTTGCCTGCGGATTTGATTCAGATAGACTTGAAGGATTTCGACGTGATTTTGGGAATGGATTGGTTAGCCACGTATAGGGCTAAGTTAGCATGTTACGAACAACGTGTGTCGTTACGTTGACCACATGGTAAGAGGATTACCTACAAAGAAGTCGTGGTCAAGCCAAAGTTGAAGGTAGTGGCGACCATGAAAACAAAGGAATGCACGACTAAGGGTGAAGAAATTTACCTATGTCATAGAGTGGATACAAGTAGAGAAGCTGAAGTTTCAAAACCTATCCCAGTTGTTTCGGAGTACGCTGACGTCTTTCCAGACGAGATTCCCGGAATGCCTCCGCAATACATTATCGACTTTACGATCGACCTAACTCCAGGTTCTGCTCCGATCTCGAAAGCTCCGTATCGTATTACTTCTGCAGAGATGAAAGAACTAAAGACGCAACTCAAGGAACTACTGGACAAGGGATACATATGTCCTAGTGTATCGCCTTGGGCTGCACCTGTTTTGTTTGTGCGTAAGAAAGATGGTAGTATGAGGCTGTGTATAGACTACCGCGAGCTGAACAAGATTACGATCAAGAATCGTTATCCACTGCCGAGGATTGACGACCTATTCGACCAACTACGTGGAGCGACTATCTTCTCAAAGATCGACTTACGTTCGGGATACCATCAACTTAGGATTTCCGAGCCTGATATTCTAAAGACCGCGTTTAGGACGAGGTATGGACACTATGAGTTCACAGTTATGCCTTTTGGGTTGACGAACGCACCTGCGAAGTTTATAGATTTCATGAATCGTATGTTCCAGCCTTATCTCGATATTTTGGTCTACTCGAAGAACGCTGCTGAGCACGAGCAACACTTGCGTACCGTTTTGGAGATTTTACGACGACATCAACTTTACGCGAAGTTGTCAAAGTGCGAGTTTTGGTTAGAAACCGTTTCTTTATTAGGACACGTGGTGTCTAAGAGTGGAGTTGATGTTGACCCGGAAAAGATTAGAGCTGTTATGGACTGGTCCGCACCAAAGAGCGTGACCGAGGTTAGAAGTTTTCTTGGGTTAGCTGGTTACTATCGTAGGTTTGTGGAAGGATTTTCGAAGATAGCGCAGCCTATGACAAACTTGATGAAGAAGACAACGAAGTTCGTGTGGTCTGAAAAGTGTGAAGCTGCTTTTCAAGAGTTGAAGAAACGTCTTACGATCGCGCCGATTTTGACTTTGCCATCGGGAACTGAAGGGTATAAAGTCTATAGTGACGCGCCTAAGCATGGCTTAGGATGTGTTTTGATGCAACATGGTAAGGTAGTGGCTTATGCCTCAAGACAACTGAAGAAGTACGAGGATAACTACCCTACTCACGATTTAGAGGTCGCTGTTGTCGTATTTGCTCTGAAGAATTGGAGACATTATCTTTATGGTTCTGCTGTCAAGATGTTTACGGACCACAAAAGTCTCAAGTACATATTCGCGCAAAAGGAATTGAATCTGCGACAAAGAAGATGGCTAGAGTTGTTGACGGAGTACCACATCGATATTCAGTATCATGAAGGGAAAGCTAACGTGGTAGCTGACGCTTTGAGTAGAAAGACTCGTCATTCGTTGAACACTGCTTTAGTACTTTCGAAGGAGATCATTCGTGACTTGCAGAGTCTAGACGTGGAGATTGTGCTGAAAGGTGACGTTCAATGTACCTTAGCGCACATGTCACTTCGACCAAGCTTGGTCGACGAGATCAAGGATAAACAGAGTGCAGATGAGGATCTTCAACGGATTCTACACCACAAGGACGAGGGTAGATCTGAGGAATTTTCTATTGGTCAAGACGGTGTCATGAGATTCTGCGATCGTGTCTGTGTGCCAAATGACCCGGAGATCAAGAGTCAGATTCTGGGTGAAGCTCACAATACGCCTTATTCTGTACATCCTGGTGGAGACAAGCTATACTAAGATCTTCACCAAATGTTTTGGTGGAGAGGTATGAAGCAAGACGTTGCTGAGTTCGTTGCTAAGTGTCTGACGTGCCAGAAGGTCAAGATCGAACACAAGAGACCTGGTGGAATGATACAATCGCTTGAAGTTCCTACGTGGAAATGGAATTCAGATTCAATGGACTTTGTCATGGGTTTACCATTGACACAGAAGAAGAACAACGTCATTTGGGTCGTTGTAGATCGTCTGACGAAAGTTGCGAGATTCATCCCAATGAATGACACTTGGGAAATGTAGAAGCTAGCGGATGCTTACGTCAAGGAAGTCATGAGACTTCATGGTGTTCCAGAAGATATTGTTTCAGATAGAGATTCGAGATTTCTGTCACACTTTTGGCAGAAATTGCAAGAAGCTTTTGGAAGCAAATTGAAGTTCAGTATTGCTTTTCATCCTGCAACTGATGGTCAGACGGAAAGGACGATTCAGTCTTTGGAGGATATGCTACGCGCGTGTGCTCTCGAGTATCAAGGCTCGTGGGATACACACATTCCGTTGATCGAGTTTTCTTACAACAATAGTTATCATTCAAGCATTGATCGAGCGCCATATGAAGCACTGTATGGTAGGAAGTGTAGATCGCCCGTTTGTCGGAACGATATTAGTGAAACTGCAGTTTTGGGTCCTAAAATGATCCAGCAGACCGTCGATGTGGTCAAAGTTATTCGAGCGAAGATGCGTAGTGCTCAAGATCGCCAGAAATTGTACGCTGATAGAGGTCGTAGACCTGAAGAGTTTGAGGTGGGAAGCAAGGTACTTTTGCGAGTATCTTCTACCAAAGGTGTCATGCGTTTTGGTCGTAAGGGGAAATTGAGTCTTCGTTACATTGGTCCTTACGAGATCCTGAAAAGGATTGGTGAGGTTGCTTATCGACTAGCTTTACCTGTGGAACTTGCAAAAGTCCATAGTGTGTTTCATGTCTCTCAATTGAAGCGATACGTACATGATCCAACTCATGTCGTTCAACCTGAAGCGATCGACCTAGATGGAAGTTTGACTTATGAAGAGCGTCCTATCAAGATAGTGGACCGCAAAGAGCGTTCAACTCGAACAAAGACTATTCCTATCGTCAAAGTCGTTTGGTCTCGACAAGGTCAAGAGAAAGCAACATGGGAAGCTGAATCCATGATGCGCGAGAAGTATCCAGACCTCTTCCTAAAAGGTACTAGTCCCACTTGAGTTTCGGGATGAAACTCCTTTTAAGGAGGGTAGAATGTCACTCCTCGAAATTTTTGTCTTTTAGCGTGTTTTGTTTATCGCTTTGCACGAATTGCATGTTCAAGCATTGCATGGTGCATGTTACTCAACTTAGAATCACGATCGTACTTGCTCATCTTGCATATGTTAGTGTCCTAGAAATTTTTTTATACCTTCGTATGGTAAACTCGTTTTGTTTTGGGAAGTGACTACTTCATGTCTCAAGTTTCGAGACGAAACTTCTTTTAAGGAGGGTAGAATGTGATACCCCAATATTTTCTATAATTATTATATCCATTTATAAATAGTTTCGGAGGTTAAATCGTATATTCATTTGAGGATTCAATTTATTCAATTAAAGCCATAATAATATTAATTATTATTATTATGGGACTTTCATAAATTGCATTTATTAATTTTGAGGAGTTTAATTAAAATGATTCATATATGAATAAGAATTATTCATTTAGTTTTAGTTAGTTTTAATTACTTTTAATTAGCTTTTTAATTCAGAAAATTATTAATTAAATTCCTAAACCTAGTAGTCCTTGACTTAGGTTGACTGAGGGCCTATATAAGGAAAAGGGTGAGTCAATTGATCAGTGTTGCAAACTGAGCCAAACCCTCACACATTCTCTCTCTCTCTCACCCGTCCTCTTCCTCTCTCCCTCACGACCTTCTCTTTCTCTCCCTCAACCGAGCTCTCTCTCTCTCTCTCCTCACTACCGCCTGACCACCGGAGGATCGCCAGCCACCCCTTACCGCCAGTAACTCCCTCCCTCTCCTTCTCTCTCTCGCGTTTTCCATCTCTCTTCCCCTGTCTCTGTTTTGGTTAACCCTCCCCTGTTCTGGTCGCAGCACCGCCGCGAGCCACCACGACACCACCAGGCCGTGCCTGGGTGGTCGCCGGTGATGGCCCAGGCCACGGCACCGAGCCCCTGGCTCTCTCTCTCTTCCTTTCTCTCGTTCTCTCTTTCTCTCTCTCTTCGCGTTTTCTCTCTCCTCTCCTCGCCGGAGCACCGGCGACCACCACCATCAGCCATGGTGGCCAGTGGTGGTGGTGGTGATGTTGGGTCAGGTTATGGTTCCCATGCATGGGTACCCGTGACCTAAACCTAGTTTGGAAGTTAGGGTTTCGTTTTAATGTTTTTATTTTTCTGTACACGTTCGGAATCCAAATTCGGATTTTCAAAAGTCTAGATTGGTTGGAATACATCAAGGAATTTAATAAAAATATCAGACTGAGATTTCATTACTGTTTGTATTTTCATATTTAATAAGTCCTGATTCGGTAATTGTTTTTAATTAGAACCTAACGAGCAAGCGTGATTATTGTCGATTGGTTGGAGCATACTTACTGTTGGTAGCGTATTAGTGGTAAGAGCTCATGCCTACCTTCTACCAAAGCCCCATGAAAACTATTTTGATGTGTTATGTGCTAATTGGGAATTTTGTTGTGAATTTAATATGCTAAGCATGATTAAATTATATCGTCGTTATTATGAGATTTCTTAAGCATGTTTACCGCTGTATATATGATTTATAATTAGCATGTTGATGTTATCATGTATTGGGAATTAATTAGTCCATATGATGATTATTGGACAATTGTTGAATGGTAAATTATTAGTATTATTATGTTGTTAAATAAGTGCTAATTGGTATGGGTATTATTGACTGCTAATGTGCACCTATCTATTATTGATTGAATGTCGTTGATGATTTGTGAATTTTGGATATCGTGTTACCCTGCCAAAGTGCTGCCGAAATTTGGCTAGACATTACTTGTCTTCGTTATTGAACTATCGTCGTTATTGAATTAAGGCATATTTAATTCTCATCATATTGAATTATCATTATCGTCGTTAATTACTATTCATTGTCTAGAGCATGAAATGAATTAGTAAGTCGTGGCCTCGTAGTACCACCTATGTCAACCAATGCAAATTATGTGAATTGAATTAAATGAGAGTAAGACTCCTAATGGATCCCTAGGAGTAGTCGAGCTATCGGGATTGCACCTAATAGTGTAGTTCAAGGGATGAGTGATTCCCAAGTTACTTATGGACAACTCACAGTCTGTCTGGGACGGATCATTCCCCATTTATTAAGTCCTCTAGGCTCGTGTAATTGTACTAGAAGTAGTGTGCACACTAGAGTCATTAAGTCCATGGCGTGATTGTATCTTCGATAAACAGTATGGGAAATCTCTGTTTTATAAGCTCTCTTGCATCTCTCTAATCAAGACGGATTGTCTATGTCGTATTTCCTATGATCACTATACAAGAATTGTATGTAAAAGAATGTCGTTATGCGTATGCTTGATTATCTACTTATGTGCGTATGCAAATGAATTTCAATTATTCTTCTAAAACCTCAGGTAAGGTTTGCGAAATGTTTTTACTGGGGCCGGATGACGTTTATTCAGTTTATCTAATTTTTGTTTCTCTTTTGTTTCTTTTCTTTTTTTCTATATTTTTGTTCCCGTCACGGAAACCAAAGTGCAGGTCTAGATTGATTGAGGACGTACAGCTTGGAAGGTTAGAGTTGGCGTCGGTTTATAGAACTGTTTCTGTTGGATTAGATCGTGGGATTATTATTTATTTATTGGATTTGGTTTTGCCCTTGAAGGCCAGCTGTAATAAATTTGGTTAATGGTTTTAGCTCACTATATAGACAACTCTGATAATAACTGTTTAGATTAATTAGTTCCTTAGAAGCTCCTTTTGATACCTAGTCTTTCTTCTACTTAGCATTTACTTCTTAGTGATAAATGTTGCAGTAACGCCCTTGGGTTTGTGACGGTTCAGTGGTGTCGAGTCGTGGATAGCGACGTCGATAGTTCCCAGGAAATCGTTGTAAATTCGGGGGTGTTACAATTTCAGCCAAGGCCGCCAGTGGCTGTGGCGAGAGCCGCTAGCGGCCCGCAGAGCCAGCTGACGCCCACCTTTTCCATCCCAATTATTCGGATTTTGGCCCTCTCTTCACCCGTCTAACCCTACTCCTTTCCCTACAAAATAAAGCCCTCCTCTCTCAGTTCAAAAAAACACAGTGTACAGTTGACAACCTCTATTCTCAGTAGTATTGACTTTGAGCTTCCCCCTCTTTCTTCCAAATTCATTTTTTGCTTGAGATCTATTTTTACTGTTCAATTGCTAAATAGCCTACAGTTCAGGTACTAAACTCCAGAGGGCTCAAATTAAATTAATTGTTTAACTGTTTATGTTCTAGCAGTCAAAATGTAGATATCATGCTAATCATGCTTTTTATTGCTTCCTAAATAATGTACTTCAATTCTGTTAATAAGCATGTCTAGCTGTTGTAATGCTCGACTTGCCAATCGAATGCATGCCTAAATAAGGGTCAATAATAAATGTCGTGATGCTTGTGATAAACCAATTAATGTCTAATCTAGGTTGTTAATCTTGTTTGTGTGGGAATCATGTCTTTAAATTGTTATGCAAACTTGAGTTAGTTGAGACCATCATAAAACGGGCGAGTTGGGTGACTAACACCTTCCCACCTCGTACCTTTGCCCCTGAACCCTTTATTCTTGGGTATTCATATGTTTTACATGACCGGGAGTCTTTCTAAAAACATGATTATTTCACTTTTCCTGCTATTGGGTTGTCCGTTTGGTAAAACGCCGGTGGCAGAATTGTGACCTCTTTCATGCTTTTTATTCAATTCAAGTCTTTTCAAATGCTTTTCTAACTTGATAATTCCTTGAACTTATCTAAGCCCTTAACCTACGTAGTTTCTATAAGGATCACTCAGCGAAAGCGAGGCCAAAAGTTCCCGGGTCCTTACAGTTTCACAAATGAACAATTATAGTTCACAATTCTGATGACAAATTTCACATGAACGAGCATCAAGGCTCAACTTCACAACCACCTCGCAAACACCATTTTTAGGTTTCACAATATCTCCTCAAGTTCAATAGTCATAGTCCATCTCAATTTATTGAAACAACATGCTTACTAACATGAGTCCACATGCTTCTAACCTGATAAAAATAACGATAGTCTATATACAAATTGAACAAACATTCACAAACTTTTAGTTCAATATCCACCAATAATTACTCCACGTAAATAAAAAGATTAACATCCATCATATAACATGAATCTCAACAAGTAATCATAGCTACACATAGTGAATTTCCAACATAGTTCATCATGCATTCACTAATATCATCCATACATAATTCTACACGAATTAAACATAAGGAAATACATCTTTACTTACTCCTTTGTCATAACAGTTCTCCAATGAACTAAAATAATTCATTTAGACATAAATTACCTTGAGCAAAGGCAAGTCAAATCAAATCACGTAAGCTCCCTTACGTTCAAGTGCGGTCCATGGGTCCTAACCAAATCCACAATTTATCCACAAGTCAATATCTTGACTTCTAAACCTCCAAATAAAACATTAAGGATGGTATATTTTAGTACCGCAACCAAGGTAACTACATCTACTACGTCAGGTTCATTTTACATTCGTTTTGAGCCTATTTATGTGTAATTGGGTTAATTGAATTGTCTTTGATGTGAATTGGGGGAAACTTATGATATTTGCAGTAGTGAGATATATTTTATATGAAATTCAGTTCTTCTTTGTTACAGTTCTCGTTGGATTGGTACTAAATGTGTGGGTAAAATATAAAAGCATGTTTTATTGAAATTAAGTTGATTTATGAACTAGTTCATATGCCATGGTTGGATAAATTGTGAAACTATGTAAAGTTTGGTTTTGCTAGACTACTACAAATGCATAAGATAGGTCTAGATAGACCAAGTTATGCTTACTATGTGTTAGTGTTACCAAGTGAAGTTATTGCATACTGTTTCAAGTGTATTCAGTAATGACTCAGGTTGATGTTCTGATAGTAGTTTTGGTGCTAGAAATCATGTTAAAGTGGAAGTCAAAATGCAGGTCATTCTCTTTAATAAATGTGTGAGCTGATTAAATTATTTAGTACTTCAGATAATGTACATTAAGTGATTATATAGACTTGTTAACTAAGTTGAGTAAATTTAGAAGTTCATTAGAGTTATGAAAGGATAGCCATCTTATCTCTAGATCCTTACGATATGCTATGAGTAAAGAAGTGAGTTAGAAGGAAAAGAGAACAATTTTTAAAGTGCCTTTGAGCTAAAAGTTTGAGATGAGCAATATTGAGCAAGAACATAAACTGGACGTTAAATTATGAGAAGTACTAATGATTCTAAAGTACAAGAAGCATTTATGTTTGTATATAGCAAGAATGGATGTGTTATGTTGCTACAAGCTAGCTATGAGATATGTGAGCAAGTATATGACATGTTGTGGTAGTGTCATAAAATACAAAAGAAATGAAAAGCTACTTAAGCTACTAGTAACGTAAAGTGGAAGATGGCTCTGGGTAGTAGGAACCTATGGGTACTCCAGATGTGTTATATGGGAGACATCCCTAGAGCTTAGCTGCGGTCCCCAGTTGTGACCTAGCCCCCAGTTGTGGCTATGACCCCCAGTTGTGGTCAGCAGGTGTAACACATTTGGCCCCCACTTGTGGCTTGACCCCCAGTTGTGGTCAAGGGTTTAAACACTCCCGAGATGCGGCAGCCCTAGGAACCTTTCCCTTATGCCCAGCTTAGTAATGCAAGATTAATAATAAAAGCTTTCTTAAATTAGCAAAATAATCAGAGTTTTAGAGGTTATCTAAAGATTGATACTTACTTATGTTTTGTGTATGATTGATGATGTATCTTTAGTGTAAATGCTATGGTATTTATAGACGCAAAATAAGTAGACTAAAGTGTATATATAATCTGAAGCACGTTTTATACTTTTAGACTTGATTTGAATTTAGAATGAGCTTTACCTGCTAGATGTGAGTTACCAGCATTGCTGACGTTGTAAATTCTCACCTTTTTGCAGATTGAAGTTTATGTATATATACAGATGCGAGTGAGGAACGTTTCATAGACACATACAAGGAAATAGTAGTTTGTTCTTTTATTAAAATAATTAAGTTGAAATTAAATAGACCACCTAGACTAATATTGAGATTATTGTTATTATTAGTTTTCAGTTGAAGAGCCTTACACTCATTCGTATGAGTGAGTGTGGCGGTAGCGCCCCGGATATTATTAGAGTCTTCCACTGGGTTGCTGGATTTTGTTTTATATTTTTGTTAACCAGGTTTTTATAAGCCTTATTAGGCTGGGTAGTGTATTTACAAAAGGAACATTCCTTTTGGTCCATCCCGTTGCATTGAGTAAGGTCCGTCCTTTTGGGTCCGTCCCGTCGCATTGAGTAAGGTCCGTTCCTTTTGGTCCGTCCCTTCGCATTGAGTAAGGTACGTTCCTTTTGGGTCCGTCACGTTGCATTGAGCAAGGTCCGTCCTTTTGGGTCCGTCCCATCGCATTGAGTAAGGTTCGTCCTTTTGGGTCTGTCCCGTCGCATTTAGCAGGTCATTCCTTTTGGGTCCGTCCCGTTGCATTGAGCAAGGTCCGTCCTTTTGAGTCCGTCCCGTCGCATAGAGCAAGGTCCGTCCTTTTCGGTCCATCCCGTCGCATTGAGCACGGTCCGTCCTTTTAGGTCTGACCCGTTGCATTGAGCAAGGTCCGTCCTTTTGGGTCCGTCCCATTGCATTGAGCAAGGTCCGTCCTTTTTAGGTCTGTCCCGTTGCATTGAGCAAGGTCCGTCCTTCAAGGTCCGTCCTTTTGGGTCCGTCCTGTTGCATTGAGCAAGGTCCGTCCTTTTGGGTCCGTCCCGTTGCAGTTAGTAAGGTCCGTCCTTAGGGTCCATCCCGTAGCATTTAGTACGGTCCATACTCAGGGTCCGTCCCATAGAATCCTCATACTCTCTATGTCTTCCTTTTTGATTGAACTAACATGCAGGTTACAAAGCAAAGCACAAGCATTATTTCATCAAAGCAAAGCAAAGGCACGAGAGCGAAGCAAAGCTCTCTGACGATGGGCTATTACAATTAGTACCACGTCTACAAAGCAAGGGACTAGAGTGAAGCAAAGCTCTTCGCCGTCTGGACTATCGCAAATAGCACAGCGTCTGCATTCTCAAAGCAGGTAACCCTGATCATATGCGGTCAGGATTTACTTTTATCGCATCTTTTCCTAACGTAAATGCATTTTCAAAGCATTGCAGGCATTTTTGGCAAATACTTTGAATGTCGCTTTTCCAAAGCTCGGCCAAAGTGGGGGCTTCTATAGACACCCAAATGTGTCCCCCCTGGCGTAGCGCCCAATGATGATGACCTATAATCATGCTAAAGAAACGAATGTTAATGCTCGACGTAACTATGCTCATTTGAACCCCTTATCCACCGTCAATTAAGATCTCATTAATTTTATTATCCACAAATAGCCCTTTCCATAAACTTTCCAACGCCATCTCATTTTTCCCAATCGAACACCGGAGTCAAAAGTTATGAAATGAAGTTTTCGACTAAAAACGATGTTCTCATACTCGCATATCACGGTTCAAGACTGATTTTTAGCCATGAAAGGATTAATTGGATTATGAGCCCACTAGGTTTGCATTCCCCTATGAATTAGCTTTCTAATGATGTGTTATGGGCCAAAATCCCATTAGAAACGAAAAAAATATGATCTGATCATTGATTAATGCGCTGAAACGGACACTAGAGAATCAGCTTTCTCAAGTGTTTGGGCCATAACTCATAGGATACTTGTTCTATTTGAGCCCACAATATGTCAAACGAAAGCCCTTTGAACAAGGAATCCAACGCACAAAGAATTAGGCTAATAGAAGCTTAAACGAGAGCTCCAGCGTCATTTTTGTGGGAGCAGAGGCCGTGAAACGGGCCGCCGGGCCCAGCGGCACTGTCGCCGAGCCCCAGCGGCATGCCGCCAGAACCCATGCGGCACTATCGAGGCCGCTGAGCCTTCAGCGGCTCTCTCGGGGGCCGTTGGGCACTGTTTTTGGCCCGACCGAATCCTAATTTGACCTCCTTTTCGGCCCAATCTCTATAAATACCCACGGGATTTTCACCATTAACCCAAGAGAACCCTAGTCTCTCTCTCTCTCCTCTCATCCATAAAACCCTAATCAAATCATTCAAGCATTCATCAAGCCTCATTCAAGTCAACTCTATACACAAGAGCAAAGCAAATACAAGAGCAATTGACATCCAATTCTAGTGCAACAAAAGGTTAACCTGAGGGCAATTTTCTCAATCTTTCAAAACTCTTTTTAAAATCATGTTTTACTTTGATTATCATTGTGGTTGATTTGTATATCATGTTTTGATTGTTTTGGTTTTGTTATTAATCATATTCATGTCTAGATGATTGATTTGCATGTTTTAATTAGTTTAATGCATGGTTAGTTTAAATATTGTATCTTTGCATGATTAGCATAATAAATTAGCATGTTAGCATATAATTAGGTTTTTTGCATGTAATTAGCCCTATATTGCATATTAGAGTATTTTTATTAATTTGTATATATTTCTTATTTTACTTCCATTGAAGTTGCTAACAATCTCATTGATGTGCATATGCAATTTGGCGCGTTTAGCAAGAACGGTAAGGTGGAGAATTAATTCTTTATCTTATTATTGATTTGGTTTATACTTGTTAATTAATGCATGCAATTGGATAATATGTGCAAAGCGATCACTTTAGTAATTTGGTTTGTTCAACCCACCTAGTTAATTTAGGATCTTGGACGACCGTATTTGTTTGGAACCTTGCGATATGAATTATGAATCAACATGGATAAGATTAGTAGAGGCCGTTAATTCAGGCGATTTAGATAGGATTCGTTTTATCTTTTTTCGTACCCATACCAAGGCTGAAAGTTTGGACTTTGGATTGGATTATGAACTAGTCTAAATCCAATCCAAAAAAAGTTGGACTCAAAATTTTGAGTCCAAATCCAATCCAAACTAAATTTGGACTTTGATTTTTGAGTCCGAATCCAATCCGAATTATTTTCCGTAATCCAATCTGAACCGAATAATCCAATTTTTTCTTGACTCTATGGAGTGGCTGCTAAGGCGTGACTTGAGTGAGTTGTCTGAAAGGACCTTTCTCTCTTAATTTATGCATGCATTTTATTGTTGCCTTCAATCCCTTAGATTTGTAGTTTAACTTTTTATTTTTGACTAGTATCATTTTTGGATTATATGCTTTTTTATTTATGAATTTATATCTAATTAGGATTGGATTGGATTATTGGACTCCGAAAGGGTGAGTCCGAATCCAATCCGGAAATCCAAACAATATTTCTTTTTAGTCCGAATCCAATCCGAAATCCAAAAAGTCCAATCCGAATTGCCTATTTTGGATTGGATTGGATTTAATCCGAATAAGTTTCACCCCTACGGTCACTCCCCCGAACTCAATCTTTGGCCCTTTTGGATATGAGTCAATTCCCAATAGGAATTGGATGCACTTTTGTTGGTTTCCAATTGTTTCCTTAAAAGTTGGTGGCGACTTCATTATTTGCTTATTATTTCTCCTAGCACAATTAATCAAATTTCATATGACGTATTATTTAAGAACCATTAATTTCAACTAAATATTTCAATTAGCGCCAAAAGGCGAGGGTTCTTACACTATCACCAAACCTTTGGACACTACACGGACTACTGCATCCACCTGAAAGATGATATACAGAAAATCATAGACAGTGGAGAGATTCCGCCACCTCTAAAGGAAGAAGATGAGGCCAATGGAGCCTGGAATTAGTTGGCTACCCACAGAGCTAGAGAAATCGAGTCTGAGTCCTCAAGTTTTGTCGAGTTAGGATCCTAACTAAATCTTTAGGTTGAGTCTTGCATAGGGAGTGTTTCCCTTTTTACTTTTTCTAAGTCTAGTTTCTTTTTGACGGGAATTAGAGACCCTCTTCTCTAAAGTCATGTGTGTTTATCTCTTGTTGCAAATCAATAAAAATTCCTCTCGCTCATTTTTTTCTTTGTCTGGCTATTGATAAATCCAATGAACTCAAAGTTGCACAAAGCTGCCCATAACCGCGGCAACGAAACCCGGTCATCTCTGAAATGGGCGGACACAGGCCTGTAAAGCTCAAGTAACCTGTTACTCTGTCGATGCGTTGTACCGAATACGACGCCCTCTAAAGGATAAACCCGTCAGCACAATAAACTGATAAGGAGTGGGAAACATCTCCCCTACAGGCGTATGGAAAGTGTTCGTAGTGCCTCAAAACCTCTCCAATGACCCCCGAGCAATAATCCTAGTATCCCTAGAATGACAAGCTGGGATAACAGTCAGAAGTGCCCAAAACCTGAGCCCAACACCATATCCCTAGCTCCCACCGAAAATGTCTCCAACATCATGGCCCAATGGGAAGCATACCCATGAGCCTGCAGCAAAACACCAATACCCTAGCCAACAAACAAAATTTTCTCAACACCCCATATACAATAAATACAGCCAAAATAATTCCACACAAATTATATACAGCTGACCACCAATACAATACAAGTCCGAATTTGTTCGTGTGCCAAAGCACTAACAGTTCAAATTTTCAGCTCAAATATATATATGAACTGAAAAAAAAAAAAAAAAAAAAAAAAAAAAAGAAGAGAGAGTCAGAAAACATACCAACTCAGGGTTAGACAGATGACTCTTCCTGTCCAATAGCATGATACTACGGCCCCAAACCCCAGTCGGGTGCCAGTACATCCGCATGAACGAGTCCTGGTACAAACACGCCCCGTCTGCATGACGAGCCGAAGGCGTACTAGTAGAAGGAAGCCCAGTACGAAAAAGGTCCCGGTTCTCCTCCTCCTCACCCATGGGACGTTTTCCTTTGTCTTTGGGAGCCATGAAAGGACAATGAAGCTTTCTCTCTCTACAAGTGAAAAATTAAAAGTTTCATATTCGGAAGAAACAAGCACCTATTCAACTATGCAACCCAAAATTCAGCAACTAGGCGGTAAAATGAGCAACTTCAAGACAAAAATAGAAGAATTTGGACAAGAATCAACTTACCTTGAGGTAGTGGAAGCACTCAACAATGGTGATATTGTTCGACAATGGCTCGGCGAGAGAAGAAGAAGAAGTGAAACGCGAAGAAGAAAATTCGCGACGAAGCTAATTTATTCGCCTCAAGACGAGCGCCGCTAGCGGCGCTCATGAGAGCCGCTAGCGGCCCTCACCAAGAGCCCAGCGTCGCTAGCGGCACTACCATGCCCGCACACGGGGGCCCCTACCTACTGTCCCACGACCTTTTTTTAGCCCAGAAGCCGTTACTCCAGTTCGTTCGCGACAAATATAACTACCAAGCGCGCGGGAGCGAATTTCTTTGGCCCACAAAATTCTAATTCGACAGTTAGTCCATCTTACGGTACCAATTATTTTCAGATAAAATAAACCCAATTATTTTTGCAGGTGCCAAATACTTGAGACCGGATGTATGCTGCAATGAGTTTTATCGCCCAGAGTGTCAAAATTATAGTAAGCCAGTAAATCTGTCGGCCTCATAAATATCCAAAAAAAAAATCCCAGTGACCCGATGCCCCAATATCCAAAAAAAATAATCCCAATGACCCGATGTCCCAATATCCAAAAAAAAGTCTCAATATCCCAAAAAGCCCCATGTCCTGAAGTCGGGTCACTCAATGATCGCTTAAACTGTCCTTCTACGAGGTTACTTATTATGTGTCAATCAATGATTGCTTAAACTGTTGCAGTTATACTGTCCTTTGTTTTTATATGTTTCAATCAATGATTGCATAAGCTATTGCATTTAAATTGTGCATATGTTTTAACTATTTTACAGCCGTCATTTTTTATCGCGTTGTCTCGTCGACTTTTTCGTTTCTTATACAGAGATGGAATCTCGCCATCCACCGAGTGGTGCTTAGCTAGTCATTGTTTGCTCAGAATAAAGCATTCATACTATTCACTCTCACCAATGTTACTTCCCATTTACATCCGTTATTTTTAATCGCGCTGTCTCGTTGACTTTTTCGTTTCTCGTACAGAGACGGAATCTCGACACCCGCCGAGCGGTGTTTAGTCACTGTTTGTCGAAGCAATCTACGTTGATCATTCTCAAAGTATTACTAACTTTTTCTTTCACTCTGAATACAGGTCCCCAACAAACAATTAGGCCATCTACAAGAGGTGTTCTATCCTGCTAACCATAACCTTTATTTTCTCTTGTGTTCA
This sequence comes from Tetragonia tetragonoides, assembly GCA_038025085.1. Classification (NCBI taxonomy): domain Eukaryota; kingdom Viridiplantae; phylum Streptophyta; class Magnoliopsida; order Caryophyllales; family Aizoaceae; genus Tetragonia; species Tetragonia tetragonoides. The sequence continues at coordinate 26,362,332 of CM076149.1, forward strand.
CAGAGATGAAATCTTAGCACGCTACGAGCGTGTCCCAACTCAGGTTTTTCTTCATATGCATACATATTGTACACTCTCACACACCGTGTGCATATCACCTCCTGCATGTCGCCTTTGGAATACTTTGATCTTCGCTTTTACTCAAGCTTGATCAAAGTGGGGGCTTCTGTAGACGCCAAGAAAGCGCCTTCAGATTTCTCCTCAAAAGCCCGATGATGAAAGGAGTAATTTATAAACTTGAATACTATTTTTGCTTTAATAGGTAAGATAAGGTCTCAGGTTTTTTCCTCGATCACTCCTTTATTCCGGTCTAATTCAAAAGCCCCGTTCAAGAGCCTTCCAACGACACCTCTTATGCCTTTTTCCGGCTCCCGGTCGCCAAGTTGTGAACCGGGGGTAGAACCGTCTTTTACCGCCCAAGGGTAAAACGATTTTCTCATATTTTTCGGAATACAAAATTCATCCGGAAAATTAAAATAGACCAGATGTCGTCATTATGACGACATCCAGCTGGCTCACCACAGCCGTCAGCGGCCCTGGATTAAAATCCAGAGCCGCTAGCTGTTGTGAGCTGGGCCGCTAGCGGCGCTGGCACAACTTCAGGCCCGATTTTTTTTTCAAGCCCAATTCAAAAATTCGGCTCTTTTCACCCGTCCAGCCCTACTTCCCACGCCTATAAATATGACCCTCCTCCATCAGTTCAAATCACACAGTCTACAGTTGACAACCTCTATTCTCGGTTGAGTACTCCCGAGCTTCTCCCTCTTTCTTCCAAATTTATTCTTGAGATCTTGTCTTTACTATTTTTGTCAAACATAGCCTACAGTTCAGGTACAAACTCCTAAGGGCTCAAATTAAATTAATTGCTTAATTGTTTATTTTTCTAGTAGTTATAAAGTAGATATCATGCTAGTACCCATTTTATTACTTCCTAAATATTGTCTGTATAGTTGTTATGTTGTCTAATTTGTCAAAACGAATGCATGTCTAAATAAGGGTTAAAAATAAATGTTGTGATGCTTGTGATGAACCAATTAATAGTCTAAGTCTAGGTTGTTAATCCGGTTTGCATGAGAATTATGTCTTTAAATTATTAAGCAAACTTGAGTTAGTAGATGCCGTCATAATACGGGTGAGTTGGGTGCCTAACACCTTCTCACCTCGTACCTTTGCCCCCGAACCCTTTATTCTTGGGTACTCATATGTTCTATATTAGCGGGAGTCTTTCTAAAAACATGATCAGTTCACTTATCGCGCTATTGGGTTGTCCCTTCGGTTTGTCTCTTCGATAAAACGCCGATAGCAGATTTGTGACCTCTTTCATGGTTTTTATTCAATTCAAGTCTTTACAAAATCTTTTCTAACTTGATGGTCCCTTGAACTTATCTAAAGCCCCCAGCTTATAAATTTTCTATAAGGACGTACTCCGTGGAAACAGATGGATGGAAAAATCCTGGGTCCTTCCATTAGGGCTCATCCAACAACATCCTAGGGTTCATTAAAACGAAAAACTTAAATAAAAAACAAAGCTTTAATAAACATAAAATTAATTAAAATAACTTACTTGGAAACACAAGGATTTAAGATTGAGCAAAGAGGATGAATTATGAAAGAGGACAAAATTCTTTTTCTTCTTCCCCTTGGTTCGACCGTGCGTGAGAGAGAGAGAGTGAGTGAAGCATTTTTTTTTTTGTTTAAATTTAGTGATCAGTTGATTAGGAAATAGAGTAGATTTAGGAAACCTAAATCTATCTCTTCTTTATTTCAACAAACTTTCCTAAAATCTCTCCAAAACAAACTCTCCTCAATCCCCACTTTTAGGAAACAATTTTTGAAAATAAAAATCTGATTTCTTTGCCTTACTTTCTGCCATGTGGCCAAAAACATTGGCCCAAATAATTGCCCGTAATTTTGTCCATTACCGAGATTATTAGTCCACAAATCCTTTTTATTTATTTTGGCCCAATTAGGTCCAAAACTAAACACCCACATATTAATTAGGCAATTTATATACTCAAGAGCCAAATTAATATTTTTAAATCCAAAATCCACATTTTCTTAAGTAATCATTATTCTAAAATGAATAATAATACGGGGTATTATAGACTAGTTTGAGACAGTTACGAGGGATGAAGACATCGAGGATCTAGGAGTTTTTGTGGCAACTCTATGGTCAATTTGGAATGCTAGATGTAGAAGTATACGCGGAGATAAGGAGTCTGCTTTTTCCCAACTTTGTGTGAAAGCTTTGAGCTTTTTTGAGGCCTACAGAAAGGCGAATGCTAATACTGAGGTGGATGGAGATAAAATGGGGTAGATTTGAGACCACCTACTGTTGGCCCGTGGAAATTAAACGTTGATGCTGGAAAACAGAATGAGTTGGTGTGGGATGGGGAATAACAATTCTTGATAATGAAGGTGAGCTGGTGACTATGACAGTTCATCAACACACTGGCCATTTTGAATTAGAACTAGAGGAGGCAAGAGCAATGCTTTTTTGACTTGAAGACGGTAAGGGAAGCATGTTATTGTTCGAGTATTGCGGAGGGGGACTGTGCTAGTGTGATCTCTAAGTTCAAACGCCAACCGAGACTACAAGTCCACTTGGTCTGATATTAGATGACATTTTTCTTTGGTCTCTTAAATATGATTTTATAGTTTGGAATTCTGTTCATAGAAATGATTATGTAGTAGCTCATACTATAACAGACTCCAACCTTTTTCTAATTCTGATAGGATATGGTTGGAAGATATGCTAGATGAAATTGTGGAACTGGCTAATTATGATTTATGTAATTTTCCAGCGATGGAATAAAATATGTCTTCTTCCTTTCACAAAAGAAAAAAAAAATCCTAAAAACTAAAGTCATCAGTCATACCCTTTAGCTTGCCAAGAGTAATTATTTATTGACAATAAGGAAGTCCGAGCCCTACATCTTTGTAAATGGGGGATATGAATGTCCATGACTACTGTCAACATATCAAATATATTGCTGACCTTCTTGAGAACGTTGATAGCCCCGTCACTCAGAGACAACTTGCCATCCATACTATCAATGACCTTTCCAAAAAAAATTGACAACATCCACAATGTGTCATACAACATCACAAACTCTTCCCCACCTTCCCTCAATGTCTTTCAGTGCTCATCCACGAAGAGCAAACGGCTTGCCAAGTAACACCATATCACCAGTTCACCACATTGACCACTAGTCCTCCTCCACTATTCCCTATACCCATCCCCACAACCCGACCCCACAATCGTACCCCACCTCTCCCCACCCCTCGGTTGTCCCCCCTCGCACATTTACTCCACCACCAGCCCCACCCACCCCACCTAACCCCCATCTTATCGCCTCCCCAGCCCCGCCAAATCCCCAAGCCCCCTGGTAGTTGCAACTACAAAGGGACTACCAACCGTGGCGGGCGCGTCGAGTCTCGCCCCATGCTCGTGCTTGTTTAGCCGATGGGCTTCTAGCCCACCTCTTTCTAGGTATCGTCGTACTGTCTGCCGGGAGGGTGGTTGCACACGCCACCGACCCTCCATGCGCCACCTGTCACGACCCAACAACCCTCCCCTGACATGCAACTCTCTCCCAGTGGCCCAGGGATTTTAAGGCCTCGCCCCAACTCCTTCCAGCCCGCGGCATACATGGTTCATGCCGCCCCTTCTAGCTCCGCAGGCACGAGTGCACGACGCCTCCTGGTTCCAGTCCGGTCCTGCCTCTTTGGACCTGGTTCCAGGCCGCCTCCTTGAATGACGCTAATAGTAACAAAGGTTTTTTTTTAAATTTGAAATATTAACAGAGTTAAACGACATGACTACCGTGTCTTATATTGTGACAAAAATGACAAACAAGAAATTGGTATGGTAGAAGTTGCATCCTGGAATTATTGTTGTCGAACCGTTGAAACTTGAAACATTGGATTATTTTTCATCTAATTAACCTGATAAGGAAAAAAAAAATAAAAGATTATTATTATTATTATTATTATTATTATTATTATTATTATTATTATTATTATTATTATTATTATTATTATTATTATTATTATTATTATTATTATTATTATTATTATTATTATTATTATTATTATTATTATTATTATTATTATTATTACAATTCGTCTCCTGTGAGGCCTTCTAGTGACACAACCAAACAATAAAAACCCAGGCGCCAAAATATCATCAGGCCAAATAAAAACCCCCCAGCCCAATTAAAAAAAAAGAAAAAAAAAAAACAGAACCTCCAAATGCTTTCTCAGTCTCGCTCACCTCATGGTTTCTCTCTCCTCGCGCCCTATAATCTCTCTCTCCTTGCGTTCTCTCTCATGGCGAAGACAATTTCGAAGCAATTGATAGGTATGTATTTGATTTGAGTTAATGAGTGATTTTGTTGATTGTGATTCTATAATCATTTGAATTCGAATTTACCACTAAAATCAGGAATAAATTGCGAAATGGCTTAATTTCTTACCTTTATACTAGTTTTAGATTGAGTTAGGGTTTTACTATTGAATTCATTGTTGTCTCCACTATTGATTGTACATTGAGAATTATTTCAGCATATTAGGGTTTCAATTTCTGGTGAATCAAGTTTTTTAGATTATCGAGTTTTGCTTATTTGAGGCGAATTTTCAAAGTTTTGATTATAAGTATCATTTTCTATCTTAGAGGTATCAGATTGTTACCTAGACGTATCACACCTCCTATCAGAATTATCAGTATTTTGCTTGTAAGTATCAATAGTTTGTTAGTGGTTAGATAACATGAAAATATTTGATCTACATCATCAAATATCTATATATATGTTAGGAATAATTAAGAAAAATTAGTGTTTGTGATTCTTGGACGAATATGTATGTCTTTATACAACATGTCCTTAAGTTCAGATTTGTGCATGAATGGGAAATGATTGTGAAGTGAATGCTTTAAAATGCTCCTAAGTATGTGTATTTAAGTTAATATTACTTAGTATGCATATTGACACGAATTTAGGTGTATCTATGTCTCGATTTTTATTTGTGGTCGAAATATGCTCATGTATTATGAGTGTCACTATCAGTATTAGTTTTTGTATTAACTGTATCAGTTTTTTGCTTCAATGTATCAGTATGTTATCAGGCACAATATTACCAAAGTGGTTACTTTATATACCAGTTCTTAGCGTATTGGGTATCAGTTTTGGAGTTACAAGTATCAATTCAATTTCTTTCATACTATAGTTTTGTTGCCTCTTATTCACATGCTAAACAAATGCATATTGTTTGTAGTATTAGTTTTTTGCGATAAAGTATCAGTTTTGTTAACTGAAGTATTAGTTTTTTTTTACTTGTTTGAAGTAAAAGCCTGATAGTAGATGGAGAAGAATCAAGTTTTAGAATTCAGTATTCAAACAGGGCAAATTCAGCATCCACAAAGCTAAACTACTCTGCGAGGGCCGGTTGACAATGTTTCTTGGAAGAACCTTATATGTTCTAACTTGACACCACCAAAACATGTGTTTATTCTCTGGTTGGTACCACAAGGGCAATTGAGAACCAAAGATAGATTTGATCGCTTGGGGGATGCAATGTTCTGCAACATGTGTGATGTGTAAAGCACATGAAGAAGCTCTTTCACAACTCTTTTTTGCTTGCTCCTTTACTCCATGTGTGGGGCAGCAGGTGTTTCATTTGCTCGGTTTGATAGAAATGTTCTGCCATGGGAGTAAGAGATAACTCGGGTGTTAAAGAACAAAAGAGGAAGGCATGGAAGAATGATTCTTCAAATTAAGTTCCATTGTTGTCTGTGAGTTCAGAGAAATCAGAAGCTGACATGCTTCCTTGACAGCTTGTGATGTAAATAATGCCTTACTTTTAGTATTTTTTGACTATGATTTCTTTTTGTAGATTGGAATAGCTGTATTTGGCCTCCTTCATGTCTCCGAGAGGTCCTTGGGTTTTTTTGTTTTGTTTTTTTTTTTTGTTTTTTTTTTTTTTTTTTTTTTGCTGTAAGGTTGTAATGAGTGATGTGAGATGGGTCATATTTTGTAACTTTTCATGGTGATCAATACAAGTTATTTGTTAATTGCCAAAGATTCACATACTTTGATTTATTCTAGTATCACTATTCTATTATGTAGTACCACTTTTAGTATTTGGAGTATTACATTTCGTTCATACAATATCACTTTTATTTTTTCCAGTGTTACTTTTCTATTTTTAGCTCTTGGAGTATCACTTTTAGTTTGAGTATCACATTTCTTTTATTTTTTTTTTCCAGTATCATTTTCATGCTATGCGGTATCACTTTCACCTCTTGGAGTATCAGTTTTAGTTACAAAAAAGAATCATTTTTATTTTATACGATTCTTGGAATATCACCTATATCACAATAATCATTTTTATTTCTTCCAATATCACTTACATACTTAGCATTCCAAAAGTGATACAAAAAATACACTAATATTATTTAGTCAATAAGCTATACATTTGTATTTTTTCCTTTTCAAATAGGAAAGTAGTACTTGTTCAAAAAGTGATACTATTGAGTTAACTACTAATACTATTGCATTTTGAAAGTGATACTTTAAGTTCGGTTTGTTTTAATTGATATTATTCATGACATTAGAAAAAAAAATTGATACATAATATTCAAAATGTGATACAGAAGATTGAAAAACTAATACTTTTAAGTCTAAAGACAATACTTTGATTTATTTTTTTTAAATAAAAAATTTGATACATAATATTCAAAATGCGATACGTGGGGTGGAAAAACTAATACCTTCTGGTTTAAAAGTGATACTTTGAAATCAGTTTCTTTTAATGATAAATTGATACATAATATTGAAAGATTGATACGTAGGATTGCAAAACTAATACTAATAAGTCTTCAACTAATACTTTGATTGTTTTATATTTTTTATATAAAAAAGTGATACATAATATGCAAAATGTGTTACGTAGGATTGAAAAACTAATACATTCAAGTATAAAAGTGGTACTTTGACTTATATTTGTTTTAATAATACATTGACACATAATATTCAAAAAAAGATATGTAGGATTGAAAAACTAATACAAATAAGTCCAAAATTAATAGTTTTATTTTTATTTATAATGAAGTATCATATTTCTTTCTTCTAGTATCTGTAGACACCCTAATCGGTTCTCATCCCCTGGCACCGCAACGCCCGATGATGATGGTAATGGATTAACATGGACGTAAGTAGAAAAGGACATTGCTCAGAAATCTAGACCAAATTCCCTGAAACCTCAGTCTTTGGATAGCCCTTGTTATAAGGATTCCAACGCCTTTGACCTTGCCTCAATCAGGTTCCCGGATCAAGAGATATCGCGTCTCAAAGATTTGGGTCAAAACCGCTCAATCCCGACCCCCTGGGTCAGCCCAAGGGCAATTTCGTAATTTACAGATCACCAAAAAGTCAAAAAACCCTAGTCACGCGTGCACCGTCAGGTCCAGCGGCTAACACGACCTGTCCGGCTGCTAGCCCGTGACAGCGGGGGCCATTAGGCCAGCTGCTGAGCCCCGGCGGCCAGCCGTTGAGCCCCGGCGGCCAGCCGTTGAGCCCCGGCGGCCACCGCGGGCCCCAGATGCCCTCCGTGTGCCCGCTGAACCAGTTTTTTGGCTGGGCCGAGTTTTGGCGTCGGGCTTCTTGGCCCAAGTCCCTAAATCCGTCCCCTAACTCTATAAATACTCCCTTTCACCCTCTTTTGCAGGGGGCAGCCAATTTATAATTTTGAGAGCATTGAGAGCACATATTTTCCCCAAATCAAAGAGAATTCAGAAATCTGAAGATTCAAGGAAGCAATATACCTAGCCTAGCATCCAAGATCGAAGAGCAATTCCAATTCTACTAGTCCCGTTCGAACCGAACGTCCAGGTTAACCATCCTCAGGGCCTAATTCTGTATTAAATCTCTTATTTGCTGTTTATTAATCATGTTTTATTTAGCTTTTGATTATGGTTGAATAAATTTGCATGCTTTGGACTTTGCACATAATTATGCATGATTAGTTAATATAAAGTTTGCGTCTTTTTATTAGTTTATGCAAGTTTGCATCTTTTCGTAGTTTTTGCATGCATATAGTAGCCTCCTAGGTTTATTTTAGCATAAAGTTATCATCTTTACATTATTATTATTCTCTTGAAGATACTAACGGTTTTTATTAATGTGCATATGCAATACATGGCGCGTTTAGCAAAGTTGGTAGGTTGGAGCGTTAATTTTATGCTTTATATCATGTTTGTGCCTGTCAATAGAATACATGTAAATTGGATATAAATCGTGCAAAGTGTAAACGTAGGTAATTTGGTTGTTCTTAACCCGCCTAGTTAATTTAGGATCATTGGACGACCGGATTTGTATGGAACCATATAGCATAAATAAATACTTGACATGGATAAGCTTCGTAGAGGTCGTTAATACTGGCGATTTAGATGAGATTCGTTTTATTTATTTCATACCTACATCCCCGAACTCAATATTTAGTCCCCATGGGCATGAGTCAATTCCCAATAGGAATTGGATGCACTTTTAATGGTTCCAATTGCTTCCTTAAAAATTGGTGGCGGCTTCTTATTTGCAAATTATTGTTCTTTATAATTAATTTGAATCGCATGCGGCATATATTTAAGAACCATTAATTCCAACTAAAAATCGGAAACGCGTCGGAAAGGCGAGGGTTCTTACAGTGGCGACTTCACTGGGGACTTAATAAGAGGATGTAATTCGAACACTTATCCATGTCAATGATTTATTTTTAGCTATTTGGTTCAATTACCGTACGTGTTAATTTTCTTTGATTTTTGCATCCATATCATTCATATTGTATGCATTATCTTTGCAAGATGTCGAAAGACATCACCACATCATTATAGGATCTATCCTTTGGAACATTGTCTATGACTTAGGCCAGTGACCCACTCGGTCCGAATTACCTTTGCATATAGTCGTGTTCCACCCCATGACATTTACATGTTTCCATTCGAGATATGTAAAACGGTACGTCTAGTTTTACTATGCACCCCATAGATGACAAAACGCATCTGGTCATGGGTTACCTTATCCAACCATAGATTGTGTCAAACTATTGCATTATGTCTCATAGTCCATATCAAGGTGCTAATTGTTTTATTTGCCATATTATTAATTGTTTCCTTGCTGTGTGATTAGTTTCCATAGAATATTAGGACTAGATCCTCCCTTAGGATTCTTTTATTGAGTCATGGTTAGGGAAGGTTTCCCTTTTGTTTGCTTGTACGTTTGGTCAGGTTTACAAATAGAGTCTAGGATCTTATCTTTTTAGGAAGCAGGATCCCTGTATGACTCCGACGATGCTAGTGACCATGTTAGGAAGGCGTTCCTTTCCATAAGAATTAGATTGCATGCAAATAACATATTCCCGTCAATGATCTTTCACCAAATAAAAAAAGAGTCCAATTTCATTCCATATGCAAGTCAATAGTATTTCTCTTTTTCTAAAAATTAGGGAATTTTATCGCATATGCAAGTCAAGAGTATTTATAATTCTAATAGAGTCGAAAGATCATTGACTAGATGTAACACCCCCGAATTTACAACGATTTCCTGGGAACTATCGACGTCGCTACCCACGACTCGACACCACTGAACCGTCACAAACCCAAGGGCGTTACTGCAACATTTATCACTAAGGAGTAAATGCTAAGCAGAAAGAAAGACTAGGTATCAAAAGGAGCTTCTAAGGAACTAATTAATCTAAACAGTTATTATCAGAGTTGTCTATATAGTGAGCTAAAACCATTAACCAATTTTTTTACAACTGGCCTTTAAGGGCAAAACCAAATCCAATAAATAAATAATAATCCCACGATCTAATCCAACAGAAACAGTTCTATAAACCGACGCCAACTCTAACCTTCCAAGCTGTACGTCCTCAATCAATCTAAACCTGCACTTTGGTTTCCGTGACGGAAACAAAAATACAGAAGAAACGAAAAGAAACAAAAGAGAAACAAAAATCAGATAAACTGAATAAACGTCATCCGTACCCAGTAAAAATATTTCGCAAACCTTACCTAAGGGTTTAGAAGAATCATTGAAATTCATTTGCATACGCACATAAGCAGATAATCAAGCATACGCATAACGACATTCTTTTACATACAATTCTTGTATAGGGATCATACGCAATACGACATAGACAATCCGTCTTGATTAGAGAGATGTAAGAGAGCTTATAAAACAGCGATTTTCCATACTGTTTATCAAAGATACAATCATGCCATGGACTTAATGACTCTAGTGTGCACACTACCTCTAGTACAATTAGACGAGCCTAGAGGACTTAATAAATGGGGAGAATGATCCGTCCCAGACACACTGTGAGGTGCCCATAAGTAACTTGGGAATCACTCATCCCTTGAACTACACCATTAGGTGTAATCCCGATAGCTTGACTACTCCGATGGATCCATTAGGAGTCTTACTCTCATTTAATTCAATTCACATAATTTGCATTGGTTGACATAGGTGGTACTACGAGACCACGACTTACTAATTCATTTCATGCTCTAGACAATGAATAGTAATTAACGACGATAATGATAATTCAATTTGATGAGAATTAAATATGCTTTAATTCAATAACGACGATAGTTCAATAACGAAGACAAGTAATGTATAGCCAAATTTCGACAGCACTTCGGCAGGGTAACACGATATCCAAAAATTCACAAACCATCAACGACATTCAATCAATAATAGATAGGTGCTCACTAGCACTCAATAATACCCATACCAATTAGCACTTATTTAATAACATAATAATACTAATAATTCACCATTCCACAATTGTCCAATAATCATCATATGGACTAATTAGTTCCCAAAACATGATAAAATAAACATGCTAATTATAAATCATATTTACAGCGGTAAACATGCTTAAGAAATCTCATAATAACGACGATATAATTTAATCATGCTTAGCATATTAAATTCACAACAAAATTCCCAATTAGCACATAACACATCAAAATAGTTTTGATGGGGCTTTGTAAGAAGGTAGGTATGAGCGCTTACCACTAGTATGCTACCAACAGTAAGTATGCTCCAACCAATCGACCATAATCACGCTTGCTCGTTAGGTCCTAATTCAAAACAATTACCGAATCAGTATTTATTAAATAGAAAATACAAACACTAACGAAATCTCAGTCTGATATTTTTATTAAATTTCTTGATTTATTCCAACCAATCTAGGCTTTTGAAAATCCGAATTCGGGTACTGAACGAGTACAGAAAAATAAAAACATTAAATCTAAATTACTGAAAATCGAATTAATAATTACGTAAGATAAAAAAACGAAACCCTAACTTCCAAACTAGGTCTAGGTCACGGCTACCCATGCATGGGACCCATAACCTGACCCAACATCACCACCACCACCCACTGGCCACCATGGCTGGTGGTGGTGGTTGCCGGTGCTCCGGCGAGGAGAGGAGAGAAAAAACGCGAAGAGAGAGAGAAAGAGAGTGCGAAAGAGAGAAGGAGAGAAAGGAAGAAAGAGAGAGCCAGGGGCTCGGTGCCGTGGCCTGAGCCATCACCGGCGACCACCCAGGCACGGCCTGGTGGTGCCGTGGTGGCTCGCGGCGGTGCTGCAACCAGAACAGGGGAGGGGAACCAAAAGAGAGCAAGGGGAAGAGAGAGGGAAAACGCGAGAGAGAGAAGGAGAGAGAAGGAGTTATCGGCGGTGAGGGGTGGCCGGCGGTCCTCCGGTGCTCAGGCGGCAGTGAGGAGAGAGAGAGAGAGAGAGAGCTCGGTTGAGGGAGAGAGAGAGAAGGTCGTGAGGGAGAGAGGAAGAGGACGGGTGAGAGAGAGAGAGAATGTGTGAGGGTTTGGCTCAGTTTGCAAAACTAATCAATTGACTCACCATTTTCCTTATATAGGCCCTCAGTCAACCTAAGTCAAGGACTACTAGGTTTAGAAATTTAATTAATAATTTTCTGAATTAAAAAGCTAATTAAAACTAATTAAAACTATATGAATAATTCTTATTCATATATGAATCATTTTAATTAAACTCCTCAAAATTAATAAAGGGAATTTATGAAAGTCCCATGATAATAATTAATATTATTATGGCTTTAATTGAATAAATTGAATCCTCAAATGAATATACGATTTGATCTCCGAAACTATTTATAAATCATTTATAAATCGATATAATAATTATAGAAAATATTGGGGTATCACATTCTACCCTCCTTAAAAGAAGTTTTTGCCCGAAACTTGAGACATAAAGTAGTCACTTCCCAAAACACAACGAGTTTACCATACGAAGGTATAAAACAATTTCTAGGACACTAACATATGCAAGATGAGCAAGTACGATCGTGATTCTAAGTTCAGTAACATGCACCATGCAATGCTTGAACATGCAATTCGTGCAAAGCGATAAACAAAACACGCTAAAATACTAAAATTTTGAGGCGTGACATTCTACCCTCCTTAAAAGGAGTTTCGTCCCGAAACTCAAGTGGGACTAGTACCTTCTAGGAAGAGGTCTGGATACTTCTCGCACATCATGGATTCAGCTTCCCATGTTTCTTCCTCTTGACCTTGTCGAGACCAAATGACTTTGACGATAGGAATAGTCTTTGTTCGAGTTGAACGCTCTTTGCGGTCCACTATCTTGATAGGACGCTATTCATAAGTCAAACTTCCATCTAGGTCGATCGCTTCAGGTTGAACGACATGAGTTGGATCATGTACGTATCGCTTCAATTGAGAGACATGAAACACACTATCGACTTGCAAGTTCCACAGGTAAAGCTAGTCGATAAGCAACCTCACCAATCCTTTCCAGGATCTCATAAGGACCAATGTAACGAGGACTCAATTTCCCCTTACGACCAAAACGCATGACACCTTTGGTAGGAGATACTCGCAAAAGTACCTTGCTTCCCACCTCAAACTCTTCAGGTCTACGACCTCTATCAGCGTACATTTTCTGGCGATCTTGAGCACTACGCATCTTCATCGCTTGAATAACTTTGACCACATCGACGGTCTAATGGATCATTTCAGGACCCAAAGCTGCAGTTTCACTAATATCGTTCCAACAAACGGGCGATCTACACTTCCTACCATACAATGCTTCATATGGCGCTCGATCAATACTTGAATGATGACTATTGTTGTAAGAAAGCTCGATCAACGGAATGTATTTATCCCACGAGCCTTGATACTCGAGAGCACACGCGCGTAGCATATCCTCCAAAGTCTGAATCGTCCTTTCCGTCTGACCATCAGTTGCATGATGAAAAGCAGTACTGAACTTCAATTTGCTTCCAAAAGCTTCTTGCAATTTCCGCCAAAAGTGCGATAGAAATCTCGAATCTCTATCTGAAACAATATCTTCTGGAACACCATGAAGTCTCATGACTTCCTTGACGTAAGCATCCGCTAGCTTCTCCATTTCCCAAGTGTCATTCATTGGGATGAATCTCGCAATTTTCATCAAACGATCTATAACGACCCAAATGGCGTTGTTCTTCTTCTGTGTCAATGGTAAACCCATGACAAAGTCCATTGAAATCGAATTCCATTTCCACGTAGGAACTTCAAGCGATTGTATCATTCCACTAGGTCTCTTGTGTTCGGTCTTGACCTTCTGGCACGTTAGACACTTAGCAACGAACTCAGCGACATCTTGCTTCATACCTCTCCACCAAAACATTTGGCGAAGATCTTTGTATAGCTTGTCTCCACCAGGATGTACAGAATAAGGTGTATTGTGAGCTTCACCTAGAATCTGACTCTTGATCTCCGGGTCATTTTGCACACAGACACAATCGCGGAATCTCATGACAACCTCTTGACCAATAGAAAAGTCCTCGGATCTACCCTCGTCCTTGTGGTGTAGAATCCGTTGAAGATCCTCATCTGCACTCTGTTTATCCTTGATCTCGTCAAGCAAGGTTGGTCGAACTGACATATGCGCTAAGGTACATTGAACGTCACCTTTCAGCACTATCTCCACGTCTAGACTCTGCAAGTCACGAATGATCTCCTTCGGAAGTACTAAAGCAGTGTTCAACGAATGACGAGTCTTTCTACTCAAAGCGTCAGCTACCACGTTAGCTTTCCCTTCATGATACTGAATATCGATGTCGTACGCCGTCAACAACTCTAGCTATCTTCTTTGTCGCATATTCAATTTCTTTTACGTGAATATGTACTTGAGACTCTTGTGGTCCGTACAAAATAAAGCCCTCCTCTCTCAGTTCAAAAAAACTCAGTGTACAGTTGACAACCTCTATTCTCAGTAGTATTGACTTTGAGCTTCCCCCTCTTTCTTCCAAATTCATTTTTTGCTTGAGATCTATTTTTACTGTTCAATTGCTAAATAGCCTACAGTTCAGGTACTAAACTCCAGAGGGCTCAAATTAAATTAATTGTTTAACTGTTTATGTTCTAGCAGTCAAAATGTAGATATCATGCTAATCATGCTTTTTATTGCTTCCTAAATAATGTACTTCAATTCTGTTAATAAGCATGTCTAGCTGTTGTAATGCTCGACTTGCCAATCGAATGCATGCCTAAATAAGGGTCAATAATAAATGTCGTGATGCTTGTGATAAACCAATTAATGTCTAATCTAGGTTGTTAATCTTGTTTGTGTGGGAATCATGTCTTTAAATTGTTATGCAAACTTGAGTTAGTTGAGACCATCATAAAACGGGCGAGTTGGGTGACTAACACCTTCCCACCTCGTACCTTTGCCCCTGAACCCTTTATTCTTGGGTATTCATATGTTTTACATGACCGGGAGTCTTTCTAAAAACATGATTATTTCACTTTTCCTGCTATTGGGTTGTCCGTTTGGTAAAACGCCGGTGGCAGAATTGTGACCTCTTTCATGCTTTTTATTCAATTCAAGTCTTTTCAAATGCTTTTCTAACTTGATAATTCCTTGAACTTATCTAAGCCCTCAACCTACGTAGTTTCTATAAGGATCACTCAGCGAAAGCGAGGCCAAAAGTTCCCGGGTCCTTACAGTTTCACAAATGAACAATTATAGTTCACAATTCTGATGACAAATTTCACATGAACGAGCATCAAGGCTCAACTTCACAACCACCTCGCAAACACCATTTTTAGGTTTCACAATATCTCCTCAAGTTCAATAGTCATAGTCCATCTCAATTTATTGAAACAACATGCTTACTAACATGAGTCCACATGCTTCTAACCTGATAAAAATAACGATAGTCTATATACAAATTGAACAAACATTCACAAACTTTTAGTTCAATATCCACCAATAATTACTCCACGTAAATAAAAAGATTAACATCCATCATATAACATGAATCTCAACAAGTAATCATAGCTACACATAGTGAATTTCCAACATAGTTCATCATGCATTCACTAATATCATCCATACATAATTCTACACGAATTAAACATAAGGAAATAAATCTTTACTTACTCCTTTGTCATAACAGTTCTCCAATGAACTAAAATAATTCATTTAGACATAAATTACCTTGAGCAAAGGCAAGTCAAATCAAATCACGTAAGCTCCCTTACGTTCAAGTGCGGTCCATGGGTCCTAACCAAATCCACAATTTATCCACAAGTCAATATCTTGACTTCTAAACCTCGAAATAAAACATTAAGGATGGTATATTTTAGTACCGCAACCAAGGTAACTACATCTACTACGTCAGGTTCATTTTACATTCGTTTTGAGCCTATTTATGTGTAATTGGGTTAATTGAATTGTCTTTGATGTGAATTGGGGGAAACTTATGATATTTGCAGTAGTGAGATATATTTTATATGAAATTCAGTTCTTCTTTGTTACAGTTCTCGTTGGATTGGTACTAAATGTGTGGGTAAAATATAAAAGCATGTTTTATTGAAATTAAGTTGATTTATGAACTAGTTCATATGCCATGGTTGGATAAATTGTGAAACTATGTAAAGTTTGGTTTTGCTAGACTATTACAAATGCATAAGATAGGTCTAGATAGACCAAGTTATGCTTACTATGTGTTAGTGTTACCAAGTGAAGTTATTGCATACTGTTTCAAGTGTATTCAGTAATGACTCAGGTTGATGTTCTGATAGTAGTTTTGGTGCTAGAAATCATGTTAAAGTGGAAGTCAAAATGCAGGTCATTCTCTTTAATAAATGTGTGAGCTGATTAAATTATTTAGTACTTCAGATAATGTACATTAAGTGATTATATAGACTTGTTAACTAAGTTGAGTAAATTTAGAAGTTCATTAGAGTTATGAAAGGATAGCCATCTTATCTCTAGATCCTTACGATATGCTATGAGTAAAGAAGTGAGTTAGAAGGAAAAGAGAACAATTTTTAAAGTGCCTTTGAGCTAAAAGTTTGAGATGAGCAATATTGAGCAAGAACATAAACTGGACGTTAAATTATGAGAAGTACTAATGATTCTAAAGTACAAGAAGCATTTATGTTTGTATATAGCAAGAATGGATGTGTTATGTTGCTACAAGCTAGCTATGAGATATGTGAGCAAGTATATGACATGTTGTGGTAGTGTCATAAAATACAAAAGAAATGAAAAGCTACTTAAGCTACTAATAACGTAAAGTGGAAGATGGCTCTGGGTAGTAGGAACCTATGGGTACTCCAGATGTGTTATATGGGAGACATCCCTAGAGCTTAGCTGCGGTCCCCAGTTGTGACCTAGCCCCCAGTTGTGGCTATGACCCCCAGTTGTGGTCAGCAGGTGTAACACATTTGGCCCCCACTTGTGGCTTGACCCCCAGTTGTGGTCAAGGGTTTAAACACTCCCGAGATGCGGCAGCCCTAGGAACCTTTCCCTTATGCCCAGCTTAGTAATGCAAGATTAATAATAAAAGCTTTCTTAAATTAGCAAAATAATCAGAGTTTTAGAGGTTATCTAAAGATTGATACTTACTTATGTTTTGTGTATGATTGATGATGTATCTTTAGTGTAAATGCTATGGTATTTATAGACGCAAAATAAGTAGACTAAAGTGTATATATAATCTGAAGCACGTTTTATACTTTTAGACTTGATTTGAATTTAGAATGAGCTTTACCTGCTAGATGTGAGTTACCAGCATTGCTGACGTTGTAAATTCTCACCTTTTTGCAGATTGAAGTTTATGTATATATACAGATGCGAGTGAGGAACGTTTCATAGACGCATACAAGGAAATAGTAGTTTGTTCTTTTATTAAAATAATTAAGTTGAAATTAAATAGACCACCTAGACTAATATTGAGATTATTGTTATTATTAGTTTTCAGTTGAAGAGCCTTACACTCATTCGTATGAGTGAGTGTGGCGGTAGCGCCCCGGATATTATTAGAGTCTTCCACTGGGTTGCTGGATTTTGTTTTATATTTTTGTTAACCAGGTTTTTATAAGCCTTATTAGGCTGGGTAGTGTATTTACAAAAGGAACATTCCTTTTGGTCCATCCCGTTGCATTGAGTAAGGTCCGTCCTTTTGGGTCCGTCCCGTCGCATTGAGTAAGGTCCGTTCCTTTTGGTCCGTCCCTTCGCATTGAGTAAGGTACGTTCCTTTTGGGTCCGTCACGTTGCATTGAGCAAGGTCCGTCCTTTTGGGTCCGTCCCATCGCATTGAGTAAGGTTCGTCCTTTTGGGTCTGTCCCGTCGCATTTAGCAGGTCATTCCTTTTGGGTCCGTCCCGTTGCATTGAGCAAGGTCCGTCCTTTTGAGTCCGTCCCGTCGCATAGAGCAAGGTCCGTCCTTTTCGGTCCATCCCGTCGCATTGAGCACGGTCCGTCCTTTTAGGTCTGACCCGTTGCATTGAGCAAGGTCCGTCCTTTTGGGTCCGTCCCATTGCATTGAGCAAGGTCCGTCCTTTTTAGGTCTGTCCCGTTGCATTGAGCAAGGTCCGTCCTTTTGGGTCCGTCCTTTTGGGTCCGTCCTGTTGCATTGAGCAAGGTCCGTCCTTTTGGGTCCGTCCCGTTGCATTTAGTAAGGTCCGTCCTTAGGGTCCATCCCGTAGCATTTAGTACGGTCCATACTCAGGGTCCGTCCCATAGAATCCTCATACTCTCTATGTCTTCCTTTTTGATTGAACTAACATGCAGGTTACAAAGCAAAGCACAAGCATTATTTCATCAAAGCAAAGCAAAGGCACGAGAGCGAAGCAAAGCTCTCTGACGATGGGCTATTACAATTAGTACCACGTCTACAAAGCAAGGGACTAGAGTGAAGCAAAGCTCTTCGACGTCTGGACTATCGCAAATAGCACAGCGTCTGCATTCTCAAAGCAGGTAACCCTGATCATATGCGGTCAGGATTTACTTTTATCGCATCTTTTCCTAACGTAAATGCATTTTCAAAGCATTGCAGGCATTTTTGGCAAATACTTTGAATGTCGCTTTTCCAAAGCTCGGCCAAAGTGGGGGCTTCTATAGACACCCAAATGTGTCCCCCCTGGCGTAGCGCCCAATGATGATGACCTATAATCATGCTAAAGAAACGAATGTTAATGCTCGACGTAACTATGCTCATTTGAACCCCTTATCCACCGTCAATTAAGATCTCATTAATTTTATTATCCACAAATAGCCCTTTCCATAAACTTTCCAACGCCATCTCATTTTTCCCAATCGAACACCGGAGTCAAAAGTTATGAAATGAAGTTTTCGACTAAAAACGATGTTCTCATACTCGCATATCACGGTTCAAGACTGATTTTTAGCCATGAAAGGATTAATTGGATTATGAGCCCACTAGGTTTGCATTCCCCTATGAATTAGCTTTCTAATGATGTGTTATGGGCCAAAATCCCATTAGAAACGAAAAAAATATGATCTGATCATTGATTAATGCGCTGAAACGGACACTAGAGAATCAGCTTTCTCTAGTGTTTGGGCCATAACTCATAGGATACTTGTTCTATTTGAGCCCACAATATGTCAAACGAAAGCCCTTTGAACAAGGAATCCAACGCACAAAGAATTAGGCTAATAGAAGCTTAAACGAGAGCTCCAGCGTCATTTTTGTGGGAGCAGAGGCCGTGAAACGGGCCGCCGGGCCCAGCGGCACTGTCGCCGAGCCCCAGCGGCATGCCGCCAGAACCCATGCGGCACTATCGAGGCCGCTGAGCCTTCAGCGGCTCTCTCGGGGGCCGTTGGGCACTGTTTTTGGCCCGACCGAATCCTAATTTGACCTCCTTTTCGGCCCAATCTCTATAAATACCCACGGGATTTTCACCATTAACCCAAGAGAACCCTAGTCTCTCTCTCTCTCCTCTCATCCATAAAACCCTAATCAAATCATTCAAGCATTCATCAAGCCTCATTCAAGTCAACTCTATACACAAGAGCAAAGCAAATACAAGAGCAATTGACATCCAATTCTAGTGCAACAAAAGGTTAACCTGAGGGCAATTTTCTCAATCTTTCAAAACTCTTTTTAAAATCATGTTTTACTTTGATTATCATTGTGGTTGATTTGTATATCATGTTTTGATTGTTTTGGTTTTGTTATTAATCATATTCATGTCTAGATGATTGATTTGCATGTTTTAATTAGTTTAATGCATGGTTAGTTTAAATATTGTATCTTTGCATGATTAGCATAATAAATTAGCATGTTAGCATATAATTAGGTTTTTTGCATGTAATTAGCCCTATATTGCATATTAGAGTATTTTTATTAATTTGTATATATTTCTTATTTTACTTCCATTGAAGTTGCTAACAATCTCATTGATGTGCATATGCAATTTGGCGCGTTTAGCAAGAACGGTAAGGTGGAGAATTAATTCTTTATCTTATTATTGATTTGGTTTATACTTGTTAATTAATGCATGCAATTGGATAATATGTGCAAAGCGATCACTTTAGTAATTTGGTTTGTTCAACCCACCTAGTTAATTTAGGATCTTGGACGACCGTATTTGTTTGGAACCTTGCGATATGAATTATGAATCAACATGGATAAGATTAGTAGAGGCCGTTAATTCAGGCGATTTAGATAGGATTCGTTTTATCTTTTTTCGTACCCATACCAAGGCTGAAAGTTTGGACTTTGGATTGGATTATGAACTAGTCTAAATCCAATCCAAAAAAAGTTGGACTCAAAATTTTGAGTCCAAATCCAATCCAAACTAAATTTGGACTTTGATTTTTGAGTCCGAATCCAATCCGAATTATTTTCCGTAATCCAATCTGAACCGAATAATCCAATTTTTTCTTGACTCTATGGAGTGGCTGCTAAGGCGTGACTTGAGTGAGTTGTCTGAAAGGACCTTTCTCTCTTAATTTATGCATGCATTTTATTGTTGCCTTCAATCCCTTAGATTTGTAGTTTAACTTTTTATTTTTGACTAGTATCATTTTTGGATTATATGCTTTTTTATTTATGAATTTATATCTAATTAGGATTGGATTGGATTATTGGACTCCGAAAGGGTGAGTCCGAATCCAATCCGGAAATCCAAACAATATTTCTTTTTAGTCCGAATCCAATCCGAAATCCAAAAAGTCCAATCCGAATTGCCTATTTTGGATTGGATTGGATTTAATCCGAATAAGTTTCACCCCTACGGTCACACCCCCGAACTCAATCTTTGGCCCTTTTGGATATGAGTCAATTCCCAATAGGAATTGGATGCACTTTTGTTGGTTTCCAATTGTTTCCTTAAAAGTTGGTGGCGACTTCATTATTTGCTTATTATTTCTCCTAGCACAATTAATCAAATTTCATATGACGTATTATTTAAGAACCATTAATTTCAACTAAATATTTCAATTAGCGCCAAAAGGCGAGGGTTCTTACACTATCACCAAACCTTTGGACACTACACGGACTACTGCATCCACCTGAAAGATGATATACAGAAAATCATAGACAGTGGAGAGATTCCGCCACCTCTAAAGGAAGAAGATGAGGCCAATGGAGCCTGGAATTAGTTGGCTACCCACAGAGCTAGAGAAATCGAGTCTGAGTCCTCAAGTTTTGTCGAGTTAGGATCCTAACTAAATCTTTAGGTTGAGTCTTGCATAGGGAGTGTTTCCCTTTTTACTTTTTCTAAGTCTAGTTTCTTTTTGACGGGAATTAGAGACCCTCTTCTCTAAAGTCATGTGTGTTTATCTCTTGTTGCAAATCAATAAAAATTCCTCTCGCTCATTTTTTTCTTTGTCTGGCTATTGATAAATCCAATGAACTCAAAGTTGCACAAAGCTGCCCATAACCGCGGCAACGAAACCCGGTCATCTCTGAAATGGGCGGACACAGGCCTGTAAAGCTCAAGTAACCTGTTACTCTGTCGATGCGTTGTACCGAATACGACGCCCTCTAAAGGATAAACCCGTCAGCACAATAAACTGATAAGGAGTGGGAAACATCTCCCCTACAGGCGTACGGAAAGTGTTCGTAGTGCCCCAAAACCTCTCCAATGACCCCCGAGCAATAATCCTAGTATCCCTAGAATGACAAGCTGGGATAACAGTCAGAAGTGCCCAAAACCTGAGCCCAACACCATATCCCTAGCTCCCACCGAAAATGTCTCCAACATCATGGCCCAATGGGAAGCATACCCATGAGCCTGCAGCAAAACACCAATACCCTAGCCAACAAACAAAATTTTCTCAACACCCCATATACAATAAATACAGCCAAAATAATTCCACACAAATTATATACAGCTGACCACCAATCCAATACAAGTCCGAATTTGTTCGTGTGCCAAAGCACTAACAGTTCAAATTTTCAGCTCAAATATATATATGAACTGAAAAAAAAAAAAAAAAAAAAAAAGAAGAGAGAGTCAGAAAACATACCAACTCAGGGTTAGACAGATGACTCTTCCTGTCCAATAGCATGATACTACGGCCCCAAACCCCAGTCGGGTGCCAGTACATCCGCATGAACGAGTCCTGGTACAAACACGCCTCGTCTGCATGACGAGCCGAAGGCGTACTAGTAGAAGGAAGCCCAGTACGAAAAAGGTCCCGGTTCTCCTCCTCCTCACCCATGGGACGTTTTCCTTTGTCTTTGGGAGCCATGAAAGGACAATGAAGCTTTCTCTCTCTACAAGTGAAAAATTAAAAGTTTCATATTCAGAAGAAACAAGCACCTATTCAACTATGCAACCCAAAATTCAGCAACTAGGCGGTAAAATGAGCAACTTCAAGACAAAAATAGAAGAATTTGGACAAGAATCAACTTACCTTGAGGTAGTGGAAGCACTCAACAATGGTGATATTGTTCGACAATGGCTCGGCGAGAGAAGAAGAAGAAGTGAAACGCGAAGAAGAAAATTCGCGACGAAGCTAATTTATTCGCCTCAAGACGAGCGCCGCTAGCGGCGCTCATGAGAGCCGCTAGCGGCCCTCACCAAGAGCCCAGCGTCGCTAGCGGCACTACCATGCCCGCACACGCGGGCCCCTACCTACTGTCCCACGACCTTTTTTTAGCCCAGAAGCCGTTACTCCAGTTCGTTCGCGACAAATATAAGTACCAAGCGCGCGGGAGCAAATTTCTTTGGCCCACAAAATTCTAATTCGACAGTTAGTCCATCTTACGGTACCAATTATTTTCAGATAAAATAAACCCGATTATTTTTGCAGGTGCCAAATACTTGAGACCGGATGTATGCTGCAATGAGTTTTATCGCCCAGAGTGTCAAAATTATAGTAAGCCAGTAAATCTGTCGGCCTCATAAATATCCAAAAAAAAAATCCCAGTGACCCGATGCCCCAATATCCAAAAAAAATAATCCCAATGACCCGATGTCCCAATATCCAAAAAAAAGTCTCAATATCCCAAAAAGCCCAATGTCCTGAAGTCGGGTCACTCAATGATCGCTTAAACTGTCCTTCTACGAGGTTACTTATTATGTGTCAATCAATGATTGCTTAAACTGTTGCAGTTATACTATCCTTTGTTTTTATATGTTTCAATCAATGATTGCATAAGCTATTGCATTTAAATTGTGCATATGTTTTAACTATTTTACAGCCGTCATTTTTTATCGCGTTGTCTCGTCGACTTTTTCGTTTCTTATACAGAGACGGAATCTCGCCATCCACCGAGTGGTGCTTAGCTAGTCATTGTTTGCTCAGAATAAAGCATTCATACTATTCACTCTCACCAATGTTACTTCCCATTTACATCCGTTATTTTTAATCGCGCTGTCTCGTTGACTTTTTCGTTTCTCGTACAGAGACGGAATCTCGACACCCGCCGAGCGGTGTTTAGTCACTGTTTGTCGAAGCAATCTACGTTGATCATTCTCAAAGTATTACTAACTTTTTCTTTCACTCTGAATACAGGTCCCCAACAAACAATTAGGCCATCTACGAGAGGTGTTCTATCCTGCTAACCATAACCTTTATTTTCTCTTGTGTTCACAGAGATGAAATCTTAGCACGCTACGAGCGTGTCCCAACTCAGGTTTTTCTTCATATGCATACATATTGTACACTCTCACACACCGTGTGCACATCACCTCCTGCATGTCGCCTTTGGAATACTTTGATCTTCGCTTTTACTCAAGCTTGATCAAAGTGGGGGCTTCTGTAGACGCCAAGAAAGCGCCTTCAGATTTCTCCTCAAAAGCCCGATGATGAAAGGAGTAATTTATAAACTTGAATACTATTTTTGCTTTAATAGGTAAGATAAGGTCTCAGGTTTTTTCCTCGATCACTCCTTTATTCCGGTCTAATTCAAAAGCCCCGTTCAAGAGCCTTCCAACGACACCTCTTATGCCTTTTTCCGGCTCCCGGTCGCCAAGTTGTGAACCGGGGGTAGAACCGTCTTTTACCGCCCAAGGGTAAAACGATTTTCTCATATTTTTCGGAATACAAAATTCATCCGGAAAATTAAAATAGACCAGATGTCGTCATTATGACGACATCCAGCTGGCTCACCACAGCCGTCAGCGGCCCTGGATTAAAATCCAGAGCCGCTAGCTGTTGTGAGCTGGGCCGCTAGCGGCGCTGGCACAACTTCAGGCCCGATTTTTTTTTCAAGCCCAATTCAAAAATTCGGCTCTTTTCACCCGTCCAGCCCTACTTCCCACGCCTATAAATATGACCCTCCTCCATCAGTTCAAATCACACAGTCTACAGTTGACAACCTCTATTCTCGGTTGAGTACTCCCGAGCTTCTCCCTCTTTCTTCCAAATTTATTCTTGAGATCTTGTCTTTACTATTTTTGTCAAACATAGCCTACAGTTCAGGTACAAACTCCTAAGGGCTCAAATTAAATTAATTGCTTAATTGTTTATTTTTCTAGTAGTTATAAAGTAGATATCATGCTAGTACCCATTTTATTACTTCCTAAATATTGTCTGTATAGTTGTTATGTTGTCTAATTTGTCAAAACGAATGCATGTCTAAATAAGGGTTAAAAATAAATGTTGTGATGCTTGTGATGAACCAATTAATAGTCTAAGTCTAGGTTGTTAATCCGGTTTGCATGAGAATTATGTCTTTAAATTATTAAGCAAACTTGAGTTAGTAGATGCCGTCATAATACGGGTGAGTTGGGTGCCTAACACCTTCTCACCTCGTACCTTTGCCCCCGAACCCTTTATTCTTGGGTACTCATATGTTCTATATTAGCGGGAGTCTTTCTAAAAACATGATCAGTTCACTTATCGCGCTATTGGGTTGTCCCTTCGGTTTGTCTCTTCGATAAAACGCCGATAGCAGATTTGTGACCTCTTTCATGGTTTTTATTCAATTCAAGTCTTTACAAAATCTTTTCTAACTTGATGGTCCCTTGAACTTATCTAAAGCCCCCAGCTTATAAATTTTCTATAAGGACGT
Organism: Tetragonia tetragonoides; assembly: GCA_038025085.1. Classification (NCBI taxonomy): domain Eukaryota; kingdom Viridiplantae; phylum Streptophyta; class Magnoliopsida; order Caryophyllales; family Aizoaceae; genus Tetragonia; species Tetragonia tetragonoides. Next base: position 26,387,161 of record CM076149.1, read on the forward strand.
ACTCCGTGGAAACAGATGGATGGAAAAATCCTGGGTCCTTCCATTAGGGCTCATCCAACAACATCCTAGGGTTCATTAAAACGAAAAACTTAAATAAAAAACAAAGCTTTAATAAACATAAAATTAATTAAAATAACTTACTTGGAAACACAAGGATTTAAGATTGAGCAAAGAGGATGAATTATGAAAGAGGACAAAATTCTTTTTCTTCTTCCCCTTGGTTCGACCGTGCGTGAGAGAGAGAGAGTGAGTGAAGCGTTTTTTTTTTTGTTTAAATTTAGTGATCAGTTGATTAGGAAATAGAGTAGATTTAGGAAACCTAAATCTATCTCTTCTTTATTTCAACAAACTTTCCTAAAATCTCTCCAAAACAAACTCTCCTCAATCCCCACTTTTAGGAAACAATTTTTGAAAATAAAAATCTGATTTCTTTGCCTTACTTTCTGCCATGTGGCCAAAAACATTGGCCCAAATAATTGCCCGTAATTTTGTCCATTACCGAGATTATTAGTCCACAAATCCTTTTTATTTATTTTGGCCCAATTAGGTCCAAAACTAAACACCCACATATTAATTAGGCAATTTATATACTCAAGAGCCAAATTAATATTTTTAAATCCAAAATCCACATTTTCTTAAGTAATCATTATTCTAAAATGAATAATAATACGGGGTATTATAGACTAGTTTGAGACAGTTACGAGGGATGAAGACATCGAGGATCTAGGAGTTTTTGTGGCAACTCTATGGTCAATTTGGAATGCTAGATGTAGAAGTATACGCGGAGATAAGGAGTCTGCTTTTTCCCAACTTTGTGTGAAAGCTTTGAGCTTTTTTGAGGCCTACAGAAAGGCGAATGCTAATACTGAGGTGGATGGAGATAAAATGGGGTAGATTTGAGACCACCTACTGTTGGCCCGTGGAAATTAAACGTTGATGCTGGAAAACAGAATGAGTTGGTGTGGGATGGGGAATAACAATTCTTGATAATGAAGGTGAGCTGGTGACTATGACAGTTCATCAACACACTGGCCATTTTGAATTAGAACTAGAGGAGGCAAGAGCAATGCTTTTTTGACTTGAAGACGGTAAGGGAAGCATGTTATTGTTCGAGTATTGCGGAGGGGGACTGTGCTAGTGTGATCTCTAAGTTCAAACGCCAACCGAGACTACAAGTCCACTTGGTCTGATATTAGATGACATTTTTCTTTGGTCTCTTAAATATGATTTTATAGTTTGGAATTCTGTTCATAGAAATGATTATGTAGTAGCTCATACTATAACAGACTCCAACCTTTTTCTAATTCTGATAGGATATGGTTGGAAGATATGCTAGATGAAATTGTGGAACTGGCTAATTATGATTTATGTAATTTTCCAGCGATGGAATAAAATATGTCTTCTTCCTTTCACAAAAGAAAAAAAAAATCCTAAAAACTAAAGTCATCAGTCATACCCTTTAGCTTGCCAAGAGTAATTATTTATTGACAATAAGGAAGTCCGAGCCCTACATCTTTGTAAATGGGGGATATGAATGTCCATGACTACTGTCAACATATCAAATATATTGCTGACCTTCTTGAGAACGTTGATAGCCCCGTCACTCAGAGACAACTTGCCATCCATACTATCAATGACCTTTCCAAAAAAAATTGACAACATCCACAATGTGTCATACAACATCACAAACTCTTCCCCACCTTCCCTCAATGTCTTTCAGTGCTCATCCACGAAGAGCAAACGGCTTGCCAAGTAACACCATATCACCAGTTCACCACATTGACCACTAGTCCTCCTCCACTATTCCCTATACCCATCCCCACAACCCGACCCCACAATCGTACCCCACCTCTCCCCACCCCTCGGTTGTCCCCCCTCGCACATTTACTCCACCACCAGCCCCACCCACCCCACCTAACCCCCATCTTATCGCCTCCCCAGCCCCGCCAAATCCCCAAGCCCCCTGGTAGTTGCAACTACAAAGGGACTACCAACCGTGGCGGGCGCGTCGAGTCTCGCCCCATGCTCGTGCTTGTTTAGCCGATGGGCTTCTAGCCCACCTCTTTCTAGGTATCGTCGTACTGTCTGCCGGGAGGGTGGTTGCACACGCCACCGACCCTCCATGCGCCACCTGTCACGACCCAACAACCCTCCCCTGACATGCAACTCTCTCCCAGTGGCCCAGGGATTTTAAGGCCTCGCCCCAACTCCTTCCAGCCCGCGGCATACATGGTTCATGCCGCCCCTTCTAGCTCCGCAGGCACGAGTGCACGACGCCTCCTGGTTCCAGTCCGGTCCTGCCTCTTTGGACCTGGTTCCAGGCCGCCTCCTTGAATGACGCTAATAGTAACAAAGGTTTTTTTTTAAATTTGAAATATTAACAGAGTTAAACGACATGACTACCGTGTCTTATATTGTGACAAAAATGACAAACAAGAAATTGGTATGGTAGAAGTTGCATCCTGGAATTATTGTTGTCGAACCGTTGAAACTTGAAACATTGGATTATTTTTCATCTAATTAACCTGATAAGGAAAAAAAAAATAAAAGATTATTATTATTATTATTATTATTATTATTATTATTATTATTATTATTATTATTATTATTATTATTATTATTATTATTATTATTATTATTATTATTATTATTATTATTATTATTATTATTATTATTATTATTATTATTATTATTATTATTATTATTATTATTATTATTATTATTATTATTACAATTCGTCTCCTGTGAGGCCTTCTAGTGACACAACCAAACAATAAAAACCCAGGCGCCAAAATATCATCAGGCCAAATAAAAACCCCCCAGCCCAATTAAAAAAAAAGAAAAAAAAAAAACAGAACCTCCAAATGCTTTCTCAGTCTCGCTCACCTCATGGTTTCTCTCTCCTCGCGCCCTATAATCTCTCTCTCCTTGCGTTCTCTCTCATGGCGAAGACAATTTCGAAGCAATTGATAGGTATGTATTTGATTTGAGTTAATGAGTGATTTTGTTGATTGTGATTCTATAATCATTTGAATTCGAATTTACCACTAAAATCAGGAATAAATTGCGAAATGGCTTAATTTCTTACCTTTATACTAGTTTTAGATTGAGTTAGGGTTTTACTATTGAATTCATTGTTGTCTCCACTATTGATTGTACATTGAGAATTATTTCAGCATATTAGGGTTTCAATTTCTGGTGAATCAAGTTTTTTAGATTATCGAGTTTTGCTTATTTGAGGCGAATTTTCAATGTTTTGATTATAAGTATCATTTTCTATCTTAGAGGTATCAGATTGTTACCTAGACGTATCACACCTCCTATCAGAATTATCAGTATTTTGCTTGTAAGTATCAATAGTTTGTTAGTGGTTAGATAACATGAAAATATTTGATCTACATCATCAAATATCTATATATATGTTAGGAATAATTAAGAAAAATTAGTGTTTGTGATTCTTGGACGAATATGTATGTCTTTATACAAAATGTCCTTAAGTTCAGATTTGTGCATGAATGGGAAATGATTGTGAAGTGAATGCTTTAAAATGCTCCTAAGTATGTGTATTTAAGTTAATATTACTTAGTATGCATATTGACACGAATTTAGGTGTATCTATGTCTCGATTTTTATTTGTGGTCGAAATATGCTCATGTATTATGAGTGTCACTATCAGTATTAGTTTTTGTATTAACTGTATCAGTTTTTTGCTTCAATGTATCAGTATGTTATCAGGCACAATATTACCAAAGTGGTTACTTTATATACCAGTTCTTAGCCTATTGGGTATCAGTTTTGGAGTTACAAGTATCAATTCAATTTCTTTCATACTATAGTTTTGTTGCCTCTTATTCACATGCTAAACAAATGCATATTGTTTGTAGTATTAGTTTTTTGCGATAAAGTATCAGTTTTGTTAACTGAAGTATTAGTTTTTTTTTACTTGTTTGAAGTAAAAGCCTGATAGTAGATGGAGAAGAATCAAGTTTTAGAATTCAGTATTCAAACAGGGCAAATTCAGCATCCACAAAGCTAAACTACTCTGCGAGGGCCGGTTGACAATGTTTCTTGGAAGAACCTTATATGTTCTAACTTGACACCACCAAAACATGTGTTTATTCTCTGGTTGGTACCACAAGGGCAATTGAGAACCAAAGATAGATTTGATCGCTTGGGGGATGCAATGTTCTGCAACATGTGTGATGTGTAAAGCACATGAAGAAGCTCTTTCACAACTCTTTTTTGCTTGCTCCTTTACTCCATGTGTGGGGCAGCAGGTGTTTCATTTGCTCGGTTTGATAGAAATGTTCTGCCATGGGAGTAAGAGATAACTCGGGTGTTAAAGAACAAAAGAGGAAGGCATGGAAGAATGATTCTTCAAATTAAGTTCCATTGTTGTCTGTGAGTTCAGAGAAATCAGAAGCTGACATGCTTCCTTGACAGCTTGTGATGTAAATAATGCCTTACTTTTAGTATTTTTTGACTATGATTTCTTTTTGTAGATTGGAATAGCTGTATTTGGCCTCCTTCATGTCTCCGAGAGGTCCTTGGGTTTTTTTTTTGTTTTTTTTTTTTTTTTTTTTTTTTTTTGCTGTAAGGTTGTAATGAGTGATGTGAGATGGGTCATATTTTGTAACTTTTCATGGTGATCAATACAAGTTATTTGTTAATTGCCAAAGATTCACATACTTTGATTTATTCTAGTATCACTATTCTATTATGTAGTACCACTTTTAGTATTTGGAGTATTACATTTCGTTCATACAATATCACTTTTATTTTTTCCAGTGTTACTTTTCTATTTTTAGCTCTTGGAGTATCACTTTTAGTTTGAGTATCACATTTCTTTTATTTTTTTTTCCAGTATCATTTTCATGCTATGCGGTATCACTTTCACCTCTTGGAGTATCAGTTTTAGTTACAAAAAAGAATCATTTTTATTTTATACGATTCTTGGAATATCACCTATATCACAATAATCATTTTTATTTCTTCCAATATCACTTACATACTTAGCATTCCAAAAGTGATACAAAAAATACACTAATATTATTTAGTCAATAAGCTATACATTTGTATTTTTTCCTTTTCAAATAGGAAAGTAGTACTTGTTCAAAAAGTGATACTATTGAGTTAACTACTAATACTATTGCATTTTGAAAGTGATACTTTAAGTTCGGTTTGTTTTAATTGATATTATTCATGACATTAGAAAAAAAAATTGATACATAATATTCAAAATGTGATACAGAAGATTGAAAAACTAATACTTTTAAGTCTAAAGCCAATACTTTGATTTATTGTTTTTTAAATAAAAAAATTGATACATAATATTCAAAATGCGATACGTGGGGTGGAAAAACTAATACCTTCTGGTTTAAAAGTGATACTTTGAAATCAGTTTCTTTTAATGATAAATTGATACATAATATTGAAAGATTGATACGTAGGATTGCAAAACTAATACTAATAAGTCTTCAACTAATACTTTGATTGTTTTATATTTTTTATATAAAAAAGTGATACATAATATGCAAAATGTGTTACGTAGGATTGAAAAACTAATACATTCAAGTATAAAAGTGGTACTTTGACTTATATTTGTTTTAATAATACATTGACACATAATATTCAAAAAAAGATATGTAGGATTGAAAAACTAATACAAATAAGTCCAAAATTAATAGTTTTATTTTTATTTATAATGAAGTATCATATTTCTTTCTTCTAGTATCTGTAGACACCCTAATCGGTTCTCATCCCCTGGCACCGCAACGCCCGATGATGATGGTAATGGATTAACATGGACGTAAGTAGAAAAGGACATTGCTCAGAAATCTAGACCAAATTCCCTGAAACCTCAGTCTTTGGATAGCCCTTGTTATAAGGATTCCAACGCCTTTGACCTTGCCTCAATCAGGTTCCCGGATCAAGAGATATCGCGTCTCAAAGATTTGGGTCAAAATCGCTCAATCCCGACCCCCTGGGTCAGCCCAAGGGCAATTTCGTAATTTACAGATCACCAAAAAGTCAAAAAACCCTAGTCACGCGTGCACCGTCAGGTCCAGCGGCTAACACGACCTGTCCGGCTGCTAGCCCGTGACAGCGGGGGCCATTAGGCCAGCTGCTGAGCCCCGGCGGCCAGCCGTTGAGCCCCGGCGGCCACCGCGGGCCCCAGATGCCCTCCGTGTGCCCGCTGAACCAGTTTTTTGGCTGGGCCGAGTTTTGGCGTCGGGCTTCTTGGCCCAAGTCCCTAAATCCGTCCCCTAACTCTATAAATACTCCCTTTCACCCTCTTTTGCAGGGGGCAGCCAATTTATAATTTTGAGAGCATTGAGAGCACATATTTTCCCCAAATCAAAGAGAATTCAGAAATCTGAAGATTCAAGGAAGCAATATACCTAGCCTAGCATCCAAGATCGAAGAGCAATTCCAATTCTACTAGTCCCGTTCGAACCGAACGTCCAGGTTAACCATCCTCAGGGCCTAATTCTGTATTAAATCTCTTATTTGCTGTTTATTAATCATGTTTTATTTAGCTTTTGATTATGGTTGAATAAATTTGCATGCTTTGGACTTTGCACATAATTATGCATGATTAGTTAATATAAAGTTTGCGTCTTTTTATTAGTTTATGCAAGTTTGCATCTTTTCGTAGTTTTTGCATGCATATAGTAGCCTCCTAGGTTTATTTTAGCATAAAGTTATCATCTTTACATTATTATTATTCTCTTGAAGATACTAACGGTTTTTATTAATGTGCATATGCAATACATGGCGCGTTTAGCAAAGTTGGTAGGTTGGAGCGTTAATTTTATGCTTTATATCATGTTTGTGCCTGTCAATAGAATACATGTAAATTGGATATAAATCGTGCAAAGTGTAAACGTAGGTAATTTGGTTGTTCTTAACCCGCCTAGTTAATTTAGGATCATTGGACGACCGGATTTGTATGGAACCATATAGCATAAATAAATACTTGACATGGATAAGCTTCGTAGAGGCCGTTAATACTGGCGATTTAGATGAGATTCGTTTTATTTATTTCATACCTACATCCCCGAACTCAATATTTAGTCCCCATGGGCATGAGTCAATTCCCAATAGGAATTGGATGCACTTTTAATGGTTCCAATTGCTTCCTTAAAAATTGGTGGCGGCTTCTTATTTGCAAATTATTGTTCTTTATAATTAATTTGAATCGCATGCGGCATATATTTAAGAACCATTAATTCCAACTAAAAATCGGAAACGCGTCGGAAAGGCGAGGGTTCTTACAGTGGCGACTTCACTGGGGACTTAATAAGAGGATGTAATTCGAACACTTATCCATGTCAATGATTTATTTTTAGCTATTTGGTTCAATTACCGTACGTGTTAATTTTCTTTGATTTTTGCATCCATATCATTCATATTGTATGCATTATCTTTGCAAGATGTCGAAAGACATCACCACATCATTATAGGATCTATCCTTTGGAACATTGTCTATGACTTAGGCCAGTGACCCACTCGGTCCGAATTACCTTTGCATATAGTCGTGTTCCACCCCATGACATTTACATGTTTCCATTCGAGATATGTAAAACGGTACGTCTAGTTTTACTATGCACCCCATAGATGACAAAACGCATCTGGTCATGGGTTACCTTATCCAACCATAGATTGTGTCAAACTATTGCATTATGTCTCATAGTCCATATCAAGGTGCTAATTGTTTTATTTGCCATATTATTAATTGTTTCCTTGCTGTGTGATTAGTTTCCATAGAATATTAGGACTAGATCCTCCCTTAGGATTCTTTTATTGAGTCATGGTTAGGGAAGGTTTCCCTTTTGTTTGCTTGTACGTTTGGTCAGGTTTACAAATAGAGTCTAGGATCTTATCTTTTTAGGAAGCAGGATCCCTGTATGACTCCGACGATGCTAGTGACCATGTTAGGAAGGCGTTCCTTTCCATAAGAATTAGATTGCATGCAAATAACATATTCCCGTCAATGATCTTTCACCAAATAAAAAAAGAGTCCAATTTCATTCCATATGCAAGTCAATAGTATTTCTCTTTTTCTAAAAATTAGGGAATTTTATCGCATATGCAAGTCAAGAGTATTTATAATTCTAATAGAGTCGAAAGATCATTGACTAGATGTAACACCCCCGAATTTACAACGATTTCCTGGGAACTATCGACGTCGCTACCCACGACTCGACACCACTGAACCGTCACAAACCCAAGGGCGTTACTGCAACATTTATCACTAAGGAGTAAATGCTAAGCAGAAAGAAAGACTAGGTATCAAAAGGAGCTTCTAAGGAACTAATTAATCTAAACAGTTATTATCAGAGTTGTCTATATAGTGAGCTAAAACCATTAACCAATTTTTTTACAACTGGCCTTTAAGGGCAAAACCAAATCCAATAAATAAATAATAATCCCACGATCTAATCCAACAGAAACAGTTCTATAAACCGACGCCAACTCTAACCTTCCAAGCTGTACGTCCTCAATCAATCTAAACCTGCACTTTGGTTTCCGTGACGGAAACAAAAATACAGAAGAAACGAAAAGAAACAAAAGAGAAACAAAAATCAGATAAACTGAATAAACGTCATCCGTACCCAGTAAAAATATTTCGCAAACCTTACCTAAGGGTTTAGAAGAATCATTGAAATTCATTTGCATACGCACATAAGCAGATAATCAAGCATACGCATAACGACATTCTTTTACATACAATTCTTGTATAGGGATCATACGCAATACGACATAGACAATCCGTCTTGATTAGAGAGATGTAAGAGAGCTTATAAAACAGCGATTTTCCATACTGTTTATCGAAGATACAATCATGCCATGGACTTAATGACTCTAGTGTGCACACTACCTCTAGTACAATTAGACGAGCCTAGAGGACTTAATAAATGGGGAGAATGATCCGTCCCAGACACACTGTGAGGTGCCCATAAGTAACTTGGGAATCACTCATCCCTTGAACTACACCATTAGGTGTAATCCCGATAGCTTGACTACTCCGATGGATCCATTAGGAGTCTTACTCTCATTTAATTCAATTCACATAATTTGCATTGGTTGACATAGGTGGTACTACGAGACCACGACTTACTAATTCATTTCATGCTCTAGACAATGAATAGTAATTAACGACGATAATGATAATTCAATTTGATGAGAATTAAATATGCTTTAATTCAATAACGACGATAGTTCAATAACGAAGACAAGTAATGTATAGCCAAATTTCGACAGCACTTCGGCAGGGTAACACGATATCCAAAAATTCACAAACCATCAACGACATTCAATCAATAATAGATAGGTGCTCACTAGCACTCAATAATACCCATACCAATTAGCACTTATTTAATAACATAATAATACTAATAATTCACCATTCCACAATTGTCCAATAATCATCATATGGACTAATTAGTTCCCAAAACATGATAAAATAAACATGCTAATTATAAATCATATTTACAGCGGTAAACATGCTTAAGAAATCTCATAATAACGACGATATAATTTAATCATGCTTAGCATATTAAATTCACAACAAAATTCCCAATTAGCACATAACACATCAAAATAGTTTTGATGGGGCTTTGTAAGAAGGTAGGTATGAGCGCTTACCACTAGTATGCTACCAACAGTAAGTATGCTCCAACCAATCGACCATAATCACGCTTGCTCGTTAGGTCCTAATTCAAAACAATTACCGAATCAGTATTTATTAAATAGAAAATACAAACACTAACGAAATCTCAGTCTGATATTTTTATTAAATTTCTTGATTTATTCCAACCAATCTAGGCTTTTGAAAATCCGAATTCGGGTACTGAACGAGTACAGAAAAATAAAAACATTAAATCTAAATTACTGAAAATCGAATTAATAATTACGTAAGATAAAAAAACGAAACCCTAACTTCCAAACTAGGTCTAGGTCACGGCTACCCATGCATGGGACCCATAACCTGACCCAACATCACCACCACCACCCACTGGCCACCATGGCTGGTGGTGGTGGTTGCCGGTGCTCCGGCGAGGAGAGGAGAGAAAAAACGCGAAGAGAGAGAGAAAGAGAGTGCGAAAGAGAGAAGGAGAGAAAGGAAGAAAGAGAGAGCCAGGGGCTCGGTGCCGTGGCCTGAGCCATCACCGGCGACCACCCAGGCACGGCCTGGTGGTGCCGTGGTGGCTCGCGGCGGTGCTGTAACCAGAACAGGGGAGGGGAACCAAAAGAGAGCAAGGGGAAGAGAGAGGGAAAACGCGAGAGAGAGAAGGAGAGAGAAGGAGTTATCGGCGGTGAGGGGTGGCCGGCGGTCCTCCGGTGCTCAGGCGGCAGTGAGGAGAGAGAGAGAGAGAGAGCTCGGTTGAGGGAGAGAGAGAGAAGGTCGTGAGGGAGAGAGGAAGAGGACGGGTGAGAGAGAGAGAGAATGTGTGAGGGTTTGGCTCAGTTTGCAAAACTAATCAATTGACTCACCATTTTCCTTATATAGGCCCTCAGTCAACCTAAGTCAAGGACTACTAGGTTTAGAAATTTAATTAATAATTTTCTGAATTAAAAAGCTAATTAAAACTAATTAAAACTATATGAATAATTCTTATTCATATATGAATCATTTTAATTAAACTCCTCAAAATTAATAAAGGGAATTTATGAAAGTCCCATGATAATAATTAATATTATTATGGCTTTAATTGAATAAATTGAATCCTCAAATGAATATACGATTTGATCTCCGAAACTATTTATAAATCATTTATAAATCGATATAATAATTATAGAAAATATTGGGGTATCACATTCTACCCTCCTTAAAAGAAGTTTTTGCCCGAAACTTGAGACATAAAGTAGTCACTTCCCAAAACACAACGAGTTTACCATACGAAGGTATAAAACAATTTCTAGGACACTAACATATGCAAGATGAGCAAGTACGATCGTGATTCTAAGTTCAGTAACATGCACCATGCAATGCTTGAACATGCAATTCGTGCAAAGCGATAAACAAAACACGCTAAAATACTAAAATTTTGAGGCGTGACATTCTACCCTCCTTAAAAGGAGTTTCGTCCCGAAACTCAAGTGGGACTAGTACCTTCTAGGAAGAGGTCTGGATACTTCTCGCACATCATGGATTCAGCTTCCCATGTTTCTTCCTCTTGACCTTGTCGAGACCAAATGACTTTGACGATAGGAATAGTCTTTGTTCGAGTTGAACGCTCTTTGCGGTCCACTATCTTGATAGGACGCTATTCATAAGTCAAACTTCCATCTAGGTCGATCGCTTCAGGTTGAACGACATGAGTTGGATCATGTACGTATCGCTTCAATTGAGAGACATGAAACACACTATCGACTTGCAAGTTCCACAGGTAAAGCTAGTCGATAAGCAACCTCACCAATCCTTTCCAGGATCTCGTAAGGACCAATGTAACGAGGACTCAATTTCCCCTTACGACCAAAACGCATGACACCTTTGGTAGGAGATACTCGCAAAAGTACCTTGCTTCCCACCTCAAACTCTTCAGGTCTACGACCTCTATCAGCGTACATTTTCTGGCGATCTTGAGCACTACGCATCTTCATCGCTTGAATAACTTTGACCACATCGACGGTCTAATGGATCATTTCAGGACCCAAAGCTGCAGTTTCACTAATATCGTTCCAACAAACGGGCGATCTACACTTCCTACCATACAATGCTTCATATGGCGCTCGATCAATACTTGAATGATGACTATTGTTGTAAGAAAGCTCGATCAACGGAATGTGTTTATCCCACGAGCCTTGATACTCGAGAGCACACGCGCGTAGCATATCCTCCAAAGTCTGAATCGTCCTTTCCGTCTGACCATCAGTTGCATGATGAAAAGCAGTACTGAACTTCAATTTGCTTCCAAAAGCTTCTTGCAATTTCCGCCAAAAGTGCGATAGAAATCTCGAATCTCTATCTGAAACAATATCTTCTGGAACACCATGAAGTCTCATGACTTCCTTGACGTAAGCATCCGCTAGCTTCTCCATTTCCCAAGTGTCATTCATTGGGATGAATCTCGCAATTTTCATCAAACGATCTATAACGACCCAAATGGCGTTGTTCTTCTTCTGTGTCAATGGTAAACCCATGACAAAGTCCATTGAAATCGAATTCCATTTCCACGTAGGAACTTCAAGCGATTGTATCATTCCACTAGGTCTCTTGTGTTCGGTCTTGACCTTCTGGCACGTTAGACACTTAGCAACGAACTCAGCGACATCTTGCTTCATACCTCTCCACCAAAACATTTGGCGAAGATCTTTGTATAGCTTGTCTCCACCAGGATGTACAGAATAAGGTGTATTGTGAGCTTCACCTAGAATCTGACTCTTGATCTCCGGGTCATTTTGCACACAGACACAATCGCGGAATCTCATGACAACCTCTTGACCAATAGAAAAGTCCTCGGATCTACCCTCGTCCTTGTGGTGTAGAATCCGTTGAAGATCCTCATCTGCACTCTGTTTATCCTTGATCTCGTCAAGCAAGGTTGGTCGAACTGACATATGCGCTAAGGTACATTGAACGTCACCTTTCAGCACTATCTCCACGTCTAGACTCTGCAAGTCACGAATGATCTCCTTCGGAAGTACTAAAGCAGTGTTCAACGAATGACGAGTCTTTCTACTCAAAGCGTCAGCTACCACGTTAGCTTTCCCTTCATGATACTGAATATCGATGTCGTACGCCGTCAACAACTCTAGCTATCTTCTTTGTCGCATATTCAATTTCTTTTACGTGAATATGTACTTGAGACTCTTGTGGTCCGTACAAAATAAAGCCCTCCTCTCTCAGTTCAAAAAAACTCAGTGTACAGTTGACAACCTCTATTCTCAGTAGTATTGACTTTGAGCTTCCCCCTCTTTCTTCCAAATTCATTTTTTGCTTGAGATCTATTTTTACTGTTCAATTGCTAAATAGCCTACAGTTCAGGTACTAAACTCCAGAGGGCTCAAATTAAATTAATTGTTTAACTGTTTATGTTCTAGCAGTCAAAATGTAGATATCATGCTAATCATGCTTTTTATTGCTTCCTAAATAATGTACTTCAATTCTGTTAATAAGCATGTCTAGCTGTTGTAATGCTCGACTTGCCAATCGAATGCATGCCTAAATAAGGGTCAATAATAAATGTCGTGATGCTTGTGATAAACCAATTAATGTCTAATCTAGGTTGTTAATCTTGTTTGTGTGGGAATCATGTCTTTAAATTGTTATGCAAACTTGAGTTAGTTGAGACCATCATAAAACGGGCGAGTTGGGTGACTAACACCTTCCCACCTCGTACCTTTGCCCCTGAACCCTTTATTCTTGGGTATTCATATGTTTTACATGACCGGGAGTCTTTCTAAAAACATGATTATTTCACTTTTCCTGCTATTGGGTTGTCCGTTTGGTAAAACGCCGGTGGCAGAATTGTGACCTCTTTCATGCTTTTTATTCAATTCAAGTCTTTTCAAATGCTTTTCTAACTTGATAATTCCTTGAACTTATCTAAGCCCTCAACCTACGTAGTTTCTATAAGGATCACTCAGCGAAAGCGAGGCCAAAAGTTCCCGGGAAAACTTCTAACCTCGGTCACGCTCTTCGGTGCGGACCAGTCTATAACAACTCTAATCTTTTCCGGGTCAACAGCTACTCCACTCTTAGACACCACGTGTCCTAAGAAAGAAACAGTTTCTAACCAAAACTCCCACTTTGACAACTTCGCGTAACGTTGATGTCATCGTAGAATCTCCAAAACGGTACGCAAATGTTGCTCGTGCTCAGCAGCGTTCTTCGAGTAGACCAAAATATCGTCAATGAAGACAACTACGAACTGATCGAGATAAGGCTGGAACGTACGGTTCATCAAATCCATAAACTTTGCAGGTGCGTTCGTCAACCCAAAAGGCATAACTGTGAAATCATAGTGTCCATACCTCGTCCTAAACGCGGTCTTTGGAATGTCAGGCTCAGAAATCCTGAGTTGATGGTATCCCGAACGTAAGTCGATCTTTGAGAAGACAGTCGCTCTACGCAGTTGGTCGAATAGGTCGTCAATCCTCGGCAGTGGATAACTATTCTTGATCGTAATCTTGTTCAGCTCGCGGTAGTCTATACACAGTCTCATACTACCATCCTTCTTACGCACAAACAAAACAGGTGCACCCCAAGGCGATACACTAGGACGTATGTATCCTTTGTATAGTAGTTCCTCGAGTTGCGTCTTCAGTTCTTTCATCTCTGCAGGAGCCATACGATACGGAGTTTTCGAAATCGGAGCAGAACCTGGAGCTAGGTCGATCGTAAAGTCGATAATGCATTGCGGAGGCATTCCGGGAATCTCGTCTGGAAAGACGTCAGCGTACTCTGAAACATTTGGGATAGATTTTGAAACTTCAGCTTCTCGACTTGTATCCACTACATGACATAGGTAAATTTCTTCACCATTAGTCGTGCATTCCTTTGTTTTCATGGTCGCCACTACCTTCAACTTTGGCTTGACCACGACTCCTTTGTAGGTAATCCTCTTACCATGCGGTCCACGTAACGACACACGTTGTTCGTAACATGCTAACTTAGCCCTATACCTGGCTAAGCAATCCATTCCCAAAATCACATCGAAATCCTTCAAGTCCATCTGAATCAAATCCGCAGGCAAATCGGAACCAGCTATCCTAATCGGACACTTTTCGTACAACGCTTTACAATTTACAATCGTGCCATTTGGCATCCTCATATTCGCACTATACACAGAACTAGGCTCTAAACCTATCTTAGATGCAAAGCTCTTAGAAAGAACAGAATGCGTTGCACCACTATCAAACAAAACAAAAGCAGGTTGAGAGTTAACGAGAAAAGTACCAGCGATCACATTCGGGTTCACCTCAGCTTCATTGCGGTTTATCACATAGACCCTTCCATTTACCCCTCTGTTGTTGTTGTTGTTGTTGTTGTTGTTGTTGTTGTTGTTGTTGTTGTTGTTGTTGTTGTTCTGCACAGGGTTGGCAGGTGCGAGAAGTTGTGCTTGATTATTCGCAGCAGGAGCAGTAGTATTGTTGCAGTTGTTGTTGTTGTAACCCCCATTTCCACGGTAGTTACCACCATTTCCGCGATTAGCATTTCCATTTCCATTTCCACCACGATCAAAGTTATTATCGCGGTTCTAACCATTGTCGTTCCTTCCTCGACTCCAGCATTCAAAAGCTTTGTGACCAGGCTTGTTGCATTCGTAGCATTGAAGTACATCGCCACGACAGTTCTTGCCAGGATGCGTTTTGTTGCAGTGACTACAAGGCATATTCCTCCTAGCTAAGATCGTAGCTCTATGGTTGTTTGAGTCACATTCCTGTTCCCGTTGTGGTTCTGACCACCTTGGTTGTTGTGATTGCCGTTGTTCGGCCTTGGCCTCTTGTCTGCGTCACTCGACTGGGAAGAACTCCCTTCGTCACGTTTATTCTTTCCGAGCAACGAATCACGACGATCCACAGCACGCTCTTGGTTCAAGGCTTTCTCGTACGATCCTTGGAACGTCAGCGAGTTTCCCATCACAAAATGCTGAATATCCCACTTCAAACCATCTTCGAACCTCTCGACACGCTCAGCTTCGGTAGTCACCAAGTTAGGTGCAAAAGCAGCAATTGGTTGCGTACTCAGATACAGATAGCTTCCCTTAATACATATTCTCGAATTCCCGTTGCTTCTGGCGATGGACAGCTCTAGGATAGAATCTTTCACGAATAGCCTCTTTGAACTTGGTCCACCCGAAATCCTCGGTAGGAAGCAGCTCAGTTCCCACATCGCTCCACCACTTATTGGCCTCACCCTTCACGTAGTACGTGGCGGTGTTGACCTGCGTGTTGTCGGGCCGACTAGTCGCCCTAAACAGCTTTTCGAACTCAATAATCCAGTTCTCAAGCTTGGTGGGCTCAGAGCCACCCTCAAACGTCGGAGGTTTGAGTGCATCGAAATCCCTAAAGTTGTGCATCTCGGGGTTCTGCGCATTGCGATCTTGCTCTTGGTGCTCTAATTGGCACGTGATATGCTCCACGACGTTGGTAAGACCCACTTCTAGTCTCGCGAGTCGGTCTTGAGTTGCCATTATAACAAATCTGAGACATACAAGAGCCATGGTTGATCACCATTTCAGCAAGGTTGGCACGTTCGACCCAATTTAAGGTCTATCTGAGAGATATAGGTTATAATTGAAACCAATCTCTTAACATTTAGCAATTAGCATATAAATTCCAATGATCGACCTTACATTGTAGGTCTAAGCAACATACTTGCTTTGAATGTTCTCAGTTCTCATGCATAATAGTTCGATATGTAATAACAAAGTAGACGCATTGGTCTCACACGATTGATAAGCAATAACATTCACATTTCGCACATCGAGGCTCCATACTATTTTAGTAGGGCAATAAACAATGACATTTGATTGCATACAATACATGCTTAACCTTTGGCTCACATTCAATATGATCATGCTCAATGAAAATTTTGCCATAACTCCGACATGGATTTTCCATCATGTCTAGGCAATACGAGATAGCATTATGAAGCTATGAGTCAACCATGCAATTATGTGATAAAACGATCATATAAAACAAATTCTCAACGATATCATATAATCAAATGAAGTAGTCTTGCAATGAGACTAGTTGCAAGTAAATAATAGTCAAAATATTTGTTGCCTATGCAACTACACCAATCATAAAGATTTGACCACGCAGGGCCATCACAATAGTTTAAATGTTCACTAAAACTCAAGTAAAACTACTAAATCAATCATCTAGTTACACTTGACACTAGCACGCATCTTCTTGGCACTAGGGGACTCATCCTGATCGTCCTTCTTTCGAGGCTTCACCTCCTTGCAGGGCGTGTACGGATAGGCATAACCACCGAACTTTTGAGGCATGAAACGCTTCCTAAAGTCGTAGGCGTGTTTGCGCTTCTTTGTCCAGCAAGTCTCGCACATGTCCTTTGGCGCAGGAACTAGCACGCGGTTCACCTTCCATTCGAACTCGGACAGGCATAACTCAGCTGCAACGCCTTTAAAGCATAGACACCATCTCGTACCTTCACTATACTTCTTCTCGTGGAGATGACCACTCTTAGAGATCACGTCGTCGTACGTCTCCTTGATTTCCATCCAAGGATGGATGTTAGGCAGACCAGCCAGCAGTAGCTCTACCCATAAGCCTTCTTGTAGCCTCGTGCGGTTCTCGTACTAATAACTCTCGGTCGTAGTATAAGCACGTCGTATGTAGATACGTATATCCTCAAGCTCAGCATCAGTAGCAAAGAATGGTTCCATAGGAGGAGACCAATCCGCAGCAGGAGTAGGTGCAGCAGTAGTAGGTGCAGTAGTAGGTGCAATGTTGTTATCGCTCTCAACACCAATATCTTCCAACTCCGGCATGTCATCATGCTCATCCGGTGCGGTATGCTCAGAGGGATCTTCCTCTTCATCCACATATGCAGCAGGTGCGGCAACTGGAGCAGCAACAGGCGCAGGTATGCGCGCGGGTACAGGTGCGGCTATTGGCGCAGGGTGCGCGGCCTCAGCGCGAGCGGCCATCACGGGCGTGGCGCGATCTTGCACGGTTCCGTGGCGTACGTTCGCGTCGTTTCCTGTCGATTCACTATCCGATGAAGCAACATACGCGGCAAGTGGTGCACGATGGGCTAAGGCGCATGCCCCTTGGTGTGCAGTCGTCATTCTAGCGGTCTTTCTTGTCTTTACCATCTAAAGGTAGACAATCAAACAATGAGAACATTATAAATCACAAGCAAAGTGATTTCAAATAATTCCTATCTTCTAGGACTACTACGCTCAACGGCTTTAATAATATTTTATTTTCCCCAACTTCAAACTAATATTTATTAATTCATTTATTAATACTAGATGTAACACCCCCGAATTTACAACGATTTCCTGGGAACTATCGATGTCGCTACCCACGACTCGACACCACTGAACCGTCACAAACCCAAGGGCGTTACTGCAACATTTATCACTAAGGAGTAAATGCTAAGCAGAAAGAAAGACTAGGTATCAAAAGGAGCTTCTAAGGAACTAACTAATCTAAACAGTTATTATCAGAGTTGTCTATATAGTGAGTTAAAACCATTAACCAAATTTATTACAACTGGCCTTCAAGGGCAAAACCAAATCCAATAAATAAATAATAATCCCACGATCTAATCCAACAGAAACAGTTCTATAAACCGACGCCAACTCTAACCTTCCAAGCTGTACGTCCTCAATCAATCTAAACCTGCACTTTGGTTTCCGTGACGGAAACAAAAATACAGAAGAAAAGAAAAGAAACAAAAGAGAAACAAAAATCAGATAAACTGAATAAACGTCATACGTACCCAGTAAAAATATTTCGCAAACCTTACCTGAGGTTTTAGAAGAATCATTGAAATTCATTTGCATAGGCATTACGACATTCTTTTACATACGATTCTTGTATAGTGATCATACACAATACGACATAGACAATCTGTCTTGATTAGAGAGATGTAAGAGAGCTTATAAAACAGCGATTTCCCATACTGTTTATCGAAGATACAATCATGCCATGGACTTAATGACTCTAGTGTGCACACTACCTCTAGTACAATTACACGAGCCTAGAGGACTTAATAAATAGGGAATGATCCGTCCCAGACACACTGCGAGGTGCCCATAAGTAACTTGGGAATCACTCATCCCTTGAACTACACCATTAGGTGTAATCCCGATAGCTCGACTACTCCTAGGGATCCATTAAGAGTCTTACTCTCATTTAATTCAATTCACATAATTTGAATATAGGTGGTACTACGAGACCACGACTTACTAATTCATTTCATGCTCTAGACAATGAATCGTAATTAACGACGATAATGATAATTCAATATGATGAGAATTAAATATGCTTTAATTCAATAACGACGATAGTTCAATAACGAAGACAAGTAATGTCTGGCCAAATTTCGGCAGCACTTCGGCAGGGTAACACGATATCCAAAAATTCACAAATCATCAACGACATTCAATCAATAATAGATAGGTGCTCCCAAGCACTCAACAATACCCATACCAATTAGCACTTATTTAATAACATAATAATACTAATAATTCACCATTCAACAATTGTCCAATAATCATCATATGGACTAATTAATTCCCAAAACATGATAACATTGACATGTTAATTATAAATCATATTTACAGCGGTAAACATGCTTAAGAAGTCTCATAATAACGACGATATAATTTAATCATGCTTAGCATATTAAATTCACAACGAAATTCCCAATTAGCACATATCACATCAAAATAGTTTTGATGGGGCTTTGGAAGAAGGTAGGCATGAGCGCTTACCACTACTACGCTACCAACAGTAAGTATGCTCCAACCAATCAACGATAATCACGCTTGCTCGTTAGGTCCTAATTAAAAACAATTACCGAATCATTATTTATTAAACATGAAAATACAAACAGTAACTAAATCTCATTCGGATATTTTTATTAAATTCTTTGATTTATTCCAACCGATCCAGGCATTTCAAAATCCGAATTCGGGTTCCGAACGAGTACAGAAAAATAAAAACATTTAATCAAAATTACTGAAAATCGAATTAATAATTACGAAAAATACAAAAACAATACCCTAACTTCCAAACTAGGTCTAGGTCACGGGTACCCATGCATGGGACCCATAACCTGACCCAACATCACCACCACCACCCACTGGCCACCATGGCCGGTGGTGGTGGTCGTCGGTGCTCCGGCGAGGAGAGGAGAGAAAAAACGCGAAGAGAGAGAGAAAGAGAGTGCGAAAGAGAGAATAAGAGAAAGGAAGAGAGAGAGAGAGCCAGGGGCTCGATGCCGTGGCCTAGGCCATCACCTGCGACCACCCAGGCACAGCCTGGTGGTGCCGTGGTGGCTCGCGGCGGTGCTGCGACCAGAACATGGGAGGGGGAACCAAAACAGAGCAAGGGGAAGAGAGAAGGAAAACGCGAGAGAGAGAGAAGGAGAGAGAGGGAGTTACCGGCGGTGAGGGGTGGCCAATGATCCTCCGGTGGTCAGGCGGCAGTGAGGAGAGAGAGAGAGAGAGCTCGGTTGAGGGAGAGAGAGAGAAGGTCGTGAGGGAGAGAGGAAGAGGACGGGTGAGAGAGAGAGAGAGAGAGAGAGAGAATGCGTGAGGGTTTGGCTCAGTTTGCAAAACTGATCAATTGACTCACCCTTTTCCTTATATAGGCCGTCAGTCAACTTAAGTCAAGGACTACTAGGTTTAGGAATTTAATTAATAATTTTCTGAATTAAAAAGCTAATTAAAACTAATTAAAACTATATGAATAATTCTTATTCATATATGAATCATTTTAATTAAACTCCTCAAAATTAATTAATGCAATTTATGAAAGTCCCATAATAATAATTAATTTTATTATGGCTTTAATTGAATAAATTGAATCCTCAAATGAATATACGATTTAATCTCGGAAACTATTTATAAATCATTTATAAATCATAATAATTATAGAAAATATTGGGGCATCACACTAGAATATGCTACTTACATAAAATCGCGTCTTACCCAAAATATCACCATGTTGAGGATTAGTGCTAGATTCTCTTCCCACATTTGTTTTAAAATAAAACTCTTTTTTTTTATTATGTGGAGGTTCTCGTTTATTTTCTATTTTCTTAAACGGGCCTTTTTATGTCCAGAATTGGTAGAAGTAGAGATCCTGGTCCTAGGGAGTGGGAGAGAGACGAGTCCAGCAAGAGGTTAGTCCGCAAGTTGTCGTTCGAACCTTCACCACAAGCACAGTTCGTGGACCCCGTTTGGCTCGATTACCTTCGCACACCGCCACTGTCACCTCAAGCCTCACCACCCGGTTCACCTAAGTCCACTATGTCTAGAGACGCTGGGAGAACCGCTGACCAAAAGATGGATGACCTTTTAGCCCAAATGGTCGCCATGAATGCTAGATTCACTGATATGGAAGCCCGTGTCGGCAAGTTGGATCCCCCTACTAAAGATGATGATGAGCCCAAGCCCGATGGGGAAAAGGTCGAACCCTCCACTAAAGAGGTCCAAGAGCTTCAAGCGAAGCTGAACAGGCTTGAATCTGTCTTAGGCAAGAGTTGTGTCATCAACGACATGATCATTAATTCTGAAGGCTATGCTCCCCACATCAAAGGAAAATTGCCCACTAAGTTCTCCATGCCTGAAGTTCCCACATTCAAAGGAACCGACGATCCACAAGATCACATTAGAGTTTTTACTACTGCATTGGGCCTTAGAGGCATTGAACAAGAGCTGTATGTTCACCTCTTTCCCCAAACCTTGGATCCTGCTGTCAGGGCCTGGTTCTTCAAGTTGCCCACCCAAAAGTTAGAAAAATGGGAAGACCTATCCACACTATTCCTCCAGAGATATGCTGACAATGTCTTGCCACCCATGACATTAAGAGAGTTGGACATCACCAAGCAAGGTGACAAGGAAGGATTCACTAGTTTCATGAGAAGATGGAGGACTAAGGTAGCCGAAATGATTGATCGCCCATCTGAAAGGGATCAAATCAGAATGCTAGTCCAAAATTTGGCATCTGAGTACAGTGAACACATGAAGTTTCAACCCATAACCACCTATGCCCAATTAACTGAAGTGGGCATGGCCATTGAAGATGACCAACTCCAAAAAGGGAAGAACAAGGTCACTTACAATAACAACACAAGCGGATATAAAGATAAGAAATACACTAATACCAACCATGCCTCCACAAGTAGAGGAAATGAAGTGAACGCCATAGCTGATAGGCGTCCAGAAGGTACACTCCCCTCGGGATGACTTATGTCAAAGCTCTAGATAAGTTGATCAAAGGAGACTATCTACATCCGATTGGGCCTACTCTCGATCCACCTGTAGAGTAAAGGTCACCATATTGGAACGAGTCCCATTCTGCAAATACCATAGGGGGCGTGGGCACGACACTGAAAAGTGTTACACCCTCAAGGATAAAATCCAAGACTTGTTTGACAATGGCACAATACCATTGCCTAAAGATGCACCACCGCCCAGCAACAACAACAATCCCCTTGGGAATTCTTTTCCAATTGACATAGAAGAAGGGTTTGATCCCTTCTATTTGATCACACCTATTGGACAGGACATACCACCATACCCAAGCCCAAGGACCACACTGGACGTCTGCGGCCTTTGGGATAGTGATGAGGAAGATAATGGGGCATATACTGATCCAGAAGATGTGTTGACTCCTCAAGTCCATGACATAGCTAGTAGCAAAGCCTGGTATGATATCTCCAATGATGAGAAAGAAGAAGACGACAAAGCTCGAAACTATCTCACAAGATCGGGACGCCAATTCAGGCCGGAAAACATCTATATGGATCCATCTCAAATCCAACCCGTAGAGCCTGTAGCCATCCCCAATAGGGATTCAGCCCAAAGGAAAATGGCAAAAGAAGATGATGGGACCAATATCCTCAAGCAACTGTAAAGAACAAAAGCCGATATATCCATTTGGCAACTATTGACCACTTCTATCACTCATAGAAGGGCCGTGTTAGAGGCCTTGAACACAGCCACCATTTCTCCAAATGCCACTCCTGAAGAGGTAGTCAACCTCCTAATCCAAGGAAAGTCATCTACACCCATCACTTTTTCTGACAAAGCCCTTCCACCTGAAGGCATTCACCACAACAAAGCACTTTATCTTACTGTGATCTGTCAACAAAGACAAGTCCCTAAGACTTTAGTTGACAATGGCTTTGTTGTAAATGTATGTCCCCTGAGGACTGCTGAACACCTCAAAATAGACTGCAACAATCTCGCGCATTCCGCACAAGGGCTAAGGGCCTACGATAATTCCAAAAGAAACGTATTGGGTACCTTCTCCATGAATATCAATATTGGGCCCATCGAGAAAATGGTCCAGTTCCATGTAATCGACATTCTGCCACCTTCAACCTACTCTTAGGAAGGCCTTGATTACACGGGCTAAATGCTGTAGCCTCAACCCTGCATCAAAAGGTAAAACTATCCTTTGCAGGATCCACCTTGGAAGTCTGCGCCGATACTATGGTAGCCCAGATTGAGAAAGCTCCAGTCCTAAAGATAGAGCATAATGAGCAAGACGAGGAGTTATGGGGTTTTGAGAAGATAGCCTTCATAGAAACAATAGAGCCCACACTCAATGTGAATGCTTAACTCAAAAAGCAAGGCCACTCCCCAGGCACCACTTTGGGCCCACATCCCAAGGTAGCCCAAACTTGCTGGAACACCAAGATCAAAAATGATCTATTTGGGCTAGGCTACAGGCCCATTAGGCAAGAGGTTAAGGCCTACATATCCAAAGTGATGGCTAAGAAAAGAGCCCGTGCGGCTAACCTGTTCCACACAGCATGGATCCTTATCCCCTTACCCTCAATGGGCAATTTCTTCAAGAAGGCGACCCATATCCTTACTATGGATTCCCTGAACCATACACAATTAACGGGATCCTAATACCAGGCTTCGAGGCATTCCAAGACTGCTTCATCATGAGTGAAGACACACCCATACCTCCTAATGAGGACCAATCCACTAAAGATTGGGCTAATGACATGGCACCCAACGACTTTGGGCTCTTATTTGGCGAAGAACGTCGTTAATACGATGAAACAACTACCAAACTTCCCCTTACTGTGCTTTTTAATGAAGGTTTCGACCCGACCAGGCTGATTGCCCCAATAGGGCCCGACCGCACCACCTGGAAGCATGAGACGAATTGGACTCCGGTCAAGGGAGCCAAGTACAAGTTCACCATCCGCAACGGTCTACAGGAGGGCCCATCTCTAATTCTGAGTCTGATTCCGAGTCCGAGTCTGATTCTGAGTCTGTTATCCTAGAAGTGTCGGGTAGTCCACCCGAGTCTATTCCTGCTAAGGTCCTTAGTGATGACCTCATTGATGTATTGTCCGCTTCTATTAATATTATGAACGTCGATTTTGCTTACTCGGATTGCCTCACCGCTAATAATTCAGAAAATATAACAGAATTGTCGAAAGAAGTTATTAAAGCACTAATCGAACATGAGCAAAAGACTTCAATAGTCGAGGAAACGGAGACAATAAACATTGCAACTAAAGATGAGCCTCACCACGTTCAAATACGCTTGTCTTTAACATCTAATGAACGCGAACAATTCGTAACACTCCTAAAGAATTATACGGATGTTTTCGCCTGGTCCTACAAGGACATGCCAGGCATAGACCGCAAAATTGCTCAGCATACCATTCTGCTAAACCCCGACTGCAAACCAGTCAAACAAAAGCTAAGAAGAATGAAGCCAGAGTGGGCTCTTAAGATCAAGGAGGAAGTCCAAAAACAACTAGAGGCAGGCTTCATAAGAGTGGCCAATTACCCCGATTGGGTAGCCAACATTGTCCCAGTCCCAAAAAAGGACGGACGGGTCCGAATGTGTGTAGATTTTAGGGACCTGAACAAAGCAAGTCCAAAAGACGACTTTCCCTTACCTCATATAGACGTCTTGGTAGATAACACCGCCGGACACGCCCTTCTATCATTTAAGGACGGGTACGCAGGATATAACCAAGTCCTAATGGCCAAAGAGGACGAAGAGAAAACCACTTTTATCACACAATGGGGCACTTATTGCTATACAGTAATGTCGTCCGGGCTTAAGAATGCTGCAGCCACATACCAAAGAACCGCTACAACCTTACTCCATGATATGAGGCATAAAGAGGCTGAAGTGTACTTAGATGATATAATCATAAAGTCCAAAGACAGAGAAGGGCATGTACCCTCACTTCAAAAGTTCTTTGACAGGCTTAGGAAGTACAATATGAGGCTTAATCCCAAGAAGTGCGCATTTGGAGTTACATCCGGCAAACTTCTAGGATTTGTCATAAGCACGAGAGGAATAGAAATTGATCCATCCAAGATCAAAGCCATAATAGACATGCCGCCTCCGAAAAAGGAAAAAGAAATAAAAGGTTTTTTAGGGAGAATCCAATACATTAGCAGGTTCATCTCCAAGTTAACTATCACTTGTGAGCCCATATTCAAAAAACTCAAAAAAGAGGTAAAGACAGAATGGGACGAGCAATGCCAAAAGGCCTTTGACAAAATTAAGGCCTACTTATCCGAACCACCTGTTCTAGTACCTCCCATTCCAGGCATGCCTCTAATCCTCTACCTTACGGTCAAAGAAACGTCAATGGGGGCCATGTTAGCCCAAGAAGTGGATAAGGAAGAGAAAGCTATATACTATGTGAGCAAGAAATTTCTGGAATATGAAACCCGCTATTCATCCCTAGAAAAGACATGTTTAGCTTTGGTAGGAACTACCAAAAAGCTACGACATTACATGCTCCAACACATGATCCACATAAGATCAAGAGAAAATCCTTTGAAATACATATTCGAAAAGCCCATACTAAATGGTAGAATACCAAGGTGGACCGTTCTCCTCTCAGAGTTCGACCTTAAATTTGAACATCAAAAAGCCATAAAAGGGCATGCTATTTCGGAATACCTGGCCGACCAAGCCATAAATGAACCAGATCACAAGGATGAATATCACTTCCCAGACGAAGGGGTTATGACCTTAGACACCGAAACTTGGCAGCTATACTTCGATGGAGCATCTAAAAAAGGGTTTTGGAGTAGGAGTACTGATAGTATCCCCTGAAGGTGCACATACACCTATTTCAGTCAAACTGGACCATGAGGTTACAAATAATAGCGCTGAATATGAAGCTTGCATAATAGGACTGCAATCCACCATAAGCCTTGGCGTTAAGACACTCCGAGTCTATGGGGACTCGTCACTCATAATTAACCAAATTTCCAAAGTATGGAAAGTTAAAAGTGAATCCCTGGCACTCTACCACGAATACTTAGACAAGATCATAGTGTATTTCAATCAAATACACTTTACATACCTTCCACGAGAAGATAATCAATTTGCAGACGCCTTGGCTATGTTAGCAAGCATGATTAGCATACCCGAAAGTATTCGGATGATGCCCATCTGCGTACAAAGAAGATCTGAGCCTTCATATTGCGATACCCTGGAAGTGTTCCACGATGAAGAAGATGAGTGGTACACCGATATAAAAAAATCTACTTGTTTACCAGCTCTACCCTCCTGATTCTAGCCCTAGAGCCCAGAAAGCACTCAGAAGGCTCGCGGCCCAATTCTTGGAAGTACAGGGTGAAATATACAAGAAAAGCCCAAACGGAGTCAACCTCCTCTGCCTAGGTACCAAAATGGCCCATAAGGTCTTAAGAGAGGTACATGCAGGAGTATGTGGACTGCACATGAACGGTATGATGCTATCTAGAAAGATAATAAGGCTTGGGTATTATTGGACAACGATGGAGAAGGATTGTTGTGAGTTCGTCAAAAGATGCGTACAATGCCAGACCCATGCAAATCTACAACATCTACCACCAAACCCATTATATACCTTCACCTCACCTTGGCCTTTCTCAGCTTGGGGAATCGACATCATCGGCAAAATAACCCCAACAGGAAAAGGAGGCCACGAATACATCCTAGTCGCAATCGACTACTTTACCAAATGGGTTGAGGCGCAATCATACGCGAAGCTCAAAGCAAAGCACGTGGTTAAGTTCATTCAGAATAACATAATAGCTAGATATGGAGTTCCCCAAGAAATCATCAGTGATAATGGGTCACACTTCATGAAAGAAGTAATTGAACTTTTAGCCCAGTTTAAGATCCAGCATCGAAAGTCATCACCCTACAGACCGCAAAAAGTGCAATAGAGGCAGCTAACAAGAACATCAAGAAAATCATTGAAAGAATGTCTGAAAATTATCATGACTGGCCAGACAAGCTGCCATTCGCACTTTGGGGTTATAGGACATCAGTTCGCGCATCAACGGGAGCAACACCATACTCCCTGGTTTACGGAATGGAAGTCGTATTACCAATCGAACTAGAGATCCCATCTCTAAGGATCGTTTTAGAAAGTCAAATCCCAGAGGTAGATTGGGTCCAAGCCCGCTATGACCAATTAGTCCTGCTAGATGAAAAAAGGTTGCAAGCTTTGCACAATGTAAGAGTCTATTAGAAAAGACTAACTAGACACTTTAACCAAAGGCTCAAAATGAGGGACCTTAAGGTTGGAGACTTAGTACTTAAAGAAGTAAGGGCTAATGTCACTGACCCAAGAGGCAAATTTCGACGCAACTGGTCAGGCCCATTTATCATCACAAAGATCTTAACAGGTGGCGTTGCAAGATTGGCAGATTTAGACGGGATCGAATTTAGTCAATGGATAAACATGGATCAATTAAAGAGGTTCTATGCTTAGGCAAGACACCCAATATAACACTTTCGAGAGGCCCACACAAGGCTAACTAATCCCGTAAAAAAATTAAAAAATAAAAAATAAAAAATAAAAAAAAAAAACGGGATTGAATGTTAAAAAAAAAAAACGAATAAGAACTACGAGTGGCCTGATTCCCCTAAAAGGATACGTAGAACAACCCAATTAAATTTGGGCCCGGCCCCTTCATCAATTTCGCATTCAAAAGTTGTTAAAATTTGTGCACATAATAAACACAAGGTTGCAATATTAAAATAAGCATGTCTCCATAAATAATAATAAAGTCCATTGCAAGACTTGGCAATTCCTAAATAATAAAAACAAACTAACTAAATCTAAAAAAAAAAGAGGGGCACTTTACCCTTATTGAATTTAAAGCAAATAAAAGGCAATCCTAAGCTAGACATGCTCCAAAAAGAGTATTTCCTAATAGACTATTCCGTAGGTTCGATAGTAGGGACAACATCTTCAATGGGTTTATCAACCTTTGGGACTTCCACTTCGCGTTCCTTGGGAGCCCATCTCTCTCGGACCACGGGCTCTTCTTCTTTTTCAACCTCCATTAGAGGATCACTTGTAGAGGCTTCATGATCGTTGGCCCGAATTTGGGGCTTCTCCTCTAGCTTAGTAGCGATCTTGGCTAAAGCTTTCTTGGCCTTTGGGTTAAGAACACCTTTCACATGCTTGAATCCCTTTTGTTTACCCTTCCCTTTAGGATTATTGGGGTTAGAAAGCCTTAAGCTAGCCTTGACCGATTGGGCCTTAAGATCATCTTGTTCGGATTTCCTGCATGCACGACGACCTTCCGCAGTCTTACAATCCATCCAAGCTTCATAAGCTTAAGATATGGTCGTTAGGGCCTTGATATGAGGAATAGTCCACTTAGGGCGACGATCCCATGCACACTCCCATGATCTCATCATACTAATAGTCAAAACCCGGGTTGCAGGCGCAACACTATCCTTCTGTGGGATGATCTGGCGTTTCCCATATTGCCGCATGATACGGCTAGGAAATATGTAAGTCAAATTTTGAAGACCAAGGATTGGATAATATCCCGTCTCCTTGCTGCATCCGATTGCGGATTTCAGGCCCCACCACTTGACAGTACATCTCAGCAAAGGGCAAGCTTTAAGATATCCACGCCATTCATCAATGGTTGATTCATAATAAAGTCTTCGGCGGGCAAGAAACTGCTTTGGTTGGTATTTGAGCGCATTAGCCGGCCTCTCAATGAAGCACATATGCTCCAAAAGCCATATCTACAAAAATAAACAAACACAAATAATAATAAAGTTAGGTATCCATTAAAGATTCAAACTTTACAAATAAAAATAATAAATCCAAAGTAGTTATTCAAGCACTCACTTGAAGGAGAAGAGGACTTCCCATCCATCCACCATGCGATGATTCTTGTTTCTTGCGGTCCAAGCACATTAGGGTTTCGCCAAGAACAAGAGACATAGGGGTAAAATCGTTTTAAATTTGTTCAACAATTCTAAGCATACAAGTTTTACCATTATTACCTCCACCAACAAAGAGGTACCTATGTAAGAGACATAAGATAAAAGCACGCCTATAATATGTCTCATTATGATCATCCCTTACCTTGGGGAAAAAGATGTCAATCACACCATTAAGGTCTAGCTCACCGGTTCTAGCCACAGAAGAGGCTTGTGTTGGGGATAAACCAAGATACCTTTTATAGTAGCCTTCAAGATTGACCCCAAGCCATGGAGTTGGAGGCGCTTGATCATGAGGGAACCCAATTATGGCGGCAAATTCTTCAGGAAGAGGACACAGTTCGTTATACCCGAATCTAAAAACATGAAGCTTGTCATCCCAAAATTCAACCGCAGCCTCAAGAAGGTTCCAGACAACTTGAACTTGCTTCAGATGGAAGAAAGCATACAAGTGAAAGGGCACAAGTCTCATCCTCTCTTCAGGGGTCATAGATTGCAACCACTTATCGAACTTAACTTCAAAACTTGTCATGGCTGAATTCTAAATTAATTGGAGGTTTTTCCCTTTCTAAAAAGCTCTCTATTGCTATGGAATTATAAAGGTGATGTCCCAAAATCGGACTACCCCAAGGCTTATATAGGGCTCGCACGAAAAAAGACGAAAATAAGGCAATCCGTCGGAAAAAAGGGGTTCGGCGGCCAACCGGACAGCCGCCGAAGGCTTGGCGGCCACGATATGGCAGCCAAGGCCCCGCGGCCCAGCCGTTGAGCTTCAGCGGCCAGCCGCTGAGTCTGGCGGCCCCACTTTTGACCCCCGCTCCTTCGTGTCAGCCGCTGAGCACCCTCCTTTGGCCGCCGAGCCTCTTTTTCGAGACAACACTCTTCTACCCGATTTTGGACACTTTTGATATAACCAAAATACCGAGGGTCGAGCTATTGACCCTCGCCCCGACCACCATCGAAGCATTCCAATATCTCACAAAATCTGTATCATCGACGATATCAAAGGGATGCTCTCCCACCATGGAGGGGAGCCTCTGATCGAAGTAACCCTCTACTCACTGTACAAACATCGCCAACAGACCCGAGAAGACCTCCACCAACCATCAGTCTCATACCAACCCAAGGATTACAATTATGCTCTGGCTCGACTAAGAGGGTCGAGTCAACTACAAATCGACCCTCAGGCTCTATGTGTACTAAACCCTGACGCCAGTACATGTACTGAGCGAATATTCCTACCAAGATTCGACTGGATGCCTTGGCGCCCACGCTCTCTCGGCCAGAAGGACAGGAATGACGACATCAAGTGTACGAATCCCTACGTGGAGTCATACCAAGGGATCGTACCAAAACTCACGTGACTTCCCCTCTGAGCCGACATAGAGGGGGGTATACTTACAGGGCTACGTGTCCACTGTTCATTCGACGAAGCTAGCTGACTTTTGCCCTATAAATACCTGCGCGGAAATCAAGGCAAAGGTAAGATCATTTTCACCCAGAGAACAATCACGTTGTCTGACAGCGAGCTCTGACATTTCGCTTCTCAGTTGTGATAGCCTGACGCTCAATCACATCCTTACGAAAGTACCTCACGTATACATCTCCATTCACTAACTTAAGCATCGGAGGGGTCTTCTCGGGTCTATCCCCCGAGCTAGTTCACTGTTGCTTGTCCTGTGCAGGTAGCAGTCGAGGAATCAGGCAAACGGCTCCCCCGCTCACGCATTCCAATCCCATCACTTTCCCAGTGTTCGACCCCTCTCCAAATCGGGCGAAACATTTGCGCCGTCTGTGGGGAAGGTGCTTGGTTTCGTATGAGTGAGCGGCCAGAAACCTCAGATTCTTCGAGCTTCCTGACCTGATAACCACAAAAATACTCATACCCCCATATCCACGTAAGAAACATAACAACATGGAAGCAGTCCCAGATCACGAAAATTCCCAACACTCTGACGGGAGTGGAAACCAGACCCTTGGTAATCCCGAAGTCCCGGTAACTCGAGGGGAATTACACCAAATGATGGGGGAATTACAAAATACAATGAAGGAAACTCTGGAGTGCTTAGCAAAAGAAATGGGACCCCCTAGAAACCGGAAGAAGAGGGAAACCTCGAGGAAAACGAGCAAAGTTCCCTCTAAAACTAGGCGTCCTCCCCCTCCTCCACGGCCTGAGCCATCTCCATCTCTAACAACGCGGTCTATGAGGGACAGCTGGTCCACTCGAAGCACAGGCGGATCGAAAGAACGAGAAAATTCTCGAGGAAAGCCCTCGGACCGTCCGACTAACTCGGATGATCTGAGAAAATTCCTCGAGAGGAAGAGAGCGGAGAAAGAAGTTAGTAAGTACGGAACTGACCTTAGGGGTATCATACTCAAAAGGGAGGAAGCCCGTCGAGCGGAAGAACAACAATTCCAAGAGCTATACCAGCTCTATGAGAAGGAGAAACAGAAAGGGTCGAGACGTACTCAAGAGGACCTTCGCAACATCATTGAATATCGAGAGGTTGAACGTCAGAACGAAGAACAGAAACTGAAAGAGTTAAATCAAAGATATGAGAACGAACGAAAGCGGGATCAGGAACTCCTCACAGGGATCAACCCGCCTCAGTTCAACACCATCCTACATCCATCGACCCTCCATATCCCAAGCCCCACCACTGTAGGGAACACCGGGGTATCTAATACCCTAGCAAACTTGGGGAGTGAGACACCGGCTGTGGGATTAACTCCATTCAGCGATGAGATCATGGCGGCCCCAATGCCATCCAAATTAAAGCCGATGACGGACAAGTATGAGGTTCCCTAGAACCCCCAAGATCACATCATGGCATACAGAGCAACCATGATGAACCAAACTCTAAGTGATGCTACGCTGTGCAAAAACTTTCCAATGACTCTGAAGGGGCTTGCCATCCAGTGGTACGCCTCCCTTGCCCCTAAGAGTATCTACTCTTGGGCTCAAATGGAAAAAAGCTTCAAAAATCACTTCGCGGCACACATTCAACAGAGAAAGACCACGAAACACCTCTACAGATTAAAACAAGACAAGAAAGAAGGCCTGAAAGATTACCTTGCTCGATTCAATGCAGAGACCCTCCAAACGGATGACCTAGACGAAAGGCTCGCCAGCGCGGCCTTTGTATCAGGATTAATAGAGAGGTCGCACTTCAAGTTCCAGATAAATTTGAAGTGAGAAGAAAAAGGATTTCTAACCCTCCCAGAGGTTAGGCGATTCACCGTGGCATATGCTAACTCACAAGAACAGTCGAGACGCTATGCCCCGGGCAATGGAAAGACAGACCCAAAGCCCGAGGCCAAGCCGAGCAAAGGTACTAAAAGCAAGAAAGACAAGCGGCCGGCCAAAGCACTTGCGGTGTCCAGGGGACCTCCCAAGAGGAGCGACTGGAGAAAAACCGACCCTTCGGACGATCAATGGTCGTTCAGCGTTGATCAACAAACCATCTTTAATAAGATGGATAGGAAATTGCTCGATGTCCCGCCTCCAATAGTTAGAGATCTCTCTGAGAGAAACCCCAAGCTTCGATGCGCATATCATGATGATGTGGGGCATACGACCCAAGATTGTCAACGACTGGTGAAAAACGTTGAGAAATTAGTCGAGGAAGGAAAGTTGAAGCAATTCCTCAAAAAGAAAAAGGCTTACAAGAAGCCTAAAGTCACAACAGCCGTGGAAGATGAAGAGTAAGAGGAGGATGATATGACTAATGTCATAAAAATGATCTACGGCGGCCTAGGCGAAGGAGGCCTGACCAAAAAGCAACGACAAGATCATTATCGCAGTGCCGAACAAATAATGGTTGTGGGAGTTCCTCCCACAGGCAAGATCCCACCAGTAACCTTCGATGAGCGTGATGCGCGGGCACTTCATCATCCACACGACGACCCACTGGTCGTAACTCTAAAAATTGCTGGTCTACTGACCAAGCTAGTCCTTATTGATACAGGAAGCTCAGCCGATATCATCACCTACAAGTGCCTCCGACGTCTGGGATACAATGAAGATAAGATCACCCCTGTGTCGTTGCCTGCTTTTTGCTTTGGAGGGCATAAAGTCTACCCCATTGGTACTATAGTCCTTCCTACTCGAATAGGGGAGAAGGGGGCACGACGAAGGCAAATCATCGAATTTCTAGTAGTTGACACAAAGTTGACCTACAACGCCATCCTGGGAAGACCTACCTTGGCAGCCATCAACGCGGTGATCCACATGTCCTGGTTAATCATGAAATTTGATCGGGGCAATGACCTAGTAGGACAGGTGGTCAGTGATCAGAAGACCGCCAGAAAATCATATGTCGATTGTTTGGATAGCAAGAAACAGAAAACTGAAGAGGAAGAAATTCCCTTAAAACTTACAAAGCCAGTGGTGATAACACAGGAAATAGGGACAGCACTGACTGTTGCCCCCACTCCTGCAGAAATTGTCGCAGCAAAAAAGAAAAGTGTAAGAGAAGGGAAGAGGAAGATAGCGGGATGCATGCTCCTAGAGATGTATTTGGCTGATCATATCGATACCAGGTTCGAACCTGAAAATCGACCTGAACCCTCGGGGGAAACCTCGGAGGTCAGATTAATCGAGTCGCAACCAGAAAAAGTGACATACATCGGGGCAGACCTAGTCGACCCACAAAGAAGTCACATAACAGGGCTACTCCAGGAGTATGTCGATGTCTTCGCCTTCTCTCCCTCCGATATGCCAGGCATAGATGGTGATTTGATCATCCATAGGCTCGGGGTACAACCTCATTCTAAGCCCGTGAAACAAAAGAAGAGGCAAATGGGTAGAGAAAGAAGCGAAGCCGCAACGGCCGAAGTTCAAAAACTACTAAAGGCCTGATTTATCAGAGAGTGCCTCTATCCAGAATGGCTAGCCAATGTGGTACTAGTTAAGAAACACAATGGAACATGGCGGATGTGCATCGATTTTACAGACCTTAACAAAGCATGTCCGAAAGATGATTTCCCACTGCCTCGAATCGATGAGTTGATTGACTCAACGGTAGGGCATGAGCTTCTTAGCTTCATGGATGCCTTTTCGGGGTATCACCAGGTAAGGCTAGCTGAGGAAGATCAAGAGAAATCAGCCTTCATCACCGATGATGGGGTATTCTGTTACAATATGATGCCCTTTGGTCTGAAGAACGCAGGGGCAACTTATCAACACGTCGTGAAAAGAGTTTTTTCCCCTCAACTAGGGAGAAATGTCGAGGCTTACGTAGACGACATGGTCGTCAAAAGCAAGAAAAGCAAAAGTCACTTTTCGGATCTGAAAGAAACCTTCGACACCTTACGTCGACACAATATGAAGCTCAACCCAAAAAATGTGTATTCGCGGTCCCAGGGGGAAAACTACTAGGCTTCATGATAAGCCAGCGGGGAATCGGCGCCAATCCCGAGAAAATACAGGCGGTGATAGACATGCATCCACCCAGATGTCCCAAAGATGTGCAACGATTGACCGGCTGCACAGCGGCACTCAGTCGATTCATCTCGCGATCCGCAGCTCGATGTGCGTCATTCTTCAAGGCCATCAAAAATAAAGAAAAATTTGAGTGGTCAGGAGAGGCGCAGGCCGACTTCGAAAAATTGAAAGCATATCTAGCTAAAGCACCTCGAATGGTTAGCCCGGAGTTGGGAGAAAAGATATACATTTATCTGGCGGTCTCAGAGAGGGCAGTTTCAACGGCCCTGGTGTGTGAGCGAAATAAGACCCAGCACCTAGTCTACTTCGTGAGCCACGTCCTTCTGGACGCGAAGACTCGATATCCTGATATCGAGAAATTTGCTTTGGCTCTCATCATAAGCGCACGAAGGCTGCGACCTTACTTCTGTTCCCACGAGATCATTGTACTCACCGATCAACCCCTAAAAGCGGTACTACAAGGCCCAAAACGATCTGGAAGGATAAAACCCTGGGCAACTGAGCTAGGTGAATTCTCCATTACATACGAGCCTAGAAGGGCTATAAAAGGCCAAGCACTGGCCGACTTCGCAGTAGAAATGGCATCTATCAACGAACAACCAATACTTTGGTCAACAAAGTGGGAATTGGCGGTTGACGGTTGGGCTTGCCGTAACAGGAGTGGGGCAGGTCTGGTACTCAAAAATCCAGAAGGAGGTGTATTCGAATACGCTTTGCGACTCCAGTTCGAAGCATCTAACAACGAAGCAGAATACGAGGCCCTGCTAGCTGGCCTTCAAATGGCTAGAATGGTGGGGGCGCAGAGTGTGGCCGTGATCATGGACTCCCAATTGGTCGTATCACAGATCATAGGAGACTATGAAGCCAGGGAAGACTCCATGAAGGCAGATCTCCAGAAAGCAAGGGCAGAAATTTCGAAATTCGAAGGATTTTCCATCAAGCACGTGCCTAGGTCAGAAAATCAACAGGCCGACGCCCTAGCCAAGTTGGCTAGCTCTGCTATGAATAGGCTCCCACGGTCGATCTTTTGGGAAGTCCTACAGGAGAAAAGCATCACCAAGACTCTTGAAGTAAATTTGCTTGATAGATCATAGACATGGATGGATCCCATAATTGATTACCTCAGAAATGGATCCCTCCCAGAAGATGAAAAGGAAAAAGTGAACGTAAGAAACGAGCAAAGTGGTTTGTTCTAGTCGATGGGATATTGTATAAACAAGCCTTCAACCAACCATTACTCAGATGTGTCACCCCCTCGGAGGGGGCAGATATCCTAGATGATCTACACATCGGAATGTGCGGCTCACACATTGCAGGAAGAGCCCTGGCACGAAAAGAACTAAGAACTGGATACTTCTGGCCAACCATAAGATCCGATGCTGTGAACTTGGTGACCCATTGCAAAAATTGCCAGTTGCACTCCACGGTACAGCGGCAGCCGGCTATGAACTTGTCCCCTATACTGGAACCACTCCCTTTTCACCTTTGGGGAATGGACATTTTAGGTCCTTTCCCAGAGGCCCCGAGGCAATTCAAGTTCCTAGTCGTAGCCATCGAATACTTCACGAAGTGGATCGAGGCCATGGCCCTACGGCGTATCGAAGAACAAGACATAAGGAAGTTCATATGGGAAAATATAATCACCCGCTTTGGAGTTCCCAGGGGGATTATATTCGACAACGGTCCACAGTTTGACAACCCAGGGTTGAAAACATACCTCTCAGGCCTGGGCATAAAGGCCCGGTTCACAGTTGTGGCCAGACCTCAGTCGAATGGTCAGGCTGAGGCAGCCAACAAAATCATCCTCAATGGCCTGAAGCGCAAACTCGAAGCAGCCAAAGGAATCTGGGAAGAAAGGCTGTATGAAGTTCTTTGGTCAATCAGAACCACCACAAAAAATGCTACGGGGGAGACACCTTTCAGACTTGTCTATGGGTCGGAATCCGTCCTACCCATAGAGCTGGTTACCCCATCTCCTCGAGTAATTTTCTACGACCCTGAAGAAAATGACCAACAATTGAGGTTCAACCTCGACTTACTGCCAGAAACAAGAGGAGATACCCTCCTACGAATGGAAATAGCAAAAAATCAGCTAATACGACGATTCAATAGGAGGGTGAAGGGCAAACACATGGTAGCAGGCGACCTGGTACTCCGCAAAATAGAGAGTACGGGCAAACAGTCTGAACAAGGGAAATTGACTGCTAACTGGGAAGTACCCTATAAGATCACAGGGGTCATTCGACAAGGCACGTACCGGTTAGAAGACATGAGTGGAATACCATTACCTAGAGCATGGAACCTCAACAACTTGAGGAAATTCCATGTCTAATACCGATCGTATGGCTCTCTCGTAAAAGTGACACCATATGGGTTGGCGAATCCCAACAAAAATCGACCTTAGGGCTCACAAATCCCTTAAAAAATTTTGTCTATCTTTTCTATAGGGTTAACAAATCCCTGCAAAAATTGTCTACTAAATCAAAGGGTTTCTGGCAATCCCACCAAAAATGTCCAAATTGTAAAGGGTTAGGTGATCCCTGCAAAAATCAACCTCTGTAACGGATGAGGACCCTCATAATACCTCTATCAATGACAATCGGGTGGGAACCCTACAACATCTTCTATCTTTACTTCTCACAAAGCTCTTTAATCGAGACAATTGATATCAATTAACCTGCGAGCTTGGGGGCATACACACGTGTGTTTTGACTTCACAACAAGCTCGCAGATTAATAAATACTCGAAGATTGGACTTATAACAGAGGGCAAAACATCTGATGTTTTGATAACCCTATTCTAAACTATTACGCGCCTAACCATCGAACATCGGGCTAACTAGGTCCAACGACCCAAAAACGCCTTACACAAGACTAAGGTGATCAATCCTACGATCATTAAAGTCTCACAAGGTCCAAATGGCCTAAGACTTAGTTGCGGGCAAAATAGGCCCACGAAGCCTAAAGCCTTTTCATGATCTTTACGTCTCATGCGCAAAACACTACTACTCGGAGATTAAGACTTAAGATCTTATGATCCTTCTCAACAGGCCAAACGCCTACGACAGTCGGGCTAGAACAACTTCAGCCAACTTAAACGAGATACAGGACAAAAACGTCTTACAAAATGTAAGGGTCGATTGGCCAAGCCAAGACCTTAGCAAAGAAAGGACAGTTCTGAAAATAAAATAGTCATGAAAGACAAAAAGAGCATAGAAAAAGATCGATTTCATTTAAGATTGATGGTCGAACCAATATTTACAAGCCTCTTTGGGCCACAAAAAGTTACAGACCCCAACAGGCCACAAAAAAAAAAAAAAAAAAAAAAAAAAAAAAAAAGAGCGGCCTTGTGAATGTCGGGGGACCTGCCTCGGCAAGACGAAGGCTGTGCTCCTGGAAGAGTGAATGTCGACCACTAGCAGTAATAAGAGCGGCCTTGTGAAGGGCCATCTCCTTCTCAAGGGTCTCTACCCGATCAGTCTCACGAGCAATCTCCTGCTGAATGACGGTCACCCTCGACTCAGCTACCTTCAGCTCGAGGGCCAGCTTCTTCAAGTTATGGTCGGTAACCGCCAGCTTCTCAGAAGCCCTGGCAAATTTCGACCGATGATGTTTCCGGTCACACAGAGCTTGGGCCGACCGAACCTCGAGAGCATGAGGATCGGCAAGGGCATCAGCATGAAGAGGGGGGAGAAAACCCTCTCTCCTCCTAGCAAACCTGAGAGCGTCCAAAGCGACGCAATAGTCACAATTACAACGCTCCAAGTGAGAGCGCTGCTCCAGGGGCACACTAACAATAGCCGACCCACTAGGCCCGGCTGGAACCTCGATCTTAGGGGTAACTGGAACCCCGCCCATAGTTATGGACAGACGAGGGGTAGATCTACCCCCGAGATCAAGCCTACGGCTTTTGGGAGCTGGAGAAGACATATCGCAACGACTGATAGGCGGCTTGGAAAAGGTGTATGGAGCTCAAGAAATCTAGAGAGAGAAAGTGAAAACAAGAAATGACGAATAAATTGACGAAATTTCCAAGCAGCCGTGGGGGTATTTATAACCTTTCCAAAAGAAGACGAACCGTCACCTCCAACCGGTGTTTGAGAGAAGAGAAGCCTCAATTCTGAGGAGACACGTGTAATGACCCAAGGGGT
This sequence comes from Tetragonia tetragonoides, assembly GCA_038025085.1. Lineage (NCBI taxonomy): Eukaryota > Viridiplantae > Streptophyta > Magnoliopsida > Caryophyllales > Aizoaceae > Tetragonia > Tetragonia tetragonoides. The sequence goes on from CM076149.1 coordinate 26,425,665, forward strand.
GGATTCTCTCAACCGTCACGTCCATTTAAAATAATTATGGCAATTATGAGAACGAAGAGCAACCGGCGTTTTGGAAAAAAACACCAGACTACGAAAACTCCCAGAATACAGTAAAAAGTCGACCCAAACAGCCGCACCTCAAATGTGGGGGCAGGGTATACTTACCTCGATATACATTTTACACTCGAGGTACGACTAATAAACGGACATCAATAATAGAGGGACGATGCAAAAAAGATGAGCAAAATTGGAAAACATTTTGAAGAAGCAGCCGAACCAATAAATCGGAGCAATAATCCTTATATTGATTAGAGGAAAAGATTACACCAGATCGAAGGATGAAACTACACATTTAGAGTTCATCTACAAAATTCCTAATCGGCATGCAAGCTCGGCACACAAAAAGTCTACTTACGAAAAAAGACAAGACTCGACCCTCCGACATCACGCTGGAAGAAAGAGGTCTGGGAGGAGATTGCCAAGTACAAGACAACCTCCCAACCTATCCGTGGAAGAAAGAGTTCTGGGAGGAGATCGCCAAATACAAGGCGAACCCAAGACAGAGCCTAAAGGGATAGAGGGGGAGAGGCAGGAGGCTGACCCTCCAGCTGGTTCCTCAGAATCCTCACCTCATCGAGGAGTTCCTCCCTCCGCTCCCGAAGGCCGTTCAGCTCTTCAACGCCTCCCGTGATCCGAGTCGCCAGCTCGGTCCTAGCATCCATGACGTCATTGTCCCTCTGTTCCCAACGGCGGATCTTAGCCTGGGTAGCCGCCTCCCTCTCACAAGCCCCACCAATTTCCCGGTGAAGCTCCTGAAGACGGTTTGCCAGCCGTTCTGCCAAAGGAACCAGTCGAGCAGGCGGTTCAGGCTCCCTGACAGTAGGAGGGGGATCCGGAACCTAAGCAGCAGAAGGGGCTCGACCATCAGACACCCGAAGTTCTACTCGGGACCTCCAGATAGCGGTGATCAGATCCCGAGCTTCCGAGCCCAAACTCAATCAAGGAGAAGATCGGGGGGTAGCTGGGGTGTAGGATTCAGAAGAAGTCGAGGCACGGCTCTTCCCAGCACCCCCGATCTTAACTTGTTTGCTAGACTCTCCACGATGAGAGGCTGTAGCCTTCCTCTTGGAACCTACCATCTCAGGAACAAAGCAAAAACTTGAGAAAAATTACTGAAGACGGGAAGAGTATTTCTAGAGAGAGAAAGCAATGAGAGAAAAGTTGGATGAAACTGAGAAAGTTCGCTCAAGTATTTATAGGCAAAAAGGCTAGGGGAAACCAAGCGATGCCTCCTTTTAGAAGACACGTGTCGTGAAGACACGGGGTGAACTCGGTTCGCATTCCCAAGAAAAAGGAAACGCTCTGGTCACCTCATCTTCCCCTCGACTCGCGGGTAGAAAAACAATAACTACACAAACTAGAGTCAAAAATATAAAACCATTCGAACGTTCATTACGAATATCGAAGGTGCCAATTATTACGATACAGATACACCATAAAATGATCGGACTACAATGATGAAAGAAAGCAAGAGCCTAAGGATCTAAAGCTTCTCGTTTGTGCTTAATCTCCTGCTCCAAGGCTTGTTGTCTCTGAACCAGGGAGCGATGGGCTTTCCTCCCCTCTTCGAGAGCTAGGGCCCTATCCTCGGCTATTTGCTTCGTAGCACGGAAGTCCTTCATAAGTTGATCGACCCTCCAGGCTACCCGTGTCTGCTCCTCCAAAATCGATCTCCTAGCTTCCTCTGCATGATGAATTTCCCGCTCCAAAGCCTGCCTACTGGCCTGCCGAGCCCGGTAGTCTGGTTCACCCTTTGCCTTGTGCGGATGTTCAACTTGAGGGGGGTCTTTACCCTCAGGATCCCCCACTTCGGGGATAGTAGCATCAGGACTAGGGTCGACTTGAAAAGGAACAGGGGAAGGAGAGTCAGGTCTGCTGCTCCCCTCGCCAGGAAGCCTCACGACTAGAGGCTCTACTTCTAAACATTCCAAAACACCCTGGGATTGAAGCTGCTGAAATACCATCCATATATGAGTACGAAGACGCTCGGACAAGGAATCATCCTTGAAGAGACGAACAAAATCAGAAACTGCCAGCTTAGCCAAACTGGCCTCACTGAACCTATCTGGAACTTCCAAGGGCTCTTCATGAGTCGATCTTGAAACACCTTCATTAAGTCTCTTGCTAGGTCGACTATTCCTGGGAGCACGCTTCCCCGACCGAAGGCGATACATCCTGAATATTGACTTAGTATCTACGGAAGACTCATCACTAGAGCCTGAAGAGATGAATACAGTTGAGGAAGACATCTATCTAGAAAGATTGGGGACAAAATCAACAAACTAAATGGGTCTATTTATAAGCAAAAAGGAAAGGCATAGACGGTTGTTCACGACAGCTGTCCCCCATGCAACGGCATCATCAGTGAAAGAAAATAAATGATCATTTATTGAAAATGATGAGGACACAAGCTAAAAACAAAAGCAGACTTGAGTAAATGGAAAGTCGGCATCATCATTTATCAACCCTCAAAAGCGAAGGGGGCGCAAACATTTTACAACAGGGGTGACCAACCACCCTAAGCAAAGAACAAATATAAACCCCCCTTTACCCGGGGGCGCGGACCTCAAAAGTCCCCGATCATTCGGCCTGCTCCTCTGCCCGCCTCGCTGCGACGAGGTTCTCCATATCTTCCAAGTCTGGGGCAATGAAAGCCTCGATTCTACTGGCCTCCGCCAAATCACACGGGGCTCGCAGAAGCTCGGAGGTTACGGATATTAGCCAGGGAGCTAACCACAGAGGCCCCAACGTCGCCTTCTCCGTACACTCGGAGCAGGGCTTCCTTCCAGTAACGAGTCAGGAGATCCACAGTCACCTTCAACTCAGCCTGTGCCTGAGCCTCTTTGGTCTTCCAACCTTCAGCTTCGGCCTTGGCAGCCTCGAGGAGGTGGGCGACCTGTGCCTTGGCCTTGTTGGCATCCTCCAATCTCTCCCTGAGCTCCTCGAGGGATTGCTCCCTCTCATCAAGAAGAGACTTCCCCTTTTGAAGATCGGCCTTCACCTTCTCCAGTTCGGTACGAAGCCCCGACAATTCAGCCCGAGCCTCTTTGCGAGCTTTAGCCTCTGCGTCAGCCTGCCACTCCTAGCACTGGATGACCAACCGGCGCCTCTGAGCCTCGTCAGCCTTGATTACCGTGCTCAGAAGAATTTCATCCTGAAGAACACAAGACAAATCAATAACGGCCTAACAAACTCGATCAAAAACGGACGAAGGAAGGGACCGTTAAAATACCTTCAGGCGATTCAGGGCCATACTCTTTAGAAGGGCCGTCACGACGTCTGTCGACCCCACCTCGGAGGCAACCTTCTCCACGACCTTCTCTTGGAACAGGTTAGGGAAGACGGCCTCGGCAATCTTTGATTGCTCGTCAAGAGGAGCCCCCAGAACGGCCGGCATCTTGAGGGCATGATCCTCAGGACTCTGTCTACTGACCATATACGCCTGGCCCGAAAACTCGTTGCTATCCCTTCGTGTGGATCGGATAGCTCGCATCTCATCGATGCTCCGCAGGCTCGAAGGAGAAAACTCGCTCGCTACAACCGAATTGGACGGGCCAGCGCTCGACTCTTGATTCCCAGCAGGAGGGGTAACCAGACCCCAAGTGGCAACTATAGGCTGACCTGTGGAGATCAACCCCACGCCAGGGGTATCCACCTTCGTCTTCTTCAAAGGAGATACCCTCTCCTGGATCACCAAGGCGTCGTCAACCGACCTCTTCTTAGAGCGAAGGTCGGCATCAGGCTAGACCCCAAACGAGGAACCCCCCTTCCTCAATCTTGTCTTCGTCCCATAGACCATTGCCTTCTTCTTCTTGGGAGGCTGCAAGAAACAAAGCGGATTATCAACAACAATCCTAGAACTATGGAATATGAAGAATGAGGGAAGGAGAGTGTCTATTACCGATTCGAGCTTCTTCTGAGCCTCTACCACGTCCTTGAAACCCTCAAGGAAAGCCTTGGAGGTTGTCCCAACCACCATCTGCTCCCCTTCTGGCATCTCCAACAATTAAACAACGGCGGCCTCTGCAAGATACAAATAAAAGGTTAGAAAAGCCTTCGATATACAGAAAAACATTCAGAGTAGGGTGACAATGGGGACAAGGCCATTGTACCATGTGTCATGGTCGACCGAAAACCAATGAAGACCATGAACGCCTCGTGAGAGAACCAGGACTTATCTATCTTCCAATAAGGAGGGGCGTTAACCTGCCCACATTCGTCCTCGTCCCGGTTAGGATGACGGAAGTATTCTACCATCCGACGTTTGGTCGGGGACAGTGAATCCAGAGGCTCGCGATCCTGGCCAAAAAAGCTCACCACCTACCTCCTCCAGGTAGTCCTCCCTCCAAGGAGGACACACTCCATCCCATCCCTGCTCGTTGTGCAGAAACAAGAAATTCTCCTCCCAAAAGGTGACGTTGCTCAAGGATCGACACATGGAGAAACCCTTTCTAGGGCTTAGATACCAAGTCCCGAACTTGGTCGATTGCATCTTGAGGTACAGGTGGCGAAGGACAGCATCGCTCACAGTTAACCTGTGGACATGTGCCGCTGCCGCCAAGCCAATCAGAGATCACCAGGAATTGGCCTGGAGCTGAAAGTAGTGGACTCTCAAACCATCCACTATCTTCTTAATCAGACGAGGGAAGGGGAACCTTAAACCCTCGTCAAAAACTTTGGTGAAAAAGGGAATGCAGCCAGGTGGAGCAGGATGGCACCCTTCTAACTTACTGGGACAGATAAAAGACATCCCTTGGGGCAGCTCGTATCGCCTAGCCAACAACTCCATGTCCTCAGCCGACTTGCCAGGTAAGAGCGGCCGTTTTGAGTGGATGGGGACAACATCGGCCTTCTTCCCCTGCTTCGACCCTCCGTCCGCAGGGTCCTCCTCCGTCTGCTCATGGCCCGGCTCTACTCCGGCATTCACACAATCAGCCTGGCCCATCTCCTCCAAATGCTCGGAAGTTGGTGGTCTTTCTCCCCTAGTGGAGCGAGACCTCTTCTTCTTCTTTTTCTTCTTCTTCTTTCGCTCCTTCTTCTCCTCTGAAGGAGGAGGAGAGAAAGCCTCATCATAAACAGGATGACAGTCTCCAACTCGGATCTCACCGCTCTCCATCGACTCTTGGGAGACGTCAGCCTCTTCATGTCCTAACCCTACAGGCTCGGGCATGCAACCAGGCGAGCCAGAAGTACTGGTTACCCGATCGACAGATCTGGCCAATCGATCGGACGTAGAATCGGGTATAATACCCGAAGCACTAGCCAAATTCTCCATTTGCCCCGAAGAACTCCTTTCCCTACGCTCCCTACAAGATAAGCAATTGAAGAAGGTCAGGATGGGCAACAGGACTTTGACAACAAGACAAGGAAAAGTAGTCGAAGGACAAAAAACATACTTTATTATATGAGGGCAGATAAGTCGTTCCCCTATCTACTCAAAGTCACTCAAGGGAATGGAGCAAGTAAGACCCCCTCTGCCTAAGCGGCATGTTTGTTTAAAACGAAACCTGGACATCTCGACTTCGTCTCCCTGCAGGGGAGAGACAGAGCGTAAAGGTTTGACCCCGTCTAAAACATCGATCTCTCCCAACGCTACACTCATTTGAAAGACATTCAACACATCCTGCTTAAAGCTTCGTGGAATGTCGGGGTCCGACAGAACCCTGGCATACCAAGACTCCTCCCGAAACCGACACGGAACGACCCAATCCGGAAGAAGCAATCCGTCCGGGCTCGACCACTCAAAACCCGGACGAAACTCGGAAAAGGGGAACCCCGGCGGAATCGGGGGAACTGGGTCATTCGAAGGATGAGGGCAAGACTCCTCATACGATGGGCCAGGCCCCTGACTAGACGAGCCTCGACCGGAACTATCAGGAAAAGATTCCCAAATCCCTGGTCGAGGTGCCTCAGGCGAGCTGTCAGACCCCGACGATATATCAATGGGTGAAGACATCGGCATGGGTATAAAGCAAATAAATGCAAGTAAAAAAATACCAAAAGAAAAACGTTATACCTTGGGAAAACATAGACGACGGATCTACAAGGGGACATCGAATAAACAATAACCGATCGACGGAAGACTAGCAAGAAAATTTTCAAAGACCCACTTTCTCTCTCTAAATAATTCAGGCGGCTGTAATAAGGAGAGAAAAGAAGAAGGTGATTCTGGCTATTTATAGGCAAAGAGACCTCGAATGGCATACTACTCGCATGACTGACACAACTACGCCCACCGAATACCTCTCCCGATAAAAAGGGGGTCCTTCCAAGGAAAGAACGGACCAGGAAGCAAAAGCCCACTAAACGAAAAGCATCGACCAACCACATCTCAGCAGGACTCAGCGAAGAGAAACTCTCCTCCTACTAAGATGTGAGGGAAAAATGATATAACCAAAATACCGAGGGTCGAGCTATCGACCCTCGCCCCGACCACTATCAAAGGATTCCAATCTCTTACAAAATCTGTATCATCGACGATATCAAAGGGATGCTCTCCCACCATGGAGGGGAGCCTCTGATCGAAGTAACCCTCTACCCACTATACAAACATCGCCAACAGACCCGAGAAGACCTCCACCAACCATCAGTCTCATACCAACCCAAGGATTACAATTATGCTCTGGCTCGACTAAGGGTCGAGTCAACTACAAATCGACCCTCAGGCTCTATGTGTACTAAACCCTGACGCCAGTACATGTACTGAGTGAATATTCCTACCAAGATTCGATTGGATGCCTTGGCGCCCACGCTCTCTCAGTCACAAGGACAGGAATGACGACATCAAGTGTACGAATCCCTACGTGGAGTCATACCAAGGAATCGTACCAAAACTCACGTGACCTCCCCTCTGAGCCGACTTAGAGGGGGGTATACGTACAGGGCTACGTGTCCACTGTTCATTCGACGAAGCTAGTCGACTTTTGCCCTATAAATACCTACGCGGAAATCAAGGCAAAGGTAAGATCATTTTCACCCAGAGAACAATCACGCTATCTGACAGCGAGTTCTGACACTTCGCTTCTCAGTTGTGATAGCCTGACGCTCAATCACATCCTTACGAAAGTACCTCACGTACACATCTCCATTCACTAACTTAAGGGAGGGGTCTTCTCGGGTCGACCCCCCGAGCTAGTTCACTGTTGCTTGTCCTGTGCAGGTAGCAGTCGAAGAATCAGTTAAACGGCTCCCCCGCTCACGCATTCCAATCCCATCACCTTCCCAGTGTTAGACCCCTCTCCAAATCAAGCGAAACAACTTTCCTTAACCATTTTGGACTCCAATTTGGCTCAGTTTCCTATTTCTTCTTTATTACTATTTTTCTTTTATTTCCTTAATTATTTATGGGAACTCCACAATTTCTTTATTTCTTTTTTTGATGATTATCATCTTTTATTTTGTTAATCCCTTTTATACTTATTAATTTTATTTCATTTTTTTGCACCCCTTTCTTTTTTCATTTTTTTTTAGGGGGGATAGGGTACACCCAATTTTAACTTTTTGGCTGTACCATTTTTTGCTACATGGCTATTACTTGCGCTTTTTGCTTGACTACTTATGCATTTGCATTAGCCTAATTATATGTAGGGACCAATAAACAGCAATATATATTACAAAGCAAAGTCCGAATATTTTGTTCAACACAAAATGTTCAAGAGTGTATTTCATACAAATACATTATCATAGAAATCATCACCCGCATCAGCATCCGTGCGGAGCACCTCAAAGTGATCCTCCGACCTCCGTGGCTCATCACCAAAGATTGACGCCGCCAGCTGGCCCGGGTCGAAGGAAGAATGACGGGCAGGCTCCCGATATGAGCACCCCTCTCCAGCATAACTCGAATCATACCCCCACGAAGAACGAGGAGGCATGGTAGGCATCATAGGAGCAGGGACAGGGGGCTGGTAATAAAGATCGCCATAAGGAGCATACCCCGCATACCCGGGATAAGAAGGATACATCGACATAGGCATAGGAGTAGGCTCCACAAATTGAGTCATCCTACTCCCCCCAGGACGGTCTGTCCGACGTACAGGCTCCCTCTCTCTCCTATGACTCTCCCTCCGAGGGCTCCTCTCGCGAGAAGGGCTACGCTCAGGAGAGCTCACGACCTCATCATCCGATAATACCACCTGTCGTGACCGACGAGGAAGGGGTCGACGGTACTCAACCTGCAACCCACCAAACATATAAAATACATTTTTCAAAGCATACAACTTTGAAGATGCAAAGTCAAGCTCACCTTGTCCAAGTCGGCTCTCGAGCAAGTGCCCTTCGAAAGAGCTCGAGAAATCCAGGACTTCATGGCGTGCATCATCCTAAAGAGCTTCTCGGTCTGCTCACGGTCAAGCTACGCAAAGAAAAGTCAATACAAGCATAAAAGCAGTAAAAATCACATGCAACAGGTAAAATTACAAATTTACCCCTGGATGCCCAACTGAAAGAGGAAGGCCTTGGATGTCCTCATAGTCCTCCGTCATCGGGACCTCTCCCCAACACTCCTTCCCGCCATAATCCCGACCTCGGACCCACATATCCGGGATATCCACATCAACATCATCAACCCGAGGCTCCTACAAAGCAAAGTAGGTCAGCAAACCAACAAAGCAAGAAAGGCATAGAATAACAAATAGAAAATTCTTACCTTCAAACCCACAAATGAAGGCATGAGGCGATCACGACGGAACTGCTCGTAGTGCCCCGCAAGGTCCTCCGCAGGCTCCCTCAAATACTGCATAGCATCTGAGCCCACCATGGCCTCTGTAACCTGCTCGCGAGACAAGCACCTCACCAAGAACATGGTCGAGGGAGGATCCAAGGGAATCCTCGGGCCCGCCATGGCAAGATAAACTTGACGGAAGATCCGCTCCCCCAAATACCACTCAAAAGAGAACGGACCCGCAATCAGGATCCTCTGGCGATCTATCGCCCTAGATGCCAGGACATCATCCGAAGCCAACCCATGGTACTTCGCCCATGGGAAGTAGTCAATCTACACAAACATGCAATATAAGATATTTCCACACCAAGAAATACAATCCATGTAACAAAAAGCAAAACTGCGTTACCTTGTGCCAATCTAGGCGCAAGAGAGCCTCCCTATACTGCTGAAGGGTCGAAAAGGGCGCAGAACCGCTATGACGCCACGCCCTGTAAACCAGAAAATCCAACTTCCAACCCGTAGGCGCCATGTCCGGGAAATGCTCAAAGAACCAAGGCTACATCGAAACATGAAGTTAAGCACCATACACTTAAATCATGCAAATCACCAAAATAGATACAAAAAGCAAAACGCACCTGCAAGGCCTTCCAGAAACCGCACAAGCTCACGGGAGGAAGAGTCGTTTGCTTTTATCCCTCATCATTCACGCGGCAAGCAAACCGCATGCACCTCAAGAGGTTGGCGTAGCCCGGCAACCCCCAGTTGTACTCTCTCACCCTCTCCCAATCCAACAAGCTAGGGAGGTAAATAGCATGGATACGCTCTCCCTTGTCAACAAAGATGGTGATGGCAAGGAGATAGGCGATAAACATCCTCGCCTTCTGCTCCACCGAGGTAGTTCTCTTGTACCTCGCATCAGTCAAAGCAGCGTAGAGCTCGCTATAGGGACGATAATGGTGACCCCAGGTATTCCCCCAAGGGCCGAACAGCTCCACCATCTCAGTCTTACGTTTCCAAATGGAAATGTCATACACAATGGGCGTACCCACGCAAGGCACCCCAGTCAATATAGCAAACTCCGATGGAGTGATCTTCATCTCCCCATTAGGGAAGTGGAACGTGTTGGTAGTATCCCAAAAACGTTCCAAAGACAAGCGAACAATGCATCTCTTGACTCGCTCAACCGAGTCCGCTGCTTTCAAAAGGGGCCCGAACCCCGCACCCAAAACTGCACTTTGCACCTCTTTGGGCAAGACCTTAAAGAGTCTCACCGAAGAACCATAATTACCATGGGGCTTCGAATTCCCATCGGGTTCCTATGATCAATTCGCAACCTCTTAGGTTCACATTTCAATCAAATGTTCAATCCTAAGCATGTTTCTAAGTTCGTTCAAGCCACGTAAGATCACATGCGCTACAAACTTGACAATTGCATATAATTTCTACACAAATTCTACTCAAGGCAAAACATATAAACTAAAATTCAATGCATAAAACTATGAATTCAAGGTTTAAGGCTTACCACAAACTTGGAAGCACGGGAACTCAAGTGAGTCTCCGGTCGAAAGAGCAACTCCGAGCGATCCCAAATGATGTCGGGCATCCTATCCGACCGTGTGTACCTATCTTGAGGAAAAGCCACATTAGGCTTCCTCTTGGAAGGCTTGACATGGGAGGGAAAAGCCTTGGTGAAGATGTTAATTTCTTCAACCTCTTCCCAAACCTCGGCCCTTCTACTCCTCTTCTTCACCAATTTGGGAGCCATGAAGAAGGATGAGCAAAGCAAGCAAAGACAAACAAGCAAAAATGGAGAATTGAGATTTTCTCTCTCCAAGAGTTTCAAAAACACAATCTCAAATTCACCCCAAATTTGTGAGAAATGACAAATAAACTTCAAATTATGCAAAGATTATACAAAATCAAGCGAATGCAAGCAAAAGGAAGCAAATTTGAGCACATTTGAGCAAGAAATGAAGGATGAGCAACAATGGAGGTAGAGAGAGAGAGAGAGTCTCGAATTTTTGGGAAGAAATGACCCAAAATTCGGCTCCCTCACAAAAATACCCTTTTTTTCGCCTCTGAACCGGCCCGACGGCCAGGTTCAGGGCCGCCCAGGCTCAGCGGCCCAGCCGCTGGCCCTGGCGGCCATCCGCCCAGCCTCCGCGGCTGAGCTGCCCGGCCTGGCGGCCCCTCTCATAGCCTTCGCACGATAACTTGAGCCGCTGAGCGAGCCCGTAAAGGCCGCCCAGCGTTCGACGGCCCTGCGCATGGCCGCCGAACAAAATTTTGGGTTCGCCCCTCTCGGGGCGAGCCCACTAGTTCAAATTCCGCGCGAGATTGCATTTCTCGACCGTTGGAAGCCCGAGAGATTTGAACATATCGCCCAAAATGACTCTTTTGCCCCCACAGCTTGGTTTCTTATCCTAGGGGCCCGGCATTATCTATTTTGCAGGCGCGAGCCTTATATCTGACTTTTTACAGGCACAGGCACTTCATTATATTTTTTGCAGGCACAATTTTCCAAACACAGGCATCACTAAAGCAGAGCAACGCACCACTCTTTGACGTTGAAGCTATCAAAATTATCATCGCGTTGGCAACAACTAAAGCAGAGCAACACAACGCTCTTTGACGATGAGGCTATCAAAATTAGCATCACGTTGGCAAAAATTAAAGCAGAGCAACACACCGCTCTTTGAGATGAGGCTATAAAAATTAGCGTCACGTCAGTATCCGCAAAGTAGAGCAACACACCGCGCTTTAAACAAAGCAGGTAACCCTGACCACAGGCGGTCAGGAGTCTATCTTTTCTTATTTCTAACATAAAGCATTTTCAAAAAAAAAAAAAACATTGCAGGCATTTTAGCAAATACTTTGAACTTCGCTTTTACAAGCTCGGTCAAAGTGGGGGCTTCTGTAGACACCCTAATCGATTCTCATCCCCTGGCACTGCAACTCCCGATGATGATGGTAATGGATTAACATGGACGTAAGTAGAAAAGGACATTGCTCAGAAACCTAGACCAAATTCCTTGAAACGTCAGTCTTTGGATAGCCCTTGTTATAAGGATTCCAACGCCTTTGACCTTGCATCAATCAGGTTCCCGGATCAAGAGATATCGCGTCTCAATGATTTGGGTCAAAACCGCTCAATCCCGACCCCCTGGGTCAGCCCAAGGGCAATTTCATAATTTACAGAGCACCAAAGTCAAAAAACCCTAGTCACACGCGCACCATCAGGTCCAGCGGCTGACGCGACCTGTCCGGCGGCCAACACGTGACAGCGGGGGCCATTAGGCCAGCACGTGACAGCGGGGGCCATTAGGCCAGCCGCTGGCCCCAGCGGCTGAGCCTCGGCGGCCAGCGTGGGCCCCAGCTTCCCTCCGTGAGGCCGCTGAATCAGTTTTTTGGCTGGGCCGAGTTTTGGCGCCGGGCTTCTTGCCCCAAGCCCCCAAATCCGTCCCCTAACTCTATAAATACTCCCTTTCACCCTCTTTTTGCAGGGGGCAATCAGTTCATAATTTTGAGAGCATTGAGAGCACATATTTTCCCCAAATCAAAGAGAATTCAGAAATCTGAAGATTCAAGCAAGCAATATACCTAGCCTAGCACCCAAGATCGAAGAGCAATTCCAATTCTACTAGTCCCGTTCGAACAGAACGTCCAGGTTAACCATCCTGAGGGCCTAATTCTTTATTAAATCTCTTATTTGCTGTTTATTAATCATGTTTTATTTAGCTTTTGATTATGGTTGAATAAATTTGCATGCTTTGGATTTTGTACATAATTATGCATGATTAGTTAATATAAAGTTTGCGTCTTTTTATTAGTTTATGCAAGTTTGCATCTTTTCGTAGTTTTTGCATGCATATAGTAGCCTCCTAGGTTTATTTTAGCATAAAGTTATCATCTTTACATTAAAATTATTCTCTTGAAGATACTAACGGTTTTTATTAATGTGCATATGCAATACATGGCGCGTTTAGCAAAGTTGGTAGGTTAGAGCGTTAATTTAATGCTTTATATCATGTTTGTGCCTGTCAATAGAATGCATGTAAATTGGATATAAATCGTGCAAAGTGATAACGTAGGTAATTTGGTTGTTCTTAACCCGCCTAGTTAATTTAGGATCATTGGACGACCGGATTTGTATGGAACCATATATCATAAATAAATACTTGACATGGATAAGCTTAGTAGAGGCCGTTAATACGGGCGATTTAGATGAGATTCGTTTTATTTATTTCGTACCTACATCCCCGAACTCAATATTTAGTCCCCATGGGCATGAGTCAATTCACAATAGGAATTGGATGCACTTTTGATGGTTCCCAATTGTTTCTTTAAAAATTGGTGGCGACTTCTTATTTGCAAATTATTGTTCTTTATAATTAATTTGAATCGCATGTGGCATATATTTAAGAACCATTAATTCCAACTAAAAATCGAAAACGCGCCGGAAAGGCGATGGTTCTTACAATATCACTTTTCTTTTTTCTAGTATGAACTTTCTAATTCGAAACTGATGACTAACTATTGTCACCACAACGTTGAAGGTGTGGTTTGTTGCTTGCATGTACACCTGGAGGGACATCAAAATAGCATATTGCTATGAGCTTAGTTAACCTTAAAATTTAGTACCCAAATTGAATACTCATATCTATATATCCTCCTACTGAAAAGTTCATAATTACCCATAGCTTGACATCAAACTCAGTATGCAAAACTCCTAAGCCTGAAACCACACACTCAACAACAATTTTTAAAGAGAAGACATAACCAGCGAGTTAGTTGTGGTGCATCAAAACCGGCCAACTTCTTCTCTAAACCTTCACTTTGCTCTCTCTTGTTACTTCAATGGGGTCAAATTTACACTGAAAAAAAATCCCCCATTACCGCAGCAAAATTCACCCATATAAACACCAAAAATCGCAACATCAAATCAATAACATCCAACCATCAAAATGAGACAAAACCACTATGTTTTGTGGTCTTCTTTACTCATAATGGAAGCCTCTTTCTCCTTTTTCTCTCTCCTCAGCCTCTAATAACCCCCATAAATGAAATTAATCATCTATATATATTGAGATCGAGACCATATCATGGATTTCAGAGGAAAGAGAAAGAACGTGACACATCTAGATCAAAATCACACCATTGATTTCGGAGGAGAGAGAAAGCATGATATCTGCCGAGATCGAGACCAGACTGTCGCCGTGGATTCGCAAAGGAAGAGAAAGAAACGAATCTGCAATTCAAATTGTTATTTACAACGGATAGCGAGAAGAGTTTTAAAAAAAAAAAACTTGATGACGTCATCGGGCGGCCTCACGTTTAGGCTGCCGCAAACAAATTTTTGCGTTATTATTATTGTTGTTGTTATTGTTATGCTATAATAAAAACCAAGGTCCTCTTTAAACATTTGACATCTTAACTAACTAATTAACAAAAACAATAACCGCTAAATATCATAAGCTAATTTACTAACACATTCTTTATAAATCACTTGATTAGATTTTCTAGCCAAATCCACTAATACAATTCTATAGTCAAATATGTTCTCTAATGCAATCCGCTTTCCTCTGAAAGTCCTTTCTCACCAAAAAAAAAAAAAAAAAAAATTCTGAAAAATTCCCGTGCAGCAGTATTAGCAGTGAGTCAGTGACCTTCGTCTTCGCTGTTCGAGGAGGTTCCGTGTGAACTGTCTACTGTGAAAGTGACGAGTGACCTTTGGTTATCCAAAGCTGCTCCTCAACTCAACTGAGTACAATGAGAAGGGCGGCTTTCAATTTACCGTCCAAATTCTCTCTCCTCTTCGTGACAGCCACCGGCGTCTCCGTTTCTGCTCTAACACTCTCCCACACTTCTTCTGATGAAATCAAAACTGCATTTAACGGCCTTTCCCGCTCTACTTTCACCGTTTTCACGGTCCATTCATCAATCTTCTCTCTCACTCATTTTTCATTTTTGTAATTTGGTCACTGTTGTCTTTCAATTGATTATTGCTCTTCTCATGTTTTTTTTGTTTGTAGATTGCTTCAACTATTGTTGATTACAAGTATTCTTTGAAAGGGCTAACTAAGGGTTCTGACGAGTATGGGCGTACAATTTCTGAGGTAATTTTCGACTTTTTTGCTTCCTACTTTGAATTTAATGTGATATGATTATCTGGTTTTAGTGTACTTGGACCCGAATGATGATGGATTACTTTTGTTGAGCACTGCTAACAATAGGGCAGGCTGATCTTTTTAGCTTTACATAAAAAAGGGAAGAAAAATATTGATGTCACTGGTCTGCGAGAAAAAAAAATCTGGAAGCCTTTGAGCTGTTTGAACCCTGATCCCCATCCTGTTTTTATTGAGAGAAGTGTCGAGTGTCCGACACGGGTACTTGAGGTGAAACGAAGAGTCTTGCTGGGTAACATAAGTGAAGCCACAACAAGTTGTCTAGGTAGTATTTCTATGCAAAAGTGTGTAAAGTTTTGAGGAGTGTCATTAAACAATAGACAGCATCATACTGTAGTGAGACATCATTTTATGTAGTTGATTGATCTAGGATAAAATTCTAGCTTGGTCATACATAATAAGAAATTCATCCCATTCTGTTCTATCATAAGCTTTTTTAGTGTCTTAATAACTTGATGACCATTCATCTAGTTTTCTTGTTGATATGCAAAACATGTAATACTTCAGTCATCAACAGAATATTATCTTGAATGGTTTGATAGGGAAAGTAGCTCCTTGGAGTGGGCTAAGTTGCATAATATAGAGCTTCGCCTATTGAAGAGTTTTCTTATGATTTTGAAAAGCATATCACATAAACTAATTAGCGACAATGGTTGATAAGTGTATTGCATGAGCGTTGTATCTGTTTGTAGCAAGTGCACATTATTTACAAAGTTAAACTGTTATGTTTATGTGCTAAACTATGCTTGTATTTTGCATTTATTTACTCACATACAGGTTTTTTCAAGTTTCACATGCTTCTGACAGTTCTCCTCTTGTCTTTGAGTCTTTCTTCACCTCAATTATTCCTACAAGTCAGGTTGCCTATCACATAGTCAACCACTTTGAAGTTCTATGTTATGCTCCACATTATGCTGTTGAGCTGCACCTGGATCCTCGTTATTGCTATTCATCTTCTATAAAATGTGTTCATGTTTTTAAGTGCTTGGTGCCTACTTGTTATAACCAATCTAAATTGATTTTAACATGGACACCATAAAAGGTAAGCCGTTGGATTTTGAGTCAACAAATTCTTGCAAGGTGTCCGAGGACTTTCTAACACAGACGAGCTGATAAGAAAATACCTCTTATTCGGGAGTTCCTTTTGTGCATTTCAAAAGAATCGTAATGGTGCTGATATGTAAATTCCAAACTCAGGTTCATCTGCGCTCTGCTAAGAGAATTTTGAAATTGTGCAAAGATAACAAAGGGTTTTATGTGAAAGCTGGTCAGTTTGCAGCATCTTTGAGGCAGCTCCCAAAGGAATATACGGCGACACTTTCTGTTTTACAGGATCAGGTTCAAGCTCACATGCAATAAATGTTTTATGAGTTATAGCTTCCTGACATCCCTGATTATATTTGTTGGATTTTAGACATGCATATTTGTTGAGATCCTAATGTCTGTTTGTTGGTGACGTAGGCAGTTCCTTGTGATTTCAGATTAATAAAAGATGTGATCTCTAAAAACCTCAGTTCTGATTTTACTGATATGTGAGTACATATCATCAAGTAGTCAATAATTTACTTCTATATTCCATAGTTATATGTGTGAAACAAGACATGTCAATCTCAATCATCCTAGGGGTCTAGATCATACTCTTTGAAGTATTTCCAGAGCAGTTGTATCTTGTTTCTTTGTGTTTGTTGAGCATAGATAATATTGCCAGCTGAATGGACAAACTTCTGGAAGCAATATATATGAGGAATTAATTCAGTAACTGTGTGCCATGTGTCAGCACGATCATATTGCCTATCACCGGTGTTCTGTGTGATGCAGTCAAGAAGTTCTCAATGTTAAAAGCTGTTTGGGGTCATTTAGGATTATACTATTCTGTATTGAGTGTAACTAGGCTAATTTGTAATTAGCTTCTCCGTGAGGGATATCTTGTCCTCCTTGTACCTTCGACACCTGATTTATACTAGTTTGTGCCCGTGCTATGCATGGGTTATTTACGAACTTAAACATATGGTGAAAGTGAATATTGCTTTGACAAAAATGGTCAATGCTTAAACTATAAAACTAATCCCTCACATCTATGATTCATATATGATTTATCAAAAACCGCTGGTTGGGGGAGGATAGGAGGGGAAGATTAAGGACTACTTAGAAACGCTTTCTTATTCTATGGTCAGTATATGTGATGCCTGTTTTTAGTTTCTCAGACTCACTATTTTCCAGTTCTTTTCCTAGACTAAACTTGATGCCTAACTCCGACTCCTCCAACTTCAAACCCAAATGTTAAGCCCATGAGGGACAGTTGGTCTGGCATTTGAAACATGAAAGATCCAATTTTTCTTGCTGTCTTTGTACAGACCACCCATCTGTGTACTAGGATTATCTTGGCCTGCTGTTAGCCTTGTTATCTCCTTGCATCCCATCATATGCTTACTCTTACTCCTTACTCACCCTCTTATTTGTACAATAGTCTTATATTACTCTACCAATGTCTTCTACATAGAGGTTGTATTGGAGTACATGTCATCAGCTTCTTAAATCCTTAAATTTCCACTTATTCAATGCTGCATCATGCATCGTCAGATTCTTCATCTCCCTCTTGAAGCTTGCCCTTGACCCCCCCCCCCCATAAGCATAGTTTTTTTTATAGATAAGGAGCATCATCTACCTATTTGTCCTCTGTTGTACACTTATTTGCAGTGCCTTATTTTCCTGCCTCAAATCCTGCTGCAGCAGATGAATTTTCAATGGAATTATGTGTCTAGCCAATCTTTGCATGATTACCTCTGGAGCATTGTCAGGATAATCCTTTGTTTTTCCTTTATTTATTTCCTGAACGTGGGGGTGTCCGACTAATACCACAGGTCCAAAAGTTAATTGCTAGGATATTTGTGATGTGATCGATGTACAGTATCTTATATTAACTTTCTTGGTATGGACTCTAGACCTATAGTATGTACACTGGCTACGTACATAAAAAAGATTACTCTAATAGCCTTGTAATCCTTCCCTACCAGTGACCTTCTGCAAGCTCTGAGCGCGTGGCTCTGTGTGCTCCTACACTCTCAAGTATGGACGTACTTAGCCAAATAATCAATCATTACACTTATTTGAAGGAACTGAACTTAAATACTGCCAGTCTTTCACCACCAATAAGTCTTTGAGCTGGCAAACATTATAACACAATTGTCAGCTGGCATCTAGTGTTGATACTGTGCCTTACAGTGCAGTTGCCTCGTGTGACTGATAACCAGGCTCAAAGGTCTTAGTTGTGGGATTCGGTCATACTTTTTTGTCAGTGGATCTGATGATGGTAAAAGTTTTAAATTCGTGAATTTAATGTAAAGTAGAACAGGAATATCCTAAAGGCATTTGGAAAATATCAGAAGACTAAGAGGTAAGAAATAGAAACACTGAGGAAGCAGAAGGAGGGGGATATAGTATGGGTGCACTCAATTCCATTGAAGAGAGAGGGAGGGATATAGACAGGAGATGGGGGAGGTGGTGAATCATAGAGTGGAAAGAGGAAGGCTGTGAAGCATCAGATAAAGTGGTACGTTTCCCGCCGGGGGGGGGTGGGTGGGGGTGGGCAGGGAAGCAGGGGGATAATGTAGTGAGAAGTTTTGTGTGAAGAGCATAGTTTGAGGATCCTAAATTTGAAACTGCTTTCTAATAGTTTTTTCACCTTGAGGTCTTAGTTGCTCAATGTCTTGTACACCATTCAGCCCGATATTTTCTTCAAAAAATCTGATCGTGGGATCAGTAGTGGTAATCAAAAGTAGACCTGGCAAACAGGTCATTTGGGTCGGTTGGTCCATACGAGCGAAACTATAAAGTAAACTCATTTTTGACAGCACACGATTAAAAGCATGGCTGTTAAGTTGCCAGAATTGCTATTCCATGGAAGTGTTTCTTGTTTTCAGACATTGGTTTATAGGTCTTCCTTCTATGGCATGTACTGATATAATTTTGCAACATTTAGGTTTTTATCTTTTGACGAGCAACCAATTGCTGCAGCTTCCATTGCTCAAGTCCACCATGCTGTGCTGAAAAGCCGTGAAGAAGTTGCTGTGAAGGTGGGTAAGGGTAACCCTTCTTTTGTAATACTAGATTCATATCATGTGTAATGTGTGTTAGCGACCATCTCACAAAATTTAAATATGCGGCTGTCTTTTAAATAGATCGTAAGATCTTGATGGTTCTGTCATTCTTAAATATAAATTGCATCCATTTTAGTTGTCTAACTTGTCTCTTACACTTTTTTGCCCAAATTAATTGTCTGAGATATCCTCTTCAAATCTGACTGTTGTGAGAAAGCAGGAACAGGAAGAAATCTTGATAGGAGACATGCTTTTTCAATGCCTCAACACGTCTTTCTTCTTTTATTCATCTTCATGATGACTCTATTGAGCCTCTAGGGTGAAAGATGGTGAATTTATCACACGGAACTCCCATTTGAAGAGAGTATTCATGTTAGGGATTTGGGGAAAGAACTTGCTTTTCATTTTGGTGGATTACATTCTTATCTCTTCTCTAGTATGCCTCGAAGAAGGTTTGCATATGGGATTCATCAAGTGGTTGTTTCTTTTAGATAAAAAGAGAGTTTTATTCATAGTGATAAAAGCAGAATTACAACCTAAGATGATAAGGAGTCCTCGAAGGGAATCTATTTACAAGTCAGCCTAATGAAGCATAAGCTGAGTAATAGGTTAACTTTGAGAACACCCAGCAGCCTTCGCCTATAAGGAGGCTAAATAGATTACCTTATTCCACAACCCGTCAACTGACATATAAATACCAGAAAAGACCCTAGCATTCCGTTCTAACCAGATACACCAAAGTTTTACAAAACTAGCACTCTTCCACAGCAACTTCTTCTCCTTTCTCCATCCAATCCCAGCACGCCTTGCTTGCAAGAACTCCATGATAGTGTCCAGGTACTCCCAATCCTCACCTATGATACCAGATAATCTGCTCCAAAGAGTCTGCGCAACTTCACAACTGAGGAAAACATGTGAAGATGACTCAATACTAGCCCAACAGAGGAGGCAAATATCAGGTGACAGGGCTGATTTCGGCCTCTGCCGCTGATGCACACCATTAGTATTAATCCTATGCAACACCTACGTCCACACAAAAACCCGTACTTTAGCAGGAGCTTTTTCCCTCCACAACCATGTCACAATAGGGAAGTTTTGTGCTGGAGGACCCAACTGCTAAGGAAAAGATTTAAAGGAAAATATCCAGCAATCCATCTGCTCAAGTCAGCCCTGTCCTGAAGCTGTACTGAACTCCAGAAACTCAAGCAAAGAGGTAACCTCCTCCATCTCCTACTCCTGAGGAGGCCGCCATAAATACAGATTCCACGACCCTGTCGCGGACGTATAAAATTCAGAAATAGCAGCTTCATGACGCATTGAGAGCTGGTATACTCTAGGAAAGCGCAAACACCAAAGTTGGTCATCTCTCCAACCATCCTCCCAAAACCTGATCCTCGACCCATTTCCAAGGCTGAACCGAACAAGAGGAAGGTAAATCAGAAACAATTGGGAAATGAACTTCCCTGGACAAGCATGCGTTGCTCCCGTAATCACCCGTGTATCCCTCCAATTGTGACCCAAGCTATATTTACTCCTGCTGACTCGATACCACAGTTCTCAAACATTCTTGCTGCTCAAACTTTCACCCCAAGTCATTTCTAGTTCCCATTTTAATAGAAAATTCAATGCCCCCCATTATAGTCATGTGTTTTCCTTGAGAATGATGGTTTGTATGGAGTCTCTATGGCACATGATTCTTTAGGATTTGTAGGAGCTCCTTTATTATCATCAGTATGATCAATAAGCATCTAAGTGTTGTATGTTTTAGTTTCTGTCATAAGTGGGCTCTTATTCTTTGATAGTTCTTGATTCTTGATGTCAAAGCTTTATTTCTTATCAAAAAGATCTATTCAATGTGATTTCTATAAATGAAGTACCTCAATAAGGAAATGGGAATATAGTCAGCTAGCAAGATCAAGATATAATCTTCGCGACCATGATACGGTTCAACCCAGGTGGCCACCAGCACCAGCCCTCCACAACAAATCCCATGTTGTGATGGTATAATAATTGTGTTTGGTTGAGCCTTCGTTAACAAGGTCCCCCGACCCCCACCCCACACATATTCAGACGACAAACATAAAAATAAAAAAATACTAAAAATACTAAAAAAATCCCCATAGTCTTCTACAAGGCTTCAGTCAGTCCTAGTTGAGGCTCACTTCTACTTGAATGAAAGAAAGAAAAAGGAATATTGGATTACGTTTTGGTGCTGAATATTTTTATTTCCCCTTCAAATGAACAGGTGCAGTACCCAGGCTTAGGGAAGCTGATGGAGTTAGATGTAACGACCATGTCTGTTGTCTCAGAATTTGTTGCTCGGGTATGTACCATATTAAATATTTGAATCACTGCATACTTCATGCAAACCAAGGTGAAATCTTCGGAACTATATCAGTCAAGTAACTTAATACTTGGTAGGATATCATACTAGCAAATTTCAAGTTTTCTTTACTTTTCACTGAGGATTGTTGTATGGTCCACAATCACCTGGGGCCGGGGGATGAGCATTTAGGATGTGTCAGACTAGGAATCACTTTTAATGGAATGGAAAGTTCTCTTTATTTAAATGTGACAGCTGACAGGACTACTGATGCATCTTCATATATCCCTTAAAAAACTTACCTTTATATTTCCTCCTAAATTTTAGGGATTTAGTGCCTTTTATCAGTATTGTTTTGCTGACACAAAGAATTACATGATAAACATCAGCCTACTACTAGCATTCATTTAGCCTGATGAGCCATTTCAAAAGGAAGTAGCCACGTGTAGTTCCACTCCATCAAGTGGGCTAATGTATTCATTAGAAATATATTTTCTCCAGGCTCGTATCACTGGCCTATGCAGCTAGATCTCCTGATATCTTCTGACTCTTTAGACCTGGAAACAGCGAATTGCTTGTCAGCGTAAGGAAACAAACTCTATCATCTCCAATCTGGTAACTGAGAGCTGAATAGTAGAGTAGAGAACGATGTGGAGTTTTTATAAGCACAATTGTAATCAGGAACTCTGCGTAGGAGGGTTAAGATTCACAACTCCCTGCGCACAGAAATTAGCTGCAATTACTAAATCAGCTCGATACTCATTCAAGGAATATGGTTACAAATTAGCCCAATTCTGTTTTTTTTAGATGGAGCAAATTAGCCCAATTCGTTGGACCTCATAAACAGAATAATAGCTCCTGAAAGCGCCTGGGGTGCGAGAGCATAAGAAAGGCCACGTTGTTGGCTGGAACTTGGTTCATACGCCTAAGGAGGAAGGGGTCTTGGGGTCCGGTAATGTGGTGTCAAAGAACAACTCTTAGGTGGGTAAAAGCTGTGGAGGTTCTCTTTGGAGTCAGACACCCTTTGGCATAGAGTTATTGAGATCTGAAAGTAAGTATCTTTGATGGGTCTACTTCTCCTTTGCTTAAAATCTGACATTCCATCTCATTTTCTCATTGTCTGGAAGAGTTTGTATGATAGACTCTTCTAGAGTTTTGATGTGGATTACAGGAAAAAAGGTTTAGTGAAGATATATGACATAGAGTTAGTAATTTGGGAAACAGTTGTATCTATGGAATTTTTCATATTTTTGGGGTATTCAAAGACAGTGTATATCTTGGTATATAAGCTTTGTTATTATTAGAAATGTAGTATTTTTGTTATTTTAGGAAATAGGATTTGTTTCTTACTCTATAAGCTATTTATTAGGTTATAGATACCCTTTATAGACTGTTCTTTTCAAAAGTTTGAATGAAATTGACTTATGTTCTGGGATGGTTTCCCTTTGTTGGATAGGTTCTTCATCAGTTTGGTATAAGAGTAGGTCCTGAATCATTCAAGGCCGTCCATTGGTGGACAGGTTTGTAATTACCTCCATTAAGGATCGTGGAGTCATTGCTGTAGTAGAGCAATCTGTATCTCAGGCTCTCAGCCAAACAATTTATCCATCACTACTACCAGTTTACCACCACAGAATTTACTGTCGCTGCTGCCTGCCTCCTTTTACTGAACAAGTTCTACTGCAACAAAGCTACAATAAATGGACGAAAGAGAATCAGCCCTTCCTGCAGCATACCATTATCCTGCTAACTTGTGGGCACATAACCCCTTAGGTAATGTACTTAACGCTACTTAGCATTGACCCTTATCCTTCCAACTATTCGGGGGATTATCAATTCACACACTTTTGGTTCAATGACGGACTAACAAGAGCATATGTGAGCTAAAAAGTAAGACGTATGAACAAATAGTAGAAGAATCCCATCAAATGAAGCATGAACGATATTGTAGACAACTGGATAAACAAGAAGAAGATGCTCAGTGCAAGCAAAGGTCAGGAAGACACGAGAGGAACCAGGACTTGCAGGCTGCAGCAGCGAGGTAATGAGATTTAGAGAGAAGCTAGAATCATTCCTGAAACTTCACAAAATCTTTATTGATCCCAAGTAGATGAGGATGACCCATTCTTTAAGGAACCCATGACAGAGAATGTTGTTTATGAAAATAATTAATTTTAGGGGTATTTTTGTTAGTATAGTAGATACAAATTAGAAAGGGGTTTTATTAAAGAGTTCGAGACATGATAAGGGGCATACGATTCTTTGGAGATGAATTGCAGTTTTTGAAAGACTTACTACCTTTAGCTCACTACCAGAGGGGGTGGTATTTTATTATATAGATTCTTCTTTTTCTGTTGTCTTGTCTTGTATTGTGAACTTCTCATGCCCTTCTCTATTATTTATCTTTGCACCTTGTACAGTTTGTAGGCTTTTTATATATCCTTTGTTTTTCTCATAAAAAAAGAAAAAAACTTAAAAACGGTGAACTTTCTATACCACCTTATACTTCCCTGTGGATTCTCGGAAATATTCTATTGGTTGCTCACATGTTCTAATGTGGCATCGTATGTCTTTTTGAGAGCTTGTGGTTGATTAAACGGCCTGTGACTCCAAGTGAATCAAAAGTTAATGGCTATTGTGTTTTCTTTATTCTGGAGCATAAGAACATTGCTTTGCTTGGAGTTAATAGGCCTATAACATGTCAACTTAAAGCTTTTGGAAGGATCTCAGACTATTCATTAATGCCATGTATGATATTGGGATTTATCCTTGATGTTCTGCTAGAGTTTATAGGAATATGAACCGGTTACCTGCAATAACCATTGTGATCCCCTTATAACTAGGTGGTTATGTGCAGAAAACCCAAATATCAGAAAAGATGTCGTGTATATTTATAGAAGTTTTGGATTTGGCTACATAATTTATGTTTTTTGCTCGGATTTTCAATTTTGACAACTCAAAACCAACCTGCACATTTTAACCCAACCTATCTACCCTGAATAGCTCAGGGGTAGAATCTTTAGCTGTCGCATCATTTTCTTGGGGACACTACCCGAAGATTAACTGTTTGTTTGTTGGATTTTATATTTCCGCTTTCCCCTTCAATTTATTCAGGCAATAATTGGAAAATTCAGCTTCTTTTTTCCAAATGCATTGTTTCTTCTTATCCCTATAGTTAGTTGACCTATTTTTCTTCAGCTTTTTCCTGAATACAGATTTGGATGGATTCTATCTGCTTTTAAGGAGGCTATTACCGTTGAACTTGGTTAGTAGTGTTTATATGACACGCTCTGTTTGCCAGTCTGTCTTTTTATTTACATCATTTTTGCCGTTTTCCCTGCCTTTAGCTAACTGCCTTTCGAAAAAATTGCTTAGCATTCTTTCGGTGTGTAACAGTTATGGTTGCCAGTGTGTCAGTATGATCAGTATATGAAATGTTCAGCAAAGTTGCTAAATGTGATTTACTTATTTAATTCCCTGTTAATGGAATATTTAGACTTGCCGATCATTAACCTATCTCTGCAAGGGCCCATCTCTTTTCATTATTGACAAGTATATCTTGCCTATAGAACTATTTTCACTAGAAGAAATAAAATGATGAAAAAAGGTTAATGTAGAATTCTTTCTTTATCCTGTACTAACAGTTCTTAAAATGAGTTGTCCAAACTCTATATTCGTTTGAGTAAACTTAACATTTTTGTTTTTTTTTTTTGTCGCCCTTGGGGGAGGGTCGAGGATAGGTAGGTGCTGAAAAGTGTAGTCAAACACTTCCGATGTAAATGAAAGTTTTGAGCTCATATTCCTATTTTGAGTTTTGATACGGCAGAAGAAGTTGATTGAAAAGTGAAAACTCATCTATAATTGCATATTTGCATCTGTATTTAAAATATTATTTCCGTTGATATTTTGGTTGGCTATACTTGAGATATTCTAGAACAGAGAAAAACAAGACAAAAAAGCCTTTGCTGCTGACTGGATAATTTTTTTTATTGTTTTTTCTGAAATAATGATGCGGCCTTTGTTTGAACGATTTCGTTCAAACTTAAAATTATACCATTTTCTATGATTTATAATATGTATTTTTGTTTTGGCCTCTGAAGATTTCATTCAAGAAGCAAACAATTCTGAGAGGACATCTAACAATTTTAGCGGCAATAACTACGTGAAGGTCCCTAAAGTTTTTTGGGTAAGAATCTGACATGACTTTTGAAAAGTATTGCTTATCCATCCGTAAATTGTATTCTGGGCAGCACCACTCAACTTCCCACTGAGAACCATCCTGCGCTATCTTCAGGACATGACAACAAGCCAAGTATTGACCATGGAATTTTGTTCTGGACACAAGGTACTGGTATATTACTTATTTTGATCTCCTGATTGATGAGGGCAATATGTTTATTTCTATAAATATTCTCAAATGTTCTTTCATGTTTTTTGATTACTTTAATCAGTAACTCTGTGTATTAGCTTGACATGTGCCATGAGCCTTTCTCAAGTCATGACAGCAGATAAGCTCCTGTATAACCTATTTTGTTGATACATAGGCCTTACACTTATATGGGCATGCTTTAAATGTTTTTGATGTTATTTTTCTGCTCTCTTGAATTGTATCATGGGAACATGATATATATATGCCTTTCCGTTTGATGTTTTTCTGTTTTTCCGGAACTTCAATGTGTGATTAAGAAAATGTCTTAGCTTTCAGGTTGATGACTTGGATTCTTTGGAGAAATCAAGAATAGATCCACGAAAGGTTTGACTTTGTGTCTCTTACTTCTTCTTTGGTATCTCACCTCTTCGGAAATTGTCTGATAGATCGACCTTCCTTTTTGAATGGTAGAACAGGCGTTCAGAAAGTTGTAAAAAATTAATAAAGATGGATGAGTGAAACAATAGTGGGTTCTAAAGATTGTGGGAAATTGATTTTATGGAGGGTTATGCTACCAGTAAATTCAATGTTTGATCTAATGCTGATTCAGATATTCATTTGAAGAGGCTATAAGACATGTTTGTATCGGCTAAACTTGTGCTTCTCTTCAGGTTGCGAAAGCGTTAATGGATGTTTTTGCTGATATGATGTTCGTCCATGGGTTTGTGCATGGCGATCCTCATCCTGGAAACATATTAGTTTCACCCAGTGGTCAAAAAGGCTTTACTTTGGGTACGTTCTTGCTGCTGTTCGCAGTCTATCCATGGTTGTAGTTATGAATTTTTCTTATTCCGAGACTTCTTTTCCAGTGATTTTAGACCATGGAATGTACAAGGAATTGGATGAAGGATTCAGAAGAAACTATTGTCGGCTGTGGAAGGCATTGATTCTTCGTGATGTCAATGAAATCCAGCATATCGGTGAATGTTTTGGTGTTGCAAAATATGCTAGATATTTTCCTCTCATATTCACTGGTAAAACAATCAACAGGTAACCCTTCTTTTCAGTGTTTCTTGGATTCTTTATTCTACCTCAAATATGCATGTCTGTTACTCCGTACTCGGATATGAGCACAAATGACCATTTCATATTAAGTCAACAAAACAAATTTGTTAAGGGTTGAGTCCGACACTTGACTACTACCTTAATGGACAATTGTGGCCACGTCTGAGTAATATAGGTCTAACTCAGCAGAAACTGTGTTTTCTTTCTCTTAACATACATAATACGGTGGTGTTACTATAGGTAGGTAGAAAAACAATTTTGATGTGCTTTTAAATAACCTGTGTTTCGCTAGTATACGGTACGTACTTAATGTAAAAGAACTATGTTGATAATCTTTGCTTGTACGTTTAGAAATCTTTTCAAGAAAATAAAAGATGAAAGATGACCTCCTTAAATCTCAGTACTTCAATGAAAGACTACCGTATCAAGGTGCAGGGCATATTATATAATTAATCTTATGTAGCTGTTAATTGTGGAGTGGGAGAAAAGCTACAGATGTCTGTGGAGTGGAATAGAAAGGGACAATTCCATCTTTTTGTTTTGTGTCTGCACCTGTTTCCAATCTTACTCGGATCCTGATGCTTGAAACTTTGGTGCTTGTGCCTGGTGTAAAGATATGTTCGGTGTTAAAGCGCCTCCCAACATGGGTCACAGGAACCCCAAATGGGAGTAAAGCATGAGGCAAACTGAATCTTGTATGTCTGTTACGTACAGTTCAAAAAGAGCCTCCGTGCTTGCAAAGTTGCAAGACATTGCTTATGTTTGATTTCTGATCTATATCAAACACTGATTTCTTTTCCCTGCTTTTTTTTTTTTTTTTTTGAGGGACCATATTGTACCCTACCATTCTCCCATTGCCTCTCACGAGGCTCCTGCCTTGGGTGGGGTATGGCAGTAAGGTCTACATAGTCTTGCAGCAACTATATAGAATTGTTTTCATTAAGTGCTACGATTAAAAAAACAAAAAAGAGCATGCACTCACTATCCTTTATTCAAAAACAGAGAAGTATAAAACAGTTTAGTTATTTTGATTGAGTCTATTAGCAATGTTTCTCCGACTCGTCTGAACAGTGCCGTGTCGCGTGTCAACACGATCCGACGCGGGATACAACACGGCATACGTGTCGACACTGTGAGTACAGATACGATCCCCCGACATCTTCTCTCATCCTTTGAACGACAAAATTCAACTCCATGCTCTTACAGTTTTAAATCTAGGGTTTGCATCAAAACCCTAGATCTACAAATTGAAGCATGAATTGATGAAGATGAAGGGGGAAACATTAGGGCTTTTGGTCGATTTGGAGAGGCGAACTCATTGGTGGCGGTGTTGGCCGTGGCGTCACCCTCCATGGATGCCGATCTGGAATTCTCGAGTTCTCTCTTAGCTCACACCTTCTGGAATTGTGTTTTTTGTGTTTTTAGATACTGGAAGGGTAAAGTACCTGTCCTATTTCACGTTTTACCACTTTACAGAGAACAGCTGTCTTTTTCTTTTAAAATTGGAACCGAACTGTGTTTTACCCTTTTACCCTTTTTTTACTTTGTTTTATTTTTAATTTACACTCACTCTTGTCCTTTATCACTTTTGACAGTTGACTAAAGATGCTGAACTTTACTATTTCACATGGCAATTCTATCTTTCTTTCTTCTGTAAAAAACTATTTCACGTGGAGTAAAATTACTTGTATCATGGTACAGTAATTTTTTTTTTTTTTTGTGGAATGGAAGGCGTTAAACACGCCCTAGAAAGAAAAGAATATTACATGAGTGTCATTCTAGGCCACGAGACCCCAATGAGGTCTGCAAAGAGTACATGCATCATGCTAGGGATAGGGGCTACAAACTCACTAACTTGGTCATTGCAACTAAAACTGTAATTAGCGAGCCAATCAGCAGCTGCATTCGCTTCTCGAAAGATATGTTGGATTCTAATCTGCCATGGAGTGCTTCGTATGAGTTCTTTACACCGCTCCAAAATGAAGTAGTGGGGGCTAAATTGGGGTGTTGCCGAGCAAAGAAGGTTCACGGCAAGCTCGGAGTCTATCTCAACCACAAGCTTGGTAACTTTCATACGTTGTGCAATTCTCAATCCATGATAAACAGCCATAAGTTCTGCCATTAGAGAAGTCCCATGACCCAGTTTGACTGCAAAGGCTCAGATAAATGCACCATTATCCGATCTAAAAACTCCACCTCCCCCTGCAGGTCCCGGGTTCCCCTTTGCAGCGCCATCCGTATTGAGTTTAACCCAGCCAAGTGGTGGGAATGACCACCTGATGTAGGTCTCAGTATGGGTACGCTTGTTGCCACTCAGTCTATCCAGTCTGCAAGACTCAGCTTCAAGATATTCATGACTCCGTTCTTTAATAAATTGGCCCCTCCTTAGTGGAATATCAGTAGGATCCCCAAGGGCACGACAATTTCTCCATCGCCACAGCCACCACAGCCCCGTAGCAAAAGTTGTAGCCCAGGTATCATTGGCGTTGGTACAGTAATTTATGTATATCCCACAGACAACTGCCTCTTACCTTTTTTTTTTGGCTCATCTGAGCACTGCCTCTTACTTAGAGAGTTAGACCCCTTTCCCTTTTTTTTTAACTTTTTTGCCGTGTCCCCGTATCTTTATAGCAGGATCCCCGTATCTTGTAAATTTTTTATTTGAGGATCTGACACTCCGATCCGCGTCGTATCCGATCCGTGTCCGAGAGTCTGAGAAACATTGTCTATTAGTACAAGTATAAATCTTTTGATAGGTGAATTTTCGAAACTGATATAGAATTTGCTTCGATTTCCAGATCCATTTATGAGATAACTTTGGAAATTTTGACACTATTAGTCCCAACTCCCAACTTTGGAAAATTCATAGCACTTTAGTCCGAGTTTACTACCATCAACTGAAAATGTTTCACATCCTTTACGGTGTTAAAATTCCGCTAATCCTACTATGTGGCATTTAAAAATTAAAATTATAAATAACAAGATAGAAAAGAAAGAAAATGGAAACTTTGCACTTTCTCCTTTAGTTTCTTCCATGTGACAGATCAACCCCGTTCCCTTTCTTTCTCTTTAATACAAACATCTCCTTCCCATCCTCTCTCCTTGATTCAGTCTTCTCCAAGTCAAGCAACCTTGTGCAATTTTTTCCGTTCTCTTTTTCCTTCCCGGATTGTTTTTACTGCTTCTATTCCTTTGTGATTCCCGAAACAGGTAGCTTTTGCTTGTCTGTACTTCTTACCCTCCCATGTAGAGGTGGCAATTGAGCGGCTGGAGTCTGTTTTGTGTCACGTCATTATGGGTTCGGGGTATTTCATGTTAAAAGAGTGTTCATATTGGGTTGGGTCAAGTCAGGTTGAATTGGGTTTATGATAATGTTAGTTTTAGTTCAGGTTTCAGATGACGCAGATTCAGTTCGGTTTTCCGGTCATATCAGCATAGTCACAAAAATAAAACGAATACCTTAAATCTATGTGAATTTAACTCATTCGCATTCATATTTATGTGCATTGAAATCTTGTAAGTCCCTAGATTAATGTTATTTTATGAAAATTTCAATTAACAATGATTACATTTATTTTTTTTTTGGAAAAAAGAATTTTTTTTATTAATCAATAATTGAAAGAAGACAATAAAAAGGACAAGGAGTCCTCAAATGAAAACAAGAAAAATATCTATGACGCCCGCCAATGAAGTTGGACGAGTGTAAGGGGGATACCCTTGAAGGCCCCAGCTGCCTTTGCCCAAAGAGAAGCCAAATAAACAATATGCTTCCAAACGAAATCAACGGTCTTTTCAGAAGCGGAGAAGATCCTCAAATTCCGCTCCAGCCAACTACACCATAGATAGCCATACAATCACACCTCCACCACAGTTTACCCTCTCTTCCCCTCCCTCTGGCAGCAAATCGCATCTGTAAGAACTGGCCCACCGTGGGCGGACTAGCAAAAGGATCCCCCCCAGACAATCGACCCCACCCGAGCAAACCCACACAACACAAACAGATGCAGAGCATCCTCACAACCATGATGACACATCGCACACATATCCGGCGACATAAACCAACCACACCAACCTGACCTTCGCCGTTGCATCATGTCATGCGTATTCACTCTGCCTAACACCAAAGTCCACACAAAGGCCCGCACTTTCATAGGAACCTTAGACTTCCAAATGTAGGTAGCAAGAGGGAAATAAGGAAATTGAGAAGGAAGACTTAGCCGATAAAGGAAGGACGTGCAGGAGAAGACCACATAGGGATCTCCTTCCCAAGTCCGAGAATCATCCCTTGGGACGAGAAGAGTAGTGTTTAGAGCACTCAGGAGGGATACCAGTTCTTCCATCTCACGATCATGTGGAGCTCGGCGTAAATGAAGGTCCAATGAGCCGCCTGCTTCGGAATAGAACTTCGAAACTGGCACCTCATGAAGCGTAGACAACCGATAAACCCGAGGGTACGTGGAAGAAAAATGATTATCCCCCTTCCATTCATCCTCCCAGAACCTTACCTATTGACCATTACCCACATTAAATCTAATCAGGGGAAAGACAAGAGACGAGAGAGATAAACTTTCATGGGCAAGCATGGGAAACTGCAGTACATACTCGGGCATCCCATCCATTCTGTTGCACACCGTACTTGCTCCTGATTCGGTGCCATAGGGAATCGGGCTCCAATGGAAAACGCCACAACCACTTGCCCACTAGCGAAATGTTCTTAGACACCAATCCCCCCCTCTGACTTAGGTCGACATACGTGATCCCAACTAACAAGTTGATCTCACCTGCCCTTATCCGCCCCAGACCACAAGAGATCTCTCATTATCCTCTCGATTCGTTTAGCTACACCAAGCGAAATCTTGAAGAGAGAAAGGTAACAGCGTGGAATACTAGCAAGGCAAGAGATTGTAGGATAGTTCCTCCCTCCTATAGAGAAGTACACCCCTTTCTACCCATCAAGGCGTTTAGCCACTCTAGAGACAACTGGCTCCCAAAAAGAAGACGACCGAGGGTTACCCCCAAGAGGCACGCCCAAATAAGTAAGAGGCCACTGCTGACACCCCACTAGTCCGGACAAAGTATCCAGAATTCCCTTCCCCACATTTACTCCTGCTACATTACACTTAGACAGATTGATACGCATCCCGAACACGACCTCGAATGCCTGCAGAAGAGTGAGAACCCTCTAAAACCCCTCAACCTCAGCCGCCAATAACAGAATAGTATCATCATTGAACTGAAGGTGAGAGACAGAAACCATCTCCCTACCAACCTTGAAACCCTCCGCTAACCCCCTGGTACGTGTTGTTTGCGCATTCAAATTCAAAAACCTTATTTCTACCACGAACACATAGATAATATAGTATATGGTAAATAAGGGTCGATCCCACGATGACACAAATCAATATTTGATAACACATAGAGGTTACATGTACATTTACATAAATAAGGCTTGTATGATGCTGAATTGCGCCAAAATCATGTCTTTTTAAGCAAAAATCAATCATAATATATTGGTTAAGCTTCCTAGGCACTAAAAAGTCAAATTCAAACTAAGAAAATAAATATGGACATGCTAAAAATACAGCAGAAAAATGAAACCCGAAAATTACAGAGAAGTCAAATATTTACAAAACAACATGAAAAATACATGCTAACTTTCAATCCGAATTTAAGTTAACAAATATATTTAGTATTCTATCCCCACAACGGTGCCAAAATTTGGTACGTGTCGTTTGCGCATACAAATTCTAAAACCTTATTTCTACCACGAACACATAGATAATATAGTGTAGGGTAAATAAGGGTCGATCTCACGAGGACAGAAATCAATATTTGTTAACTTCTACTCTAATCCTAGTTCACAAATTACAAAACAAGAAACATTGGGGGGTTTTTATTGAATAATCACTAAGACCAACCAAACAGAAAATAAACTAACTAATCTAATATTTATAGTGAAACAGACAAACTGATTAAGCACATAAGTTCAAATCATCTTAGTTACCCAAGTTGGATTTTGTCATTGACAACCAAGTTAATTAGTAGGTTAATTGTAGAGAATCTACCAGTTAGCTTCTCCCTATCTCACTTTACTAGCTTGAACCGAACCAGCTCGATCCTAAGACTCAATAATAAAAAAATACTAGGAAGACATCATTAACCCTAGGAAAATTAATCCAAGATAGCAAGAATATAATTTTGTCTAGATCATGCAATGCCCTAATTAAGACTCAACCGTTCGACCGACTAACTTCTTAATTAGTTGCTACACATTCGTTCATTCAATAGTATACGAACTAACGATTAAACGATAGCAATAGATTCATATTTAAACATAGAAGGACGTCTCCAGACCATATAAAAACATGAATCATAAATTAATTAACTCAAGCAACGCATGAATACTAAAATTAACTTGAATATATTAATAATTGAACTAATAAATTGTCTCAAACATCCAAAAACTTAGATTTCTAAACTAAAGTTGAACACTTGAAAACAAATCAAACTTAGGACACTAGATACAAAAAGGTATTAGAGTAAGAGAGATTTATTCAATTTCTTAGCCCGGACTTGTAAACTTGAGCACCACTTCGACCCGATAATTCAAGCTCCAAAATCCACCTCCAATGGTCACGAACCAGCTCGATTCCAATGGCTTGTAGCCCTCTTGACTCTTACACTCTCCTTGGACTAGAACCTTTGTTTATTGGCTCTCAAGTTTTTGTGACTAAAATTCTGCTTGCTCTTCCTACTGAACGTATTCCCTTTTTATACTTGATTTCCGTGATCTTTGTTGGGATTAAACCAGAAAATAATCTTCCTATTAGTCGTGCAATATCTTCTAGTATTAGGGGTGTAGAGATCTTTCTTTGCTTGGGCATTAAGTTGTGCAAAAATTAGGAAAGTTAGGGCTTCAGCAACTTGTAGCATAATTTCGGCTGTGTTAAGGTCTGATGTTGGAAAAGTCTAAAACATAAAAGTTCTAGGTCTCCTTTTGGGCTTGTCGTAGCATTTTGAATCATCCGAATCCGATACCGAACGAAGGAGTTATGGCCAAAATACCAACTGCTGTCAAAACTGCTCCGAATTGCGAATGGGGCCGAATTTGCTCTCCTTTATTCCGCCAATATTACCTACACAATAAAAATATAGAAAATAGGCCTAAAACACAGCAAAATATGAAAATATAAAATAAAAGGTAAAATACTAAATATTATTAAAAATCCAAATAATTATGATCTAAAACTAATCCAAAACATAACGATAATGAGGGATAAAACATGTATATTAAAGAACTTATCAAATTCCCCCATACTTAGACTTTTGTCACCCTCAACCATACTAGACATTGGACACAAACATCTATCTTTACTTCACGTCATTCATGCCAAACATAAGTGTAACAAATTAAATTTGTTCAAAACTAATATTGTCATAGTAAAAATCATCATCCAAAAAGGTCTTAAATATTATAAGCAACTATGGTAGGTCTAGTTAGTTGGTGAGATTTTAATAAAAACAAGTTAGATTAGAGTTTTCCTTTAAGACATATACATCGAAAGAACAACTTGATCTCTCCTATTTGCATCCCTCTTATTTTTGCATACCCTTAGTTCCACCCATGTAACGAGCTTTCATCAATGACTCCCGTCCCAATTGGTCCAAGGCATTAGGTGACAATGCACCCCTCGGATTTGCACTCGAGTCTTTCTTTTTTTTTTGAAACAAACCTTGAATTAGTAGAGCTTTTTTCTCAATCAATTTTTTCTTTTTTTTTTTAGCACTTGAGCCATGTTTCGACCAAGAAGGTTGCATTTTATGCTCCATACGTATCTTGGTACAAGGTTTCGGCGGACTTACCTCTCTACCTACCTTGTTTCCCACATCGGTACCTCAAGGCATTTTTTTCTCTTCTTTTTTTTTTTTTTTTTTAAGATCACCTTTTTTCTTTTTATCCTTCATTCACTTTTTTTTTTTTTTTTTTTAATAATATTAGCTCTACCAATTCGAGGCTACTTTCTTTTGAAAATAAGATGAGTTTATGCACACTAGGGATAAGAGTTCAACAAGTTATCTTTAGACACACATAGTCATCAAAGGGAGACTAGGTTAGCATTTTCTGAAAATAGTTAATTAAGTTAGCACCTACCATAATCATTTATAAATAGAAAATATTTTATGGATGATTGACGTTTACTAAGACAAACTAGTATTTACTCGAGTCTAATTTGCTATCTTTGTTCTAACATGGATAATACATGGAGAAAAGACACCTAATCAAATAAAATACTAAAAAAAAAATACAAAACAATTTAGCCTATTCTCATGCATTACATTCCAAACATATAAGCAGTAAGACACAAGCATTTAACCATGACAAACAAGCATATCATATTCTCACTCCCCCCACACTTAAACTTCACATTGTCCTCAATGTGAATTTCACTACCTCTATGTAAAATTTCAGTGCAAGGAACCAAGCAGATCACACTATTTTTATTATCTAAAAAAAAAATTTAAACAATCCTAACTCACTTTCGTAGGAATCACGATAACATTTAGCATATGCAACAATGCCTTTAAACCCCTAGGTTCCCCTAGTGGACGAGTATGGTCTCGTGAGGATTTGCAGAAGATCTACCCACAAAATCAAATTAATTTTTTTTTCACATATAAAAGCAAAAAAGAAAAGAAATTATGAAAAAAAACAATTTATTGATGAGAATAAAAAGATAATGGCTAGAGGCACTTAGCTAGTTGTTTTTCCCCTTTTTTTTTCTTTGTTTTTTTTTTCTGTGTGTGTGTCGCCTCCGTATCATTACTTCCACCTCTTCTTGATGCATCATTGCCCTTCTCTTAAATTTGTTCTTGTGGTGCGACTATTTCTTCTAGCTCATCCAAGAAGCAATCCCGCAATTTCAATCAATAAATTAGTAGCATCCACTCAAATATTACCCAGGGTTCTTAGACCAAACAAACCACTTATATAGATTAAAGTGGTCAATTTATCTAGCGAGCGTCACACATTCACACTATAAGAATCATTCATTCTTTTTTTTTTTTTTTATGCATATGTAGACCAATACGTTTGTCATCTCATCCTGCTAATCCTCCATTTCAATCCATAAATTACACACAATAACTAATATAATCTGAACAGTTTGAAACTCACTACTAACAGTAATCTAAAGTACACTAGAGATAAAACAAAATAAGAGCTATAAAGATATACATAAGAGTTTTTAATTGGGTATGAATCAAAGTGTAATGCTTACAACTAACAAGTCAAAATAGAGTTATGTATTATGGAAATAAAAGACAAGTAGCTAGCTAGACTACTCATTCCCTTTAAAAAAAAAAAAAATATCACTGAACTGTAGAGTTTTCACTTGTCAATAGTCTCATTTAACAATATAGTAATGCCCTTCTTCTTTTCTTTTTTTTTTTTTAACATGCCTTATCAATGACAAAGTGGCTGGAATACTGTCGATCATAAACCTCAATACGAGTATTAAAACTACATTGTACTTGATCAACATCAGTTGTTTGAAATAAATTGAATTATCATGACAAAGGAACCAAATTCAATCACTACTTAATTGAAAGCTTATCAACTACCCAAGCTTACAACATTCCGATTAGCCAGACTAAGAAAAAGAAAAAAGTGCTAAGCTAAATTCCTATATAAACTGATCAATTTATTAATTGAATGCCAAAATCACAAATAAAAATTTCAAGAAGTCCTAAAATAGATTGTGAAATAATATATTAGTATTCTAATAACACCAATAACCAGAAGTATAATTTAAATAAATGTAATTATAGTCGACAAAATGTCTGTCATAGGCGAGTGTTGAGTTAATGTAAATATTAACATGTCAAGAATGTAACCACATAAACATAGCATGCAAAAACAAGTGAGGGAAACGTGCAAATGCTCATGTAGGGAACAAATTGAACACACTAAGGTATTTACTTGGAACTCAATGATTGACAACAACTCATAAACCCATAGGAACAATGAAATCAGCCCTTATTTATTTTTTAGTCATGCTCAGTAAACAAAAGAATGCAAAAGAACATAATATGCAAAAATAAAGAAGGTGACACACATGATCTTTTGCCAAAGCTAATTAACCTGAGCATGAAAATAATTCATCAAAAGTCTAAGAAACGCCACAAACTTGCAGCAAATCAAATGATATTGGAAGCACATATACAATTATGAGGTTACATGTACATTTACATAAATAAGGCTTGTATGATGCTGAACTGCGCCAAAATCATGTCTTTTTATGCAAAAATCAATCATAATATATTGGTTAAGCTTCCTAGGCACTACAAAGTCAAATTCAAACTAAGAAAATAAATATGGACATGCTGAAAATACAGCAGAAAAATGAAACCCGAAAATTACAGAGAAGTCAAATATTTACAAAACAACATGAAAAATACATGCTAACTTGCAATCAGAATTTAAGTTAACAAATATATTTAGTATTCTATCCCCACATCGGTGCCAAAATTTGGTACGTGTCGTTTGCGCATACAAATTCTAAAACCTTATTTCTACCACGAACACATAGATAATATAGTGTAGGGTAAATAAGGGTCGATCTCACGAGGACAGAAATCAATATTTGTTAACTTCTACTCTAATCCTAGTTCACAAATTACAAAACAAGAAACATTGGGGGGTTTTTATTGAATAATCACTAAGACCAACCAAACAGAAAATAAACTAATTAATCTAGTATTTACAAGTGAAACAGACAAACTGATTAAGCACATAAGCTCAAATCATCTTAGTTATCCAAGTTGGATTTTGTCATTGACAACCAAGTTAATTAGTAGGTTAATTGTAGAGAATCTACCAGCTAGCTTCTCCCTATCTCCCTTTACTAGCTTGAACCGAACCAGCTCGATCCTAAGACTCAATAATAAAAAAATACTAGGAAGACATCATTAACCCTAGGAAAATTAATCCAAGATAGCAAGAATATAATTTTGTCTAGATCATGCAATGCCCTAATTAAGACTCAACCGTTCGACCGACTAACTTCTTAATTAGTTGCTACACATTCGTTCATTCAATAGTATACGAACTAACGATTAAACGATAGCAATAGATTTATATTTAAACATAGAAGGACGTCTCCGGACCATATAAAAACATGAATCATAAATTAATTAACTGAAGCAATGCATGAATACTAAAATTAACTTGAATATATTAATTCTAAATTGAACTAATAAATTGTCTCAAACATCCAAAAACTTAGATTTCTAAACTAAAGTTGAACACTTGAAAACAAATCAAACTTAGGACACTAGATACAAAAAGGTATTAGAGTAAGAGAGACTCATTCAATTTCTTAGCCCGGACTTGTAAACTTGAGCACCACTTCGACCCGATAACTCAAGGTTCAAAATCCACCTCCAAAGGTCACGAACCAGCTCGATTCCAATGGCTTGTAGCCCTCTTGACTCTTACACTCTCCTTGGACTAGAACCTTTGTTTATTGGCTCTCAAGTTTTTGTGACTAAAATTCTGCTTGCTCTTCCTGCTGAACGTCTTCCCTTTTTATACTTGATTTCCGTGATCTTTGTTGGGATTAAACCAGAAAATAATCTTCCTATTGTCGTGCAATATCTTCTAGTATTAGGGGTGTAGAGATCTTTCTTTGCTTGGGCATTAAGTTGTGCAAAAATTAGGAAAGTTAGGGCTTCAGCAACTTGTAGCATAATTTCGGCTGTGTTAATTCTGATGTTGGAAAAGTTTAAAACATAAAAGTTCTAGGTCTCCTTTTGGGCTTGCCGTAGCATTTTGAATCATCCGAATCCGATACCGAACGAAGGAGTTATGGCCAAAATACGAACTGCTGTCAAAACTGCTCCGAATTGCGAATTGGGCCGAATTTGCTCTTTTTTATTCCGCCAATATTACCTACACAATAAAAATATAGAAAATAGGCCTAAAAAACAACAAAATATGAAAATATAAAATAAAAGGTAAAATACTAAATATTATTAAAAACCCAAATAATCTTCTCTATATATATAAAGCTAGCATATTTCGTGAGTTTTGAGCCATGCCACATCATTAAATGTATTATTAGATAATTTTAAAAAAAATAAAATTGAGAGTTTGACTTGGGATGAATGACTAGAATTTTATAAGTGTTATAACTTAATCTTTGTCGAAACTTCAAAAGCATTTCGTGAGTTTTGAGCCATGCCACATCATTAAATGTATTATTAGATAATTTAAAAAATAATAAAATTGAGAGTTTGACTTGGGATGAATGACTAGAATTTTATAAGTGTTATAACTTAATCTTTGTCGAAACTTCAAAAGCAAATGTAATCTTCTCTATATATATAAAGCTGGCATATTTCGTGAGTTTTGAGCCATGCCACATCATTAAATGTATTATTAGATAATTTAAAAAAAATAAAATTGGGAGTTTGACTTGGGATGAATGACCAGAATTTTAGGTTATAACTTAATCTTTGTCAAGACTTCAAAAGCAAATGTAATCTTCTACACCTCTTCAAAAAAGATAATATTTGTAACATCGTATTCGCATCGGAAAATACTTCAAAATGAGATGCATTTACAATATGTTTAATCTTAACGTTATCCAATTTCAATTATGGTAAATATATTTTAAAATATATAATATTGAAGAAGGAAAAAAGAAGGAAAATAATAAAAATATATATAACTTAACCCGTGCATCGCACGGGCATCATTACTAGTTATGATCTAAAACTAATCAAAACATAACGATAATGAGGGATAAAACATGTATATTATAGAACTTATCACCCCCGCTCTACACCCCTATCCAACATCCTACCAAGGACATCAACAACCAAAGTGAAGAGAAAATGAGAAAGAGGGTCACTTGCCTAAGACCACGAGAGGAGGAGAACCACTCCCTAAGAGCTCCATTGACCTTAAACTGAAAAACTGTCAATGCTTACATTAATGTTTACTTCTATGCTTGTTCCGCCATTGGATATCAGTTGGATACTGTGTTGTTTTGAGTTGCTTCATATATTCGATTTTTGGATCAGGTGGTATTGGTGTGAATGTGTGATTGGGTATCAGGTTGGATCAGTTCTAGTGAGCTTCAATTTCATAAAATATTTTGATATATTCTGGGTTTTGGGCGTAAGGTTTCTGGTAGGGTATCGGGTGAGTCGGCTTGTTTTTCTCCGATCGAGTCGGGTTTTCTAGGTCTAGTCCCAAGTGTCATGAGTACTGCAAACACTTTGATGGTGAAGCTCTGCTGCGACCACTTACTTACGTTAGGGGTTCCCCTGGGGGGGGTGTCTTTTTAAGAGCAAGTGGTATCTATGGTGGCTGGATGGGTAGAAAGGGGCGTACTTTTCACTTTTTAGGATTCCTATTTGAGTTGCCAAGTGGTTGCTTGGAATGGGGACACTTCATTCTCTTCCAGGTTTCCTCGGGCTCATCAATTATCCACTTTGCATGATGCACCTATTATGGATTTTTAATCTACTGATTTTGGGTCCTGGGTTCTCCACTTTTGGAGGAATGCACAGGAATGGGAAATGGGGGAAATCACTGCTCTTCTTAGTGTTCTAGGTACCATGCATTTTACAAACTTGAACGATTCTTGGGTTTGGAGGTGGGACCCTGCTGAGATCTTCTCTTGCAAATCTTTTCTTCATGACCTTGATCTACCACCACTTCATCCCCCTTTCCCGGCTCATCACTTGTTATGGAAGGTCAAAGCCCCCCTTAAAGTGCGAGCTTTTGTCTGGACATTGGCTCTTGGTAAAGTACAAAAATGAAATGTTGCAGCAGCGGAGGAAGCCTGGTTGGACGTTGCACCCGGATATTTATGTGATGTGTCTAGAGAATAGTGAGTCTGCTGTGCATTTGGTCTTACATCGTGACCTTCAGTTGGTGTGGCGGAAACTCTTTGCCGTGTTGGGGGCGGGTGGGGGGGGGGGGAGAAGGGGAGTGGGTTTGTCCTGGTACCACTACGCAACATCGTTTGACTTGGCATGTTTGCGTTGATAGGGGAAAGGAAAATAAGCCATTGTGGCGGTGTGCGGTGATGGCAATTTTCTGGTGTTTGTGGCTAGAGCAGAATTCTCACGTCTTTAAGGTGTCTCATTCAGGGGGCTTTGTTTGGGATCGGGTGCTGTATTTGGCTTCCTTATGCGCCAAAGCAGCTGGTGCTTTTAATGGGGTGTCACCTAAGTCCTCCAGCGTCAATGAGGTTCTTTGTTATTTGTTTCTTGTCCTCCTAGGTTGTAACTTCTTTATTCTTCATAAACAAAATATTTTTCTTACATAGCCTGTTTTGTGCTTGTCATAACTCATAAGGTCTCCGTCCCACCCCTCAACACCATTCCCCCAAACCAAAAAGGAAAAGAGAAAAAGGGAAAGAAAATGAAAAACAGAGGATCATTTCTGCCTTGTAGTATGACTTTTTGTCTGCCTTGTAAGTTGTAACAGTTATTAGAGACATAAGGTTTTCTGGACAACTTTAAACTCTGCAACATGATACTAGATGGACTTGCTTAAAATGGAAGGGATATTATTGGATGAAATGCCGCTACGAGCTCTATGGTTTACCTTAACATTGAAGCATGCCTAAATATCTTTGGTCAATGCTGTAAGAGGATTCTCATCAAATTCTGTAAAAACATGTTTAAGTCGAATGGCATCACAGCTTAGACACTCCAGATTAAACTGTATGAAGGGTATATTTTTTGTCGCTCATCTCTTTTTGTCTGTACAGTAAATCAGGGCTTGGAAAAGGAATGTCCATTGAAGAGAGAAATATTGTTAAACAAGAGCTCAAAGCCCTAGGAATGGAGGACATTTCTTCATTCTTGGAATCTCTACCACCTGATTTTCGGATTATTTTGCGTACTGAGTATGTTAAACCTGCAATTTCTCGTGCCTTTCAGTGTAGACAAAGATCCTGTACTAACGTTCTTGGTGTCTGCTTTTGCTCCATTTCAGTGGTATACTTAGGCCTATATTTCGCAAACTGGGTGCATCCCAAAGTATTCGGCTTCTGACCTATGCCAAATATGCTGTATATGGTTTATCGTTAAGCAATTACTCGAAATCTGGTGAGTTTTTGTGCTATCTAATAATTGTGGATTGATGGTGTTCTTTCAAATAAGCATTATGCTTATCTAAAAATCTCTCCTATCAGAGTGATTGTCCTAAGTTGACCATTCACAATAATTACACTTTACAAGTGACAAAGAACAAATTGTAACAACTTTGTAGTTGAGCAGTGTATAGATGTATAATGCTAATTGCTTTAAGAGAGTTAAGACAATCAATGTGAAATTTACGGAAATGGGTAGTAGGGCAGTAACTCTAAAATGGAGGCAGTATTTTTTATTTTAATTTGCTCTCCATGTTCATGGGCTCTGTTCTTTTCATATAGCAGAAACTAAAGCATGAAGATTTACTTTTGTCTGGTTTGTTTTCAGGTTCCACATTGGATTTCTTAATCTCTAGTGCCAGAACTACAATCAGTTATCTTCAGTTTAAATGCCTTCTTGGTAAGAAGGGATTTGGTAAATTCAATGGACCTGAGCTATCAAAAAATTAACTAGCAAATATAATTTCATAATCCTTCTTGCAGGTGTACTTGAAATGCTTTCTTGGGTGGATGATTTCAGACATTTGTTTGCCCAGAGGATACAGAGTTTCCTTGCTACTTCCTGACGTCTAAACCTCTCTCATGCCAGACATTGACTGATACTATACTGTGTATACTCCAAAACAGGAAAACAAGAAATGTGAGTAAAGGGTTTGGTTTCATCAATTGCATGAAGTTCTTGTCAAATTCTATTGAAAAAAAGTATACAATCTATTTAATAGATAGTCTGAGCTCCTCTCTCTCCCTCTCTCTCTCTCTCTCTCTCTCTCTCTCTCTCTCTCTCTCTCCCTCTCGTCTCATATAGTTTTGCTTGCCACGTAGTCTTGAGACTAACTCTTTCTCAACCATAATGTCTCCTGATTCATGACCTTGGATTGGTTAATCATTGTTAATTTTAATTACAGGAGTTGGGATGTGTGTGACCCCAATTCATCTCACTGGAAAGTCAAAGCTACCAATTGAAACTAAAATGAACAAACCAAGCGTCAACATGGCAGTGATGCGACTTCTGTTTTTTGAGG
Organism: Tetragonia tetragonoides; assembly: GCA_038025085.1. Classification (NCBI taxonomy): domain Eukaryota; kingdom Viridiplantae; phylum Streptophyta; class Magnoliopsida; order Caryophyllales; family Aizoaceae; genus Tetragonia; species Tetragonia tetragonoides. The sequence goes on from CM076149.1 coordinate 26,468,624, forward strand.
GGTGGCCGTGATGTATCGGAAAGCAGTATCCACCTATTTGTGCATCGTACGGTGGAAATTAACTTTCTGAAATAAAAGATCTCCTTTAAGATCAAAGACTTGCTAATTGTATTTGTGATAATATTCATTATACCATAAATACCGAGAATCTGGTTAACACAAAAACCTGGTTAATGCAATTACTCATGATAAGCTTCTTTTTTTTAGATAAGAAAAAGAATTTTATTAGGATAAAAGGTAAATAAGAATATTGCCGTCCTCAAAAGATCGTAACCAAACCAAACAAAAACCTATGAGAATAAACCTATACAAAATTAATGCTTATTTAAAAATTTTGACTTTAACCCACGGCCATCATAATTTATGCGAGACTTCAAGTGCTTAAACTCTCGGTAACCCTTCTTCTTTCTAGAAGTAATTTGTGCACCAAGGTTATCCTTTCCCATAGAATCAACCATTCTACTCCCCATAGGTTCAACAAGACCATTACCACGGGTGTGACCTGCCACTGGCGGAGTTGGAAGCAGACTATCACCACAGCCATTGTCAACACCTTGTGGTGAAGAACCAGGCTGCTGCATAGATTGTTGTATAAACTCCTAGGTAGGCACACCCCCAGTCTGCAAACTTCCTACCTTAGCCGCCTCCGCCTCCTTAATGAGAATCACGTCTTGAAAATCCACGGTGGGAATATCGAACACATATAAGGCCCAATTCCCCCTCGGAAACTACCACCTCAGGGCATCTAACAACAACCCACTACCCCCTATGCTAAAGTCATCATCATAAAAAACACTATCATCCCCGTCTGAACTATCACCCCCCTCAGAATTGATACCTGCAACTCGATTGTCTGCCTTGGAGAATCCATGTTCAAAATCTCGACTCGTGGGTATCGTTGAACAAGCTCCACTACCGCCCGTACTCGACCCAACACCTTTTCGCGCAACTCTGAACCTTCCCCCTCGTCAACTGGAGGAGGTGTACCACCCTATAACGCCAGTTGTTCCTTATTCTTATCACCATACATTTGAACACCCTGTTGAGAGTCACTCCCATTTACAGGAGAATCCTCCCTCGGAGGAACAACGGTAATTGGACCATTAACCCCGTACTGCTAAATACCCACTAAAGTAACCCTAAGCTTTACCCGTTGACTGGGATCTGGAGATTTACACCAGCATTAACAAGAACAGAAGAAAGTAACGGACCCAAATCTACCCAAACATTAATAGTTGGACCCGAACCAAAGTTTTGAGAAACAGTTAGCGCATCCTTCATGCTAACCTGAATAGGCGCGTCAGTCCTAGGGACAATAGGCGTCTCACGAACCCTTCCACGCTCATCCTGTGACCCTCCACGCGCCTCCCGCACCTCCACGCGGCCCCTATAACCTCCTGCGCGCTTCCTACAACGCTACATTCTGTGAAAAACCTAGTCGTCGTTCACCAGGTCAAGACTGGCCACACTCGGAGCATGTCCGCCAACCCCCAACCACTTGGTCACTAGATCTGGAAGGCTGTTTTCCCCGAGACTTAGCCGCAAGTGGCCCATTGTAAGGACTAAGGACCCTGAAAAATCACAAGTTTCATGCGATCCTTAAAGAAAATTTGTATTTGTAGGACACTAGATAAGTTCAAGTAACCGTCGAGTTAGAAAAGCTTTTGAAAGACTTAAATTGAAGAAAAACCATGAAAAGTCCAAAATTCTGCTACTAGCGCTTTATCGAAAGGGACAAAACGAAGGGACAACCAAAGGGACGACCTAGTTGCTGGAAAATCGAACTAATGTTTTTAGAAAGACTCCCCCTCATATAGAACATATGAGTACCTAAGAATGAGGATTCGGGGGCGAAGGTACGAGGTGGGAAGGTGTTAGGCACCCAACTCGCCCATTTAAAATAACGGCCTCTACTAACTCAAGTTCGCTTAATATGTTAGTGACATTATTCCCACACAAATCCGATTAACAACCTAGATTAGACTATTAATTGGTTGATCACAAGCATCAAAACATTGTTATTTGCCCATATTTTGAATGTGCATTCGATTGACAAGTTGAGCATTACAATGACAGAACATTGAATATTTACAGATTTACAAGGGATATTTAGGAAGCAATAAATTACATGATTCACACGAGATCTACATTTTGACAAGTAGGAAAGCAATAAAGAAAGCAATAAAGAATGCCTGTGATTCGCTCCAAATTGGATGATTCAAGATGCGTTTGAAATATTATTGAGTCTAGCTTCAAATAGAGTTTATTTTAGGCCCAAATGCTTTGTCGATATTGAGATATACGTGAAAGAGTAAGGAGTGGTCAGGTTTGGAGCACCGGTTAATGTTGGGCTCGTATCTCCTTCATTAGAAATGTGGTATGGGCTCCTGATGTATCATTCGAAAGCTATTTGGATAAGGAATCCAGAAATATATGGATCACAAATTAATTCAACCGAACAAACTCCTAAAGTGGGTTGGAATCACGATCGACAGTAAACGGGTACATCTATTTGGACCCTTAACTTGATTTGACCATAACTCTTAGGTATGGAATTGGATTTTGACACGGAAGGAAGCGACAGAAAGCTATTGAGTGGGAATTATGAATGGAGAGGAGATGAAAGGGCTAGTTCAGAGACCTTGCAACCTTATTTACCTATCTTAAGCTAAAAGATAACATGTACATAGAAAGTTACTCATTTCATCACAGGGCTTTTGCGGTGGAGACTGACGACACTTTTTAGGCGTCTACAGAAGCCCCCACTTTTATCGAGTTTGAGTAAAGTGAAGATCAAATTTTTTTGAAAGCAACGTGCAACATGCTGACGTGTGATCAGTGTGTGAGTGTGTACAGTAAGAATGCAAATTAGGCAAACCTTGACTGAAACGCGGTCAGTGGATGCTAAGATCCCATCTCTGTGAACACAAGAAAAAATAAAAGGTAATGATTAGCACTGACAAACGCTCACGGTGGGGAATTGACGATTGTAGGAGACCTGTATACAGAGAAAATGAAAAGGTTAGCAAGATAACGCGACCACTGGTTTTGTGCGTGATTGGCTGTAGATGCAATTATTGAATGAAACATCACAAAATAACAGTATAATTGGTTAGGCAATCATTGACTGACACAGCACAAAAGGACATTATAACTGGTTATGCAATCATTGACTAACACAGCACAAAAGGACAGTATCATTGGTTAGGCAATCATTGAATGACACAGCATAGAGCTAGCATAATACTTGGAGCCAACAAAACTGAGGGAGTCTGTCCCTATTCAAAAATGGAGCCAGCATTGTACTTAGAGCTAGCAAAACTGAGGGAGTCCCTCCCTATTCAATAAATGGAGCCAGCGAAATACTTAGAGCCGGAGAAACTGAGGAAGTCTGTCCCTATTTAAAAATGGAGCTAACATTGTACTTAGAGCTAGAAAAACTGAGGGACAATCGTCCCTTTAAAAAATTGAGCCAGCATAATACTTAGAGCCAACAAAGTGTATTCCGCGGAATATTCATTCCTGCACGAAATAAGAAATTAGCACAATATTCAGCGCTAAACAAATGTATTTTGCGAAAAATCCATTCCTGCACAAAATAAGAAATTAGCACAACACTTAGTGCTAAATAAGTAGTGTTAGAAAATAAATACACAAAACTGGGCTCACGCATTTGGGGGGCTTGCAAACACAAATGGGTTAGTTTTACCCGATGAGACTTTTGCACTGTGAAGCGAACTGTCATGAGACTGATATGTGAAGTTTTAAACTGACAGACTTTGAAAATAAGCCCGCGTATTTAAATTGTATCGCCCAAAGTACGTTTGCAAGGAATTTGATCTGTTAAAGAGGAAATAGGGGGACGTTCTCTCACGCTTGAATATAGTTGGAAGACTACTTCAGTAGTCGGTGATAGTCGGAAGGTCACTTCCGTTCTTGATTGTTGTCAGAAGGATGCTTCCAAGCTTGATTGTGATTGTCTCTCGAACACTGAGCTCTGGGCTTGCTGGTTTCAATGGCGAGCAGGTAAATTCAAGCCTGCGGTGGAGATATGCATAGAGGAAAGATGCAATAGACATGCCTGACTGACCATGACAAGATGTACAAGAATATGACTGTAATACCCCGTAATTTTAATTCATTTTAGAATAATAATTACTTAAAAAGAAAATGCAATTTCGTATTTAAAATATTTAATTGGGTTCATAAATGTTTTGAGTGCCTAATTAATATTGGGTTTTGGTAATGGACCTAATTAAATTATAATTGGGCCAAATAAATAAAAGGGAATTTTGGGCCATAATTTCGGTAATAAAAAGGATTGGGCCAATATTTTCGGCCATATGGCTGAAAATATAGGACCAAATATTCAGTTTTATTTTGCAAAATTTGGTTTCCTAAAATATTTGGTAAGTGGAGGGAATTAAGGAGAGTTTTTAGGAAAGAAGCAGTTTAGTAAAGGAGGAGTAGATTTGGGAGTTCCTAAATATACTCAACTTCCTCACATAACTGATTCTTTACCAAACAAAAAAAAAAAAAGCGTCTCTCTCTCTCCACTCACACGACCGAAATTCCTAGGGCAAAAAGGAGGAGAAAGTTCATCACTTTTCACAATCCATCTTGCTCAATTTTAATTCTTTGAATTTTCAAGTAAGTATTCTAAATTGATTTCCTTTGATTATTAAACATTTTTTGATTCAATTTAATTATGTTTTCATGAACCCTAGTTTTGTATGATAAACCCTAATTTACTATTATCTAGGGTTTGTTAGATTCTATTTAATTTTGCATAATAGAATCATGATTAGGGTTTGATTTGTGGTTTTTATTAAATTGAATCAAGTTTGAATGAAAAAGGTTAGATCTTTATAATTTAATTAAATCTGAAAATTTATGTATTTTAGATTTAATTAGATTAGGGTTTGTTAAATTGATAAACAAAAAAAAAAAAATGGTGGGGCCCGCTGGTGGTGGTGATGTTGGTGTTGGTTTGGGTGTTGACTTGCTTTGACTAGTTGACTTGTTTAGGGTTTTGGAAAGTTTCCTATTTTGTTTATGCAAATTCGTTTTTGGAAACTTTGAGCATGCATGAGTAACTGAAATTTCCAGCAACTTAATTAATTAAATTAAGGGTACTAAATCATCTTTAAAGTTTAATAAAGTGGTTTAGAAGTCAAGGTATTGTCTATTGTTACATTGTGGATTTGTTAGGACCAGTTGACCGCGCTTAAACGTAAGGAGCTTACGTTTATTGATTGTGTGATTGCCTATTGCTAAAGGTAATTAATGTCTGTATGAATTATGTAATCTCTTTGTCATAATTCATATTGCTTGGGGATTTGTGTTCATTTGTCTAGTATTGAATTAGGTGTGTGAATTCATATTTGGACTTGTGAATATTTGAGAAGGGATAATTGATGTTTATTTCCTTGTGATAATTCGTATAGAATTATATGATAGTGAATGCATGTAAAATGTTGGAAATTCACTTGTGTAGCAATGTCTACTTGATTAATATTCATGTGAGGAGATGCATGTTTATTTGGTGTTTATTGAACGAAAATTATGTTAATAATTGTTCAACTGGATATAGCTCGAAAATGCTATTTTTGTATCATGTTAGTAAGCATGTGGAATCATGTTAGAAGCATGTTACTTCAATAAGTTGATATGAACTTTGACTATTGATTAGGTGGTTTTGACTTAAGGCCTAGATGCCCTTTCATGTAAAATGTCATCGGGAATTGTAACCATATCGTGTTACTTGAGTGCCAAGATTATGTGTATTACTTGTTATGTGATCACCATATTAAATTGAATTGAGAGTTAAGACTTCTTTGTGTGAGAGATCCACCAAAGGATGCGAATGGGAATTTGTCACTTGTAGCGTTGAGTGGTTCCATTGGTTAGGGCCTCAATGTTTGGAAATCTTGTATCCATACTGAGTAATTGGGCGAGTGGTTCTCCGAAACAGTTCTTCTTGTAAACCTAAGGGTTGAGAGAGGGTATGCATACTTAGGAACATCTAGAAGTACTTCGGGAGTCATCTATACTCCGGGACGGTTGATCCCTCTTTTGCCACTGTGCACGGGACTAAGATCCTATTGAATCGACTGCGGTTGGTTTGACAATTCATGCGATTCTCTTCTCTCTAATGAACTTGGCTAATGGATAATAATAAATACTGAGACTTATTATTTGGTGATTATTGTGTCTTTATTTTTAAAGCATGTTGTCTTTATTTCTTAAAGCATGATCAGTTTATTTGATTAAGTATGAGAACTTAATATTGGAGATTGAGATGGATTATGTGGTTATGAATTACTCAGCATCACTGATTAGTTGTTTTTCTTTTTACTTGTGTTTGTTGTCCATTTCTCTTCAATGGTGGGCCTATGATGAACCTATATGGAATTTGTCTATATGGGGGAGTAGATTGACAAGATTGTAGCTCAAGGAGTTGAGCTAGGGAAGGCGTACCAAGAAGATAGTATATCTTCTAAAAATATTTATCTATTGTTTAGTTTGGAACATTGGTATTATTGGGATTTTATATTGTAAGAAGATTAATTCTCTTGCATGAGAATTAATAAGTTTAATACCTTTATTTCAGTTGGATTAATTGTTTTAAGTTAGTTGAAAAGATAGTTATTATTTAATTATCTAGTATGTTGGTTGAGGTTTCTAACATTTATTTTTCTTTCTATCCTTGTAATTGATTTGAACATTAAATACGGCGGTAACGCTTCGGATTTCCGGTGTATTTTCCGCTGCAACTCGAGATTTTAAATGGTTTTAAATTGGACGGAAATTCGAGGTGTTACAATGACATAGTAAAATGCAGGTGCAAGGGTAACATGTAAGCATGCAGAGACTCAAGACACTGAGAAATCATGTATACATGTATGCCTTTAAGACGACTCTAGTACTTATGCAAGTGCAATGTATGCTGATACTTTTGACTCATGGCTCCATGCGGCCTAGCCTAGTATGCACGATTCTCCTACAGGGTCTGAAGACACTCTTCATGATGGAAAAGTTTTGTGAGGAGGAATTTTGTTCCTATGGTGATAGTGACAAAGTTTGAGACTCGTGGATAAGACTGGGTGCAACCAAAGGAAAATCAGCCCCCAATTTGGTGTGTGCGGTTTGATGATCACGACATGCTTGAGGAGCCGTGGGGGGTAAGCAATGGGAGGCTTGATTTAGTGATAGAAAATGTCCCAACTTAAGGTATGGGAGACGATATGGACAACTTTGAATGTGGTGGACTGACTCGTTCTGAAAAATCCCTCACTGGGAGAGTCTGTGTGCAAGCCTGCGAGAAAGGCGATGTATATGACTCTAGACAATTGACCAAAGAGAATGCTTACACAAAAACGATGCTCTAAAATCCTCAGAAGTTTAAGTTTACTCAAGATATTGAATTTGTCCATCATTTTTTTTTGCCCTGACTTTTGCCTACGCCTCCCTTTCGGGTTTTTAACCTAATAGGCTCTTTTTTTTTATTCCTTTGGTGAAGATGGTGGAGTGGGAGAACTCCTTATGATCATGTGACAAAGTAGTTTTCGTGGCCGGGCCTCTTCGAGGTTTCCTACGTATCCATTGTGTGGAATCAGGCCAACGTAGTTCAGGATTACACAATTGAAAGGCCGTGCCTCTTGAAGGGATTTTGGGTTGTAATGTAAGGCTAGGTAAAGGTGCTAAAGAAAATGATAAAGGCTCAAAGAAACCCTATGTAAGTCCCCTCCCTAAAGTATGCTAAATGGTAAAGAAGTCTGTGATGTCGGCAAGGTGGCTTAGAGACCAATGTTTAGGTAAGACCATCGTTTGGTTGTGTTTGAAGTGTTTTGCACTCTTTTGGATTTTTGATCGCTCTCGAATTTTTCTCTATTTTCTTTTTGTTCTTGAACTTTCGAGTTCACTTTTTTTTTCGATGATTTTTCGCTCGGTGGTTCTTTTGTAGCTCGGTCCACTATGTCTAGAAGGTTGCTTCTATTCCCGTGTCGCACACACCCATTCCCCGGGTAAGGATGATATGGTTAAAAAATGAAAGACCATGTGTTTAAGACTCAAAGGGATGCAAGTGGTAAACATGTATAGGGTAGAAATGTTTTTGATGTGAGGTGCCAAATGAATGCCTCCTGTCCTTAGCACGGACGATTCAACTGTATATCCTCTATGGGTATGAACATTAAGGAGTACCTATTTGACGTTTTCCACAATGAAGATTTTTTTTTTTTTTTGTATTTTTCGCCTTTTTTCTTATTTTTGTATTTCCGTCATAGGAAACTTAAATCCATCAAAGGATTGAACAAAGAACAATGATGTGAATCAAAATGCAATCTTTCTTGAATCAAAGAAAAGCATTACACGAGAAGTAAGCTAGACTTTATGGACGAATTGAAAAGACAAACTAGATGTCAAAAGACTTGACTGAACTCGACTAGACTTGCACACTAGGAGACTTTGACTCTCTTCAACTTCTCGACCACGGGTTGTTCGACTGAGATATGGAGGACATCCTCCCGTAGATACTCGCATTGTTCGCAACTTAAGTGGAATCCTTAAGGTCATCTTTGATTAGGATACCTACATCATAGAGTCGGTGGTAGGAGTCAATAGCTTGATACATGAGGTATTCTTTGTAAGGAGGTTGCAGATTCTTGATGAATTGGCGGATTTGATCAGTTTGCGAAGGTCGCTCGACCATTTCGGCTATCCTTAATCTTCTCCTTGCTTGGTGATCTCTAACTCTCGAAGGGTCATGGGTATAGCAAATTTGTCCTTGTAGCGTGCAAGGGAGACTATAGTGAAATCTGACCAACGAGCCGGGGGGTCATGAGTTTGTGGGAACAATTTAATGTAGAGACTTTCGTTGACTCCTCTCAAACCCATGGCAGTAGTGAAGGACTTGAAGTGATCTTATGGATTATATGTTCCAGTGAATGTCGGAACCTCGGGCATGGAGAACTTAGCTGGAAGCTTGGCCTTGATCTTGGGATTGACTTTACCATTATTAGCATTGTAGTTGGCAAATAAGCCGCTAATTTGGATAACAGCTTCGATCTTTTTAAGCTTAGTGACTTGCTCATCCTCCTTAGTGTCGGAGCCAAAATATCTTTGTTTCCTCCTCATTCTTCTTGTCAAGAGCATCCAACCTGACTCGCATTTACCTAGCTCACCCATGATCTTTTCGAGCCTTTCGTCAGTGGTTTTGGCCATTATGAAACTGGGAGGGGTGATAAGTGAGGTGAAAAAGGTATGTAGAGATGGTGAGCTTTGTGGTGGTGATGGATTATGAGGTGATGGCCTTTTGGAATGTCGTGGTATCTTGAATGTAGGTTGTACACGAATTAATCTGCCGGACGATCGAGTCCAACCTTTGTCACAGTAATTCTTCCTCGAGCCCCCAATCCTAAATACAAGTCTCAACTTAGAAGGTATCCAAAGAAAGGACTTGAAAACAAAGACTCATAATTTTTAGAACACCCTCGATAGCCCTTAAGGGTGAATGAACTTAAGGATGTCTATATGAACTCGAATTAATGATGATGACAATGTGACGACAGAGTTGCAAGATGCATGAGGGACTGACCTTAACATGGGTGCTTCCTAGAATGACTTATGAGTGACTTAATGAAGGACTTGTGCGGACTTCTAGTGCATGAGGCGTAGCGAACAAATGAGATAAATGCAAAACTCGGACTTTTATACAGACGCATATGCAAAATGACGACAATGCTATGTACGATCTGACAGTTTATCTCATATTTTTATTATGTTCATATAATTTTTTATATTTTTTACAATTATCCAAAGGTATATAAAGAATAATGAAAATGGTGAGCGGCTGAAGTACTACATGTGACATATTATTTATCAGTTATCATTGTCCTAGTAAAAAATAAAATGATATCTATCACTTGTCACTTATTCATAAATCCAAGAATTTCACCTCTTACTATGAAATATAAATGCCCCTGACTGTCCCTGTTAATCATTACTCCGATCCGAAAGGCATAATCCAATCCCGTAGTAACTTGTAATTGTACATCAAATATATAACTTAATAAAGTGTTTCTCCAAATGTAACCTTTGTCATTTGATTTCACATATCCTTCTAAATTTTAGTCACATGTCTAACCTACATTTATACCCTCAAATATGAAACTTAATTAATTATTTAACCCTTGTCTTATTAATAAAGATTATTTCGACAAATAATGGTCAATGTTCATGAAACCTACGGTCTATACATAAAGCAACTAATATAATATTTGTTATCAAACTACCATCGCTTGATCGAACCGTTAAAGTGGATAGACTACACTTCTTTCAAATTGAGAACAATGCGATAACTCACCGTCTAGAAAAAAAAAAAAAGAAAAATTGAGTATATAATTCATCAAAATGTGACACTTGTACGTTACCTCCCTTATACCAACAACTCTATAAACCTTCTTATATTATGTCTATCTATTCCCCTAAATACTCATCATCTATGTTCAATTAAAGTTTTTATTTTTTTGAAAACGTTAAAGGTGGAAATTAATGTCATCTTAGATTGTATTAATGTAATTCTTACATTAAAGAAAAGTAAGAAATATGAAAAGAACAATGAAAATGGTGACATATCAAAATGATATATGGCACATGTCATGTTACTTGTGTTTATCCATACAAATATTTATCATTTGTCAGCTAACACTACAACAGAACGCATCACTAACAGCGGTTAAAATGGATCATTAACAACGGTCATGACCGTTGTTCCAGCACCTGCAGTTGTATGTGCACATTGTTGAGCTCAATGATATGCATTTTTAGTACCTCTATATTTAGATATTTGTTCAAGAATAAATAGTAGTTTCAGTGTTTTATTTATTTATTTTGCAGGAAACAATTTATGGAAAGAGAGTTAAAATCTTTTATTATAAAATAAGCAAAGTGTTGGAACTAAGCACTATTAATAGTTTAATACATGCAGAAGGAAAGTTCTACATTTTATTTCAATTGTTCCATCTCAGTAAATGGCTCAATGGCCCAACGAGCAAAAAAAATGATCAATGGCCCATTAGTGGGCTAAGCACTATTAATAGTTTAATACATGCAGCAAAAGTCGGAGCAGACTACAAACTTAAAGTGAAAAATGATAACTATTTGGGCTCATGTAGGCCCACATGACCAAAGCGAGAAGAGTATGAGAATACAACTGTTTTAGCCTAGTTTATTTTTAATTAGGTTTTTTTACAATAGTTTTAGGAGATTGCTAAATGTAAATTCCAGAATTACTTAACGCAAGTCTTTTTCCCTAAAATACCCTTTACATAATACAATCCTAAATTCCCTCATTTTTCCCTGCTCCCTTCTCTCTCCTTCATGAAACACGGTGGTTTGCATCTGTAGTAGATGAATAACAATTATAATTTGCGCCCATATCAATTGAACTCATCATCATCATCATCATCATCATCATCATCTTCATCATCAACTTTATCTTACCCAAATCAAGTCAACTCATCATCATCATCTTGAAACCCAATTGTAAATCTGCAACTCCCCAAATCAATTCACACAGCCGAGCACAATCTCTTCCATGAACAGTCGCTCAGCCCCCACCACCTCTTCCTGCCACCAACGTTTCTAATATCCGAGGTTTCTGTGCCACCTGCTTTGCTTCTTGTTGGTATCCTTCACCCGCCTTCCACCGTCCCTCTCTCTTCGCTCGCCATTTTCTCTCTCTTATATGGATTCTCCATCCACCCACTCCCACTTGACACCCACCCAGCCACCACCTACCACCCACCAACTGACGCCCCAACCAAACTCCCTCACCAGCCGCTGCCACTTAGGCACCAAAACGCTACGGCTGCTACCATCCACCACCAGTAAACCGTAAAAATGAATAATTTTTATATGATTAAGCAAGTTACAAATTTTAATTCTAATTGCTACTTAAATGTTATTATTGATTACAGAAAAAGTATTGTCTCAATTATATGTATGATCCATGGTGCTTAATTTTAGGTCTCAATTAGGCGAAAGATAATGGAGAAAAAAAGTATAAGAGTAAGGAAGTTGTCTTTTAAATAAAAAGGGTATATTAATAAGTATTGAGGTAAAGATATTTGTTCAGTAATTTTGAATTTACGTTAAGCAGTTCCGTAGTTTTAGCCTAGGTTTAGTTTAGCTGTAATTTAGTTTTAGGGTTAAAGCTTCAAACTGTATTTTTTGTTCTAACAATTTAATTTCAACAGTTCAATTCTTAGTTCTTGTTATTGTTCTTGGTACTCTTTGTTTACAATCGCACAATTGCAACCTTTATCATTCAAGTAAGTATTTCCTTTTGTTGTTCAATTCGTCGTTCTATACAACCAATTACCATTTTATATGACTCTTTTACTAGTTAGACTCTAATTGGGTGAAACAATTGGATTATAATTGGTAAAAAGATACTACCTTAATTTTACTTGTTTACGTTTTCATTTGTTCCTTTTCATAATTATTGTCACGTTTTATATTAGTTGTTTAATTGATTTGGTTCGTTAATTTACTATATTAGGTACCTAATTGTGTAAACCCATCCTCGTGGGATCAACCTGTACTTGCATATGCTAGCTACACCTACACCGTGCACTTGCGATATTTTAACTCAAGGCACATCAACAACATCGGTTTCGCCTACACCGATGTTGTATATTCCTATACAACTGTGGTTCAGATTTGGTCGTTGTTGTTGTATTAATAATTTTGAAATTTTTTGAGATCAATAAAAGACAGCGGTCGTTGAGACAGCGGTCGTTGATCGACCGCAGTTGTATGTTTTCTTTTTCTTTCTTAAAAATTGTTGGTTTCGCTGAATTGCTATTTGTTGTTGTAGTAGATGTAGTAGTAGTGGCGTCATGCTAAATGTTCGAATGCAAATAATATGTCAAAATAGAAGCATAGACGAGAATAATTAACAAAGTAATTTTATAATAAGTAGAGTAAGAGTAATCTCAAAATACAAATAAACTGGAGTGAATATGTTTGTTTTGACGAAGTTACAAAAACACTAAGTTTGACCATGTCTAGTTAGCATGACTCATTACATACATGCCCACTCGTTCGTAACTTCATCAATTTAAGAGGTCGAGTAAGTAGTAACACTGCAGCCTTCAAAATACTGAAGAATATAAAATATTTAATTAGTTCAAAACTTAATACTAATAAGTATAATAATAAATAGTAATTAAATAGAAACAACAAATAAATTTGGACTTACTAAGCATGGAATTTCATTCAATCCATGACCATTAATCTCCCGCATAAATCTTATAACATAGTAGCCATAATCTACACTTTTTGGTTGGCGAGGAGACTATAATACATATGTTAAAATATATGAAATAAATGCATAAAAAAATATTTCAAGACAATATATACGTGTATATCTTTAGCATTAAGAGTTAAGCTGAATGGGTATCCACTTTATGGTATCAAATTTGCTCTTCGGCTTAACATTGACATGAATTGTATGGAATTTCTGCAAACCTCTAATAGAAAAAAAATAGAAGAAAACAGCAAATAGTAAATATGTAACGAATAAAATAATATTCCCAAACAAAAGGAAAAAGAGAATAATATATAAGGTCAATTAACTTTTACTCACTTCTCAAATAAAGGTTTGATTTCATTTCGCACGTTATCACACACAAGATTTAAGTAGTACTGAACATCCTTAACAGGGTCAATGACGATCAGTTCCAAAACAACCTAGAAGAAATTCAAAAGAAACAAAAGATATATTAATTAGATAAAAATTTATAATTAACCTAATTTAACCATAATTTGTGGGTAAAATCCGGTCGAGTTTCCTCTGTAATAGAGCATCCCAAGTCATCAGACTTGATCACAAATGTTAACCAGTCATCAAACAATCACAACATATGTACATCATCATCATTCACCACCATCACAAGTCACAAACATTGACGATATATGGAAGAATTCTACAACTTGATGTGTGTCCAGTTTAGAAGAAAGCAAGCTCATAGGCTTACCGCCACCATGCCAATAGTCCAAGCACAATCTAGGCTTACATCATAATGTTTGTCCATTTTAATCGAAAGAAAGCAAATTAAGGTTCTAGTCTGAGAACTTAGGAAAAAGAGAAGCATTATTGATGGTTGGGTTCACTTACATCAGAGATAGATTAACAAGTTTGATTCACTTGCTTGGCATTATAAGGTGCAAGAAACAACTTGTTCGTTATGGCTTTCTGTTTGAAAACATCTGTCACATATTGTATGCGTTCTTCCTCATTTTCAACTTGGGGAGTTGGTGATATTTGATGTGGATAAATAAAAACCTATACGACCTTGTTAACATGTTTTTAACCATGTATTAATATAAAAATCTAAAACATGAAAATAACTGAATAATTAGAAAACCACGTGCCTTGAGGGGAAGTAGGAACAATAATATAAAACTATAAACATACAAGTCACATAAATCACCTCAAGTATAATGAAATATGAGAAGCACCTAATAATTGGTGGCTTATGACATCACGAATCTGCTCATGACAAATAAGCACTTTATGATCGTGGAAAACAATATCTTTCTCCATAAAAATCTCAATCAACTTTCTTGGAGCCATCCTTTGCACAAAACAGGCTAAACCTTTAAGGTATAAGGGAAGAATGTCATTGCTAGGCAAAGGTGAATATTTCCTCTTTCACTGCTTGGAGGTGACGGCTGGTTGGGTGATTGGCTTCTTTGTGCTACTGTTCTTTCTTTACTCTGTCTTCCCTTTCTGTTTATCCTTGTTTCCTATGTCTTTGTTCCCCTTGTCGTCCTTGTTGTTACCAGCAGGAGTTTTCTCCATTGATTCCTATATGACACATAAATCTAAGTCAACATACTTATATGCGCGTAATCTAATGAAACCAATAGCTACACCAAGATATATGTCATACCGTCATATCCAAAACAGTAAGGTTTCTGGGCCACGCAACAAGAGTACCTACAGCGTCATAAATGGTCTCAGCTTCAATGATAGGCACATGCAATGGCGTATCACATTCTTTCTCAAAAGCATGATCCAGAGCAACTTTAACCAACTGAGAATCTAATTGCTTTCCTGTAAACCTTTCCTTTTGCCACATTATGTCTTGGAGGTTTTGCAACTAGATCTAGAACACCTAACATACAAGGTGTGACACCCAACATTTTGGGCAAAAGATGAAATTTACATACAAATATGATTCAGTGTGTATAATCATTAATTACTTAACTCAGGAATGGGAACAACTTCATCCAAGAGGGTAGATGGTTCATGTGCAGCAGAACAAATATAGTACCCTGCTATAGTACCCCCAAATATATAATTTATAGCATTTGTCACACTATACTTTTTTTTATCTATAAATATGTAGATACATTGAGATAATAATATAACTAATTTATTAATAATAATAATAATAATAATAATAATAATAATAATAATAATAATAATAATAATAATAATAATAATAATAATAATAATAATAATAATAATAATAATAATAATAATAATAATAATAATAATAATAATAATAATAAAAGAAGTAGTGAGTCAAATTCTCAAAACATGACTTGCACTTATCTCCACAAAATATTAGTTAACATAAATTTGTCACGTCATAGTACTTGCTCTAATACCCACAATTATAAAACTCAATTCCAAAATAACGACCCCCACATGTGACCTTTGTCATACTATGCGCTTTTATACCCATGAATAAAAAAATTAAACTAAATTTTGGTTCAAATAATATTAAGAAAATGTTATATTAAATAGAGACTTTTATCATGGCATTTAATATGTTAAACGTAAGTATTAGCCAATTCTGTTGATAACCACCTTTTTAGCAAAACTTTTTCCAAATGAACACCTTATATAAGTCTTTTTTTTTTTTGTAGATAACCACCTTATATGGATTTTGAGATTTGAAATCACCACTTTCGATCACTTTCCGGGCAACACACATTTTTACTGATTGTTTTACCCCTCCCTCTTATTTGACCAATTATACTTTGACTGACCCAAAAACATTCATTTCCTTTACAAATAGATGACCCACCCACCAAAATCTGTCCCAATTTAGGGCTCGTTCTTTTCGACTGGGAACTGGTGACTGGTAACTGGGAGAAATTAGGCGAAAATGGGGACAACTGGTGAAAAATGGTAAGTCTAACTGGTAACTGGGAGAAACTGGTGGAAACTGGGACAAACTGTAAATTTTATATTTTTGAGTGTTTAATAATAATAATAATAATAATAATAATAATAATAATAATAATAATAATAATATAAAATTATTATTATTATTATTATTATTATTATTATTATTATTATTATTATTATTATTATTATTATTAGGACTTTTTAGTCATGTTTAAATATTAGTCAATGCATATATTTATTTTTATATTTTGGTATAAGATATCGTATATTTTATTATTATGTATAAATATTAGAAAAGGGCAAAACTAGGTCAAATTGGGAGAAACTGGACAAAATTGGGGAAAATTATATTTTGTAACTGGTAACTGGGAAAAATTGGGGAAAATTGGGAAGAATTGGTCAAAACTGGCAAAACTGGAAACCTGTTGAAAAGAACATGCCCTTAATTTCTGAAGCCTCGTTATTATGTACCCCCCCTTCTCTCTCTCTCTCTCTCTCTCTCTCTCTCTCTCTCTCTCTCTCTCTCTCTCTCTCTCTCTCTCTCTCGATCTCCTTGTTCACTATTTTGTTTTGCCACTCATTGATATTGCGCAATCCAGGTAGATGAGAATCGCGATTTTGGGTTTTTAAATTATTTTTTTGCATCAATAAATGTGTGTGGCTGCTAAATTTTGTTCCCAACTAATTGAATTTGCAATATTGCGATTTTACAAGTACTATGTTGAAGCAATCAGGGCCAGTCATCTGGGTAAAATCCTTCTCACTCCATGCTTTGCAAATGTCCGCACCCCTGTCCTGCTGCACTTATGACTTCTTGGACTTTATAGAACCCAGGGTGAACGTTTTTGGCATGCAGATTTTATGATCCTTAGACCCAGACCAGAAATTGCAAGTACTTCAATTGGGTTGACCATGGACAGACAACTTGGCAGAGGAATGTCATTAATTAGTTACTCGTGGACAAGAAGCTGATTGTTAATGAGTTGGCCATAGCGAAGATTCAACTATCTCAACTCCAAGATGAGAAGAAAAGATTTAGGTCTGAGAGAGACAAAGTAGAGAAGGGTAAGGGGATGGGAATGGTGGGTAAGGGGTTGTTTGGTATGTTCGTGGTGTTTATTTGTATGTATCTGAAAAATAGGGTTGGGATGTAAATGTGGTGAGATTAGTGATCCATTTTATGTATTTTCTTTAGTCAAGTAAAATGACATCTTTTGTATAGTTGCTAATGCCTTAGGAAGGCTGCTTCTGTAGGTAAAATTGCCAAAATGTTGCTAGCTTGTCTTGTGGAACACTAATCTATTGCAAATGAAAATCCAATGCGTATTTTGCAATCTGTAAAGATTCAAATTTGCAAATAGCTGAACAATTTGCAAAGCAATATAACACACAACCAAAATAACCTTGTATTAAAAAGAGAGTATATTCAGTTTCACCCTACAACAAGGATCATTATACAACAAAAACCATGATTTTCTAAGACAACATAAACCACGACTTCCTAACAACTTAAACCAACAATTTGTTCAAAGACATATTTTAGGAAAAAAAAAACCTGAATAGTTAAACAACAACACAACTGTTCAAAATCTGTCACTTGAAGACAATTTTAAGTACATCTACAGTTTCCAAGCTGGCTGTAGTACTACACTCTGTCTTGGAGGTTCAAGTCTTTGCTTTTTCCTTGAATTGTTTGGTTGGTCACCCATGACAAAGGACTGTGCTGCTGAGGTAGAAGGTGGCATTGTTGCAGACCCTGAAGCACCATGGAATTCAGCAGATGCAAATGCAGATGTTGAAGTTGGTTGTGGTTGTGATTGCTTGGATGCAAAGAAGGTAGTGTCATTTCAAGGTTGGCTGTTGCTTGTTGCAAAATCACCATTAACATGCCTTCGTTGGGTTGTAGTTGCCTAAGACAGAGCCAATTATAGGCTACTAGATTTTTTTTCCCATTTTTCCTGATTTCCGGGCGGCCGGCTGGATGGCCTAGGGGAGCATGGTGTCTGGCTTTCGTGAATCTTTGAGTGTGTGATGCGGGAGCATCATTGATCTTACAGGTTGAAGAGCTTAGAGGTGATCTCCTTGGAATACCCAAAATGATCAATCAACCTTTTGTTAACATATTGACATGGGTTGAGCTTGAAGTGGCAGGTTAAAGACCAATGGAGCAAGAACATGAGCTAATTATGCACGAAATTAGCTTGCATGTATTTATATTAGTTTATTGTTATTACTCCGTGTATTTTAATTATGTTTGCGTTTCAATTAAGTTAATAAACACATTATTGTGTATTAGGAAGCCAGTAATGCACGTTATTCTCTTCAAAGCAAAAATAGTGTTGAAAAACATGTTTCTTGATTTGACTAGTCTTAGGCGTGTGTAGCTGATTAGTTTAGGAAAGTTTATGGCTCATTAGAAGAGTTTAGATCAATTTGAATGGTCCCCTAAGTATTCTAAACCGTGAAGGAAACTGTTAGGCGGTTTGAATTAGATTAGGACTAGTTTTCATAACTTAATTAGGAAGTTGTTGCCTATATAAAGGCCTGGCGTGTAGGTGTTTCTATCCACAGCTTATATTCATTAATAAACACTTTATTTTCTCTAAATTCTTTGTAAGTTTGAGTGCTTTCGTGCCTTGGTGGTACAACCGAGCCTTGGTGGTTCAAACCTTGAGTTCAGTTCACTAGTTTCAAGCCTTGGTGGTTTAACTAGTTTCCTGATTCAATAACCTATCTTTATCAATCTTTATCATCCAAGATCCATTCTTTTAATCAAGAAACCATCTTCCCACTAATATACATCAATTTTGGTATTAGAGCATAGATGTGAAGCTTACTCAAGCTTTAAACGATCCAAGAACTCCAAGAAACACGTTCATCCATCCATAAAAGCCTACTTCAACGATTAAACACCACAAACAGCCCACCCGTTTACTTAAACACTACCTTCATACATCATAATCGTTCCTTTCCACCATAAAAATAAACAACCATGCCTAGTGCTGAAGATGAACGCTTCAGGAAGGTTGTACGGAAAATAGTTGATGAACAAATTGAAGACAAGTTAATGATATATGATACTACAATCACGAAAAAGCTTGATGAATTTGTTAAATCAATCAATTCTAAAGTACAAACAACTGAGAGTAGTTTGAGTGAAACTCGTGAGACTATGGAAAGCATAATTAGGAGATGTACCCACGAGGGGTAATGGAGGTAGACTCAAGACAGACCATGATGATGATCGAAATCTCAAACTTGATTTACCTGAGTTTGATGGTCGATTAGATCCAGAGGATTTCCTTGAGTGGTTGCGTTCTCTTGAACGAATCTTTGAGTACAAACAATCTGATGATAAACGAAAATTCAAAGTTGCAATCCTAAAGCTGAAAGGATCTGCATCTGTTTGGTACGAAAACCTCAAAGCAAGCAGGAAAAGAAAAGGGAAGAACAAAATCGATTCTTGGGAGAAATTAAAGAAGCATATGAAAGAAAGGATTTTACCACGGGAGTATGAACAAAATCTCTATCTCAAACTCACCAAATTGAGGCAAGATAAGCTAAATGTTGAAGAATATATCCAGGAGTTTGAGAAATTGTCCATGTTATGTGATATAGAGGAGAAGGAGACTCAAAAGATGGCCCGTTTTATAGGTGGATTAAATACGAAAATCCAAGAAAAAGTTGAAGTAGCAACCTATTCAAACGTTGAAGATGTGTATGATATAGCCATAAAGTATGAGAAGCAAGTCAACAAGGTCTTTGATAAACCTGTAACGAGATCTTTTCCTTACAGTCATGACAAGCCTACTACATCTTCGAGCATAGGGACAAAGCCCTTGTTTAACAAACCACTCAAGGTGACCAGAACTTCAAGAACAAGCAAGAAGCACCTAAAGTGGAGAATAGGAGCCGAAAACAGTGTTATAAGTGTCATGGCTATGAACACTTTGCGGCTGAATGTGGAAATCAAAGAACTTGCTTTATAGTGCTATGAGATTGAAGATCAACCTAGTGATTAGGAGAACAAAGAAGAAGAAGAAGATAGTATTCCAGGAAAAGGAGGGGAGTTTCTAATGTTGAGACGTGCTCTAAATGTTCAAAACGAAGTAGTGGATGAGGTACAAAGTGTGATACCCCAATATTTTCTATAATTATAATATCGATTTATAATTCATTTATAAATAGTTTTGGAGATTTAAATCGTATATTTATTTAACGATTTGATTTACTCAAATTAAGCCATAATAATATTAATTGTTATTATGAGAATTTCGGGATTTATAATTACCAAATTGAAGGATTTATTTTAAATGGTTTTGTATATGAATAAAGCTTATTCATAATGTTTGAATTAGTTTTAATTAACATTTAATTTTCCATGCCACAACAAAAATTTAAATTGTTTTAGAGGTAGTTTTGGTAGGTCTTTGGCTTCTTGTATGGCAATAATCTTTAGTCTCCATTTTTCTCCAGATAGGCTTCGCAAGATCTTCTTAAGTTCTACCAAGAGATCTTAGTTCATTTACAATATGCGATAATCGAGTAATTAAACATACTTTTAATACATTCATTCCTTACCATATTGAAAACTTCATATTGTTGAACCAAGAGATGTATTCTAGCATTTTTTACTTCGCTAGTACCTTCATGGGTTGTTACTAGTGTATTCCATATTTCTTTGGTTGTCTCATAGGCTGAGATCGTGTTAAATTCATTTGTATCTAACGCACAGGGGAGAAATTTAATAGCTTTAGCATTTTTTTCTAGTTTACTCAATTCAGCTTCTGTCCAATCCTTTTCAGGTTTTATACTCTCTTTACCTGTTGTAGCATCTGTTACAGTGATAACTATAGGTCCTTTTTGAACAATTTTTCATGCCTGATAGTTTTCGGATTGGATAAATATTTTCATCCTGTTCTTCCACCATCCATAATGAGTTCCATCAAAGAATGGCGGACGAACTGTGTTTTGTCCTTCACGAGTGCCTTCAGCAGGAGCTAGTGAGTATGGCTTACTCATGATCTCTTTTCTCTCCAAGTGTAACCTTGTTTGAGTTGAGAGAAAAATGCTCAGGGGGGGTGAATTATGAACTAGAACCAATTGCGGAATAATGACTAATTTTTTGATTATTATACTTTAAGTAAATTAAATCAAATAAACGAAATAAGAAACAAAAGCAAATAATAAAGCACTCGCGATTTTACAAGGAAAACTCTTTGCTAACGCAAAGATAAAAAGCTCGGCCAGAAGGACTTTAATTCTCTTATTTAAGTGATGTTGCACAACTCGATCATACTAACTCTAATATGATCCACGAAACTGGTAACTCTACCAAGCCAATCTTACCTATGAGCTCTCCTAAGTACAAATGACAACTTACTGAAGTTGCATGATGGTATGGAAATGTTTGAACCTTTGATACTTCAATAAGCAGAAGGTACAATATAATCCTATAGTATGCTTGTAAGGAGAATGTTACTTGGGGTAGATAGCAATATGACTTATTCGTGTTCAGTTTTGTTCTCTCAAATTAGATGAAGAATAAAGATAGAGTTTCTTGTTTTTATACAAAAGAAAGGAATTCTCTATTTTAAGAAAAGCAATCAAGAAACTTATCTTTTTTCTCATGATCTAATTTGGTTAAGATAATTAAGGAACACAATTTTATTATTTTTAGCTAGATCATATTAAGGAGATAATTTAGATTTCAAAATACAGTTTATGAAATCAAGATTATAGCTAGGATCTTTCTAATGATAAAAGATACTTAAATATTTCAAAACTGATTTTGAAAATAAAATAAAAAAGATCTTAAATCGGTTTTAGCAAGAGTCTCAAAAAATCTTTTTGAGGAATATTTCTGGTAATCAAAGATACACGAAATCAGAGAGTATTACTTTGAAATACTTGTAGTTTGAAAAAGTCTTGCAAAGAAAGTAAAATAAAGAAAACATTTGTTAAGATTAATTCTTAACAATATTTTCTTGATGAACTTTTATTTGTACGTAGCATAGTAGGAATGTTCTAGGAATTACTAGAGTCCTACAACAGTCCATTTAGCATGTTAACATAAACTACGTTCTGTCATATTGCCAATGCTTTAAGTAACATTCCCTTGTGAGCATACTTTAACATTTTCTCTAAAAAACTAATTTATACTAGAGAAAAGTTAACAAGACTTGAATCTTCATTTCATCAATATATAAACTCTTGAATAAACCTGAAAGCACTAAGAAGACAAGTCAGAAACATAACACAATGTAAAAGTTTGTTAGCTTAAAAACTTACCTTATAGTGGAATACCTCAACATACACCAGCGGAAAAAGGGTCTTATTAGTTGACATATATAATTTAAAAGGTCAAAGCATCGCTGTAGTAGTTTTAAAGGCCAACTTGTCACCACAGGTTCACTAAAATGGCCAATGGTCAATTGGGGATAAAAAATAAGGGCGGTGCTAAATACCACACCCCTTTTAAACAGTACCACACCCTAAATAATTATAATTACTGATTTAACCTTAAAATGTACAAAACGGAAAAATCAATACAACACCCTTCACTTTCGCTCTAAAATCCTCCATTGTCTCCTAACTGCCTAACCCCCAATCCCCCATAACAGCATAAGCGATTTTGACAAGGAATGAAGAAATCCTCCATTGTTGGGCATTGTCATAGCTCACCTGCCCTGCAAATTGCTACTGAGCAAAAACGAAGTTAATCTCACCCTTCCCCAATTTACTTTTTTTTCTTGTTCTTTTTAACAAGTATTGAGGCAAATAATAATTTGGGTTAACTTTCGTCAATTACGGGAGCTAATATTTATATGCAAAATTACATGACTTGTAGAATAAGACACAACTTAGGAAATTAGAAAATTTACATTATTTACTAAGTACACAAAATATCTTCAGTACTTTCCCTCAAGGTGGAGCATGAGGATTGCGAATGCCCAACTTGCCAAGTAGAAATTCGAATTGTTGACATCCCAATGCTTTAGTAAAAATATCGGTCAATTGTTGAGCGGAACGAACATGTGAGGAAACAATAGTCCCAGCTAACAAATGTTCTCGAACATAATGGCAATCAATGTTAATGTATTTTATTCGCTCATGAAAAAAGGATTCGAGGCAGTATGAAGGGCCGCTGATTATCGCAAAACAGATGCATTGGGATGCATGTATGAAAAACACCAAGAGAAGCAAGAAAATATTTTTACCAAGTAAGTTCGCAAGTCCCAACGGTCATGGCACGATATTCTGCCTCTGCTGATGATCTAGCAACAACATGTTGCTTCTTTGTCTTCCAATAGACTGGGGACTCACCAAGTTTCACAAAATAACCAGTCACAGAACGACGAGTCAATGGACAACTAGCCCAATCTGAATCACAAATTAAGCGAAGAGCTGAAAAGAACTATCGGCTCGGAGAATTATACCTTGACCAGGAGCGCCTTTAAGATAACGAAGCACACGAATGACAGCGTCCCAATGTTCTTGTCGTGACTGTTGAAGAAATTGAGAAAGTATATGAACTGAATAACTGAGATCAGGCTGAGTGATAGTAAGATATACAAGACGTCCAACCAAATGTCTATAGCGAGCAGGATTGTCAAGGGGGTCCTGTAGCAAGGGCCAAATTATGATTATGCTCCACATGAAAAGTAGTCGGCTTGGCAGCTGTAAGACCCGACTCTTCCAAAATATCCAAAGTATACTTCCGTTGAGACAGAAACAATCCTTCAGGACTGCGAGCAACCTCAATACCCAAAAAATACTTCAACGGTCCCAAGTCCTTAATTTGAAAACAATCATTCAAATACTTTTTTAAAGCAACACATGTAGCAGAGTTAGTTCCAGCAAGAATAAGATCATACACATACACAATAATAGACAAGAAAATATCTACATGACGGTAGGTAAACAAAGTATGGTCTGCATGTGACTGAATAAAACCATACTGACAAAGGGTGGAGCTTAACTTAGCAAACCAATTGCGTGGGGATTGCTGGAGACCATATAAAGATTTCTAAAGATGGCAAACTTTGTTTGGATGTGAGGAGGAGAATCCTGATGGCAACCTCATATACACTTCTTCATCCAGATTGCCTTGAAGAAAGGCGTTATTTACATTAAGTTGGTGAAACTCCCACCCTTCTATGGTGGCAAAAACTAGGAAAGCTCGGACACTTACAAGTTTGGCCACCGGTGCGAATATCTCATGATAATCCAACCCTTCCACCTGGTCGTCACCACGAACAACTACATGAGATTTATAGCGCTCAATAGTCCAATCAGAATTAAACTTGATGCGGCAAACCCATTTGCAATCAATGGGTTTCTTTCCCGGTGGAAGATCTGTACTTTTTCAAGTATTATTTTTCTCAAGAGCATCAATCTCTTGTCTCATAGCATCACACCACCGAGGATCTGCACAACCTCAAAATGGGAACGAGGCTCAACAGCAGCGGTAACTATAGCAAGGAACTATGTATATGCAGAAGAAAATTTTGCACATGAAACATAAATAGCAAGACGATACCGCGTACCTGAGAGCCATTATGAAGCGAGGAAGACGAAATGGGGTCAACCCGTTGAGCCGAGTGACGGAGATAATCTTGTCGATGAGCAGGCGAGCGTCGAACACGTTGACCTCGACCGAGAGGCTCAACGTCTGAAGGAGTAGGCATGCTTGATAATGGGGTAGAGGTTGGTGAGATAGACACTGGGTATGGAACTTCATGAGTGCCCTCATGATGACCTCCCCCTGTTGGTGCAGTACCCCAATTCCAATCATTTGTAGCAGGCAGAACATCAGAAAACTCTCCATGTTCAACATGTGGCGAAGAAGGTGAGGCAAAGGGGAATTGAGTTTTATCGAACCGAACATCCCGTGCGACAAATGCTTCATGATTTTCTAAGTCATAAACTCTCCACCTTTTTGTTGGCCATGTGGATATCCCAAAAATACACATTTACGACCCTGAGCACCAAATTTATCCTTTGTACGTTGCTTATTATGAGCAAAACATAAACAGCCAAAAACACAAAGATACTCATAAGAAGGAGGGGAGGAAAATAAAATCTCATGAGGTGTTGCAAAATTGAGCACATAACTAGGAGTGCGATTAATTAAGTGAGCGGCCGCAAGAACACATTCCACCCAAAATTCAATTGGCATTCCTCCCCGAAATCTTAAAGCAAGAGCAACATCTAAAACATGTCTATGTTTTCGCTCAACAAGACCATTTTATTGAGGGGTATCTAAACAACTGGTTGATGTAAAATACCATGCTCAGCATAAAATGTTTTTAGAGCTTTAAACTCAACTCCATTATCACTACGGAGGGTCTTAACATGCTTACCAAATTGGGTTCGGGCCATAGCACAAAAATTACGGATCAACAGAACTGTCTCCCCTTTGTCTACCGTGCGGTAAACCCAAACCACTCGACTATGATCATCAACCACAGTGGAAAATATTTAGCACCAGATAAAGTAGTAGTATGATAAGGTCCCCAAATATCGGTATGTATTAAATCAAAAACCTCTGTTGTAATAGAATCACTAACAGGAAAACAATTCGAGTTTGCTTTGCACGACAACAAAACTCACAAAATTTATGTGTATCTTTATTAGGACTAGAACTAATACTATTCAAACCAGGAATGAAAGACAAAGCACGACGATAAGGATGCTCCATTCGTTGGGGCCACAAATGTAACGATTCAATTGAAAGTTGCCGAAGCAGCGAAGGCATCAGCTATCACTGACTTGTATAAAAATACCCCATTTTGAAATCTACTCGCTCTAATTAGGTCCTTCGAGGCTCGATCCTGTATAAAACACAATTGAGAAAAGAAAGTCACAATGTAAGTAGGATCCCATATGAGTTGGCCAACTGAAACCAAATTAAAAGAGAGATTTGGCTCATATAGATATGTCTTAATACAAGATTGGGTGACAGAATAATGGTCTCTTCCTTAGTAGCATATGTTTTTTGACCATCTGGAAGACCGACTGGAGCAGCACCAATATCAATTACATCATGGAAAAGAGAAATACCACCAGTCATATGATGAGACGCGCCATTGTCAATCAAGCAATTCTTACCATGGAAGGTATGAGATGCCGGTGAAGTCTCAAGAAGAGCCATGAGACGCTGAATTTGCTCATTACTGAGGTTCGGGAAAGTTAAGGCAGATGGAGGTATTGCTGCAGATACAGATAATGCAATAGCTTGAGTGGCGGCAATAGAGGCAACCTGTCCTTGAGGTTGGACTGGAGAACCAGTCTGACTGGTGAATGGTGTAGGGGATTGGCCAATAGAAGCAAATTGTGTAGGAGAAGTGTCGCGCCCACGTCCTCGACCATGTCCCCTTCCAGGTCCTTGTGGTCATCCAAGACTAGTGTGTCATGTATCATATGTCTGCCCCTGTCTATTGCAATAAGTACACATTGGCGGTTTCTAGTAGGCGTTGAAAACTCGGTTCCCTGAGAACCACGCCCACTAGAACCTACAACTTGAACAGCAAACCCAACAGCAGAAACATCATGTTTTGAGTTGTTGACCTATGATTCTCTTCTTGCATAGCCATTGCATAAGCACGATCAATATCAGGGATAGGTTCAATGCTAATAATCTGAGAACGCAAATTACCATACTTGTCATCTAATCCCATTAAGAATTGAATTGTCTTAAGATTCTCAAATCACTTTGCAACTTTAGCACCTCCCTCACAGTCACAAGCCTCTAATGGTGAAATTGTAGTTAAATCCTCCCACATACCAAGAAATTTAGTGTAATAGGACATAATAGACGTGCCTGATTGCTTGGTGAAGGTAAGGTCAGACCACAATTTATATATTTTTGGATCATTCTTAATTGAGTCACGAGTTTTAAGAGTATCCCACATAACTCTAACATTGGTCAAACGAGAAATAATAGACCTTATAGTTGTCAACATAATTTTCCATCCAAGAACATATCATGCATTAACAATCTCCCAAGCATTAAATTCAGGTGAACTTTTTCAGGTTTTGAAATTGATCCACTTATAAATCCAAGTTTATTTTGAAATTTTAAAGCCAAGTGAACTGCTTGTTCTCAGGGTGGATAATTTCCACCTTTTAATTCAATTTTGGTGAGAGCCATACCTGAATTTGTACTGGGATGCAAATAATACGAAGAAGTGGGATCAACAATCAAATAAGGGGGTTTGACAACTTCCCCGCTAGACTTAGCAGCACCCGACGTTATTAATAAGACTTCCCCGCTAGACTTCCCCTCTGATAAGAATTAGCTCTGTTGTGAAGTGTAATTTGATAAAGTAAGGCTTCGCTTTTGAAAGCAACTACTGGAACAAAGTAAACCAGCAATAAAGACAAATTAGAGCCAAACAAAAATAAGAGCACGATGATAGGTGCTTGGAACAAAGTGAATTGCAGGCCAACGCAACACAACTACGACACAATGCGACTAGTGGACAACGTGGTTGTGGTTTAAAGAGCAAAAAAATCAGCGATAATTGGGTTGAATTGGGATGATATGTGTCGTGATTGGAACTCCTGGGCAACCATCGACTATTGGGTTGGGGTTGGATGATCGACTTAGGATGACGAGAGAAGAAGAACGACGGATGGATTTTCTTGCCGGAGAAGAACGCGAAAGGTGGTGAGAGAGAAAAAATAGAGGCTAGGTTTTCAGAATAATGGCTTTGATACCATAACAAGTTTTGAGGCAAATAATAATTTGGGTTAACTTTCATTAATTACGGGAGCCTATATTTATAGGCAAACTTACATACTTGTAGAATAAGACACAACTTAGGAAATTAGGAAATTTACATGATTTACTAAGTACACAAGATATCTTCAATACTTTTGGACATTATTAGTACTTATGTTGATTTGGAGCTCAAAATTGTTAGGAGAAGGAAAAAGAAAGAATGAAGAAGATTTAATTTTGATATTTGTTACCTTACTATTGCGCTAACTTCAGTCACATATATTTGAATTCTACGCCATTCCAGGCGCAACTTCAAACCCACGCCCGATTTGGGCGTAGATATTTAAAACTTATGCATATTTTAGGCGCATGATCTTTAGTATTGCGCATGGTCTATCAATTTGTAGAAATTGATGGTACGCACGGTATTTTGTAGCATCTGGATTTAAAGGTCCGATATCTTTGTATATTTGTGACCTTGCTCTGAGGTTTTAATGTCTTTCATTATTCAGACTGTATGAAGTCTTGTTGACAGTCTTGCTTTTTTATTATGTGAGATTCTCTGTTTGTATATTGTTGTAGGCTACAACAAAGTAGTGTATATTGGTTTCACATCGGGTTTGTCCTTATTGTTGCCTTGTCGCTTATTATTTCCTTCAATTGGAGTAATACAGTTCTGAATTTGATGATTGAACAAACATCAAATAAATAGAAAACTTGGAGCTTCAATAAGATATAAATTTCTCTTTATCCACGTAAAATTTGGTCTTGTTATCGAGAATCTAATCTATATTTTTTTATGAAATTTATCAATGGGTTTCTAGCTATTATGGGCGTGGTATTTCTTAAGTAGCGAAAATTTTTTAGTGTTTCAGTAACAAACTACCTATTTGCTTATGTGGTGTTACCTAATCAATAGGATATTTTTAAATCAATTTTTTTCTTTTTTCTTTAATTAAATACTCTAAAACTACTTTCCTATTTTCAAATGTATATTAGAGGGTAATATATCCAAGTGGTGTTTAACAACAGAAAATTGCTGGTTAAGTAGGGGCGTGCTATTTATGCTAACTGAAAAATAAAACCAAAGTGACCGAAATTGACAGGTCTTGTTCATATGCGTTCTTGACTTCTTTCTCCGCCCCGCTCTCTCTCCATCTCTCTTGAGTCTTCTCCCTCCCCTTCTTCTCCCTCCCCTTAATCTTTCTCTCTCTAAATTATCGAGAGCAATTGGTCGGTTTCTCCATGTTATATTTAAATAGGGTTTAACCTTAAAACTCCAAACCAAGCCAATTCGTCATCAACCCATTTCTGTTGTATTCTCTCTCCATTTATTTAATTGCCAGAGATTCATTCAATCCCTAACGTAAGTTTACTTCATCCTCTCTCAATTTTTACCTTGAAGTTGAATTGTGTTCTACAGTTTTTGCCTAATTTGAAATGTCTTATTGGATTAATTGATTATTCTAGTGCTTAAGTATCCTCTCTTAGCTTAAATTGTACATTCTTTCCCCTTTAGTAGCACTCTTTTCTAGGGCTTGCTATCGGTGATTAATTGCATTCATTTGTACATAGCTGCGTATTTTTCTTGAACTGTAATTTCATAGCTTCGGTTTAAATTTGCATTTCCAATTTTGCAATTGTTGTGAGCTTAATTGGTTTCCTTCTTTTTTTTTTTGAATTGAATCAAGGTATGGGAGCTTGCTAGATACCTCAAGTTAGGTTTATTTGGAGCTAAAAAGGGGAATTGGTTTTCTTTGATGAGCAATGGGGGATATACAAACCTCCGGGAAGCCGATAGATTCGCTAGTAGAAAGGGTTCTTTGTATGAACATCCTCTCATCAGATTATTTCCGGGACCTTTACCGTTTGAAGACATACCATGAGGTGGTTGACGAGATTTACAATCAAGTTGATCATGTAGAGCCATGGATGACCGGGAATTGTCGGGGTCCATCCACAGCGTTCTGTCTTCTATACAAGTTCTTTACCATGAAGCTCACTGTCAAGCAAATGCATGGGCTGTTGAAGCATCCTGATTCTCCTTACATAAGAGCTGTGAGTGTTCTTCTTGACTATGGAACTTTCGGAGTGTTTTGTTTACTTTTTGTGTCAAACTAGTGTTAAGTTATTGTTTCAAGGTGACAAATTGGATTGAGAGTCTGTAGAGTTGGAATCTGTATGTTAAAATAATGTGATCTTTATCATAACATGCTATCATGGCTTAAGAGGTCGATCAGTGAAGTTGTGTAAAAGGCTGTAGTTAGGTATATGTACCTTAGTATAAGGTAGTAAAGCCTTTCCTACTTCAAATTGTGGTGCCCATATTGGTAGTAAGATAAGGTTGGCTTTTCAGTTTTGGTTTATTCCCATTATTTAAGGGAAGGACCTCCTTACTTACAGTTTTGAAAATTTACAGCACTTGACAAACTTGAAAGTACTCTCAATTTTACTTCATTGACCGACGACACTATTAATAATAAATTGAAGTGTTTCTTTTCTCTTCTCCTGAGTTGCCCTTATTTTCTCATCCCTGCCTCCAACAATATTTGAAGCTGAGAGGTAAGTGATACCTAGGGTGCCCAACCGAGAGAAGGTGGTGACATGTCGAAACTAAATTCTGACTGACTTTGTTTCCATCAGAAGATTGATGGTGAAAGAGTAACTCGTAGTGTAGTCAATTTCTATAATTTTTCCGGTGTTTGTTCAATTCAGAGTCTTTACCTTTGTGTGTGTCTAATGTTTCTTCTTTAGTTCATTACAGTCTTTCCTTCTTATTGTGGATATACCCTTGTGGTTGTGGGCATATATCTTTTGGAGGGTGTGTGGGATTTGCCAGTTTGATCAGAGTTGATAATAAATTGTTAGTTCGTAGCCATCTTCCTCCTTTTTCAACTACCTTTCCTATTTATGAGAATTGTTTGACTACTACTTTTAGTATTAATATGCTTTTCTGACTCATATTATTAGAAAATGTTTTTCACGGGTCTTGCACTAGTCAGAGGGATAACTCTGTATTCCGGATCTCCCTTGACCTCATCAAAGGCGGGATTACACTACAAGGTGGTGGTTGTTGATCAGATTGGACAAGTTTTTTGAATCAAATGAGAATTGTGATGTAAATTTACCCCTTCTTCTTTCTCTATTTTTAATGTTTTCCTGGGCAGTTTAAATCATTTTATGGAGTTTTTCTTTTGGAGGGGTGCCTCGGGAGACGGGGTGTGCTGGTGGTGGTTGGGAGGGCAGGAAGAAGAGCTGAACCTACCATATTTTAGGTGGTTTGAATTTCGAACCATGGGATTTTGGGACTGCGGTATGAAATGGCGCTTGAATTGAATGCAAGGTATTTCTAATCTGGCTTTTAGGGGGTCATTGGGGGGAGTTTATATATTTTAGCTTTTCTCTTTGATGACTCCTTGTCCTCTTGTGTTGTAATTATTTACTCTTCTAGTCTTATTCTTTAGTAAAAGAATTTCTTATTTACAAAAAAATAAATCATGAAATGCATTAATGTCAAATTTTGTGAGGAAGTGCTTAGAGCAACTCCAATGCAAGTTTTTTATGAGTTTTGTGGGGGGAAAAAACCTCCTAGACATAGTGATGAAGCTAAAAACTCAAGTTTGTACTTCACCAACATTGGTCTGGTTTTTAGGTTATGATGTAGCACAAGTAGAAAACCTCTTAAGAGATTTGTAGCATTGAAAAAGAGAGGTTTATAGAAATAAGATTTTACAGTTTATGATGCGTCACTGAAAAAAACCTATTGGAGGTTGTCAGGTTGGTAGCATTGGAGATGCTCTTAGGAGTTAGGTTTTGTGCATTGACTTGGGCACTCTCACTTACTTCCTGGTTGTGATGCCGTGTATCAGACAAGGTTTAAGGATTTGCTTCTTTTATACTTTGGTTAATAGTTAAATTTGTCTTGCAGGTTGGATTCCTATATCTTAGATATGCTGCAGATCCGAAAACTTTGTGGAGCTGGTTTGAGCCATATATACAAGATGATGAGGTACTCATTCTGCCACCTTGTGACTTTGTTATACATTTATGTACTAGTTACAGGCCTGATGTTGTTCGGGTCCATAATATTCATAAATAAGGTGTAATTTTTGGTGTTGGGGGGGGGGGGGATATCGACATTGATAGTACATAAGAATAATGAAGTTTTTTTATTAATGAACATTAGTACAAATTTAAAAACCCTTCTGCATTGAGCTCTCTTTTATTGTTTGTTATCATTATATTGAAATTACTTAGTATGAGTTATGTTAAGTGAAAACACTAAGGGCTTATTTACTTGCTTGCAATCGAATGTAATGCAATGCAATCATGTTATAGAATAAATGTGGGTGAAAAGTGAAGGAGTGGGAGGAGAGGGATGAGAAAAATGGAGTTGATTGCATAATTCAATGTAATCACAATTGCTCAACTTTTCACATGTAATGATGATTACTTTGAATGGTGTAATCAATCTCACTTTTCTCATCTCCTTCTTCCCACTCATTATTTTTCCACCTCACATCTACCCTATAAAATGATTGCATTGCATTGTATTTAATTGCAAGCAAGTAAACACCACCTAAGTGTCAAAATTTGTGCATTACCGTGGCCCTAAAAATTTTGGATTCATCTAGCACCATTGATTATATATACCCTCATGAAGATTATCTAAAGCAACTTGCCAAACCTTCAGGCAAGTCAGCAATGAACCATGAAGTTGAGTATAGATACCATAAACCCTGCTATGCACTCATACATGTACTCTTATAGGTTAATAAGTGTATAAGTCTAAAAGTTTTATATTATCAAACAACATTCATACTCTAACTACACTCCTATTATTATTTCTCTTCAACGAAATTGCTCACAATATAGCTAAGCCTGTTGAACAATCTTGAGCTCCTTAACTTATGCCATCTAAACCTAACATAAACTTGTAGATGTAACAAAAAGAGATTGGATATATTGATTTCAGCCTCACAATCTAAAAGTAGTTAATAATCAGTTTCTCCTTCTGTATAAGACATAATGCAAACATCAGAAACATTGCTTTATTGGCCTCTGAATTGCATCTTACAATTGCTGTTGGGTGTATAATTCCATGAAAAACAAAGCTTTCGCCTTCTTTTTTTTCTTTTGGTTTATGAAAACATGGATATCCAAGTGCTTTTTTTGCTGGACTATTCCCATAGACCCTGAAGTTAACGACCAGGAAAATCTCCAATGGCCTTGAGGGGGCTCGAACTTGGGACCTCTGGAATAGATCTCAGAGGTAACTGAGCTACCCCCTGGCCCCTCAGGGTTAACGCCTTCACCTTTTATGGCACCTTTGGAATAGATCTCAGAGGTCTGACCTCCGGAATAAAGTTTGCCACTGGGAATGAGCACATGTTAGATTTGTTTCATAAGTGACTACAGAAAGAATGGAAGAGAAAACACCAGAGGAATTTGCCACCCACAAAGTCTCGTGTCTCTAATGTGGAGATTACATGAAAGAGCATGACTCTAGAAGACCTAAAATGTTAATGAGTTCCTGAAGTTCCCAATTATGTAGCTTTCTTTTTGTAGATAAGGAAAATTTTTAATTGATCAAAAGTTTTACGAATACAAAAAGAATACAAAAAGGAGGACCAGGATCTTCAATCACAAACCAAAAATAAAGCCAAAATATCTACAAATCATGCCATTGGCGTTGGACGCAATCATGTAGCTTTCTTCAGAATGGAATTTCAAGGACTACCTACATGTCTCACCACAAAAGCAGAGACTAGAGACTTGTGTAAGGATGATAGGTGGTAGGTATAAAGAAAGAGAACCTGCTCGCCTGCCTGGACTCTTCCCGAAACCAGTTTGTTTGCCATTCCCAACTTGTATTTGATAAAGATGGGAGCAAGACAAAGAATATAGCTTTTCAAAGGTTGATGTAAGAAGCATGGGTCCCTGCTAAAGTATCCTTATGTTAGATGAAGAAAATTCTCTTAAAACTAAAAATGCAACAATTACAAACTAAGAGGACAAGGAGTCCTCAAACGTAGGAACTAAGTTACAAATTGCCCCAGTGACGTTGCACGTCAGTGATGGGTGCCCCTCTAAAAGCTCCCTGCTGACATATCCTACTTGAAGACCATTTCTAAAAGGAAAATTTGCTCTAAATAGTCCGAATTTTCATCCGTGTGCTGAAAATAATCCCAATTCACGAAATACTAAACAATAATCCCAGGTTGTAACGTGTGTGCCAATAGTAGACCCGGGTGAACGACGTAAAGTATACCGTTACTAAGTGATGATGTGCCATCTAATTTGTAAAGTGAATTACAAAAATAACCCTTCTCTCTCTTCCCTGTGCCTGTGCTTGCCTTCACGAGTCATGACCATCACGGCCGGCCTTCTGCTACAGTGCTGCCACGAGCTTCTCTCTTATTCCCTCTCTCTCCTCTGGTTGCCCCGCCCCCAGCCAGGCCCTCTTCCCCTTCCTCGTGTCTGACAACCCTCCCCACGCCTGTGGCCGCCTCTCCCTCCACCGCCCCATAAGGATCGAA
The DNA here is from genome assembly GCA_038025085.1 of Tetragonia tetragonoides. NCBI lineage: Eukaryota > Viridiplantae > Streptophyta > Magnoliopsida > Caryophyllales > Aizoaceae > Tetragonia > Tetragonia tetragonoides. The sequence continues at coordinate 26,503,104 of CM076149.1, forward strand.
CTCAGCAAGTAAATCTCTCTCCTCTCTTTTTGTTCTCCCTGCTCCTCCTTTCAGAAGTCTCCCCCAATCCCTCTCATCCTCTCCTTCTTCCTACTCGGCCCTCACGGCCACGACCCCACCTCCCTGCCCCTGACTCTCTTGGCCCAACTCTTCTCTATTTCTTGTCAAACCTCAATTCCAGGCGTGTGTGTATGTATAAATTTTGTGTCCTTTCGAATTTGCACACAACCTGTTTGATAAAATGCCTCTTACAAAAAGCCAGTAACAGATACTAGATAAGAAATCAACAAATCCAAACATTGTTCCTATTACTACATTTGGCTTATATACAGAAGTAAACAAAAAAAAAAAAACCCAGAGAGAGTTGTTAAGTAATTTGATGTTGAATTTGATTTTTTTAGTTGAAGGTTTTATGGGGGTGGAGTGGTGGTGTTGGGGAATAACGTGTTAGTGGACTGATTGTTTGGGGGGGGGGGAGAAAATAATGGTGTGGTGCTGGAGGAGAAGAGTGTGGCGATGGCCTGGTGGTGGTGTGGATGACAGTGGTGGCGGTGTGGTGTTGAGGACAGTGGTGGCGGTGCTGGTGGTGTAGAGGGAGACAATGGAGGAAATGTTGGTAGGGGAGAGAAAATGAAGCAAATAAAAGAAGGGCATTAGTGACATTTTAGCACAAAACTAATGGAATATCCGATACCGACTACCGTTCACCCGGGTCTAAAATTGGCACACAAGTTACAACTTGGGATTATTGGTTAGTATTTCGTGAGTTGAGATTATTTCGGCACACGGGTAAAAATTCGGATTATTTAGAGCAAACTTTCCTTTCTACAATTGATCATTCTATCCCAAAGGGAGTTAGACACTTAGACTTGGAGTTTGCCAGAGCCATCTCCTAAATAAGGAGATAGTTTTAACTACAAGTTTATCTCCTACCGTTCTGACCAAAGAGATCCCCTTCCCCCCTCCGCTTAATTGAGGTGTAAATCCTCTTCTATCCATCTCATCTATCAGAGATTCAAACATTGTAGTGTCTCAAATTAATGCGTGTAGATGATGTTGTGAAGCAACCCTTGAATAAGTAAGAGAAAGACTCTAGATTGTCTAGCCCACCAAAAATAGAACATATTTAAAGAGAAGGAGTTTCATATTAACCCCCCTGATCGTAGAATTGTGCTAGTTGATTCTAATGTCTGAAATGAGTTCAAATGTATGTATTCAAGTAAGGACATTTTACAATTTCTGAGGGGGCTTTGATTCCGACATTTTGGAAGGTTTGAAACAGGATCAGAAATTAAATCCTTTGTTGAGACCTCCTGGATTCCAAAACCTTTGACTGTAATGCAATCCTTTCCTTCGAGACCTACCTCTCTGTTAGGTTTCAGTACCAGTTTCCGCAGGGTAATGATCAAACCACCAGGCACTAATGCCACCATGATCACATATTAGCGGGCCACCGGGGCATGAGGAACGTAGGCTGAAAGGGTGCTGGACTGGACACTTGAAAGCCATCAGGAAGAGAAAATTGAGATGCCAAATTGTAAATGGCCCAACCACTAACCGGGATTGACATGGAAGACAGAACAAACGAAGATCTACATGGAGGAGGGAGAACGGAGAATGTGATGTTGGGATAGAAAGTTTCTTGAATTTTGGTGCCAATTGTTTTTAGTGGCTGGTGATGGAGCAGAAAAGGGAAAACAGGAGAAAGCTTGACTTAGACTTGAGATTGACATGGAGGAGAGATTGAGGGGATGAAAGATCTTTTTTATTTTGGGGGCAAGGTATTGTAGGTGGCTTGGTGATGGAACAGCAACGGGAAAACAGCATAGGGAGGCCGTTGATTCCTGGAGTTGATTAGTCATTAAAACATCAGAAGTTCTATGCAAATTTACTTTTATTATTTTATAGTAATTTACAAAATATTGTAAAATTCCTTTTTAAAAGTTCTTATTTCAATATTTGTCGACAAAAAAATTGTTTTAGACGGTCTTACCAATCACCATAAGTTTCGGTGAGACGAGGGTCAGTGAAACAAGAATCACGGTTTTTAAATAGTGACCCTTACATTTTTAAATAGTGTTAAGATACATACCCTATTTGTAAAGATTTATAAGAACCAAAAAAGATAATTTTGCTTGACAATTGGAAAACTTGAAATTTACGTATTATCGAAATGATCCTATATTTTCTCTTTTAAAATCTTTTCCTGTCTGCTAATTTTGGATTGTGCTGGTTCGGATCTTATTTGATCAAAAATTTGATTAGCCATATTTTGCTGATCATAAACATTAATGATACTACAAGTCCGTCTAGATTTGTCATCTGAACACCATTTTTTAGAAGCTGACAGGAAACTGTTGTTTTGATTGGTGAATGTAATCCTCTTTTACCGTCTCCTTGGACGTCTTTGATTTTGAAGGAAAAAGACGTAAAACATCAATCATTGACTCTAGAAATTCTTGAGCACTAAACTGGATCAAATACCAAATGTTGTAGTCTTTCTGTCTGGCAATTTGTCTTAATTTGGTAAAGCCCTAGATGTTCAGAGGAAAAGGGATTCACCTCCCTTGACCATATATGATTGAAAATAATAGTTTACAATAATTGTAAATACTATTTTGTCATGCCACTAAGGACCAACTGCGGAAAAAGGTTTGCCTGCTGTTTTACATCTAGTAGTTTATTTTGAGTTGTCAGTTTTTTTTCTTTCTTGAAGATAAAAAGCTTTCTTTTCATTTGGTAGTGGTATTGTTTAAAAGGTTTGACAATTTCAGTTTTGTCAAGAATGAAGTGGTTGGGTGCCTTCCTCCAGAATATGAAAAGAGTGTCTAGTCACGTTTCAACAATTGGTACCTATATGACTTTAAGCTTTCCTGTGTGCTTGTATTTAGCCCCCTCCCATTTAGATGGTTCACTATATTGTTGCTTCTTTATCTTTGCTTGTTTGTTAAGGATGGTTGAAGGGATGTCAATGGGATCTCATGATTGTTGCATATGTTTCTTGCTTCCTCCTCTCTCACCCTCCCTCTTGATGCTTTATGATTTTTAATTAGGATGTAACTTTGGTTCCTTCATTTCCTCAGGAGTTTTCTCCCGGATCTAATGGGAAGATGACTACAATGGGTGTGTACGTGCGGGATTTACTTCTAGGACAGGTAAATAATACTGAAGGGTCTTTTGACTGTTATGATGTTTGTTTAATGTCTGTTCTATACTTGTGTGCATTGGTGATATTCTGGTTTTACCTTAGAGACAACTTCTAATTTTCTCCAAGTGCTCCGTGGGTAGGTAAAGTGTCTAGTGGTTTTAAGCCTGAATACCCATGTATCTAAGAAAACATGTCCACTGATTTATGGTCTACTCTTTTACCAATACCATCTGAAGTTACATTGTTTATTGTTTTCACATTTATTTGGAATGTCCAAATATAACCGTCAACTTCCATCTGATGCTTTTGTTTTGCTCTCAATTTGGTTGCCATGAAAAGGTATTTCTGAAAATAGTGCTGTATATACTATATAGGAATGTCATATATCTTGTTTATTGTTGTTCTTGCTGACAACATTAATAGTCAAGAACGCCGGCGGCTATTGTTGGCTAGGTGGGGAGGTGTAAGCTGCCTTATGCTAGGCTAATTGGACCAGTAGACAGGCTGTTTCTAAATACCAGTCTATTTTCTTAGATAACTGTGTCCAAGCTTTTTTGCTCAACTGATTCCATGTCGTGTGCCGTTGAAGTTAGTTGAAGCATGAACACCTTGTCCCTGTGCCGTGTCCGATACCTGAAAGGACACGGCACTCCTAGGAAGCGCCTGGGACACGTGTCCGAATATTTTCCAGAACAGTGAAACGTTTCAGGGTGGTGAAAACGTCTTTGGACACTACTAAGGGCCCAAATGGTCACGGCTTAGGGAAGGAGGGACACAGCTTGGGGAAGGAGGGACACAGCTTGGCATGCTGGGGGTTTGTGTTTCCTTAATCTTGTAGTCACTATCTATGTTTATGGCTTCATTTGTTGTGATTCTTGCTGAATTTGCATTCGATTGTTGTGAGTTTCTGGGCTGACGTGATTTAAAAATGAACACTGCTTGATAATAATGTGATCTAAGAACTTGGCAGGCTGCATTCCAAATTGGTATTTGATATGAACCCTATACGGCATATTGGTACTTTAAAAGACGCTGGCCACTGTTAAAAAATGTGACTCTTGCACATCTGCTCAAAACCAGCCTTGAACACTTTTTGGTGGGCATCTTTGTATTTGTTATTTTCTTTTTTCGCATTATGTTTTTTTTCCACCCTTTTTTCTTTATTTTAGAATTTCGGAAAGACTTTTTCATGATGCAAAAAGTAAAAAAAAATCGACGATTCTCGCTGGAATGTCCATTTAAGACCGTTTTTGAGTGGATATACACGATTCAACCATTTTAAATACCTTATGGTGACCAGTGTTGTTTGAATGACAATATGTCGTGGGGAGTTCTTTTAAATTACCAATTTGGAAATGCGGCCGAACTTTTTTTTATTTTTTTATAAGGTAAGGAGTGAAAGTAGAGAACTAGGAGGCTCTCCTCTCGAGAGTGACTCCTAGTCAATCTTCCCGCAAGATTCTGCTAAATTCCTTATCTGGAGAATGTTCCCAAAAGATTTCATTGCTCCTATTGTGTCCATAATTAGCCATCCAGTCAGCTGCCCTATTCCCTTCCCTAATCCCTATATTCATGATTCACAATTGTGGGATTGTACAGAGCTAGAAATCGACGGGTATCTATGATACTTAGCATACAGAGAAAATGCATCTATTTTCTAGTTTTTTTTTTAGGAATTCCTGAAAAAGAAATTTAAACAACATTTCAACTCCATGTTCGTGTCATGTCAGTTTTGAAAATGATGCTTCTCATGTCATTTCCGTGTCCTTACCCATGTCCTTGTCGGTGCTACATAAATTCCAGTGGGCCAGAGGGGGCTCAAACTAGTGACCTCTTGAGTAGATCTCCAAGTTGCCTGCTTAGCTACCCACTATGGGTTGAAAACATTTTTTTAAGAAAGTAGGTGTTGAATGGGAAATAATACCAGTATTAAAGACCGGTGGTAAAAATTTTGATGCGGGAGCAAGTGTGCAAAGTAAACAAAACAACCAAGGAACTAGCAAGCGAACATCCATTCTTGTTTGCATCGAGTTTCTTTGGTGGTTATGCATTAAATTGACTCCTACAAAGATAATTACATGGAGTTTACACACAAGATCGAGATTAAAGCTCTTATTATACGATCACATTCGTTATAAGGATACCCGTAATTTTGACAGCTTCTACACTAGTTCGTATTTTAATCATAACTCACTCATACGACATGGGATCGTGGTGATTCAAAGTTCTGTAGAAAGCTGGAAACGACATCTAAAACTCCCATGCTTTGAGTTTTCCCATATTCAGAACGTCACGGAGTTGAAAAGGCAATTGAACTTACGGTGCAAAACTGTTCCAGAGGTTTTATCCTTGGACGCCAAGTAATCAGTTGATTAGTTTGATTTCGTTTAGTATTTCCTTAATTCGTTTGATTATTGTTTAGGAAAGTAATAATCTGATTGTTATTAGTATTAGAAGTGCATTAAGTATTAGGAAAGCTGTTAGTTAGTTCGTTTTACAATTGTAATCAGTTTTATAGTTAGTTTCCTATTTGGATTAGGATTAGGATTCCGAATAGCTTTAGATTTCTTTGTCTATAAATAGGGGAGAGCTTTGCTATTGTAAACTCGTGCTTTTATGATTAATTTTTGAATACGTGAGTATTTACCCCTCAAACTGAGTGATTCAGGTTGAAACCCTTGTGTGTGATGCGCAAGTATTGTTCTTGAGTGATTCTTGAACGAAAATCCCAACCCCTTGAGTGATTCGAGAGGTATATCCCTTTTATTGTTTTGTTTATCAAAATTACAGAAAATCCCTAAATAAATCACATCAAATTTCCTTGGATGTAAATAATAAATGCTAACCAAAATCTGTTGGGGTTAAAAAGTAGAAAGTTGTCTTTTTCAGATTCGCACTTTACAACTCGGTTTCTTATATTATTTGTAATTATCTCGGCCTTAAAATGTCCCTTATGGTTAGGAACTCTTGAGAAGTGTGCAACGGGATGCTGGTACTCTGAGAATCTGCGGCTACTCGTTATGAAGTTCTGATAATATAAAAAGGCAACCCCCCAAAAAAAGAGAAAAAGAAAAGAGAAAATTTGAAATGCATTAAAAGCCTGTTGCTATTCCTTGTCTTTATGGCTGTTCTTCATTTCTCCTTCCCTATTTGCAGGAAAGTCCGTCTAGTGTGCTTTTATTTGCTTAATTTATGTGTTACGTAGGTTTCAAGACATTGTATCTAAAGTACTATTTAATTTCATTCTGAAAATTTCACACTGGAATGGTTGTTTAAGAACCCAAATGAATAATAGAGCCAATAAAGAAAGCATGAGTCCGATTTTGACTTCCAGGGTTCTCTTTGCTTAATAGTTGTGTTATTAATTAGTATCCTGTTTGATTTTAGGGCATTTGGTACTTGATTCTTGTAAACTACTAACATAATCTCACCACAGGGAAGGGTTGGAAGACAAAAACCATATGAAGTAGTTAGATGTTTAATACACTTGATTCTTGCTTAGCTTAGGTTTCCCTTTCCCTACCCCACCTTTCTTGGACCGTTCTAAATGTCAAGTTATTTGATCTTTTGTGTGCTTTGTCGTTGAGCTTAGCTGACTCCACAAAATGTCCCTCATGATTAGGAACTCTTGAGAATTGTGCAACAGGGTACTCTTGAGAGTGTGAGACTACTTGTTATTAGGTTCTGAAATCGTATAAGTAAAAAGGCAAACCCCCAAAAAAAGAGAAAGAAAAGACAAAAAATTTAAAAGCACTGAAAGCCTGTTGCTATTCTTTGTCTTTATGGCATCAGTGTCATCAGTTCTTCATTTCTCTTTCACTCTTTGCGAGAAAGTCCATCTAGTCATCTAGTGTGGTTTTATTTACTTAATTTATGTGTTGCGTAGGTTTCTTGACATTGTATCTGAAGTACCATTGAATTTGACTCCAAAACTTTCACAGGAATGATTGTTTAAGAACCCAAATGAATAATAGAGCCAATAAAGAAAGCATGAGTCCTACTTTAACTTCCATGTGTCTCTTTGCTTAATAGTTGTGCTATTACTTATTAATTAGTATCCTGTTTGATTTTAGGGCATTTGATACTTGATTCTTGTAACTAATGACAATCTCACCACAGGGAGGGGTTGGAAGACAAAAACCATATGAAGTAGTTGGATGTTTAATACACTTGATTCTTGCTCAGCTTAGGGTTCCCTTTCCCCACCCCACCTTTCTTGGACCATTCTAAATGTCATGTTAATTGATCTTTTGTGTGCTTTGTCGTTGAACTTAGCTGACTCCACAAAATGTCCCTCATGATTAGGAACTCTTGAGAAGTGTGCAACAGGGTACTCTTGAGAGTGTGAGACTACTTGTTATTAGGTTCTGAAATCGTATAAATAAAAAGGCCAAGCCCCAAAAAAAGAGAAAGAAAAGACAAAAAAAAAATTTAAAGCACTGAAAGCCTGTTGCTATTCTGTCTTTATGGCATCAGTGTCATCAGTTCTCCATTTCTCTTTCACTATTTGCGAGAAAGTCCGTCTAGTCATCTAGTGTGGTTTTATTTACTTCATTTAGGTGTTGCGTAGGTTTCTTGACATTGTATCTGAAGTACCATTGAATTTCATTCCAAAACTTTCTCACTAAAACAGTTTTCTAAGAACCAGACGGAAAAATAGAGCCAATGAAGAAAGCGTTGCTCCTACTTTAACTTCCACGTGCCTCTTTTCTTAATAGTTGTGTTATTAATTGGTATGCTGTTTGATTTTATGGGCATTTGGTACTTGATTCTTGTAAACTAATAACATAATGTCACCACGTGGAGGGGTTGGAACTTTGGAAGACAAAAACCAGTATGAAGTAGTTGAACGTTTAGTACACATGCTTATTGCTTAGCTTAGTCTTCCCTTTCCCCGCCCCCCACCCTTCTTGGGTCGTTCTAAATGTCAAGTTATTTGATCTTCTGTCATTGAACTTAGCTAACATGTTAATGCACATGTTAATGCAGTATTACTTTGATACACTTTTCCCTCGTGTCCCTGTACCGGTAGTACGGCAGATTGTGTCCAACCTTCTAAAAATGAACCTTCCTGCAAAGCCTTCAGGGTCAATAGGAGAAAACAGTCGGCATGGATCTGATGACACTGCACGCCGCCCTCCTTCTGTTAAGGCTGCTCTCTCTGTTTCTTTTGGCCAGCGTGCTCCTCATCGCGCATCAACCAGGGACTCCTCGCCTGTTCGCCGTAATCTTGCCCCACCGTCCTATGATAGGGGTGGGGGTGATGATTTACGGAGATCTCCCATTAGGCATCGCAGTCAGAGCCGTGATTTATCTGATCGTGAGTACCCTGACAAGGGTGGGGACAAATGGAGGAATCGCGAGCGGGACCGTGATCGGGATCGTTACCAGGATAGAGATAGAGATTCTGAGAGAGACAGAGACCGGAGGCGTGTGAATGATAGAGAAAGAGATCCTGATAGGGACAGAGACCGGAGACGTGATTATGGTAAGGAAAGAGATTATGAAAGGGACAGAGACCGGAGGTATGATTATGATAGAGGAGCCAGGCATTCAGAAATAGAGAGCAGCAGAAGAGACCGAGATAGCGGCAGGCACAGTGACAACCGCTCTAGGAGAAGCAGAAGTAGAAGCCGAAGTAGGAGCAGAAGTCGGAGCCTGCAAGCTCATGCTGAACATGTTGATTACCATTCGAGCTCTCAGAGGGATGATGGCAAAGATAAAGAAAAAGCAGCCTTGTCAAGCAATCTAGCAAAGCTCAAAGATCTTTACGGTGACCTGAGTGCTCAGAAGGATGACGCTGGCACAACAAAAGCATATAACAAGGATAGCGGTGCTGAAGAGGTCATTAGATTAGGTGGTTCCACTTGGAGGTGATGAGCATTTTGCAGTGCTTCTTCAGGTGGCAAGGAGCAGGTCATGCGTTGGGTGCAAAGTGATCATCTATTAGCACCGACGGGTCAAGACAAATGGACTTCTGTGATAGCAAATGTGGCGCATCGTTCTGTTGTATATTAGATGCTGGCTCCAGATTTCATTAATTTGTCTCATGTTGTAAGCTGAGTGTTTAGAAATTTATGGCTAAGCCTGAGGTACTATATTTTGTTAACTTGGCCATGGGGTACTGCATGACCAGCCCACGACTGATGTGGTTAACCTACATGTTGTCTTTTTGTTTTTCCAAATCTTCAATTTTTCTTTTAAAATTCAAGTTGTCTGAACTACAACAGTTTATGGCTCGTAGTTTGGCCTAAGCTATGACCTAGCACCTAGCATTCCTCACACACAACCCTATTTTAGTCCGGCCGGCAAGCGATGATTCCGCTAGGTCATGCATTGTATTGGGTAGGGCTGTTCATTCCCAGATACCCGAAATTTCGGATATCAAATTTCGGATACTGAATTTCGATATCCGAACCCGTATTCGAAATTTCGGATACCCGGAAATTCGGATACGGTTTCGGATTTATCCGAATATCCAAAATAATATATTTTTTCTTTTTTTTTGTCAAATTTGTTCTTTGTTCTTTTATCTCAATGGACATCCGAAAATTTGAAGAGGGTATTCAAGATTTCCGAAAGGTGGGTGCATTGGAGAACGATAGATTTTGAAACTCACGGCTCCTGTGCTCATTCAGATAGCTCAAGAAAGAGAGGTCATGGTCATTATGGGTCGTCGTCCTCTGTGTTTGAACCACTAAGTCCCAGGTATAGAATGGAAGGAGAGAGGGAGAGAGGAGAGGAAGTGGTTGGACAACTATGGGGTTAGTAAGAAATGAGTTGGGGATTTCGATTAAGTGAAATAAAAAGTTAGTGGTTAGTGGCTTAGTGCCATGATTTCGTATTGTTGCAAAACTTAGATCTGAACATTGAAGGAAAAGGTTGGAAAAGAAGACAAAGAAGAAAGTGAACTGAAGAGATCAAGAGGGAGGCCGAATGAAATAGAGTATTAGGTTAGAAAAGAATGGGATGCTTTGACTAGAAATACTAAATACTAAAAGAAAGGAGAATGAGAAAAAAAGGAGTGAGGAAGCCCACTAGAATTGAAACTGGACGGGCTGGACCATATATGCTACAGAATAAGACATCACCACTGAGTGTGATTCTTTTGATATATTTTGGATTTTCGAATATCCGAAATATCCGATTTTTTTGAGAAATGCTATCCAAACCCGTATTCGAAACTTCGGATACCCGCTTTTTCGGATATTTTCGGATCGGGTTTTCGGATAAGATGATCGGGTTCGGATATTTTTGAACATCTCTAGTATTGGGTCAGTGTGGACTCGGCCTACTAGCCAAAATCGAAGGTAAAGTTTATTATGTAACCTCAAAGTTTATTTTGACGAGCAAAGAAAAACCTCAAAGTTTATTTTTAATTTTTTTAATATATAGTAAAGTATTGGGTGATAGTTGATTCGTGGGTGGAAAAAAATCACCCGAATTCTACGCGACTCACCATCTGATCCACCCACTATCCACCCACTATCCACCAAATCACCCGTTCAGATTTTCACCCATTTATTTGGGCGGGTAGAGCATGTTTGTGGATACCTCCGATCTATTGTCATGTAAGTGTAGTCTTGTTGAATCTTCTTTTACGTAGGATCGTGGCTCTATAAATGGAGCTCACAACTTATAACAAACTATATTTTGAAGAATGATTTACACTTGTGAGAAAGCGACCTCTCTTTAAGAGAATTCCTTTCGGCCATTTGCTGTTCTAGTGGATTGGAGTGTGCATTTAAGTATTTAACTGTGTCTCTTGGTGGCTTAGGCTTTTAAATCAAAGGGTAGTTTATATACCGCTTTCTATCGCAAACACAAAAACACATAAAATTCGGTTCTTTGTTCATAAACAAGCGGTTGTTGATGTTCAATGCATCAATTAGGTTCAATACACGATCACAAATACAACCGTAAACATTGATTGGCAATCCAAGGGCTTTGAGCGGTCAAAGAGAACCGCTAGCTGAGTTATCCACGCAGATCATCTGCCCTGTCAAGAAAAATTAATCAACAGACTAATGAAACTGATTAGCATCTGACCACAAATACAACCGTAAACATTAATTGGCATTCCAAAGGCTCTGATCGGTCAAAGAGAACCACTAACTGAGGTACCCACACGAATTATCTGCCCTATCAAGAAAAATTAATCAACAGACTAATGAATGATTAGCATCTGGGCACAATACTGTTTTAGCATATAAGTCTTAAACGAGAAAACAAACCATAGGTATTTAAAAAAATAAATAAAAAGCGACTGAAAATGTTACAGGGCCTAAAGCATCATGTGAACTGCAACATGCTAATTGCCAAGCCAGCTTCCAGTGGGATATTCAGCCATACAATGCACGCCATGGCTCCTCTGCTTTTGTAGTTTCCCGAAGATTCAACTCAACTCTATTTTTCTCAAAGCATAATGAAAAGGCTATTGCCAAAAGCTCTCCTATTTCATGAAGAACCTGTCAAGAAGTAAAAAAAAGCTTATCATGAACAAGCAACAATATGAAAGAAGATTCACTTCCGAATTTGAGCTTAATGATTAACAGTTAAACAAGGGGACACAACTTTTAAGAAACCACCAAGCAAGGGCAAAGGCGGAGGACTGAGCCCCTAGTTTCCAGATAGATGTACATTGATAAAACCAGCCAAATCACTATCGCAACAATTTCAGCTTTGGAAATCCGTGACTGTGCTTAAAAAAAATTGATTTATGTGGTGCTAGACATGTTCGCTAGAGCTGAAAATTATAATCCTTCTTGCTAAATCGTCCGGAAGTTCACAAATTAAAGAACAAGCATAATCATATACAGAAAAGGATGGCTCGCAATCAAAAGTTCAAGTTACAATGATGTGTTGGTTTCTTGCTAACAGAAAAGCTTCAAGACCAAGTGCTTTGGTGCTGAAAGTCTGAAACGGTATCTCCCTGAGTATGGCAAACATAATGGTGAGCTCTACAAAAAATTACAATAAAAAAAGAAGAAAATTTTGCCAACTCCCCCCCCCCCCCACCCCAAATCAAATTCAATTTCTTCGAGAAAACCCTCCTATAAAATATTTCTTGAACAAAACCTCCCTTAGCCCCTCCTCCATGGTCACACACCCAAGTGTCCATTTGAAAGATTTTCCGGCCAATATTTCGACATGGACAAAGCACCAATTTTTTTACCACCGTAAGAGCACCAATGGTCACTGGGGAATGGAGGGTGGGGTAGAATGGGTAACTAGTGGATCTATGAGGACAATTTTTTCATCTCTTGAAATTTTGGCCAGAAAATCTATCAAAAGGGCACTTAGGGGTGTGACCACGGCCCAGGCAAGAGCCTTAAAGGGAGGTTTTGTTCAAAAAAATATTTCTAAGGGGTTTTTCTAAACAAACTTGAATTTGAATTATCTAAATAAACAAAAACTGTGACAGAAGGCTAAGATGATGGAGGAAGGACTTTGAAGAGAAAACCCCAGAGGAGTCCCCAATCCAAGTCCAAGAATCGTCCCTAGGGACGAGAAGCCTAGTGTGGAGGACACCCAGGAGGGAAACGAGTTCCTCCATTTCTATATCGCGGGGTGGTCGTCGAAGGTTCCTCTAAAGGTTTGTGCTTTTGTGTGGACTTTGGTGCTTGGTAAGGTGAACACTAGTGATATGGTGCAACGGCGGAGGCCACATATGTGTCTTCTTCCCGGCATGTGTGTGATGTGTCGGCAAGACGGAGAGAGTTGTTTGCATTTGTTTGTGATGTGTAGTTTTGCGAGGGCCTTGTGGGATAGGCTGTTGTGTGGGGAGCCTTTTGTGTGCCCTGCTACTGTGGGGCAATTCCTACAGATGCGATTTTCTGGTATGCGGAGGGGGAAGGAATGTAGGATTTGTGGCGGTGTGCCTGTTTAGCTATTCTTTGGTGCACTTGGTTAGAGAGGAACTCGAGGATTTTCTTTGACGCGGGAAAGAGTATCGATTTGGTTTGGAAACATATAGTTTATTTGGCCTCCCTTTGGGCGAAGGCGACTGGTGCCTTCAAGGGGGTGCCACTCACGGTCATTCAACGCCATTGGCGTGATTTGTAGATACTTTATTTTTATTTTTGTTCTTTGAGGATACCTTATCCTCCAATTTGTATTCTTTCACTATTTGATTAATAAAAAATTTCTCTTATCCAAAAAAATAAATAAACAAAAAAAACCCCAATGACATTTTTAAGGTGGTCTTGCACAAACAATTCTACACTTATTTGGATTACAGAGAAACACATTTACTTCATAAGAAAACCAGAACACCCCGAGTCCCGACGTTTGAATGTGTAGCCATAACAGCCAACCAGATAAATAAAAATTGGAAGCACTGGCAGGGACTGGGAACAGAAAACGATATAAATGGTCCTAACTTATATTGTCTGGTTGCAAGATACATGTTCAATCAGGTATGTACATGAAGTGCAGGCTATCATGAATAGACAAGCAAACTTGGACAAAATTAACCTCAATGCTGAAAATTTTAGGCTTTAAATCACATGTGATACAGAGAGGCAATAATCATTTCGAAATTACTGAGGAGAAGAAATCTGAGGGTTTTAACGTTTTGCCCCCTTTTTGCGCAAATCATACAGCGAACAAATTTTTCTTCCTTGTTACACAATGACTCATCCCCAATTCCAGTCAAACTATTTTACCACTCCCCTCCTCCAGTTTTGTTTGCCGAGTTCTAATTTTTTTCTTGTCCAAAAATGATTGTCGTAGAAGTTTAAAACTTTGAAGATGTTAACTATTTTTTTCAAAGATGATGCCTAAATTTGAGTAAGAGTTTAACTACGAAAGGCTCCACGTTATCTAAAGCCAATACTGTACTCATCTTTAGCAGACTTGGAAACAGCATTTCTTGGAAACAACATTTATTGAAGTAAGTTCAGCACCACCATTCTTGGAAATTTGATAATATCAAATGTTTATATGATTTAAATTTTACCTGTTATGACGCAAATTAGTGACTTTTCTTTGACTAAAAAGCAACAACTTAATACTCATCATTTGCCTCAACATCAACAACAACAATCCAGTATATCCGCCAAGGGCGGGGTCTGGGGAGATCTAGATGAACGCAGCCTTACCCCTAACTAGTCACCTAGCAGAGAGGCTATTACCCCTAACTAGTCAACTTTAATACTCATCATTTGTCTATTTGGCAAAAAAAGAAAAAAAAAAAGCATGCGATGAATGGAGTCTGATTGTCCAAAACCTTAACCACATTAATGAGCCGAAAGTACAGTACCTCATGTTCGTCCCTAATGCCTCGCTTCCCGATAAGTAGAGCAGTAGGAATTTTGAAGACATGGACAAACTGAAGCAAACAGGCCAAAGGCTCGTATTGAATTTGCAGAGAACATGGTGGCTTCTCGGCTGTTCTGACTATGTCTCGTGTGAAGTCTGTTACTGACCCCATATGCAAACCATATAGTGCGGAATTTTTGTTGTTAACTGATGAGCTTTTATCTTCACACTTGAGCTTTGCTGCTTGTAGAATGTAAGGGAGTATAACAGTTATGGTGGAAGATAAATGTTCTCCCCTTATTGATCTCAAGATTTCGTTGACCACGCATGCCAAAACTGGGGGTTCATAATAATGCAGAAGCAATAATGAAACCTGCATAGGCCGCCGAAAGGATGGGAGACAGCAGAAGAAGCAACACATTAATTACTGAGATAGAGACAATGTCCAAATGTATGGACCACATTTCTAAGCGCTGTCAGCTTATCTCGAATGCTCTAGACTTCTTAATTTGAAAGGACAAATACTCTATGCGTGTTAATGCTGCAAATCACATTTCAATAGTGGCACGGTTAACGTCCAGCCCAGCACATGCAAGTTCAGTATTCTTTACCCTGTTTAAGGTTCATAAATGTCATACTAAATTAGACTCACAGCAAGTTATTGCATGGACTTACATACTAATTAACATGAGTAGGAAAAATAAATGTCATGTCACTAAATAAATATTGGAATTCAAAAAGTTCTCAAGGGGTCAATTGCTGATGAACATGACACCAACATGCTTAGACAGGTAGGCAGGAGTCAGTTGCATTCTCCTCTTGTATTCACTTAATGATTATCACAGTTTGATGCAGACTCAAGAAAGCATGAAATAGTAAATTGATGGTGAGTCTGTAGAGAACAGACAAGACTTGTACAACTAGCAAAAAATTAATTTTCCTGTATCCAACCATGATGCCGACAACACATATGCTTCACCAGTATAAAAGGTTTGCTATTTGCACTTTAATTCTTTCTCCAGGGAATAATAAGAGAGAATAATTTGTGTTCACCGCAGGGGCGTATCCAGGGGGGTACAAGAGGGTACAGGCGTCGACCCTCTTTTTCGGTAATTTTTTTGTCAGTTTTATAAAGTATATATATTATGGAATGCATTTTGTATCATAACTACTTGTGTGGAGTATTGGTGTGACCTATTTTCTATTAACTTGAAGATTGTAGGTTCAAATCTTGGGATCAACTATTTTTTTAACTATTTTTGTTCTACAATTCTTTCCCCCTTCCATTCTTCTTTGATCTAATCCGTACCTCTTTCTTAATTTTATACTTACATCATATGTGATTTATTTTTTAACATTATTCTTTCCTTTTTTCAAGTTTATACATTATATGTGTATTATTGTATACCTCTACAGTTATACAATTAAGTTTATGCGCTGAGTGTCAAATGAACCCATATTTATAAAAAAAAAAATCTTCTCCGATTTGTACCCCCAATACTAAAATTCTGGATACGCCACTGGTTCACCGTATTATTTCATGATGTGCATCAATATGTTCTTTTCTTATCTAAGAAACAATAGTGGATAAGATTGCAAGCAGAATCCGCGGTTGGTCTTCTAGACCCCTTTCATTTATGAGGAGGTTCTGATTAATCAATGCTGTACTTTTCTTTATAAATGTCGATTGATCTTCCCTTTTTATTTTCCCCAAAGTGCATTGAAGGATGTGTAGCAAATTTTGAAGAGAAAAATTATGGGGTAGCAGTGAAATTTTCGCTTGTATCTTGCAATTGGGTGTCCCTTTGTAAAAGCTATGGTAGTCAAAAAGCTCTACATTTGAAAATGAGCAAAGTCCGGAATGCAGAGCTATTGGTAAGACCATTTAGCCCATCTCTATGGGTAAAATAGCTTAGTGGCATTTACCTTAATGATATTTCTGGGTTTGCTCTCCTGCGGTAGACTCCAGTTGATCTAAAATGCTTAGCATCACGGTAAAGCTGCAGGCGGGCTATGATGGTGTAATGTTAAGAACATTAGTACATGGGAATACCGTATTCAGAGTGCTTATAAGCCATGAGATTCAGATTTGACAAGTGTGTCTGGGGAATACCTCTTACTGTTTGCTAGATGTTACGAACATATGGGGAAACCTATCACAAAGGACAGATTGGTGCAAATGGGAATCTCTTTATATATAACTATGTGGTCAGCCCAGGCTGATCCTGAAGCCTTTACTTTTTAAGTTGACAGTGGGCTCATACAGTTCTATATGGTTCTTGACTAGATTGATACTACTGACTTCTCCAAAGAGTTGAACAGGTGGTCAACCGGTGTGTATTACTAGGCATGTTTTCTAAAATGCAAGAGATTGCTCCTGGGACCTGAGTAAACGTATTGCTGCTACGATCGATCAGACTTAGACAGGGAGAGAAATGAGAGGCTGTTTCAGAATATAAAGTGGACCATCTTCGATCACCTGATCAAAGCTTTATTGAAGCTTAATGTAGCAAATATAATGCTCACCAAGCAATCTTCTTGTGATAGGAGGTATCTGGATTCTACTTTTATTGGATTATCTCACCTTTTTTCTTTTTTCTCAAGACTTTGAAGCTAGACTCTAGAGCTTAGGTTTTATAGAGCTAGAATGTGGCCACTCTTCTAAGTCTCCTACTCAACTTGAATTGGCTTCACTAGCTGGTTTTGGCAACAAAAATTTCAAATTATTACAAAGGGAAAAAAAAAAGATAATGGATTTGCATCTCGTTAATTATTCCAGACTACAGAGTCCAAAGGCATATTCATGTCCAAATATCTTCAACAGTTTGGTGAGTCCGTATTTCAGTGATCAATTTTGTGTATCATAAAAACTCTATCCCTATCCATGTCCATTTTAAATGGAGCTAAAGTCTTAAAAGAGTCATTATTGGTAATTTTCTAACTTTCTATTATAATCGAGTAAATTACAATGGTTCATCTTCATCATATTTATCCTACTTGGACTCTTCATTTCACCTCAACTACCGGTGTTGGATACTTGACAACATGGGTATGGACATTAGACACTCCATTTTAGGCGTCGCAAAAGTTTCATAAAATCACGTCGGTACGTACC
This sequence comes from Tetragonia tetragonoides, assembly GCA_038025085.1. Lineage (NCBI taxonomy): Eukaryota > Viridiplantae > Streptophyta > Magnoliopsida > Caryophyllales > Aizoaceae > Tetragonia > Tetragonia tetragonoides. The sequence goes on from CM076149.1 coordinate 26,520,629, forward strand.
GGTGTAGGATGACTGCAACCGAGTTCCAGTAGAGCTGTGTGCTTCCACAATTGTTGTGGAGTAACATTGATTCAACTGATCACGGGTCTAACAGGAACATTTATGTATAAATACACCGAAGTCGCATACATCTGACTCCCCCATCCCCTGTCGGTGCATACATTTGATTTCTCGATCTGCTCTAGACGGGAGCCTCATGAAATGCATGGGGTAATGGCAATAGTATGGTAAAGAACTTTGGTTGGTCAGAAATTTGGTGTCTTGGATGAAATAAGTTTGCAGCAGCTTGTCCATTCATGTGCATAGTTTATAGTTTGGTTGTGTGTTGTGAGGTTTCAGATGAAGGAAAGACGAATTAAATATGACTAGAAGTTTGATTGAAGTTATGCTTCCTATCGTAAAAACACAGTTTGGAGCATCTGAGTCTAGGTTGTTCCTACAACCTACGTTACCCGTATATTACCCATTAGTTTGGCATGGGTATGACACTGGTCAGTAGATAGTTCATTATAGCTAAAAAGAAAAGGAAAAAAATCAAAAGGTGAGTCTGAATCTGACACTTGGAAACGTACACATGACCCTTGCAACCAAGTTCAAGTAAAAGAGGCTACAGCACATGAGTATTATGGAAACGCTTTTGCGGTAATAGAATGTTCAAGACCTGTGCTACCTTTAGCCGATAAAAGCTGGCATGTAAAAAGAAACAATGCCAAAGCATAGTGTTGAGGACTTCTTTTTCAGTTGCAATATACCACAATTGGTTGGATATGAATTTCAGTTCACCTAAGACCCTAAGCCACAAATTATCTCAGAGCTACAGCCTATAGAAGGGGAGGACTAATCTGGAATTTCAAATGAGAGAGAGAGAGCCACTCACACACATGCTTTGACAAATTTGTACGAATTTTGTGTTTTGCTTTTCTGTCAGCTGTATGGCTTTAGTTTTTGCTTGACCTTCCTTCCGTATATGCGAAGATTGTACCAATGTCATGGTCCGCAAGATTTTTGCAAGTAACACTACATTGGCTAGATACCAAAGTCCTAATTTTATCTTTTTCGGCCCGACAACATGTATCATACACATACTGTGGAGATTTTGATCACTATATAGATAAGGCATAACCCGTACCAAGTAGCAACTATTTCTAATGAAGACAATAAAGAAGAGTAACGATTAAGCGTTTAGAAAGCATATTTCAGTCTTTCAGATAAATATTATCCATGGTTGACCAACTAAGCACTCTATGGTTTCCTTCCCATCCACTTTCAAGAGCATTCAAGGACATTAGTTGAGTAATTTAAACTCTGAGCTGTATACAGAGAAGAGCTCTTTTTAGGCTCTATGATTCTTCTGAGCCCAGAACCAAAGACTACAGATGTCCAACAGCTGAAGTAGTAGCTATTGGGCGAATTTTTCGCAGCAAACTAATCAAACAGCTCACTTAATTGTCTCCTACACCTTCTTTGTTGTGAAGTAAAACACAGTAAATGCTTAACCCAAATCCAACAAAGGGAAGCCTCATGAGAGGGCTGATGTTAGGAATATATAACAGTCACAGGTCCATATAATTTACATAGAAAACAATTGCAAAGCATTTGTTCAAGTCTTAATAGTAGCAAATAACTACACTAACCAACAAAAAACAAAAAAATTTAAAATAAATAAATGATTGGAGGTACCTGCATTAGACCTTTGCTATCAACGAAATTAGCTATAACACCACATGCCTTTTGATCCTTAATTCCATATTGCTCCAATGACAGCTCAAAATTTTCATCTCTACACATTAGCAACGACCCATCTCAATAAATTAACAACTTAAAAACTAGCTACCCCTTAAAGTCTTAAACCACAACCCGAAACAACAACAAAAAAGAAAATGAAAAAAGGCAAAAAAAAAAAAAAAAAAAAAAAAAAAGATTTAAAATTTGGGGATTAACAGAATCTGAAGCTTACGATCTTTGAAGAGATGAGCCAGGGGTGGATTGGAGGGCATTGTAGATTGCAGCACCGAAGCCCTCTGGGTCACTGAAGAGGAATATTAACTTTGGAGCTACCTTCATTTTTCTCCTCTCTCTGCGTCCAATTTGAAACTACACTGTATGCCAAAGCAACCTCATTTCGACTTTTGAGGGTTTGATTGGTATCAATAATGCCATGGTCCAAACTTAGGCCAGTAGCACAAAATTAGGCTCGGTTTAATTAGCAGGTCTTGTGTGGACTTAGTTCACCGTGAACTAAGTAATTTTGAGGAGTGACTCCATGTAAAATACGGGGTAGTTCTAGCTAAAGTAAGGGGGTAGCTTCAAGTAAAGTAGGGATGGTGCTAAGAATAAATTTGAGGGGTGACTCTAGATGAAGTAGGGGTGGCTCCACTTTTAGAAGGGGGTGACTCCAGGTAAAGTAGAGGGGTGACTCCAAGTATTGGTCCACCATGGATTAAGTCCACACAAGTTTTTGTATGGTTTAATAGGCTTGTTTTTGCTCATAGAGGCCGGATCGGGTCGGTGCATTTGGTGACGTGTAAATCTCTTGATTGGGTCGATTAGGTCGAGTTCTGGTTAAAGTCGGGTACAAGCCATTAACAAATTGGTCATTTCGGGTTGAGTAATGTGATAAAATCAGAGTTTTGATCAAAGGAAGAGAATTGTAGAGAGAGAAAAGAATGCAGGAGCTTGAAGAAGAATTACAGAAAATAGCTCTGCTTTTGCAATAGAATGTAATGAATTAATTTCTGTCAATTGTTACAGAAAAGCTTATATGCCACTAACATAATGTCCTAACAAGTATTTTGCTGACCTGGCAATCTTCTAACAAACTAGTCTATTGTACTAATAATACATCAAAATAAATTAAGTAACTCCAACACCCCCCCGCAAGCTGGAAGGTGGTGAGGAACACATCCCCAGCTTGGAGAGAAGTAACTGAAACTGAGCTGAAGGCATGATTTTAGTTAGAACATCAGCAAGCTGTGACCTGGTAGGAAGATAGCTGAGTTGTATGAGACCTTCCATGACCTTTTCCCTGGTAAAGTGACAATCTATGTCAATGTGCTTCGTTCGCTCATGAAACACAGGGTTCTTTGCAATGTGAAGAGCAGATTGGTTGTCACAATGGAGGGTAACAGGTTTGAGATTGGTGACACCAAGTTCTTCTAACAGTCTGACCAACCAGGTGAGCTCACTAGCAGCCTGTGCCATGGCCCTATATTCAGCTTCAGAGGAGGATTTGGCCACAGTGGACTGTTTCTTGGACTTCCAACTGATTGGAGATCCACCAAAAAGAACAATATAACCAGTGACAGACTTTCTGGATATAGGACACGCAGCCCAGTCAGAATCCGAATATGCATGAAGACTGACCTGTTCAGTAGCTTTGAGTAAAATCCCTTGACCTATGGTGCCTTTCACATACTTCAGAAGATGGTGCACAGCATCCATATGAGTAGATCTTGGATTCTGCATGTGTTGGCTCAGGGTTTGAACAGCAAAGGATATATCAGGTCTAGTGTTTGTGAGAAAATTTAATTTCCCAATCAAAGTTCTGTACTGAGTGGCATCAGGGAGAGCAGTACCATCCCAGTTATTGAGCTTCAAATGCTGAGGTAATGGAGTGACACAGGGTTTCTCATGCAACATACCAGAATCCGTAAGGAGTTCATGAGTGAATTTCCTTTGTGATAGAACAATCCCTTCAGGAACATAACTTACTTCAAACCCCAAGAAATAATGCATCAAACCCAAATCTTTAATTGTGAATTCTTTGTCAAGAAAAACCTTGAGTCTCTGAATTTCAGTAATATCAGACCCAGTCACAATTATATCATCAACATAAACAGCAGCCAAAGTGATGTGCTCAGGTGTCTTCTTGATGAACAAACTGTAATCAGATTTGGATTGGTTGAAACCTTGCTGAAAAAGAGAAGAGGACAGCTTTCGAAACCACTGTCTGCTAGCTTGCTTGAGCCCATACAGAGATTTCTTCAACCTGCAGACTTTGTTATGTGGATTAGGAATGCCTTGAGGAACCTTCATATACACTTCCTCCTCTAGGTCACCATGAAGGAAGGCATTGTTGATGTCCAACTGGTGTATTTCCCAATGTTTAGAAGCTGCTAAAGCAAGAATGCTTCTGATGGTGGCCATTTTGATAACAGGTGAAAATGTATCAAAATAATCAATGCCATATTTTTGGTGATTCCCTTGTATAACAAGTCTCCCTTTCAGTCTCTCAACAGAACCATCAGAATTGAGTTTAACTTTGTAAACCCATTTAGAACCTATGGCTTTCTTACCAACTGGAAAATCAGTAAGTTCCCATGTATCATTAGCCTGTAAAGCTGCTATTTCCTTATCCATAGCAGTAACCCAA